>OZ023160.1:12130129-12730129 GCA_963678695.2 Diplodus puntazzo
CCACATAACACCCAGGGGCTTGTCTCAAACATGAGTTCACATGTTGAACCGGGGGTGGAATGTGATAGCAGATGACGTTCGGCGGTACATTCATACGCTCTACTCCGAGGGACTTTCGGGGCTATTTTTAACGTTGAAAAGCAACATTTTGATCAAAACATGTCGTCCTCACACCCTCTCTCTGACACATACTGCACAGAGCAGCTTAAACACACACACACACACACACACACACACACACACACAGAGAGAGAGACTACCCCCCTCTTTCACCCAGAGGACGATCCGGCAGAATCCAGCAGAATCCATGGCCGGTCCCCTCAGTATCCCCCCCCCCCACCACCACCACCATCACCACCACCACCATCATCAGCTGGGCATGGAGACAGCAGGCCTGTAGGTGGTTCAGCTATGTGTCATACATTACATGCCAGTGCAGGGGAGGAGGACTGACACAGAGCATGTGTTACACTTGCTCAGTTTGATGTGCTCTGCCCTCGCACAGGCACCACTGTGGGTGGCATAGCTATGTGTCATAATCACCATCATCCTTTGCTTTGTCGGATCTCTCCTCTTGTGCGCGCGTGCCTGCTGCATGTGTGTGTGTGTGAGTGTTTGTTTTTGCGTTGCTATACTGTAGGTCCCTTTGTGGAGGTGCCGCACAGTGGGCTCATTCACAGTGTGGGAGCTGCTGTTATCCACTGATTCATTTTTTTTCTCCCCCTGACCCGTGTGTGCCATTGTGTTTCGTGGCAGTTTGACAGCTAATGTTTTTACATCATGCACGTCCTCAACTAATTATCTGTGCGTCCTGATAGGATTTATTGTGTACGCGTTCGGCGCAGATCAGTCGAGAACACAAGGCGGTAGAAGAATCCACGTTTCGAGAAGAAGCAATAAAAAACTTTTTGTAGCGCCTCAAAGAGTTTATTCAACTCAAGGTCACCGCCCTAGTTTTTCTCAAGTTGTTAAGCTGCACCTCTTCATCTGTGGATAGAGAGAAACATGGATGAGTAGACAACTCTATTTGCTGAAGCAGACAGTGACGTGTGCTACAAAAGCCAGATGTTTTAAACTAAGCAAACTTTGTGGTCGCTGTCCAGTTAATTGGCCACATTGTTATCTATCATCAGGCTCACATTATCTGCTCAGCTTCTTTCTTTTAAGGCCGGGTGAGGTACGTCAGTGAAACTCACAGATCCAGTTGTTTCAAGTGTTGACTTTGCCTACGGCTGTTCGTCTTTATGTGACAACCTTAAAGCCTGCCACCTTCACATTTGTTTCCTTCTGGACCAATCACGTGACAGAACTTGAACATGTACGTCTTTGTCGAGAAACATTTAGCTGCCAGCTTGAGGTAAACCCCAATTAACTCCTCTCTGCAAGCCAGCGTTCAGTCTCTCTCAGCCAGTCACTTCCGTCTTATCACGAACACACATTAGAGAGCTGCAAAACACTTAAACACTAATAACAGGCTGATTGCTATTCATCACATATATATTGAGATGTATGAAAGTGACGCACGTCCAGAATGTGACTGGCTTTAAGAAGACAAGTATTTTTTTCTTTTACTGTAATAAATTACCTTTGATTCCATCCCATCTACAGTTTTTTGGCATTCTGCCAGAGTAGCGATTACGATCACACTCTCAGTCAGCTGATTGGTCGAGACAGAAATTATCTAAATAACTACTGGGTGGATTGCTATGAACTTTGGTTCTGATCTCTATGGTTGCAAGAGGTTGAACTTTTCCTGTAGCACCACAAGCAGATAGATTTGACTACATCCAATTCTGGTTTATGAGCAAAATACCTGCAAAAACTCATTTGTGCTGAGAGCTGATTTGCGAATGTTAGCGTACTAGCAAACAAAGATTGTGAACTTTGTAAATATTATGCTTCCTATTGTCAGGATGTTTGCACTGTCATGGTGAGCACTGTCCATATGGAAACTGCTTGGAAAAAAGCATTATCAGAAAATACTTAGCAGGTGATTGGAGGAACCATCGGTTTATCACCGTATATCTCAAGCTAACTTTAACCGATCAGATCAACAGTCGGAGAGCGCTAACACTGGAGCATGTTGGATAAAACAAACTCTTTGCTCTTCGTTCAATTAAAGGAGACCTGTTAAGCTTTTTTAAAATGTTCCCTTTCCCTGTTTTATACATGTCCCTGTGTATGTAAAAGCCCTTGAAAGTCCACACCAACAGGAGCAGCAGAAAACACAGCTCCTGAAATGCCTCGTCAGTAGCCTCGCCTATAATTCTGTGACTTTGTGACATCACCATGTCTTATATTCACATCTTTTATGCCTATAGCAATAGTTTGGCTCGTAAGCATTGATTTAGCACAGCTGCTCGGTTGTTGTTGGCTATGTTTAGGTCAGGCATGTGTGAGCAGACCAATCAGAGCAGACTGGAGGAGGGGGGGGGCCTTAAAGAGACAGGAGCCAATATGCTTTTTGAACACTAAAGCATGTAAACCTATTCTAGTAGCGACCCGAAATAAAATGATCAACCTGGAAATGATTATAATACGTCTCCATTAAAAATACCCTCCAGTGCTGGAGTAAGAGATGCTAAAGCAGCCGCGCTAACCTGTTGAAGAGCTGCCATCGTTCTTTCTAAGCGAACAGTCACTTCTACGTCGACAGCATGGCTTCAGCTGCCAATAGTTTTATTGTTGGGCGCTGATTGCTCCGAACCATTGTGGTCCTGACACAAACGCGCAGCTTCAAGCCTGGCGAGATGGATTGTGCGAAATCACATTATGAAGAGATCTCGCAAATCCAGCTGCCTCGCAAGGTACTACGTACAGCCTCGAAACCAAAGCTGCTCTATTGTTCACTCTGGATACCAAACAGGTTTGTTGTCTGCTGAGCCTCCTTGTTAATATTGTTGAGGAGCTTTAAATCACTGAATAAAATTTAAGTCATCATCTGCAAGACTGTGGGGAAGAGAGGAGGCGTGAGTGTTATGGAGGGCTTCTCTGGGTGGTGGGAGCTCTGGGTGATGTGTCATTCAGGGGGCGGACGGCATCCCTGCTGTGCCTACTGTCGGTGTGTGTTCGTGTGTGTACGTGTCTGCGTGTGTGTTTCTGAGCGATGTTCGGATCCAATAAAATGTTGTGATGCAGGAATGGAGGAGGCACTCGTACTAAATGACTGTCACATCCTTATCTCTCCCGAAGCGCTCTGATGTTAATTTCTGTGAAGTGTCGGCACCCTGCTTCCATTCAGGTTTTCTGGCATTTTATTGACAGGGTGAAGCAAGAGGGAACAACAGAGAATATCAGAGGAGGCGGATAAGAAGACGCAGCAGCTGAAACGTTCAACATCTCCAACAGTCTCACTGCAGCTCATTTGTACGAGGCTGATTATACCTTTGTTTCGAGATTTACCCTGGAGCACTAAAGTCCGAGCACTTAATGGCAAAATGAATAGATAGACAGGAAGTCAAAGAACAGCAACAAATATGAAATGAGAGTTTCAGGAGGTAAAGGCTCGCTGCAGACACTTGATTCTTTTATCTTCGCGTACAGGTATTTAATCATGAACATCTTCAAGCGACTGCCACAGAAGCCAAGGCCAAATGTATGTATTTAAAATAAAGCCGTGACATGAATGGAACAATTGATTCATTTCATGTCTGTGAAAGAGACTTATTAAGAACTGAGGTTATTTTTCTGTTTTCTGTTGCCATAATAAAGGAAGGAAAGGGTTAGACAATGATGCTCCAAAGTTTGTGCAGCAGCAAGCAGACAAAACTTAGTCAAATGAATGCAAACAATGACGCTGTCCTTGTTCCACCGACTAAAATCTGCAAAGACAGAGCGACGGAGATTTACATTTTTTTTGTCTTTCAGTAAACTGCGGCGACAGAGAGCAGCTAACCCTAACCCTAACAGCAGGGGGGAAAGCAGTGTCTCTGGTTGTAGGTTTCAACAGTGACCTCACAGAGTCCTGGAGTACACGTCAACATCAATAAATCTACATCACTCAAAACAACATTTCTGGCCATATCTTCCAAACTGGGCCTTTAAGTTGTAAAGCAAATTTGACAGTGTCTGGTCGCAGCCTCTCAAATGTCGAAATGTGTTGCCTTTTCTCTGTTCATTTATTTGTAAATTGAATATCTTTTGATTTTTTTAACTAAGTCGGACAAAAAACGCTACTTAAAGACGTCACCTCGAGGTCTGGAAAGCTGCGTTGGGCATCTTTCAGTACTTTTTGAGATTCATGAATAAACAGTCACACAAGAGAAGCTCAGAAATAATCATTCGTCACAGCCCAACCATAGTATTTCCAAATTAACATTTCAACACTGACAGCTGCACAACTAATAATATTAGGAAGCAATTCACAAATCCAGGCCTGTGAATTATCAGCTGAATTAATAAAAACCAAAAAGTGAGAAAATCATTTTCAAAAGTGAAGTGAGTTGCTCCGACCTGAATAATTTCCTCTGAAAGCACTTTAACACCAGTACTCTCTCCAGGTAGAGGGCAGGAGGTCGACGGGTGAGGCAACAGTAGCTTTTACACACACACACACACACACACACACACACACACACACACACACACACACACACACACACACAGCCACTCAGGGAGGGAAACCAGATCTGTCTAGTGGCACTTCACCGCTGGCACCGTCTCTCACTGGCACCAATAACACACACACACACACACACGCACGCACGCACGCACGCACGCACGCACGCACACACACACACACTGGCAATGTTCCTGCTTAAACTGACAGCTGGCATTCTGTCTTCTCGTACCACTGACACACTGAGGCCTTATTGGTTCCAGTTCCACCTTTACTGGGGTTCTTCCAAACCCAGTAGAATTACCGCTGTGTTAGCCGACTCCTCACCTAACCAGATATGTTGCTCTCCAGTTACCCGCTCCATTCCGTTGAGCGGTTTCACAGTCATGGAGAGTGACTTTACAGGCGGCATTTCCAAGATGATGTCAAACATTTAGTGCTCCAACAATGGCACGCACAAAGTTATGATGCCCATCAGTGCCACAGCGAATAATTTGCTCCCTCCTATAATAACCATCTGGAGATACCGTGGCATTTTGACTCAGTGCTGTCACATAGCAACAACATTCGATCTAATAAAAGTGATTATCTAATTTTGGAATGAAAAAGAAGAATAACAACCATTTGGGGAGCATCATACGCCTTACTGACAAGAAAACCATCAACATGAATATATGCAGTTAGGGAAGAGGCACTACATGATTGAAAGCTGAGACCTCGAGTGAAGAATTTATCACTCACAAGGTCAAGAATTAACCCTAAAGCTCCACCTGAATGGATTTTAATAAAAAAACAAACTCAGACATGGTGTTTATTTTAGGTGATTTAGTGTTTTTATGCTCAACATTTTTTAATTCAAATATCAAATATGAAAAATCTTGATAGTGTTCAGGTCCAAATTTCCAGAGGTGAGGTGTTGGCATGTACATTGACTCATGACTTCAGTATTCCTTAATATCAACGGCCCTGCTCAAAAATGTTTACTTGAGTAAAAGTAACAATATTACAATAAAACAATGTGAAGTGTTGTAAAAGTAGAGTCATGCTTGAGTAAAATCAAAGACATCGTGTTGAAATCTGACTTTGGTATAAGTGAAAGTTACCTATTCGAAAAGTACTTGAATAGAAATTTAGAATGATCTGATATTAACTGTAGTTAAGTATCAAAACTACACGTTAAAGTAAATTATGCATATATTAACATGTATGTAATCGTCCTTGTCAATTATTGCGTACCATTTTCCTAATTTTTGTGATTATCAGAAACCCTGTAACTGAAGCGGAATAAAAAGAACCGTATTTGCCTCCAAAATACAGTGGAGTGGAAGTGTAAAGTAGCAAAAAATGGAAATACTCAAGAAAAATAAAGATATTACTTTGGTAAAAGTGAGAGTCACTAATAGAAATATAAATATAAGTAACAGTCTGTAAGTGTCAATAAAAGTACCCCAGAGCGCCAGCGAGCTTCACGCACATTGTATGTACAGTACATGATTATCAGATCCAATATTCAGCATTCTTCTGATTATTGGAATCAGCATTTCTTTTTTTTTGCTATCTGATTGCTTTTAAACTAAAATGTGCTCTAAAACTAAAGAAATGGCTCTCATGCAGCATGTAATCTGCAAAGTAACTCATGACTGAATGTATCAAATAAATATAGTGGAGTGAAAAGCAAAATATGCCTTTAAATGTGTGCAACAGGAACTAAAGGAAAAATGTGAGTCAGAGCTCCAAAGAGAGATATTTCAACATAAACTCGAGAGACATCTCCAAAATGGCTCCAGTTTTGAAAAGAACAAATGTTACATATTGCTGCGACAACACAGCAACACAGATCTTCCCGAGTCACCCTGGTGATAGGATCACATGCTCAGCACCGCCGTCCGTGACTCAACTCGGAGGTGGGTGTCTGAAAGCTGTCACACTTACACACTCCAGCATCCTACCTAATCATCCACCTACTGTGCCACACAGCAGGGGGGAGCAGGAGAGAGGGAGAAGGAGACAGACTGAAGAGGGAGGGCGATGAGGAGGAGGAGGAGGAGTAGGAGGAGGAGGAGGAGGAGGACAGAGACAACAGAACAGTCAGACAGGGAGACAAACACATTCTCGTCTGGTTCAGATGCGAAGGCCAAACGTACGAGATGCTGTTTGTCAATTAGCAGATGTCCCCTGACTCAGCTGAGAGAAAATAAAGGGAGGGAGGGATGCAGATCGGACTCCTCTTCTCCCTCAAGCAAGTCTGCTGGGTGTGGGGACACAGGATGTACACAGGATCGCAACTCCTCCAACGTGAGATTTTGTCACTTTTCCTGATCTTGCGTCAAAATAAGACGAATATCTTTGGGGTCTGACTTCTGATCAGACAAAATAAGTCACCGTTGGGCTGCAGGAGAATGTGAGGGGATTTTCTTTTTTTACCGCTTTCTGATGTTGTGGAAACAGATTAACCGAATGACAATAAGAAGTAACCTATAAAACTTTAGAAAACAAACAAACAATACAAGTAAACCCATCACAGTGTCCTTCAGCCTCAAGACAGCTGCGTCAAACAGAACAGCGATTGGAATGATAAACTGATTATAGAGACAGTTGCTAATCGATTTGCTGTTGATCAACTAATTGATTATTCGCTCCAGCTCCAGTCGACAGTTTGAGTAAAGGCACCAAAATTCATATGCGAAAGTACTCTAATACTTGTCCAAAGTCAAAACAACCCATTGTCCCGAGTTTGATCAGTGACCTTGATGGTTTTCTTTCCAAAATAATTATCATGATAAACAATTTTTCTATAGTACCTTTCAAAGCTAGAGTTATAAGGTGCTTCAGTCATGGATGTGGCAACTAGAGGTGCATAGGGGGCTGCAGCACCCCCTAAAACAAGGCTATGGCACATACCGAATTTATGAAAAGGCCCAAATAATTGAAGATTTGTCAGAAGTAGTATTTCACAAAGTTTATAAAGTTTCTCCTGACTCAACAACTCCCAAAATTGAGTGATTTTGTAAGGGAGTCTGGGGACTTACTCCCCCTTTTCATCTCCTTGCCATTGCTGACCGTAGTTGAATGTGGAAGCTAAAATATGTTGGCGTTCAAGTTTGCCGTCTGTTGTTTTGCAAAACGTTCTCAAATGGTTGTAAATTATTGTTAGTAATAATGATGAATGTCATACTGGACATTTAGATTGATACAAAAAAACATGAATTTCGTGCACCATTAACTATTACGTCATTTTATAGACTCCTCAGCACCCCAACTGTGACTGACTCGCCTCAAGACAATACCACACTGTAAATGTAAAAATTTGACTTCACTTAAAAAAGTCGGGAGACCAATAACCTCCGAATTACCACATAAAGTAGACTATTACATTTAGCTTTGACAAACAAAAGCGTTTTAACAACTTTAAATCATTACTCTACTTTACTTGTCAAATACGAGGTAATTGGTTTTCTCGATTTTTTTAAGTACAGTCACTTTAAAATTTTACAGCGCATACAATATGGGTGCAAAGCGAATGAATCACAGAGATATAAAATAAAATAAAATGCAAGAAAGTCAGGGAGTTCAAGAGCAATAAAACAAGAAGTATTAAACAGAGAGAGAAAACAAAATATATAAGAATAACGTGCACATAACATTTAGAGTTGAGTCTCTGCTCGAGTGGCACAAACTGGGCCAGTTTGACCTGGTAATTTAGAAAACCTGAACTTTAGTGATGATATAACAATCCATTAATAAACTGACTTAAATGCCCAATTTGTAAAGTAGTTGACTGTCGAGTCAACTCATCAAATATTGACACTCTGGACCGATGATGTCCGGCTCGACCTACCGACCAACAGTGCCAGTATGAGATGAGCTGGGAATGAGACTCAACAATCAGCTACTTTACGAATCGAGCTGTTAATGCAATGTTCTGGCGAAAGACAGTCGATCGTTCGGTCAGTCAGGCCACCGACCCAACATGTTGGCATTTGACTACCTGGGGATGAATCTGAACAATCAATATTCTTGCATATTTAAATGGGTAATAAAAAGAAATATAAAAAGGAAATTTACAAAATGTTGAAATGACTCCATCAATGAAAAGTTAAAATCATGGAGGGATTTATTAAATAACATTTAAAACTTCTATTCTGAACTGCTTTGTTTATTCATACTTACCCATTTCTAAATTATGTATTTTTACTTGTACTGTTATTTCATTCTTTAATTGGAGTTATTCGTTTATGGATTCATGAATTCATTAGTAAAATCTTATCTTAATTCCTGTTTTCATTTTCCCATCAGTTTTTATATATGTTATATTTCCTTGACACTCGTAGTCCTCCGTAACTGAGAGGGTGAAAGGAGCGGCACTTGCTGTGGCCCCTGTCGGTAAAGATATTAAGTCTCACAGCTCCCTCCTCTGGTGAAAAGGCAACACAACAGGTCGAGTCACATTTCCTGTTTCGGAGGTGAGGTTTTCTCTAAACCGACTGAAACCTGAGGTTCGAGGTGAAAACAGATACGCCGAGTCGACTGAAAGAAACAAGACAAGAGGCGGGGGAGAGGATCATCTGTACAGTTTTTGTCTCCTGTTTTATTTGGATGAATGAAACACTTTCAGTTACAAAAATGACTTAAAATGAACAACACTGTACAATGAACAAGTAGAGTTATTTTTCTTCTTTTTTTTTTTTGGTTTTCAAGATAAATACACTAAAAGGCTAACTTGCTACCACAAGGGAGAGGAAGGGGGGTGGGGGGGGGGGGGGAGACAGAGAGGGAGATTGGGAGGATGGAGGACACATGGGGAGGAGGGATGGAAACACACACACACGCACACACACACACAATAGGGGAACAAGCCGGCTGTTGTGACAGGGGGAATTCAAGCTACTTTGTATTAGGAAGTTGGCAAACAGTACGTTACAGTTGACAGTATGTGTGGGGGCTTGTCGTTGTCGTTGTCCAAGGAACAAGGAATCTTTTTGTCTTTTTGGCAAACTGCTGTGGCGAACCACACCCGTCCCGTCCCCACCCCAACCCAACCCAATCCGTCACGCATGCACAGGTGGAAGTGTGGCAGACTGAAGCCCTCCCCCTCTTTAACAGCAAACAACAAGAAACCAGTTCCCAGAGAAACTCTTAAAACTTCCCCCTCGTCAATGTTTGACAGCTCGCTCTTTCACAGACACACACACACACAGGAGCGAAGACAAACATCCAGGGGGTAAAGGTCAGACAGGTAGACGGTAGGGCCAAACATTGGGTAAACCAAATGAAAAGGGGGGGAGGGGAGGGAGGACGGTGGGGGGGGGATGAGAGGGGGGCTGATGGGAGTTTAAGCAGTACTCTCTGGCAGCACGAGCAGAAAGGACGAGAACTTAAGAAGGATCAGAACAGCTACAAAGATACCAAGAGAAACTTCATTATCATCATCATCATCATCGTCGTCGTCGTCATCGTGATCATCATAATTATGAGAAGATTATTTTTCCAATGACAAATACTTAAAAATATACATTTCATCATCATCATCTTAATTATTCATCATTATTATTATTATTATTCCCCTTTGGATAGCTGAGGTTAATGCTTCACAGACCGGCTCGCTAGGTGACGGAGGAGTTCAAGGAGAGCGGAGCGGAGAGGGATGGATGGAGGGAGGAAGAGAGAGAGAGAGAGAGAGAGAGAGAGAGAGAGAGAGAGAGAGAGAGAGTGAGAGAGAGAATGATGCAGTGGAGGCTTTGTGTTGAAGAGAGAAGGTCAAGTTAGAGCTCTTTGGTTTTATTCTTTAACATCTGACTCGCTTTGCTGTGTTGCTGGAGGAAACCTTTGGACTAAAGCTGTATTGTAGAAGAGAGAGAGAAAGAAGAGAGGGATGGAAGAGAGGAAGAGGTGTGGATGAGAGTGGGTGGAGGAAGAAGTAGCAGCTTGTGTTTTTAAATGTTGTTTTTTTCTTTGTTCCCGCCCGCTGTGTCTCTCTCCAACGACACTGACATCTCTCTCGTTGCCTCTGTGACTAGACGTATTTGCTTTCGGTTTTAAAGAAGTGGTTCAACATTTAGAGAAGTGCGCCTATTCGCCCTCTTGCCGAGAGCTAGACGAGAAGGTTGATACCTCTCTGATGTCTGCACAGTACATTTGAAGCTACAGCCGAGGAGGGTGGTTAGCTTAGCTTAGCATAAAGACGGGAAACAGCTAGCCAGGCCCTGCCGACTGAGGCGGAAAAAGCATGAATCACTTCAGTGATTCAGTGAAGCCGCTGACTGTGTTCACTGTCACTAAAGTTGGTTCTCACAGTCTCTGTTTTTAGTGTCAGTGCAAGCAAATTCTAATAATGTATGTGACTTCCTGTAAGCCGTAAACCAGGCTGTAATGCAATGTGAGTCAAGGATCGAGGCCACCACTGAGGAGAGATCCATGGCTGTCTGCCAGCATCTGTTAACACTCAATTTAGATCTGAATAGTTTTAGCTGACAATGCACAAAATGTGTATTCTGTTGTCATCGAGAAAATTACCATAAAAGTCAACTATGAAATAAGGTCCATATTTATGTTTGTTGTCAGATGGCGACCTGTAGTGGCTGTAGTGATTATCACAGCTGCAAAAGAGGAAGTGAGACGAAGTCGTATAAAGAGTGAAAAGTCTGTAAGCACAGGACTTTCATTCAGGAGACCACTGCTGGTGTCCACTATGAAGTGGTTTTTTTAAAAAACTTACTAAGAGTTTAGTTGTTGCACAAAGAGTTACAAGCTGGAACTATTTTCGGACCACCTGCAAAGACAACCTGTCCTCTCTTCATCCCCACTTGCTTTTGGCTGTTGCTTCATCATTTCCTAACAGACATGAGACTGGTATCAATCCTCCCATCTAACCTTCAAGGTTAATTTTAAAAAAATCAAGCGGGTCCTTTAAAGCTTCTTTTATAGAAAGTCCATCTCTGAGGCGATGTGGTTGTGTGGAGAGAGAAAACACTCTACGGAGGAAAGTGGAGTTTCTGAACACTCGGGTGGACATCAGGATTTGACGGAGTGTGTGTGTAGCGTCGGATCTCGTGGCAGGGCATTGACTTTGGTATCATTCACTAAGGGGGTATCCCCACCACAGAGATCGGCACTTTACACAGTGGTTCCTCAAACCCTGAGGTTCACAAAGTGACGCGGCTCTCTGCTTTTCCTCCGAACACACGGCGAGAGCAAAACAACAAAGCGTGAGTTCGACCACGTGCACACTTCTCCCTCCGACGTCCAAACTCTCAGACGCACACAGAGTCATGAGAAGTGTCTGTATGTGTCATCTAGCAGCCCCGGTCTCAGCCGCTCCCCCAGTTACCTGGCCCGCGGCGCTCCCTGATGCACACGGACATCGACTGGTCAATACGCCCCCTGATCGGGCAATGAAGACCTAAAGGCGGGAGAGGGCTTGGCGACCTCTGTGATAAAGTTGCTCTGAGGCATGAAGCTTTTTTAAGCCCAAAAAATTGATCCAGATTTGATCCTAGATCTGCGCCAAAGAGCAAGCTTTAAACCTGCAGTCCGTGTTTGACGGGGAGGTGGCAGCGAGGGTCAGATACAGAGGAGAGGGCTGTGTTCAAAGCTCAACACAGACGGCGGGGGGTGTTTTCCAGGGGGACAAGGTGTGTGTGTGTGTGTTTGAGGACAGGAGCAGGAACCAGTGCCAGTGGAGAAAAAAACTGCAATCTATTGGATGGTCTTCCCTCCACTAGGACAACGACCTTTGACCTGCCGTGTCCGCTCCCGTCCTCACCAACACACCGACCACGCGTAACCCACGATCCCCGCTTGAACCCCCCCCGCATTTTAAAGCATTCATCTATTTGGTTTATCATCAAAGAATATGAGGTATATGATGAACTATCTCTCTTTTACATCCTACAGTGGATGGAGAAAACAAGTTGAAAACCCAACTTACAGAAAAGTGGAAACAAAAAGAGTTCTTAGAAAAAGAAAAAAAAAGAGAGACAGAGCGAGAAGTTAGAGGTCAATTTACGGCTGGGAATCAGAAATCACCCTCTCCTCTCTTGCCTCCTTCTTTTTTCTCTCTATCATGTAAAAAAAACTTTAGCCCCAGTTGATCTTCTTCTTTTGTGTTTTTTGGTTGTGTAGCTGTAAAGCTTTCAGTGTGTTCTCCCTGTGGAGAAAAATATAGAGAACAGAAGCAGCACTGCGCCTCAAAGAACACTCCAAGCTGTAACTCAGGCACTTTTTCACACACAAATCGTCTTAGGAAACACAAAGGCATGTCTGTCCAGAAAGCCTATACCAAATTCACTTTTTTCTTTTTTTCTTATCTCTTTAAAAGTCCTGTATATTATGAGGTGTTCGCCCACACAGTGCTGCCTCTCTTTACCGTGAGCTTCCACTCCCCATTAAGAGGAGCGTCGTCCCAGTGAGGAAGAGAACATCTTTATGGCCGACCATCCAATCGGCCGTATTCTCTTATCAAGCCCCTACAGGACCTGGTGGTTGCATTTCTGGTATCATTTGGTTTAAAGAAGTAGGAAAGAACTTCAGCAGGGGGCCCAAAATAGAAATAAAAAAATAAAAAAAAAACAGCACAAATACATCCCAGAATATGAAAAAAGCACCTCTAAAAATAAATTAAGAAATAAATAGCAAGGCAAAAAAAAAAAGATCACACGCAAAATAAATCAACCCTACCCTGAATAAATAGTACAATCAAAAGTCTAAAACCATCGTAATAAGGAGAAATAAAAAGTCCAAAGAGAGATAGTTAAAATTTTTGGTCTAAAATCAAGTTATTATCATCAATGTTTTTTAAGGATCTTTTTTTTTCTCAAAGTCTTTTTTGTAAGTTTTTTTTCTTTTTAATACATTAGCGATAAGTAAGCAGTAGAACATAGATCTTTTTTCTACAAAATCTATAGAAGCACTAACAGATACATTCCGTCTAAGAGTCAATGTGGAGAGAAGGTGTCACCTTCCTCGGCGCGAACCCCACAATCTAAAGTTTGGTTCGTGAAATGATTCCTCGACTGTTTTTTTTTCTGGTGTGGATCAAACCAAATATTCTTTGGATATGTTTGCGTCCAACTCTGGAAGCCGTCAGCTTGACCGAGGGGCCGGTCGCTGTGCGTTGCTGCTCTGTACCTGAAGGGTCGAAATTAATGACAAGACATCACTGCAGACCCGACACGTTTGACTTTTTTTTCACCGTTAAGCCTCCCGTAATGTACAGAAAAACACGCAGCTCCCGCCTCGGACAAACTGACTCTAACCCATCTCGGTGCCCTCGTGCAAGAGGAGGCAGCTCCTGTTTCCTCTCTACTGTGTTTGGTTTGGTTCAGTATTTGGTTGTTTTTTTTTTAAGGTTTCGCTATTCAACTCTTTGTTTTTGGCTTTTTGTGTGTCTTTTTTTTTTCTTCTGCCAAGACAGTCTGTTTCTTTATCTAATAAAAATCTGGAAGCTAAATTTTCACAGTATTTTTTCCAACCACCTGATAAAAATCTCTAGCACGACTACGAAAAAAATAAGGAGCTCTTGTAGTAAGTAAGCGAGTACGTTATTCCAAATGAGTAGTAAGCACTAAAGTACAGTACATAAAACGGCATCAAGAGACACAGCAGAGATTAAAACAATCAGAACCAACCAACAGAAAAATAAAAACAGATTTTTTTTTTTTTTTTTTTTAGAAGATTTCAGTTCAGTGAGGTCATTTGCGTTTAGCTCCATCCAGGACCAGAGAGCTGAGCTGGAGAGAGCGAGAGGCAGAGGAGGGGAGGAATCGTCTGTCCTTTTCTTCTGACTCGTCTCGTCTATCTGCCCGTCTGTCTGCCTGTCTGTCCATCCCTCCATCCATGCTACACAGTTTCAGAGTGGGGTGAATGCTGCAGCCCTAAAGCTAACAGACAGACAGACAGATGCTTCGCTTCCTTTCAACACCTGCGTTTCGTCCCCCTCCTCCTCTCCTCCCTCCCTCCGTTTGGTTAGGGTTCTTTTTGGTTTGCTTCTGTCATTCCTTGGGTTGTGTGTTGTTTTTTGTTTTTTGGTTTGGGTTTATTTTTGGTATCCTCTTACAAAAAAAAAGTGTGACGCCTGCTTCCCCTCACTTACAGTGTGCCCCTGTTTCGCCTGTCCCGGTGTACCCTTCTGCCAGGGGGTTCGGAGTAAAGGATCAGTTCCCTCAATAAAGCTTCCCCCTGTGGGTACTTTTTTTTGGACGGGCCAGGTGGAGGGGATTACACCAAGGGGGCTTCCAGTGGTAAAGTCCTGTTCTCAGCCCCCCCTTCTGTGTCTTTATTGTGTTCATATGTCTTGGCTGAGGCTCTCTACAAAGAGCTTGAGACAGCCTTGAGAATGCTTTGGTTTCCATTTGAGAATTAATGGCAGTCTGAGGTGGAAAATGACAGTGAAATGTGACTGATGGAGTGATGATGGAAACAGACAAATATCAGTAAACATGTCTAGACAGACAGGTGTCGAGGGCGTCTATGCTGATTGACGAGGCAGGAACGAGAGGCGGCTGTGACTAAACTTGGCTTTATTGACTTATTTAGCCTCCAGTCTCAACAGTTATTACTTTAAATCTCCAATCACAGCCCCATTTCATACTTTCAAAACGGTCGCCATTCTTAACAAACGTTGTCTTCGGTGTGTGAAGTTTTTCCCAGGGCATGTTCATTTAGCCGTGGACTCACCGATAATGGGTTATCTTTAAGAGGTTAGGGAAGAGTGGTCTGATTAAGAGCACACAATGTCACATGTTTAGGCCTTAAATGAATTCACTCACACCTTGAAATCAACTCGCAGTAAAGTGTGCCAACTCTATTTTGGATCTACGGCACTTGGTGAGCATCTTTGCGCCCTTTGTCACCTCTGTTCCTACAGAATAGTCACATACAAAAAAACAAAAAAAACAGACATTGACAACACAAATGCACGTGATGAAGACGATGATGATGACACTGACCATGATGATGACGACTCAAATCCGCAAAAAGCCAACACTTTAAAAAAAGGCTGCAACAATAAATAGGAGCTGGATTGTAAAATGACACTAATAAATAATAAAAAAAACAAAAAAAAACAAAAAAAACAAATTGTACCTCTCAAAATGTAAAAAATAGATGCTGAGTAACAAGCCTCTGTCAAGGGAAATATGAAATGAAAAGTAGAGAGGATGAAACTATTCTATGCTCTTAGAACCAGAGGTAGTAAAGAGACTAACACATGGAGATACAGCAGAACTCACGAGCTCCCGACTCGTTCGGTAACAATCTTTTTACAAAATCATCCAAAAAAAAACATAGCGAGCATGAAAAAACTTACGAGAGACACATGAGCTGACACAAACAGGATGAGTGGATGGCGGGATGGAGTGTGTGTGTGTGTTTGTGTGTGTGTGAGTAGCAGTAGCAGTAGCAGTAGAGTCCTGGTCCTGGATAGCTTCAGTATTTACACGTCCTTTGAATAAAGCTTTTCTCTCCGTATTTTTGGTTTTTGGTATTTGGGATTTTGGTATGGTTGTCGTTTTTTTTTTTTTGTCTTTTTGTCATTGTGTATTTCCTCCTTCGCCTCCTCCTCAAGTAAATTTTTGGTTTAAACTCATCCTCCCTACTCCTCTTCCTTCAGACCCGCAGCTTTTCGAAATGATAATTTAAAAAAAAAGGAAAAATGTAAGCACAGTCCTCCTCTTCGTTTTCTTTTTTTGTCCTTGCCGCCATTCCTTCGTCACATTAAAAGTTATCTTTTGTCATTTTTGGTTTATGCACTCCGACATGCATCTCCGCCGTCTTTTCCATCTCTTAGTCAAAGAGTCATTGGTTTGTTTTCCTTCAGAGAGGAAGATCGGTGAGGCGCCATGTCGATATCGTGTGTTATTGACAAAAAGGTCCCACGTTGCCTCCTCCCCGTCGGTTTGGATAGATAAAGAT
Organism: Diplodus puntazzo; assembly: GCA_963678695.2. Lineage (NCBI taxonomy): Eukaryota > Metazoa > Chordata > Actinopteri > Spariformes > Sparidae > Diplodus > Diplodus puntazzo. The sequence goes on from OZ023160.1 coordinate 12,146,598, forward strand.
TTTTGGTTTCAATCTTCCCCTTTCTCCCACTTCTCCCCTCTTTCACTTCTTTCCCTCCCTCTCTCCTCTTTCATTCTGTGTATTTTTGGCATCGAAAGACTGGGAGAGACGGAGAGAGAGAGAGCCATTGCTAGAAAAATAACGGAAGAAGAGCGTAAGAGAGAGAAAGAGATAGCTTTGGTGTGAAAGGCGAGGTTCTCGTTTCCTTCTTCCTCCTCCTCTCTGATTTGGCCCTTGGGCGCGGTCACTCAATCTTGGCTCCGCCCAGAGAGGGCGGGCTGTGTGCCATTTCGCTGGAGGAACAGGAAGAGACGGGGCTGGAGCAAGGGGAAGGAGAGCAAGGAGTGGGACTGATGCTGCTGGCCGAGGGGAAGGGGGATTGTTGGGAGGCTTTGGCTACGGCGGCGCTGATCAGTCCAGCGCCGGGGTTCTGGCCCATGTGGAGGAGGGCGGGGTGGTTGAGGAAGAGGGAGGAGGGGAGGCCTCCTCCCTGGCCCGCTGAGGCCCCCAGCATCACTTTACTGGCCCCCTCAAGACTGGAAAGAGGCAGCTGGCCACCACTGGCTGCTAGGGCTGAGGGAGGAAGAGACAAGACAAAGGGGTTAAAGGAATATTCCACTTTTATAGTATTTCAGAATCAGAGTTATGTATGTTTTCACCCACGTCTGTTTGTTTATTTCTCGGTTGTTACGTCAGGATTGATCAAAAACTAGCAAATTGATTTCCACAAAAATTAGATGGAGGATGACTCTTGGATCGTAGGTCTAGTGAGGTTGAATTATGGTTAAGCACTTATGGGTGGTTTACAAATTTTGAGTGATACAAGGCTATCGGGTGTGTTATTGGATTATTGAATTACACTCTTTTTTTTTGTACTTGCTGCCATTTTTATTATTAAAAAGTAAAAATTAACTTCTTTTGAGCTGTTGGTATAAAGTGTTTCAATGTAAGTTATCATCTCTCTGTAAAGCTTCCTCATTTTCCGTCCACAGCAAAGCCAGAAAAAGTGACTGACGTTGTTGGGAGTAACTTCTTTTCAAAGGAAAGTGAGGTGCTGGGATAACGGCTGCTCTGTGCAGTTTACTGGAGCGCAGGCTGGGAACGCTTTTCCAATGAACGCGATTTCATCACTGTGTCAAATAGAGATAACGGCTCGTTGTAATAACTGTATGTTGTCTAATATCTAATCTTACCGGATCAGATACAGCACTGCAACAGGTAAGCTGATGTGAGTGGTCTGTTGTTATGGAAACAAGTTTGATGACTGGATGTGAATGGCGCGTCACGCAGCTACCTGTGAAAGCAGCCTAATAATATTTCTGATCACATAGCAACAGAAAAACAGCTTTTTTTGTTTTTGTTTTTTATCATTTAGCACCCCGGCTACTGAAAGCTCAAAAACGTCTTGTGGGTGCACTGCATAACAGTCTGTCGAGCCTACTTTTGGTGAAGAAACTGCCTCCTCAGTGATCGATCTCCTGGTGTGTGAGTGTCGAGCATCAAAGCGGTGTGAAACGGTGAATACAAAATATAACTCTGACACCAAAATCTGATATTTGAGGTGACGATGAAGATGAATAAAAGCCTCAAAACGGCTAAATGAAGTGCGAGAAACATCCCCCGCGATGCCGTGATTTCCTTTCTTGACGATGAAATGAAGATATGAAAGGTGAGAGATGAGCGACAACACAGACGCACAAATACAAAAACGTGGCCCCACACATTAACACAGCCGCTGTCAGTCACACACAGACACTTGGTGGGATGGATTAGTGGATGTCGATTTTGCAACACCTGAGTAATAAGTCACCCTTCCTCTGCTACTCTGAGCAAAAACCCTCCACTGCCTATTCATCCATGTCTCCAGCCTGCCGTCAAACCAGCGCGATTTGATTCACCTACCATGCATAACTGCATTACTCATCATCACACTTCTCTTTTTAATGCATCTCTCTCTACCCCCTTCTCGCCCCTGCACTGCAAAAGCATGATTAAAAATGAGCTCTGCTGACGGCGGTCGGGGCTGTCTGGTGGTCATTTTCTGCGGGAGTCTTTTTTTTTGCGCTATTCTTGCACCGTTCTCAAGTGTAGGAAGGTGTGTGAGAGGGGATGTGTTGTGTACAGTACGTGGCTGAGTTTGAGCATTTATGCGTGTGTGGGAGTGTATGAGAGGAGGGAAATGTATTGCCAGCGTGCTGAACATAAAAAACTCTTTTCTGGGTATTTTTATGCACGCCGTGACCCTGAGATTCTTCTAGAAAATGTTAGCCTTGACCTCTAAATGAAACTCTGCTTATCAGTTCTCAGTTTTGTGTCTTTTAATAATAAACCCACTTCAGTGTCTCTTTCTCTCTCCCACACGCAGACACACACACACACACACCTTGGATAGTGGCCAGGGGATTGTTACCTAGGAGGGCTTGGCTCATCCCTGTGTTAACTCCCATCACAGTGTTCCTGTTGTGTTACACGCACATACACACACACACACACACATACATGTGCAAGCATATATACGACCACAGACAGGCAGAGGAGAAAAGGTGAGAAAAAAAGCAGGTTTAGCAGCGAGGACAAGCAGAGGGCAAAATTCAGCCCCGCACATATAAAGTAGTGGCAGTAGTTAGCTTAGACAGTCGGCTGTAAACAAGAGGTTAGAAATAAAGAAAGAAACGTCTGAGAAAATGTTACACAACACCAAAATAACTATCCATTTATGCTGAAGTGAGAGTGTATTGTGCTGTGGGTGTATCGGCATGTCGTATTCACCTCAAGTTTGCAGCAAAATCGGTGATGTAGTTAGACACGTCACCGTTCTTTTTACCCATACGCCATAAGCTGAAAACACAAGAACCACACACACAAACACACACGGAGTTATAAAGCACTGCTGCACAGGGGAAGCAGTGGTGGCGCCCCATGGCATGTTGGAGTATCAGTGTGTGTGCGTGTGTGTGTGTGAGTGCAAACAATCACTGAGTGTGTGTGTGAATCGATCATCTAACTACAAACTGCAGGTGAACCGAGCATGGTGTGTGTGACGTATTCATGGTGAGCGTGTTTATGGAAATGTGTGGTTGTGTACGTTTAAATGTTTTTGCATACAGTTATTGAGTGGAATCAGCGAGGCTTTAATCGACATCAATGGCTCAGATTGAAGCGATAACTCAAAAGGAAACCAACCACAGCTGTGACACATAAAAGGTCAGTTCACCCAGATGTGGGTGAGTGTGGACCACCGGGGAACCTTAATCCAGACAACATATGTGACATAAAATAGTTTGATCCTGCTTGAATTGGGCCTTGAATTACACAGTTGATGTGACACTTTTCAACTTGAGAAAGTCACATTTTGTCATAAAATACAAGAAATACAAGACTGTGACAAAACATAATTAAGAAAACTAGGAAAAATTTGCTCTTAAATGTCAAATCACAAACAAAATTCCATTCTCCTTCACTGTGTTGGGGTGGAGGCAGAAATCTCAGGCTAATGTGTTTATAGTCGTTCTGAGCGGCCACATTTGATGGCAGACAGTAAAACGAGGGAAAGAAGCGGCACATTTTCAGACAGCCTCGCCCTGAAGGCAGCCGTGGTGCTGCACTTGTTCATACACATGAAAAGGTGGCAGAAATGGTTAGTCGAAAGTGATAAAAGAGGGCTTAAGGGAAAAATTCAAATCCTGCCAACTTTCTTCCAGTCGCTTCATGAAGTGGGTGTGAAAGTTGGATAGTCTAAGAAAGTTATGTAAAATTGTTGGCAACGTCCACTGCCAGAAAAATGTGGGGCAACAGGGCTTCAGAAACACACTGACCCAATTTAGAGACAGATATCTTAAAACATGGCCAAATAAGACAATAAAACTATATGACAGTTTGGATATTTTTAAAGGTACTTGGAAGATATGATTTAAAAAAAAAATAATTTGGGTGACCAGAACTGCTGTGAAGTATTGCTAAATCCCAGGTGCTGTATTGAGAACGTCTCGTGGCCTCTTACCCTGTGTTAAGGTTGAGTGTGCTGTGGCTGGGAGTGGCTGGGCTGGCCGTGCTGCGGGGAGGAGGAGGAGTCACCGGGGAGGGTGCGGAGCTGAGGGAGGGGTGGGTGGAGGTGAGGCTGGAAGTCAAGGGGCAGATGGGGGACATGGTGGTCACTGTTGTGCTGTTGAGACTGGTCACGGCCTGCGACAGCTGGCTGGACATCTGGCAAAGAGACAGAGGGACAGAGAACTGAAAAACAAGGGTTTATTATCGAATATTCATTAAAACACATACTGGAAACATACTGCCATGCATTTGTGTCTGGGTTGAATATTCACCATGTGAGGGCTGTAGCAGGGCGGTTTGTGCGTAGGTGGGGCAGTGGGGGGCTGGCTGGGCAGGGGAGGGGTGGCACTGCTGGGATTGATGCGTTTCTCTTTCTGCCGGCGGTTGCAGAACCAGACCCGGATCACCTCCTTCTCCATGTTGAGCTGCTCGGCAATCAGCAGGATCTCTTCTGAGGTAGGCTTCTGGTTCTGCAGGAAGGGAGGAAGACGGGAAGTCAGATCGTTTCAGCTGTGCTACACTGTCATGACACATGATGCTAAACTTAAAGAGCAACAAAGACATAAATCATCTGTTTGAACAGGAAGAGCAGAATCTGACATTATGACGCTTTGCCAGAAAATATTTATCAGATTTCAAACCGCAACTGGGCCGAGGGCATAAATTCAACATGTATTGTTCGTTAAAAGATGCAAAAGGGCTTCAAGGATCCAAAGTTCCCTTAAATGACTGACTTCCTGCAAGTGTCACTCTGTCCGCCATTCTCAGATTAAAGACAATAAAGAAATAAAGGATCCTCCATATTTGAAAAGCATTTTCGCCTCATAAAATCAAATTTCATTCATCTGTATGGTAAATAATGTTTGTTTTTTAGTGAGAATTTTGGGCAGCTCTGTTAGAAAGCAACCCAGTTTCATCAATTACTGTACAAATAACATCACTTAAACTTCCAAATCATGTACAGCACATGCACCAAAGTTGCTCCAATTTTGCATGCAGGTGATACATAAGCAAAATTTGGCAAGTTAAGGCAACAAAGCTACTTGGGAAGTTTAGGAATATATCATGCTTTGGGGACATAAACAGCGGTCTCAGTGGTGAAAGTCCTGTGTTTGTTGGGCCCGTCGATCCACCCCGATGCCCTTTCTCACTCTTTATACTATATCTGTCTTTCAGAGTATGCAACAGGAAGGATATCACATATCACCTGCACATAAAACTGAGCTTTGGCAAAGCTGCTGCACACACTTTAAAACTCAAAAGTTGTGTTAGTTGATCGCAGATTAAAACGTCAGGGCAGGTATTAAGACGATGATTTAAAATCCCATAAAATTTCTGCGGTCATAACCGAATTTGTTCTTACACAATCACTGTAATATTGCGGTGAGAAAAAAAAAACAACACTACAAAAGCAACATCAAGATTCTGGTTGAGATCAGGTGTTATTGAATGAATCAGTCTCAGTCACACTTGTTTCATGCTGGTGCCAGGAAAAAAAATCAATCCAAGAAAAACGTATGAATAAACTAAGAGCGGTGGGTAAATCTTTAATTGGCTTTTTCAAATGTTCTCAATGAAACAATAATCTTACCGTCATGAATGCGCGTTCCAGGGCCACACGTACATTCGTCTCGATGCTGGTTCTCTTCTTCCTGCGGCGTCCAGGAAGCCCGTCGAAGCCCATGGAGGGCGAGGTCAGGGAGCTGGGGCTGGGCAGGGTGCTGTCTATAGACATGGTCTCTGATGAAGGGGAACAAACATACAAAGTCATACAAGTATGTACTTTAAACACATGATAGTCAGAGGGAAAGGTGCTGTTGTTTTGTGAGATCTCACCTGCATCATTGAGCCACTTCTCCAGCAGTGGCTTCAGCTTGCACATGTTCTTAAAGCTCAGGTTGAGGGCTTCAAAGCGGGAGATTGTGGTCTGACTGAAGTCATTGCCATACAGCTTCCCCATGGCCAGGCCAACATCTCCCTGGCGGAGAGGTAACAGAAGGAAGTACAGTTTTAAACAAGTAGCGACATGAAACATTCAGCGGTGACGTAACCTGCACGTTCACACACACCACTGCAGGTGTCTCCCCCTACCTGTGTGAAGCCCAGTTTGATGCGTCTCTGTTTGAAAGTGCGGGCGAACTGTTCCAGCTCCTCCAGGTCACTGGGCTCCTCCGGGTGTGAGGTCACTGAGGGCACCGTGGTCATGCCTCCGCCACCGCTCACCTCCACACTCTTATCTCGCTGCAGCAGGTGTGACGTCAGGGGAATGAAAGTGCAAGCGAGAGGGAAAGAGAGCGTTTGTTTATCACCGGTGCAGAGGCTGAGTTGCCCTTTTCCGCTGACTAAAGCTTGAGAGTTTCCTCATACCTGTGCTTGGAGTCCCATTCTAGTTGGAGCAGACAGCAGGCTCCCTTGGTTTTGCTGAGGTAGCGAAATAAGATTTGGTGTCGATAGGAGTCCTAAGGAGAAAAACAATCACATTTGAAACTATTGCCTAAAACTACTGCCTAAAACACTATTCCGGTGAGAGGCCTGCTCACCTTGCTGGCCCTGCTGTGGCTGTGGGAGGAGGAACTGGGCCGGAGACGGGAGCGGGTGGCCGGGCACCAGCACCAACGACTGAAGCTGCAGCAACTGCTGGATGTCCTGTGAAATCGAGAAAGAATGGACAGATTAGAGAGAGTACAATCATTTCTAAGAATAGATAAAGGGCACTGTCATGCAAAAAATGTGTCAGTATGTCATGTGTCTCCAGCTGAGGTGAGGATGGAGTAGGAGGAAAAAACTTTGTTGTTGCAGAACATAAAAGAAAACATAACGGAAAGTGTGTGCAGTCATGCAAGGTGGAAACTGTGAATCATGAAATATACAGTAGACACGCAACATGAATTGTTCCATGGCTGGTTCCTCAATCAAGCCGCCCATCAGGAAGTGGCTTTGATTGGCAGTCAGTACCTGGGCGGTGAGCTGGATTGGCTGGGAGAGGGTGAGCTGTGGCGGTGGAGGTGGGACAGGGACACTTTGACCTGTCTGTTCCTGTGTGCTCTGTCCCTGTCCCTGGGACTGCGACTGGGCCTGCTGCCCTGTCTGTCCCGCCTGCTGCTGCTGCTGCTGCTGGGCTTGCTGATTTGCTGCTGCGGCTGCCTGAGCTTGCTGATTGGCTTGGGCGGCTGCGTGGGCAGCGTGAGCGGCGTGGGCTGCGCTGGACTGCTGCACAGCTGCAGCCAGGAGCTGCGCCTGAGCCTGCTGCAGCAACAACTGCTGCTGGGCTGGCAACAGAGCTGTCAACTGGCAAAGAGGAGAAGAGAATAGAGGAGGGGAAGAAATTGAGGGCAGCGTAGAAAAGGAGGAAATGGACCGAGGGAGACGAAGAGGGAAAGAGGGTGTTCAAAAAGCAGCACAAGAGAAGCAAGCAGAGTAAAAGCAAAGCAAAGTCCGTCTGTGCGCGTAAGTTGTAAATCCGTCTCACCCCTGCTAGTTGGGAGCCGGTCAGCATGAGCTGTGTGTGTTGCAGGGCCGTCTGCGAGGGGGTCGGGCCGTGTGAGAGAGGAAGGGACGGGGACATCTCACCACACTCCTCCATTTTAGTCTGTGTCCAAGACAAAAAGACAGAGCGGTTAATGCAGATGAACACTAGATAAAAAAACAACAACAGATAAGTGTCCAAAACATGAATCCTGTAGAAAGCAGACGTCAATAATAGAAAAAGAGAGCAAATATAATACAAATATAAGACTGGAAACCGCATCTCTCAGCACTTAGAATTAATCAGAAAAGGGGGACAACTATTTCAGTTCAATTCAAATCAATTTGTAGTAGCTTTGGCAACAAAAATGTACATAAACAGAAAACATTTCACTTTTGCTGTTAAAAAACTATATGAATAAGTAAGTAAGTAAAAAAGTAAAAAACCTTAAAACATCATAAAAAAATACATTTTACATCTATACACATGAAAACAAAAAGTAAGAACGGCTACATAAGCTTACCTGGCTACTTAACAATACGACAGGCAGCTTGATTATTCAAATTTTAAGTAACATCTCAGATAACGCTCATTGCCGGTCACACGTAAGCTGATCACACATGTTTCTTCACGCTGTCTCAGGGAATGAGAGCCCACTAGTCTGACTATCTTTCCTACAAAAGGGGATGAACTTTTTTTCCAGGATCGGGCATGTTTGAACGGGCAAGTGGGGACTCTTCCAGCACACCGATTTGCATATCCCATGTGGTATGCAAATTAGGCCTATTTCACCTTAGATGGCTGAGTTGTAGTATCATAGATTTATTGCACTTCTGAATGCACTTTGTGAAGGGTGAGTGCCATCGTACTCTCACTGAATGTCTGTTTACATTCAAGGCAGGTGGGGGGGGTGGACACATCTTAACGTTGAGCGTGACAAAAGAGAAACTGATGGCACGGCGGTGAACACAGAGCCCAGGCAACTACGCTGTCAACAAAACCTATTGTGTGATGTTAAAACACAAAAGATGCACAAACAGAGGGCCAGACATACGCACAGACATGCACAGGCAGCTCAGTAACGTGAACACACACACACACACACACACACACACACACACACACACACACACACACACACACACACACACACACACACTCACCTTGCTGCTGCTCAGGGCTGGTGAAAGGGGAAAGGGATTGACTTTCATTGACTGAGCCTGCAGGAGGAGAAAAAGACACAACTTCATGTGAGAAATTGCTGCAAAACACGACTTTAAATGCATCAAGTTGTCTTGTTCCTGGGGTGTCAGGATTATCCTAATGTGTGTTCATAATACACATATGACAAGTGTACATGTGAGGCCTTGTGCACCTTTTGTTCATCTGATTGCCCTTTTACTCGTAATTGAGTGTAATTGCTCTTTTTGTTACAGACTCTCTCCACCTCCCCACTCGTATTTTCAGGGTAATTTAACAAAAAAAGGGTCAAAACACACAGTAAACTGAGTTAAATATTGGTTAAATATTTGATTTGACTAGTGTCTATATTCTTTCTTTCTTTCAATTGTTAACATGTGAGGATTTGCTGCTTTTCTCATTTTTTAAATTTTTTTTATTAATTGTTGATTTAATATTTTGGGATTTTGCACTGTTTTTGAACAAAAAAAGCGCCTCACAATGTCTCCTCAGAAGCCGTGATGCGCATTTTTAATAACTTTCCAGAGATGTGGACTTCAGTCATCGTGCCTTGGATTTTGGGTAAATTACCGTTTTGAACATAACTAACTAACTTGACTTGAGACCCGAATTGGACTTGAAAGTATTTTTGTCTGGCTGCCAGTATTTCACGGCTTTAAAAAGTGATGGGGAAGGAATATTCTTACTGAAGAAATTAAGAAATAAATGAGCTATAGTAAAGTGATTTGTTTCACTGATCATCAGCTATGATACAACACATTTCACTGTCAAACTTTTTAAACTGGTTACATAAATCAGTCAATAATATCATTATTAGACGGTTACTGATACCAAGTATTTCCTCTTTATGAAGATCGAAAAAACTGCATAAGATAAGACAATAAGACTCGTGTCTGTTATTTTCTGACATCATATGGACTAAAGAAATGCGTAAAATAGAATCAACGCATCAATTGATGCTGGAAATGATCAGCCCTTCACACTGTCACTGTTATCTGTCTCGGTGGATCAACCATGTAGGTGAACGCGTCGGAAGATGAACGTAATAACGACAGGAGTCAGATGTACCTGGTGATTTGATTCAGGTCCATTCCGCTCTGAATCTGTGTAGGAGGGAGAGGAAAAAGTGAGAAATTGATCACATGTGAGAGCTCGAACGCACAGAAAACTGACAGTGTCACGCATGTACAGCCACTTCTACACAACGCACACATGCATCTAACAAGCACATCTTACCTGTGCCCTCCAGTGGTGAGTCAGCCCCGACTTTCTCCACCTCTACTGGCTTTGACATCCTGATATCTGTCAAAAGGAAGACAGATAAGATAAACAGGTCAGCGTGCTTGACTCTTAAATCTGTGTCAGAGAAGAAAGTGCAGACAGAAGCACAATATCAGACATTTACGAAGCAGGTGATCAGAATCTGGATGACGAAAAAGGAGACGGAGGACATCCAGGGGCGTAGATCTCAGATAGGTCAGGGTTGAGTGTTTTTCAGGTCACAGGCTACAGGCCTACACACTGTACAACAAACAGTGCGGCTGAATCATTCACAAGTCGCATTGAGCTCACATTCATTCATTCTTTCCAATTAGCGGTTGAACATAAGAGTGGGTTGCCCTTGAGGTGTTTGCTTGTTCTTAAATTAGAGAAGCTGTTTACGTGGGAGCAATGTCTCATGTCGTGTGTCATTCACTACGAGACCACATCACTTCCTGGTTGGTACTGCAATGGGACAGTCCCTATGGCAACGGCAGCGAAGGGAGGAACACATGAAATTCAAGTCTTTATCACTGTTTGTGACGAAAGGAGAGGCGGCAGAGAGTGAAGGAAAGATGGGAAAGAGGGAATACATGCGTGCGTGTGTGCGCGTGTGTGGTTGTGAGCATGTTTATATACCTGTGTGTGTGTGTGTGTGTAGTTGTGTTAATAAGCCACTTGTGTTGCAAGACTTTTTATTTATCTCTAACCACAAACTGTAAGACAACTTTTTGTTGTGTCCATTTGAAACCTTCTTTTCTCTCTCGTTCTCTCTCTCTCTCTCTCTTCCCTCACACACACACACACACACACACACACACACACACACTTGCACACACGCAGACACACAGAGCTACTTCCCTTTTGTGAAAACATGCAAATCTGCCCAACGACCAACTAATTATATCTGCCACCTGCATAATAAACTCTCAGTCTCCCTCCTCCTTTTTCTCTCTCCCCTCTCACCCCCTCCTACTCCGTTCGTCTCTCCTCTCTGTCCTGTTTTTTTTTTCTCATGACCCAGAAGCAGATCATTTCTTGTTCCCATCAGCTTATTACTGCTCTTTTTATCAACACGATTCAACAGCCACAGAATATACTCTGAACTGGACATTTTCTGCGACTGGTCAAGCACAGTTTTCACCATTGGGGGGCAGCAGTGACACACGGAGAAGATGACAAACCTGCTCCACTGACCACCACTGACCTGATGCCACTTCTAAACAACAAAACCATCAATCCACTGCAGTCATTATAAAAAAGGCAAGACCTTATAGATAAAAAAAAACAACAAAAAAACGAACCACTCCTTTTCTGAACGCACATTCAAAAGCGGGAGAAACACATGTGTCTGGGTGAATCAGATGTGAGAACAGTGGACTTTGGTACATGCGGTTTTTTGAGAGGAAGGGGGAAGTGGCAGTCGGCTAGAAAAGCTGCTGCCACACTGGTTATAACCTGGGGTCAGGGAACACACTCAAACCGACCGCAGGATTTCCCTTAAATAAACGGACTTCTGCAAAAAAGAGTTAATTCGGTCATCATCCAGGATGAGGACGCAACATCTGGTTAATCTATTATTAGGGTCAATTGGTGGTTATTCCAGCATTACAGGGGGTCCGGTTCTAGCTATAGGATGTGGCTTAAAGTGTCCAGTGTTGCCCAATTTCTGGCTTTAAAAACCACAGAATTTGCACCCCATAACGTCTTCCGCTCAAGATGCACGCATTTACATGCAAAACAGAAATAAATGGGGCCGAGTTGTAGCATCAGAAATCATCAACATGTGCAGTGTACAACATCAAAGCCAAATCCACCATATAAAATGATTGGCCAGCTCATAAAACAGCCGTAATATGTAGTTCCCAAAGTACTGCACTGCACGCTCGCGGGACACCCGGGGAAGTTGTGTATTGATTCATGGTCCAAAATGGCCTACAGACAGTAGCATGGTGGATAATGTGGTCAGTAATACAGTGGTGGGACAGTATATCAAGATGCTGTGTCTTTTTTCTCACTTCCCCTCCCGACTTCCCCTTGTACCGGGTTGAACGCAGAGTGCTAAACCCAACACTTACTGTCAGCGAGGCTATTAATATTAGCCTGCTCTCTCTCTCTCTTTCTCTCACTCTTTCACTTTATCTTTTAAGACCTCTCTCACTTTTACTACACATTGCTGCACACAAGAGCAGTGGCTGTCTACTTCTGCTCATAAGTTCATTTGTCTGGAAAAGTTTGAGGGACAGAAGCAGCATCTTTCGCTCATCCATGTGTAAAAAACTTAATTTGCACGAGAAGCTCTTTTCCAGCTACGAGTTTAAATCACTATGTCCACATTTCGTCCATCATTAAGCTGTTACAGGGTATGCTAATCTTACAGCAAAGCTCTGGGTTTATCTTTAACCTGCTGAGACCCGACAGCTACACCACACTCACTGTTTCTTAAACAGACCAGATCTAATGCTGTATAATCCTGTGTCATGAATAAGTGATGCAATAAAAAAAGAACGAGGAACAACAGTGTCTGTGCTCAGTGTGGACTGTTTCTGTTATTCTCCTCTGGGTATTTTGGCTGAGATGAAACTCCGCTGCAGCCATCCTGAACACCCCCGCCAACACCACCAGCACTACCACCACCACTATCAGAACCCCTCACCCCACTTCCTGATTCAGGACACAACCCCAGCACCAAGGGGGGTGTCTGGGAACTGGAGTCATCACGTCTTCTAACGACAGATTTCAAAAGCAAACAAGAAATTTTTTCCATCTGAAAACTGGGCGTCAAAGAAGTCGGCGGCTTCACAACGTCTGGACGAGGGCGAAGAAATTAGGCATGTTCAAAATTTGAGGAGACGAGGAGCTGAACAAAAAAAATAAGAACAAGAATTTAAGAATTTAATTTAAGAGTATAGCAAGACAACCGAAGATGTCACAGCAGCAGCGGCCGATCATCAAGGCTGTGACATTGTTGGCTGTGTTGTCAGCTAATGACTAAAAATGAGCTTATTGTTCCCTCGTAAATAGAAGGAAAAGCAGCCCCCCCTGACAGTTTACACTGAACTTACATAAATCTGTAAAGAAACGCAGTGTGAGCAGATGAGTAGGGTTATAAATGCGGGAGGCAAGATGACTATAATGTACCATTGATTAAAAAAATTAGGAGGAAGAGCCAATTATATTTCCTATTAATTTATTTATAATTCGAGTCTAAATAAACAAAACTTTTAAACTGCTAAGTCAATCATGACTCAGAAAGTAAAATCTAAAAATGAATGTACAAACAAGAAAAAATGAATAATACATTTTATACAGACAGTTTTCTGGCCCTAATATGAACCTTTTGTTTTATTTACATTGTGGTGTTTTCTTTTCAGTTTGATGCTGACGATGTGTCACTCTGGTCCGAGCAACTTAGTGAAGGTCGCAGCGTTGACCACAACAGGTTAGGAAGTGAGTCAGTGATTTTCTAAGCCATGAATCACTCCTCGCTCAACAAAGATCGTCAAAGACGCTTGTCAACTTTTAGAAATCACATCAGCACAGCAAAATTATGAGCTAATTGACATTTAAAACATTTATTTCTGGTAATCTGTGAGTCAGCTGACAGCCGGCTGCTGTACTTTTTCTCTGAGAGTCGATGTCGGTCAACTGTGACTGCATCTGTCACCCCTCGCGCCCTGAGGTGACCACTAAGACAAGGCCCCAGGTGAAGAGTGTGGGTTTTGTTTTCATATCAATTTACTGAAAATGACAATTATTTTAGGCATTTCCTCTTTCTGATGATCCGTCTTATTTTTCAAAGAACTGTCTTTTTGTATTCGAGTGCTCTGAAAAATGTGTCTTGAATTAAATGACACAAATTAAGAGCTGATTAAGCACATTTTAGTGCAACCCCCCCGACATATCCAATACACCATCACACACACACACACACACACACACACACACACACACACACACACACACACACACACACACACACACACACACCCACGCACAGAAAGTTAACACCGGTTTCAAAGTTGCACAGGGAGAAAAGTTAAAAGCCTAAATATCTGTACATTGAACACAAACAATTTAAAGAAAAGCTGCGTTATCGTCACAAATGAAAAATATCCACAAAATATCCACAAAAACTTTTTTACTTAATTCTCCTCTTTAGCATTTAGTACTCAGGATAAACACACACACACACACAGTCAGCGAGGCATTCTATGGGCTGGCGAGGTGTCTGACCTTTCCCTCTGCCTGCGACAGACGTCCACCCCTCCATCCATCCGTCCCTCCATCCATCATCCCTCCATCCATCCGCATCTTTCTCTTCGCACCCCCTTTCACTCTTTGATGTTCTCTAATTAGCCAGGGCTTGGTAGACCCAGTGGCATTAATCAACAGTGCCGACACAGTTCTCTCTCTCGAACACACACACACACACACACACACACACACACACACACACACACACACACACACACACACACACACACACACACACACACACACACAGTGCCCTCTCCCTCACGCAAAGCTTAATTGGTCTTGGTAAATGAGGGCCAGCAAAGACAGGGCTGCACAGACAGTCACTCACCTGGCAACCACATACTGGAGAAGTCCTTTGCTGCTATTGCTGCTGTCTTGGTCATATCTGTGTCTGTGTGTGAGAGTGTGTGTGCGCGCGCTACGTTAAAGAGAAAACTCTCACTCTCCCTCTCTCCGTCTCTCTCTAACCAAAAAGGAGGAGTGTATTAAATCATATGGTTGAGAGAATCACTCTCCCACCCTCCCTCCATTCTCTCTCTCTCTCTCTCTCTCTCGCACATGACAGCCACACCCCCCAAGCCCCACCTCCTCCCCACATCCTGCAACACAACAGGAAGTAAGCCTCAAAAGAATAGGAACTCGCGACAGAGGAGAGAAAATACAAGACCAAAAAAAAAAAGACAAAAAAAGAAAGGGGGACACACAAGAGGTTAAAGAGTGGGAGAGTGAGTGAGTGAGCGAGGAGATAGAAGAGATAGACGAGGTGAAAAAGAAAAAGAGGGGGATGATGGCTGCCGACGGAAAGTGATGGCGCGGCTGGAAACAGACACTCACTCCCTCACTCACTCACTCACTCACGCAAGAGAAAAACAGCAAGCTTGACATTCTGACTAAAGAGCAAATGATACATTTGCACCACACATGACCTCTAAAATCTTCTACAACTGATCTGATCAAAGCTTCTCCACAACTCTTAAAAGATTTTAACAAGCTCTTGGAGCCTGTTCTGTTCTGTTTTTGTCCTGTGATATCTGTGTCTGTGGCTGTGGGGTTGCTGTTAGCGAGGACATCAGTGGGTGTGAGGTGGTCTGTTGAGGGAGGTCGACACCAACAAGAGAAGATGTGAGACATCCTCATCCGCCAGCCACAGCTCCACTCCAGCCCGAGCGGAAGGAAAAACTCAGTCACATCACTCACTGTACCACTGACCACCCCACACTGTGGGCTGCGCACAGTGATACACCACAGAAAGTCACGAATTGCCACATGTGGCGGGTAGATGTGGCATGAAAGTGGAACATTGCAGATAAAGTGGATATGACCCACTATCTGTGCCGCCCACTGGGATTACCACCCTCAGAACCTGCTCAATAAGTGAAAATGTGAATCTCGAGGAAGCAGAACAGCTCGTTTCAGCAGAAATACTTTCTAGATTTTCATACCTGAGAGTGTGGACGTGCTGCTCTGATTGTAACCCAGGGCGACCACAAGGTGGCACTCTTGATCCTCTAATCTTGATTACAGGACAGACACACAGGGTCTGTCTACCGATGAGGAGACCGGGTGGACCACTGATCGCCCCCCTCCCTCTCCTTCCTTCTCCCTTGGTCTGAGTTCACTAATTCAAAAGCTAACGGCAGCAGAGTTCCCAAGTTTAACCTTATAAATACTTTATGTGGTGATTTACAACCACCCAATGTACTGCTGGTGGATAGACGCTCACTCTCAAGTGCATACGGCACTGTGCTAGAGGTTTTTTAAAAATCTGTCCTCACATACATACAAAATACTGATGTTCTGACCTGTTAAAATATATAGATTTACCATGAAGAAAATATCAGTGTGGAAACTCTGGTGAGATGGGTGCCGAGCTGTCCTACAAACTCAGAAAATGGACAACATTTCGTGGTAAACAGCTGTATGTAGAGCTGAGATGATTTGTTTATTAATGATTAGTCTACCAAAATAAAATTAAAAGGCCACTTTGTAGTTTGGGAGAAGAAATTCAAACTCAGAATTTTAATATTTACAATTTCAATGAGGTGACTAAATAAACAAGCCGTTCTCAGAGCAAAATAAGGTCCCCAGAACACTGTCTGAAGCTAGAAAGGTGGCAGGGTCCGCCAAATATGAACAAAGTAAAACAGGAAGAAACTGTGTTGTCTTTTAAGGTTAGTTTGTTTATTCAGTCATGAAGACAAAGAGTTTGTGAAGCCATAAAAAAAATAAAAATCTGTTAATTCTTCCCTAAACTACTGACTGCCATTATTTCTGACAATCGGTTGATAATTTTGGTCATTTTTCAAGCAAAAATGCTGAATTCCAAATCTCTCAAATATTTAGATTTTCTATCTTTCGTCATCAAATATAACAGTAAACTGAATGTTTTGGGGGTTTTGGCCCGATGATCTAATAAAACAAGACATTTGAGAAAGCCACCTTGGACTCAGTTGGGGTTTTGTGACATTTTCTGGACAATTCATTTACTGATTCATCTAGAAAATGGTGTAATCATTAGTCACAGCCCGAGCAGGATTTGCTTACCCATCTCTTTCCTTTATTGTAGTGCTGTTGAACAAAATATCACAATCCGACACCTGCAGGTTGGAAACACACCGACAATTCCTCATAATCACTAGACGTGTGACATTCCAATGATCCAGATTCGATATACCGATTCAATGATACAATGTGATTGATTCAAAGTTAAAACAATGATCCATATCATCATTTTTAAAATAACACTTTTTTAAAAAATTGTTTTGTCTCTTTGAGCCAAATGTAACACTCTTGTTGACTGTTGCTTAACTGTGTTTTGTGTGTGTTAGTTTAAAATGAATCTTTCTGAACATTATCGCTTCAAAAATTTATAATTATTTATGTGTTTTGTTTTTTTAATATAGTAGGAAATAGGAGGCAACTTCTTCTGCTACCTATGTTTTTCATGTGCAGATGGTCTAGTTTCAAATTGATTGCAGGCCCTTGAATCGAATCGATTCACAATCGATTGAAGTAGACTTTGTTATCATTGTCCAAAGAATTGATATGAAGATTGTATCGTGCTGAAACTGGTGATTTACACCCCTAATAATAACCAATTATTACTATTCATTATTGATGTTCTGGCCTTCATCAGAGACCGTGATCGAGAGCGTATTCGGGGACGTTTGTGTGTGAGTGAACTCATCGGCCAGGCCCGTCCGAGGAAGGTGACAGACTGCGTGTCGCGAAAGGGGGCGTTCCTCCAGGTCAGAGGTCGTCTGGGCAGCCTGGCTTTGGCCGTGACCTTTGTTCAAACTCCAATCTACCCACGTAACTACCACACTGTGTGCTTTTGTCCGTGCGTGTCTGTGTGTGCACACTTGTTTGGCTAGCTACAATGGGTGGCTAAGTGTGCTCTGTGTGTGTGTACAGTTCAAGGCCACGGGGGGCCTTCCTGCTCCGAAGAGGTCAGGCCGAGACAGCACTTAGATGATATTGGGCCGGTGGCAAATGGCCTCAATTCAACACGAGATATTAATTGTGATATTATGGGAAAAGAAGTATAAAAAATGTATATATAAAAAGTGTGTTGTGTTGATTGTCTTAAATAGGGAATATGAGCTATAATTAGTGTGTTTTGGTCACCAGCAGAAGTTATGTCAGTGCGATGATAAACACACCAACACATACACACATTTATATATATATATATATATACACACACACACGCACACACAATCTGATAGTGGGACCCCAGGGAGGAGGATGGGGGGAGGTTGGGGCCTCTAGAGCGCCATCAATCACTCCACTGTCAGAGCGAGAGGGAGAGGCAGGGAGGGGGGGATTGGGGGTAGAGGGAGAAACCAGTAAAGGAAGGGGAATAAAAAAGGGAAGAGGAAAAAAGGTGAGAGAGAAAGGATGTTAGCTTGGGGTGAGGCAGGTGGGAGGAGATTTTGTGTATAATGGGTCATCGCAGGGACAATTCGGAGGTCTCCAAACCAGTTCAGCTTCCCCTCCGCGGGTCGGTCCTCCTATATCTAGTGCAGCCTCAGGCCTGGAGCACACACAGGCTCTAATTCATATAATCCATCATATTCCTCTTCTTATAGAGGGGGACAAAAGCCCGGGTGCAGTGATGGACCCACCAAGTCCTGTGCGCAGTCCAACAGCAAGACTCTATTCTGCAAGGTGAGAGATTTAAAATCCAGTCCAGTGTAAGGATGTGTGTGAGTGTGTGCAGGTGTAGCCCCATGAGGAGTCGCAGGATTATAAACAGTGGGTCTAACAGTGTGGAGACTACAGAGGTTGAGGTTTTGTATGAGAAGCAGCAGGGGCTAAAACACACTCACACTGTTGGCTATCATGGGACCTGCGCCATCTCACACACACACACACACATACGTGCCGCCTACACCTTTACAACACCTATCCCTCTCCTGTCCTAATACCTCTCAATCGCTCCTTTTCCTCTGGCCCCCTCCGCCCCTCCATCCTTCTCTCTCTCTCTCTCTCTCTCTCTCTCTCTCACACCGTTCCCCTCCTCTCTATATCATCTCAGCAGCCCATAGGGAGCCGGGCTTGTCTAGACAGACACCGCTCTCTCCCACGGCGCTGCCAAGGTTGAAGCTCAAATCTTTTTCTTCGTTCCTATCGCAACCTCTTCTTCTTCTTCTTCCTCTGCTTCTTCTTCTTCTTCTGGCACAAGAGTGGAGGGACAACCTGGAGGAAGTGGCCTTCATCGCTGGCTCGAGGAGCATTGAGGCCACTTAGGACTAAACTGTTCACTTACACTGACAAAGCAGGCTTTTCACAAAACTAGCCTTCATATCCAGCCAATTAGAATACACAAACATGGGAGTACTTTAGTGGTCTTTCTGTGCGTTTTCCGCCCACCCGTCCCCTCTTGCACTCTGGCCCTGTTCTTCACCTTCCTCTTCCTCTTCCTCCTTCAAACCCTCTCATCATCATCATCATCATCCTACTCTTTTTTCACGACCTTCCCCCCGTTTTCCTCCTCCAATTTAAACTTTCTCCTCTCCTCCGCTGCCTCTCTTTCTCTCTCAGACCTGCTGGTCAGCAGCAGCTGTGACATCACTGGCCACTGTTCTCCACTCGGATTGGACACTCGGCCACGTTGCCAGGCAACAGCAGTGAAAGGTCTCAGTGTGAGCGTGTGTGCGGCGTGCGCGTGTTATGTGTGTGTTTATGTCTGTTTATAGCTACGTGAGTGAAAGGTGTGTGAGCGATTCTCCTCGCCTTGCCCTTTATCTGTGCATGAAGAATGATCAGAACAGATCTACTTCTGCGCTTTATCTCAGATCAAAGCATGTAGATGATTGGGCTGCCTCGCTGCTCTCCTCCACCACCGAAGAAGAAGAAGAAAAGGCATGTGGTGTGCATTGCGTTAATGAAAAAGAAAGATGGTAGGAATGTGTGTGCGTGTCAGTGTCTGGACTCGCGTCGAACCAAATAAATGTGTATGTTCGTGTCGAATACGGGTTTGTGTCTAAATGTGTGTGTGTGTGTGTGTGTGTGTGTATGTATGTGTGTAAGCCCCCGGGAGCGGGTGGTTATTGTATCTGACACAGCGGCTCTTTCTCGCGCCTCATATTTCTGGGCCGATCGATTCCTCTGACTCCCGACAAGACAATAATCGCACCTCCCTCTCTCACTCCATCACTACCATTATTACTGACCTCCCCAGGGAACGAACAGGGCGGAGGGAGGGAGAGAGGGATGAGGAAGGAAGGAAGGAAAGAAGGAAGGAGGGAGGGAGGGAGGCAGGGAGGGAGGGAGGGAGGGAGGGAGGGAGTGTGAGGAATGAGCGGGGGATATAGAGTTGACAAAATGAGCCTATGATGATGAAAAAGCAAAAAGGGACAATGTCGAAAAACGAGGCAGGAAGAGTTGGGGAGCATCAGCGGGGTGGAAAGGAAAAGAAGGTGAGGGAGAGGAAGTTGAGATAAGGTGATGGAGGGATGAGGTCTGAGGGAGAAAAGAGGGCAGGAGAGATAGGGATGTGACATCGGCGTGAGCCGATACAGTGAAAAGAAAGAATGGGAGAAAGCTGAGGCATAACGAGAAAGGACAGGAAGGAGGCGAAAAAAAAAAAAACACCAAGCAATATAGATCACGGCGAGAAAAGAAAAGGAGGACACAAGTGAAGGAGTGCAGGGAGACGGAGGGGCCGAAACGGAGGGACAATAACGGAGAGAATTAGTGGAGGAGAGATGAAGGAT
Organism: Diplodus puntazzo; assembly: GCA_963678695.2. NCBI lineage: Eukaryota > Metazoa > Chordata > Actinopteri > Spariformes > Sparidae > Diplodus > Diplodus puntazzo. The sequence continues at coordinate 12,167,052 of OZ023160.1, forward strand.
TCGCACTATCTTCTTCTAATAAAGGAGAGAATGAGAGACAGGGACCGGGGGAGGGAGATAGAGGGGGGGAGGGAGGGGTGTGGGTTAGACTGAGGTGAAAGAGGGAGAGACATAAGAAATATATAGGAACACACACACACACACACACACACACACACACACACATATAGAGAGATGGCTGTAGTGCTGTGGAGGTCAGCGCTCAGAAATATTATTAAATTGACAAGAGTACAATAGTTGATTGGCAGGCTGACTCCTACGCTGCCATTCAGTGGAGAAGAATGGAGACAAGGACTCATATATACACTCACACACACACACACACAAGATGCATGCACATCTGCACTTTCACTGAACAATCAGCACAGCATGTAGAGATGCACACACACTCACTCGCACACACACTGTCTTTTGTCTGTTTTGTGCGCTGTGTGAGCCTGTCACTGCTGTGTCTCTATGCTTTGAATCCAGATTACAATTACAGTAATTGGCTCTCAATTCAAGGGATTGCTGTTTGACCCCCTCACCTCTCCCTCTCTTTTCTCCCCCCGCTCGCTCCCTCACCCATCCCCAACACATTTTGCCTCTTCCTCCACCTCCTCCTCCTCCTCATCAATATTCCTCCACCTCCTCTCTACCTGTATCGCTACATCCATCTTTCTCTGGGTGAAATCCCTCTCCTCCCCTTGTCCCTCCCTCCTCTCCCATCCACACACACTCACACACTTCATCCCACAGTTACAACTATCCTTCCTTCCTGCTTTCCATCCATCCTTCTCCCTGGTTGTTCTACTCCTCTTCACAACACCATTTTTGCCACTTTTTTCCTCCCTCGTCTCCCCCTTTCTACCTTTCTTTCAGATAGTTGGGGAAACGGGGAATCTATTGTATACTTTATTCATGCTGTATTTATAATGGAGAGATAGCTGTTCAGCCATACAGTCAGGGGGGATATATTGTGCATTTGGGGGAAGAGGTGAAAGAGCGATAGATAAAAAAGGAGGTAAGGAAAGGGGGTGATAGAGGTGGTGGTGATGGTGTGTTGGGGGAGCGAGGAGGAGGAGGTGGGGGGTTAGGAAATTGGTCTGGCTAGCGGAACAGCTTTTCACCTCTCTCTCTCTCTCTCTTTTTCTCTCTCTCCCTCTCTTTCTCTCTCCCTCTCTCTATTCTGCTTTGTATTCTGCAGAGATGACAGGGGGAAAGCTTTATTGCTCCGAGTTTGTATCGATCGGGGCCCCTTTGAGGGGGGAGGCCGGGGGACGCGCTGAGCAGGCCCTTTCTCAACGACCGCGGCTCCGGCAACCACCCCCCTCAAGCCTTCCCCTCCTTCCCTCTCCTGCTCCGCCACCCCTCCTCCTTCCTCCAAACCCTCCTCTTGCTCGCTACCTCGCTCTGAAATTCAAATTCAACGCTCTTATTCTCAAAGGTTAGGAGAGGGAGAGCACGAGGAAAAGCAAGAGAGAGACAGAGCGATTGAATGAAAGAGAGATGGAGGCGTCTGGCTTCTTCCCCTGACTGAGGCCCTGAATGGAGCTGGGATCTGATAAGCAGAGCCCACAAACACAAACAAGGGAAGAAATAGAGAAATAAAGGAGAGCAAAAAAGTAAATAAAAATAATGGTCAAAAGAAAAATATATCAGCTCCGGTCTTTTTCTTTTACCCCTCTCACTGTCCTGTCCTCCTCCCTACTGTCTCTCCATTTTTTCCCCCCCAGGTGAGAATGATTTTGTTGACAGGTGAAGAATGAGGCAGGTTTAAACATGCATAAACCTGCTTCTGTCCTACTTAAAGAGACACTAGGAGAGCTGTGATACACAAGAGACAGGAAGAGCACATATGGATGGCACACAATACTAATTATTTCAATGTGAAAACATATTTTTTTTTTATAGAAAAAGCTTCTATTACAGAAAGACAAATATCTGGGAGTTAAATAAAACAAATCACTCTGCTTCAGGCTTCTTTTTTCACTCTCCTGTTTGACAAGCATTAAATAACAAGGGGCAAGACCCAACGTCAAAGCCACGGCCAACTGACCAAACACTTGACTCATACGTGGAAGACACACACACACACACACGCGCACACACACGCACACACTCGTGCACAGACAGCCTATTTATCCGTTAATGGCATGCACAGCGCTGCAGTGAGGCTGGGGAGAAGAACAGATTGTCCATCGGGGGGTTACAGGGTTCAAGTCCATGACCAGAGGGCTAGAGGAAGGTTAGGGGGTTGTAGGTTCAACTCCCAGGGGATGAGGAGGATCCCTGCTGTCTCCCGTCCCCCCCTAAAAACCTCCTCCAGGACAATACAACCCCCCCGCTTCACCTCCCTCCACCCTTCTTTTCTCTTCTCCATCCCGCTGCTGGCCCTTTTAAGCCCTGCTTAGTCTGATCACACACGTGTAAACCTGAGCCTAGCCTCCAGACTCTCTCCACTGGTCTCAGATGGACACAGGCACGCGCACACAGCACACGCACATACACATGCAATCACACAGATAACTCAGCGATTGCACAAACATATTCATAACTCCAACACAAATGATTTGGTCTTGCTATCTTTTGTTTTCCCACCTTACTGCGGATCATTTTATGTAGGACCGACATCGTGATTGAAACGGTTTCTTCCCTTTCCCAGCTCCATCTCACTTACTCCTCTCGTGGTAAAGACCAAACAGAAACACTGCGGCGTTGCCTCGGCTATCAGTCGCAGCAGATGTGAGTGGATATGAGATATTTGTGTAAACATTGGATACATATACTGTATATATATATATATATATATATTGTCATTGATATTGCTTGTGTGGTTTACGTGCAGCTCCAGATTGAGCTCAGTGATAGAGTATACATCAGAGACTTCAGCCTGATGCTACACATCTGATTCATAGTAGAGAAGACACACAAACACACACGGGAGCGTGCACGCACCTGCACAAACAGATACACACAGAGTACAATAACCTGCAGGCCTATAACCTGCCTTGTTGCCTGGATGGGTGGATGCATTATTAAACACTCAGGATTTCATATGTAGAGACAGAATATGAATGCTGCACTGGGTCCGACTGTGTACATTCGCTTCTTCGCTCCAGTCTTCGCTCTTTTACATCTTTCTTGAAACTCTTTAACTTATCACACTTCATATTTACCTAATAAATTCAATCCAATATTGTCGTTCCGTTTCTCCATATTGTAATTCTAATACTGCTGCTTTTGTTTACTATGCATACACAACACTTATTGCACGTCTGTCCATCCAGGACAAGATGTTGCTCCATCTGAAGTTTCTCCTTCTCTTTCCCGTCCAAGGTTTGTTTTGTGGAGGTTTTCCTAGGATAGACGCGTCCAGAATATAAAGCATTCTAAGAGACGCGTCTGATTCAAATAAATAGAATTGACTTGGACTCTACTAGTAGTGAGGGCATCGTTTGGTGGGGTCAATGTTCCAATAACACTAGATATATAAAAAACGAGGATCAGTTAGAATATCGATTGGAGACTTTTACCGGTCAAGGATGTCCGGCTTGACTTCACAAATGAGACTTATGAGGGATCATATTTTGGAGATGAGAGGTCATAGGTCAGATGGTAGATCGATCAGATCTGATCCGCAGTCATCATAGAAAGCCGTGGAAACTAGTCGAAAACCACTGGATCCCACTGATTAACCAAAAGGCCCACACAAGGAGAGCGGTCGAACGGTAACTAAACCACAACACGAGCGCTGTGTGTGTTTACATCTGTAGGGCGGGCGGGCCGGGCCCCGACTCTCACGGTAATCGATGAACGAGGGAGGAAAGGGAGGTAGCGGGCGAGGCGGGGATGTGTGTGTGTATGTGGGGGAGGGCGGGGTGGGAGAAAATCGGTAAAGAAAGCAGGTTATCTCCCGTCATTAGGGGAGGGGGAATCCCCGTCTGGAGGGGGGGTGAGGCGGGGTGGGTGACGAGGGGTGAGGGAAGACCGGGGTTCATTGATAAAAAAGGGAGGGAGGGAGGGAGGGAGAGGGGAGAAGGGGAGACTATGTTTGGCATCAAGAGAGAGCAGACAATTATCTGTATTGATTAGAGCGGCCCAGTACTGTGAAGACTGAGAAAACTATGACTGGATCAATAGAGGGAGAGAGAGGGGGGGAGAGGGAGGGAGAGAGAGGGAGGGAGTTAGAGGATAGACAGACCAATAGAGAGAACAAACGACAGAGATAAAAGACACATATAATGACAAACATAAAGAGATAGAAACATAGTTTATGGTGCAAAACAAAGTCAAAGACCCAAAGTGGCATAAACAGTACGAGGGGAGTCGAGAGGGGGAGACGGAGGGAGTCAATGAAAGCACAAGGAGATACATTACACTGTTGATGTCATTACTCTTTATCATTGATTTGTCAGCACAACCACAGAGTTCATTCAACAAGCCCACCAGAGCCCTCCCATCACCACAGAGCACAGATAAACAGAGACTGAAAAAGGCATTAACTAAATACACGCTGACTGACCACAAAAACCAAAAATCTGGCAACCCAAAGAAAACTGGCAACAAGAGTGTTGAGGCCGGTGCTACGTTTATTCCAATGTGAATTGCTCACATAGCACACAATGTACAGGTTTTCCTGGACTTTCAGCATGACTGCGTGCTCCTATTAAAGGGTAATGGCACCAATTTTACACATTTAAGTGTGTTTGCAAGTCTTGGTGAGTACCGCTGCACAAGAGAAAAAGGTTGCATAAAGTATTTTGTGGCTCGAGAGGAAGCTGCATGAAATCTGATGAATTGCCGCCATTGATGTTGCTCAGTGACTAAGTTGCATTTAAGGTAATGTAGGCACCAGGTATTAGAAAGGACCAGTAGACCAGTGGTCTGCTGTCAACACTTGGCGCCTACGTCACCCACAATATGTGTTTAAGACACACAAGAATGGCTTGAAAATATTGAGCATGTTTATGTTTCCAGCTGTAAAAGAGAAAAAAGACAATTTTTTAAATGTTCACTTTTTAACATTAAAAGAAATCTTATTTTTATTCTAATCCTTTTCTCCTATTTTCATATCTTATCTTTATAACATTATTTGTTATAAAGATTTACAATGATCTGCTTTTCTTTTACTATAATATATAATATACTAATGTAGTTGTACAGTGTTTCAGAGTGTGGAAATGTGCAAATCATTTGCTTGTTTTTTACTGCAAACCTTGTGCAACATGCTTTGGCGCTACTTAAATTTGGTCATGCCAGTGAGGCTCATTTGAATTTGAGAGAGGGGTGAAGAGAGAAAGGATTTCAGATGAGAGAGGGTGGAGAGGGAGTGTTGGAGGGGGAGCTTTGAAAAATATCAGGAGGGAGGAGGTGCTCAGGTAGGGGGCCTTGCTGTGGGGCCTCTTTTTGTCCGGAACAAAAACCAAAATGGTGGAATAGGAGTGGAACAAAAGGCGCACGGGGGGAAACAGGAGAGTGACAACCTGTGCTGAGTAAAAACATCCCGCTGACACACACGCACCAAATGCGCACACACACACACACACACACACACACACACACCACACACACACACACCGAACACACACACACACACACACACACACACACACAAACACACACACACACACACACACACACACACACACACACACACCAAACACACGCGCATTAATCCCTAATCAGACCCCATTGAGTGTGTGTGCATTAACCCACTCACCACACTTCCGGTTGCAACTTAAATTTCATGGAATCCTTGGCCCCATTACCCAGGCAACCCACACACACACACACACACACACACACACACACACACACACACACACACACACACACACACACACACACACACACACACCAACACGGGGGACCTCATCTGTCATTCCTTAGTTTATTGAACATTACAGGATGATAGAATTCAGCCTCCTGCTCTCTCGATTTCTTCTGACACTGAAGAGGAACGCATTGTCAGAAAAGGTTTATACAAAAGCAAACAAACAGATGAAAAAACATAAACTGCGAATGGGGGGAGCCAGGCTGGATATTGAGGAAACCTTTGGTAAGGGCAGAAAATGTCAAGTTTGACAAATGACCTTTTAAACATGGAGCAGATGTAGAGAGTCCTGTACACTGTGGACAGAGGGCAGCTCAACTGTCTGTCTCTTAACAGCTAGTGAAAAGATAAGCGTCACTGTTCCAAACTGTTAAAATAAAAACACCAATGTTACCACGAGTTTGAATCAAAATCTCGAACAAACCAAAGCGATTCCTAAATCAAAAGTGAATTTTATTCTAGCGGGAGAAGGGTGGGAAATCCGTTTTGGAGATGAAATAAAAACCACAAGAGGAAGCAAGACAAAAGAGAGGGGAAAACTGTAGAAAAGGATTAGAGACAAGCTTTTACATGTGCATTACTATCCCGGTTTTGAGCCTTATCTTGTTTTTTTTTGGGGGGGGGGGGAGATGATGTGGTGTTCACATGGAACATTAAAAAACCTGGTTTCTGATCATCTGCTTGACTTCTTTCTTGATTTCTCACCATCCCAGCTACAGTGAGTTGGTTAAGAAACCTGGATAATTAGTGGAAGTACTCCAGAGACTACACCCTAGGTTTCTTAGGTTGTTCACATGTGCAAAGCATAACCATGATACTCTAAACCCAATTATAACCAACGCACTCCCAGCAAAAAAAATAATAAAATAGTAAAGTAGAAAAAAAAGAGGAGGAAGGCAGCAAGTAAAGAAAATTGTGACAAAGACAGAGAGGGAGGGAGAACGGGACATGAATTACAGGTGTAGAGTTATGCATGCAGGACATCACTGGACCCCTCCTCCAGCCCTTGGGAATGGGCACCTTGGAAACGGTCGCTAAGGGAACAGCGTACAGAGAGAGGGAACGGGAGAGAGAGAGAGAGAGAGAGAGAGAGAAAAGAGGGGAGGACAGGATGGCTGAAAAAACAAATTCAAGAGGTACAAGTAGATAGCGGTTGAAACACTGGATCCAACCTTAAAAAGGGGAAGAAAAAAGAAAAACTCAAGAAATAAGTCCATTCCATAACAAACTAGCATTTACCTTCCTCTAGTCCCATTCCGCAAATGGGCCACCTCTGCTCATAAAGGGTGAAAAAGCAAGCTCCATCACAGCTAAAGCCTGCATTGTCCTCCCCCTCCACCATATACTCTGACCTCTCATCCACTCCAGTCATTTAGAGAAGGGAGATTTAGTGCGGCACCGACGCTGCGTGATGGTAAAAACCGGCACATGATAGAGAGGAAGAGATGGCCTCGGGTCTCCGGTTTAACACATTGAGAACTATTGATGGAAAAACATGTTGATGGACAAAGAGACGCTGGTATAGTGAAATCCTGGCTGTTAATGTATATGGGTGCTTGGAGGTCATTTCGAACCAAGAAGCTAGAAGCTCGGTAAGTGGATTGAGAAATTGAAGTTAGCACACAACACCCACTTTGGTCTTTTGAGGCGTCGGAGTGATGAACACACACGCCCAAGCCCACGGGAAAGAACCGACGTGCCTTTCTGACCTCGGCAAACTCTCCTCATCCCCGCAGACGACGCAGAGTCCACACTGACACACACACACACACACACACACACACACACACACACACACACACACACACACACTCAGACATGGCGGCTGAAAGGATGCACTTTGCCTACTCCTGCCCTCTCCTTTGACCAGAAAACAAGGCATCAGCTGATCAACATCACTGCATTCCACATCAAGTAACTGCAGCTGCAATGGAAAAAAAAATATATGGATGTACAGAGTTTATGCACATATCAAACACCCACATTCTGCATGCAGCCTATTTGCAGTATCATATACATATCAAAGGCTGAGATTTGGTATGCAATATAGATTCAGTACGTATGCATAATATGTGATCAATATCTTTTGCTGAATAAAACATGACCCTGGCTTTTGACAGGCCGATTTGAAATGGAGATGCCATTCGAATACAAAGGGCTTCGCTGAGATTGGCCCTGAACCCTCCACATACCGGCAGTTCACATTTAGACGGTCTCACCTGAACTCTCCATAATGCATGAGCTGCCTGAATATATATCGCCCCCTGCATAGCTCACATACACACACACACACACACACACACATCCACACACACGATAATGCAGGAGCGCACTAGTGTGTGCACGATGACGGGGGCTTATATGCGCAAGGTAGCCATGCACTCCTACTCGCACACACACACACACACACACTCGTGGCAGCTGAACGCAAAACAACCCCAAAGACTCCATGGTGAGAATCTGATATGGCACATGTAGAAATACAGCGGGAACCAGATACAGTCTATTTTTCCTCTCAGAAAGAAAAGAGAAAAACTAAACTTTTCTCCGTAATTTAGAAGCAGCGTTTGGCGGCCGTAAATGATCCATTTCCCCGGCAAAAAAACAAACAAAAAGCCACATAACTGTTTTAAAAGCTTTGATTGCGATGAAGCATGTAGTGGCCACACATCCAGCGAAAACTTTGAAAAAAAAAACGGACAAAAAAAATAAATAAATAAGGATAAAAACACACTGCTTCTCTTCTTTGATCAAGTGGTCTGAGACACACAGGCAGTGCTTAATCAAAACACTGGTAAGCCATCCTGAACTTCTAGGCTTTCAGCCGCAGGAAACAGGGTCAGGGTTGCTGAACAACTCAGTGTGAACTGGCCTGGTGTTTTTGTGTGTGTTTATGTGTGTGGGTCTGCTGTTTGTTTGTGAGAGGGCCGGTGATGTTCGTGGGCTGCCAATTAATACACACACACACACACACACACACACACACACACACACACACACACAGTTTTTTTTGAAAGGTGGAGTCATCTGGAGCGAGGAAGGAGGAATAGAAAAGTTAGAAAAGTTAAGGACGGACGAACAGCCGGTATTACAGCAGGGAGCATTACAGAACAGAGGGGGTCACATTTTGATTTAAATTACATTACATTCTTATAATGGCCGGTAGTAAATATGCATTTACAGGGCAGTATGTCTGTTTTAGAAGACAACTGAATTTACTTAGTGCTTCCATCCCTCTGCCTCTCTGCCCCTGCTGGTCTTTAACCTTGGCCTCTGGTGCTTCTGCCTATCGCAATAAAGTCACCCCTCCTCCTCTTTACCTCTCCCTCTCCCTCTCCCTCTCTCTCTCCCTCTCCCTCTCTCTCTCTCTCTTTCTCTCCCTCTCCTTTCTTCTCCCTCCTCCTCCTCCTCCTCCTCCTCTCTGTCTCTCTCTGTCCCCCCGGCACCACTGTTGTCCACTGTTCCACTCATTCATAGTAAACACTATTGATTTTCAGCAGGGAAAATAAAAAAAAGGCCATGAATTTTAATGCCCCTATCTGTCCCCTTCTCCATCTCTTCCTATCCCCCCTGCCTCTCCCTTCCCTTCCCTTCAACCCCCCCCCTCCTCCACCTCCACCTCCACCCCTTCTTTCCTGAGGGGAGGATAAAGAGATGGGGATCGTGTGTGCGTGTGTGTGTGTGTGAGTGCGCGCACCGTATGTGTGAGTGTAAGGTGGTGGTGTACGGGGGGGGGGGGGGGGGGGGGGGTTGCATTTCTCATTTCCCAGCTGTGCCTCTCTCACACAACTGCTGCCCCCTCCTCTTCCTCTTCCTCCTCCTCCTCCTCACCCCCTACACCTCTCCGTTTCCCCATCCTATGCTTCTCTCTCTCCTCCTCCGTCCTTCTCCTCGTCCCTCTGTCGCTTCCCCTCTCCTCTTCACGCCGGCTTCGACTCCTGGGAGCGAATCAAAAGGAGCTCACACACACGCTGATTGTCACACACAGATAGGGGATGTCCCACTTAAACAATCACATGCACACACCGCAAGTGATACAACCACCCCTCGGTCAAGGCCACGCACGGGCAAAACAAACACATACATATAAAATGCCCTGATTTCTACACAACGAGGCGCCACGAGTGACACCAACCATTCGGCGCCAACGCATTTCAGCAGCGGTGGAATCAAGTATTTAAATGTTGTTTTTTCTTTCCAATCACTTCCTGCTCTATCCCTTCTCTCTCTCGCTCTCATTGCATTTATCTACCTTCGAACGCCCCTCCACCCCCTCCCCGCTTCTTTCTTTCCTCCACCTCCCTTGTCAGGCCTCTCTCTCTCTCTCTCTCTCTCTCTCTCTCTCCATCTTCTACTCTGTGTATTGATTTTGCTATAAGCGGTGTCCCGTTTGCGACAGGTTAGCACAGACAGACAAAGGCAGACTTCATCAACCAGCGTTAAACACAGGAGCCACGTCCTCAATAATCACTCCATCACACAAAAGAGAGAGAGAGAGAGAGAGAAAGAGAGAGAGGGGAAAGGGGCATGTAGGAAGTATTGATGAAAAAGCGAGGAGAAGATCTGATGGGAATAAAAGGGTTTTGGAGAATTTTTCAAGGTTGTCTTTTTGTTGTCTGTAATTTGGAGGAAGCGTAGAGAAATGGATTTGATAATGGGAGATTCTTGCGCACACACATGAACAAACTTGTCTTCTGTCTTAAAATATGTGATTCTGTTCCCCTCTTCTTTGTTGCATTTGTTCTTTTTTCTGATAAACACACTCACACAAGCTTATTAATACTTGGCTCTTACACACCACGATGCATATGTTGGAGGGATGTTCAGTGCAACACCAGCTCCAATTAGTATCTTATTAAATTTTTGGTTGGTTCCAAAGGAGGAATTTTCTTCTACTGACCTCATTATAACAGCGAGTGTATGTGGACTTTGCTGGTCTTTTTTTTTTTTCAAACAGTCTATGTGTGTCTGTGTGTGTGTGTGTGTGTGTGTGTCTGTGTGTGTGTGTGTGTGTGTGTGTGCACATGCCCGCTTGCCTGTGTGCGTTTATATGTGTGTGTACGCAGACAGTTTTCATCTCCACTTAATCTCCCGCTCCTAATTCAGAGTGTACATTGAGCCGCCTAATAGGATGTGACTGGAGCGCCTGCTGCAGCGCTAGCTAGCTAGCCGCTAATGAGCGGGCCGCCACAGCCGGAGAATCAAAGCGCTTCATCAGCACTCCTAATTACTGTAAACCTCGTTAGCTGGCTGGAGAGCTAACATCTGCTCTTGCTAACAAAGTACATCCAAATATAACACGGACCTGGCCTGGCCAAGTGAGAATCAAAGTCTGCGCTGCTACCACACCCAATGATTTCATTGTTCGAGTCTGTGTCGCAATCGCACCGACAGCAGAGGAGGTTTGTTGCTATTCAGTTTGGAATGAAAAAGTCCAAGGTCAATGCTATTTACACTCTTAACGACAATCAATACACATTTTTCTCATTAACTGGGGTTACAGAGAGCTGTTAGAAAGTGTGTGTGTGATGTTCAATGGTACACTGAGGATGCTAATGTTGCCCATCTATGAAGCAGCAGGTGTGTGGACAGCAGGTTTCCATGTCGCTCTGTCTGTTTGCCCGCTCACCCCCTCTCTATCTCTGATCAAAGCACTTCCTTTCAACCCCCCTCACCACCTTCTGCTGTTCCTCTCTACCTCCTCCACCTCCCCTGGCCTCCACCTCCTCCTCCCATCATAATTTGACTGATGATTACACTTGTCACTCAAGGCAGCATGTGGCCAATTAGGAAGAGGGATGATGGGGAGGGGAGGGCCCAAGCAGGTTGTGATGAAGTGGGGGGGGGGGGGGGCAGGAAATTCAGCTTTTCAACAACTTTTCAACGCTCGTTCCACTCAGGTAGCCTTTTTAGCTCTTAGCTGTGGGAGAAACAAATATTCGTTTCTGTTCAATTTTCCTTAAGAGACTCAAGAAACATCCAAGAGCCGCTCTTTCTTCCCCTCTCTCCGACGCTCCGGCCTTGTCTCACACACTCTTGGCCACTTCAGCGTCTCTCCATGTTCCAGGGTAATCACAGACTCATTTAAAGTCACTTTTGTACACTACCTCTGACTGGTGGTTAAGAGAGCGACCGCAGACTAGGCTTTTATGGGCCTTAATGTGTCCTACAGACACTTTGGCAACCAGGCTGCCGCTGCCAAAGATGCAGGAAGAGGGGGAGGGAGCGGGGGAGAGAGGACAGGACATACGAGGCCAACAGCCATGGCGACTTAACCAGGCTGAAAAAAGGGGGAACGAAAGAAGATGAAAGAGGAGGGAGGGAGAGGGACGTGCACGACAAAATGGACAGAACATGGGAGCGTCAAAAGAAAGGGGAGAGAGAGGTCACTTAGTCACTCCTTCGGCGCCCCCCGCTCTGCGCCTCCTCCCTCGTCCCCCTTTACAAGCAGACAAAGGGACAGAGGGGTGCAGCCCTTGTACAGAAGAAGGAGGGGTTTACGCCTCCCTCTGTCATCCCCCCCTTTCTCTTAGCCCCCTAATATTTACAGACAACCAGTGAATATCGGCAGCATGGCTAGATGTAATTAGCAATTAGCAGCTGTTCTGGAGGTGTATCCACATCTAAAATGTAAATTGAGACAGGAAAAAAAAATCGGAATATGTTCTTTAAGTTTAAAATCAATCATCTCTTGAGCATTTTTTCTAATATCCTGGCACTTGCTTTCACAAGCAATGAGAAAACGAGTGGGACCCATGCACTTATAAAAGAAAGGCAGAGTAAGAGAGATTGCACAAGGGAATGAGAGGGAGAAGAGGTGGTGGAGTACAACAGATTAATTTCAGAACACAACGCTCTTGCCAAGAGAAGGATGGAGAGCAGGAAGGATAGAGGGGATAAAGAAAGGAGAAAATGCCAAGAAGAGAAAGAGAGGAGGGAGATTAAACATGCGTTCAACATTCTCAAAAGGGCTGTGCGGCTTCTGAAGAGTCTCTGTTGTGTAGGTGTGTGTGTGCGTGTGTGTGTGTGAGCCGCGTGTGTGTGTGTCTAAGCACTCCGGAGGGTGCATTTTGCGATGACGTGACATTGCTTATAGCGAGACATGTTCGCAGCCAGCGCCTCAAAACCCCCCGATCGGTGAGCACTCTCATCCACCCTCGCTCTGAAGGACAGCAGTGGAACCCCAAAGGTTAATAGGACCCCTTCATTATCATAAATCTTATCAGCTAAATGAAATGGAGAGAAGGACCCCTGATTTAGTCGTCCGCACTTCTGGGCTAAGGGGAGACACCCAATCAAACCTCTGGATTTTATTGGTCTTTTTTATTATCTAAATGTACTGGCACATGAGCAGGGTGCCAGAGGTGACAGCCTGCAGCAATCAACAACGAAAGAAAAAAAAAAAAAAGAAGACAGTGGCTGGCGAAAACACATTGTTGGTGTGTTTATGAGACCGCAGTCATCTCGGCGGCCCAGACGTTGCGTGTTTTGCTCCGAAGCTCGGTCCCTCCAACCATGGGAATGTAAGGAGTGTGCTGCAGAGCCTTTCTTTTTCTGAGCTGTTTCTTTGAATAAATCAGGCAATCTTGGGTGAAAAAAAGGCACTAAAATCAGCTAATCAAGTGTTCAATATGGTCAGCGGGAGTTCAGAGGCTTGTTTTGACTGCCTAGGCTGATGTGGGTGATTGGCGGCGTGCAGCGAAGCCCACTCCAAGCCTGATCACAGCCAGGCCACCACTGACCGATTGTCCACAAACAAACACACACACACACACACACACACACACACACACACACACACACACACACACACACACACACACACACACACACACACACACACACACTCTCAGTACAACAGGATGTCCCCCATGCAGAGGTCAAGTATGCTTGAGTTCTCAGTATGTGCATCATCTGTATGTTACTGAAAGAGAGCGAGGGAGAGAGAGAGAGAGAGAGACAGAGAGAGAGAGGCGGCAAGAAAACACAGAAAGAGGTATAAATCAATACCCAGAATGGAGTCAGGTGGTTTGTATGTGTTTATTCCTGCTGATGTGTTGATTAACTGCCCACGCACACACCCACACATGCACACACACACCCCATCCATCCCTCTCTGTGTGTGTTCGCCAGGTGATAGGTCTGATTAAGTGGCCAGCTCGACCGGCCTCTGATTAGGACTAATGCTGGGCTGTATTTCACTGGACACAAGCGACCAAGTGCACAAAATTATGCCTGTGTGTGAGTCCGCGTACGTGTGTACTCAAGAATACAGGATGCTAATGTAAAGACTCTTTAGATAAATATGTTTGCATGTTTTCTTGCTTTGTATGCTCCGAGTGTCTTTGTCAGAGCATTCATATGGGTAAAGGTCATTGTTTGGCAAAAATGTGTGTGTGTGTGTGTGTGTGTGTTCATGGTTACTAATACGCTAATGGCTGATGAGGATGTACCATATATGTGTGTGTGTGTGTGTGTGTGTGTCCTGGTGTGTCCCTGTCCCCAGGAGCTACTCAATACCACTCACTGTTGCTAATGAGCTGTGGGGCCTCATCAGCATTAATACTACATTAGTCTCAACCAACACACACAACAGTACACATGCACACACACACATACACATCCACAAGCTATATATAAATACAACCTACTGGAGCATATGCACACCTGTGCAAATCCATAAAAAGGTAAACAGTTAATAGGATTAAAAGGAATTTTCAAACCTCGCTAAAACACACAGTGTTATCGTTGCACACTTAGAGACGGGATTTGTTTGGATTAATCTAAAACCGTGTAAAAGGTTTAATTCCCAAATGTTATGTATCGATTTAAAACAGAATATTGTCACTTAAAGTGCACAAGAGCAGTCAATTACATGCTCAGAAATTATGAGATATTGACTTTTTCTGTTGCCAGATGATTTTAGTAATGATTACTTTTAACAAATTTCCTGGAGCTGGTTTTTTAAAAAGCTGCGCTCCTCATTTCATAAACGCATCAGCCAGACACAAGACGTCACCGCTGCGGCTCCTTTGGGCCCCTCGTCGCGTGTTGTGAAACTGTGTCGGGGGCATCTACGTGCACCTAACATACGTAAATAGCCGAACCCATTAGCTCCTGAAGCATTCTGCCTGCTGCATTCAGAACCCTCTGGCTGCCTCATATACTGCAATCTAATTCTACTACCACTGGAAGAGGAGAGGAGGGAGAGAGAATTGTATTGTGACAGAGAGCAGGAGGGAGTGGGAGGGAAAGGGAAAAGAAGAGGAGAGAGAGGGCTACAGAGAAGGAGAGAGGTAGCTTAATGCAATAAAGCATGTAGTATTGACATCTTTCTCGTGTCTATTGATTCCCCATTATGTTGCTAACAAACCCAGGTTGACATTTTGTCATTTGCAATCATGTTAACACTGCGACTTGCACGCTCCCCTCCACAAACCGATCTATACCTACACACACTAGTTTGCACGTGTGCTCACGCTCGTGGACACATGCACACACACTCCGTTTGCTCTTCCTGTAAGCACATGCATGGTCTCACATCATGTATTCACGGAGGAACATGTGCCAGAGCCCCATAAACATGTAGAAATGTCTTAAAAGTACGGAGGGAAAATGGACACAGAACTGTAGACATGGTGATTAATGGATAAAGACTAAACATTTTTATTGGAATGCATTGTTTGATTGGCCTCACATGATCAGGAAAAGTTAAGAGGAAGACAAATATCAATAAATGTACGCTCAATCTCACTCTGTCTTCAATTCAGAGACAGAAATAAAGACAAAAATCTGAGGTGTGTGTGTGCCTGTGTGAGAGTTAGACAGTATATGGTTGGAGATGTTGGTTAATGATGTGTGACACAAGGTGCATAGCTGAGATGAACTGATTCTAGGTGTTTGTGTAAGTGTGTGTGTGTGAGAGAGAGAGAGAGAGAGAGAGAGAGAGAGAGAGAGAGAGAGAGAGAGAGAGAGAGAGAGAGAGAAAAGCAGTCTCCAGTCCCCTTGATGTCCCATCCTATAATCATATCATATCAAGCCTTGCGCTGTGTGGGAAACCTGCGGTTTCTCCTCTATGTCCCATTAAACTTTCATACACCAGTTAATGCTGATGGTTCCACAAACCACTTTACTACACATACACACACATAGTTCACATAGCAGTGGCCCTGACCTGTACCTTCACAGACACAATGCCATTAAAAATAGAACAAAACCTGGATCTGTTAGAGCAGCTCGCTATCCAGGTGGAAAACGGTCGAACATGCTCATTTTATGCTATACGATGGTCCGTCTGTTTCATGACCATGTGTGTGTGTGAGCCCCCACAGGGGTTGTGCATGAGTGCTCGAGGCCTGTTGTAACATGAAAGAGAATGAAAACACAAGGGGCAGAGAGGGGTCAGGTGTGGCTGAGTCAAACACGCCTGCTCCAACCTCTGACCCCATACAGAGCTCCAACTCAAAGGAGTCAAGGAGCTCCGACCACCAGTCAAAAAGAGAGGACTTAACTGACAACTCGAGTCAAGAGCTCTACAACTCCCGCAAAATCCTGTGTGTGTGTGTGTTGGTTGGGGTATTTAAATGCTCTTTGTGAGAGGACAGATCAAGGGCCCAACAAGTGCACCTATGCGGTGTGTGTCGAATCTTCTGCGAGTAGAAAAAAAAAAACTTTCACGTGATGCCGCCACCGATTCCTGAAGAAAGAGCAGCATCATCCTGTTTCAGTCCCGTGATGCTGAGTTGACCTCGCACCCTTTAAGCGACAAACCCACTGAGTTTGAAAAGGACAGCACCTTGTACCGCGTTATCAAAATGGACTAAAATCAGCATAGCATTGTAAATCACTGTTATCCCACCATCTAAGGGATCCAGCAGCCTGTGTACACATCCCATCAGTTAGCCTGCTTATTCAGATGCCGGCCCTGGCCCGGGACGCTGCAACATAATGGCTCATCCGAGGTTTACTCTCACCTCTCAAGCTCAAACTGGGTTTTCCTCTCCCTCCTCGTTTTTCACTCTGTCATCTACTCTTACTTTCACCCTCTTCTCTCTCTCTCTCTCTCCCGCACTCTCTTTCCACATTTTTTTTTTTATCTCATTTTGACATTCGCCATTTTTCAACGTGCGGAGCGCGAAAACTCCTCCTCCCCGGGTCCCTGCTCCTTCCCCTCATCCTCCCTCCAACCCCTCTCCCCTCTTCTGTGCGTATATCTCTAGAGATATGGAGGGTAACAGGTCCCTCTCATCCCTCTACACTCGTATTCTCTCCCCCTCCGTCACCTGTCCCTTCACTGTCGCATGCTGACTGAGTATGTGGAGTAAGGGTGAAGCCTGGCATCTATGGAATCAAATGGGCTTGAACTGATCTGGAAATGAGAGGAGAGCTGTGCACTGGAGGGGGGTGTGTGCCTAGCCCTTTAAGAGCCCATCCACCGGCTAAGGTGCACACCAGCCACATTTACGCACCATTACGTCCTGATACGCAAGTTGCTGTATGTATATGCATTAGTGAATAACTTCAATGCTGAAAAGCCCATTGACCCCTTATGGGTATACTCCCTCACTCGCCTATACGCTGCAGTCCGTCAGTGCGCACACAGAGGACAGAAAACACATTAGAGCCAGAGCATCCTTCCCTCTCCAAAGATGCAGAGGGGGGATAGGGCTGAGCAGCTGTTGCATGTCTGAGAAACAGTCGAAGCTGGACTGAGCTGAAGCTCTCTCACAGCGACACTCAGTTACACACTGAAGCCAGGCTGGCTGCTCCCACCATGCGTCCTTTTATTCCGCTTCAGCGCAGATGAAACGCAGACGGCGCCCCAGCCGGCACCCTCCCCCTCCCTGACTCCACACTCCCTCTGCTCCTCCGCTTTTCAACCGTGCAGCGGCCGAGCAGCAACGGGACAGAGAGATGTAGTCACTGGAAGTCTATATCCAGTGGTGTTTACAAAGAGGCGAGCCTTGTTCCCCTCAGCGGCAAAAGCACATCGCCGCGGCGAGCCGGAGGTGTTCGTCAAGCTCAAATCCGAATCACCAACAAATCATCTGCATGAATAAAACACAATCGCAAAGCAGTGTGAAATAAAAAAAAACGAGAGAATAACGCCGTTTCCCCTCTCTCCTCTCGTACGTTCGTACTTCTCCGTGCACCTACTCTCTCCTTCTATCTCCCCCTCTCCCTGCTTCCACCGGCCCAGGAATCGATCTCCGCAGGATCGATAAGTTGGCATGAATATTCCCTGCCTGCCGAGATTCTAGTTGGGGAGAGACGGAGGCTGAGGCTCAGGCGCAGGCAGTGGAGGAGAGGGGAAGGATGGGGACGGAGACAGGGAAGAAAAACACACGGAGAAAGGAAACACATAGGCGGCGTGGAGAGGAGGCAGCACACGGGTGGAACAGTGGCGCATCGCTCCACAGAACGGACAGCAAAAAAACAACAACAAACAAACGGGACATTTTACGCATTTAATTCACAATCAGTCTGGACTCTCCGGCGCGCACCGGGAAGCTTCTTTTGAATCGAGCAACCGCCCCGCGATTGTAAAGGACTCTGTTAAAGCCTCCAGAAGGACCCGGAGGAGTGTGTGTGCGTGTCCAAGTGGGTGTGTGCGCCGACAGCTCTCCCCGCTGCAAGCGCATCGGCACCGAGCAAAGGCGGGGCGGGTCTGCATGGCCGAGCCCGAGTCTGACCGACATGGAGGATGTGCAGCAGGGAGAAGAGAGAGAGAGAGGGAAGGAGAAAAAAAAAAGATGTCTTACCGGAGTTGGAGCGGAGAGCCAGAGGGGACTTGAGACGCCAGGCGTTGAGGTCAGGGGCAGTTCTCTGAAACACGAACGGCACCGGCAAGGGAACAAACATGATCTTCCTCCGGCTTCTTGTTTTGATGCAAATAATGTGACAGAAGTAGTACTGCTATCAGCTCTGTCCTCTTCTGGAGCTTCTGTGCGTCTTCGTCCGCTTCTCTGGTAGACAGCTTTCGGGGGGATATTTGGTATGGAGAGCTGTGTGTACACATGTAGCCCGGCTACGCACTTTTCTCTTTTCTTTTCCTTTTTTTTATTTACATGTGTGGCTTCAGTTTTGGTGTAAACGTGCATAGAAACATATACGCCGTATGGTCCCCTTGAGTGCGGTCCAGACTAACACACAGACGGATAGACGGGGAGAGATCGGAGCTCACTTCTAACCGGCTACGGAGGAAGAAAAAAAAAAAAAGTTGTGTTACAATTACAGGCCTATTGTAGTAGTTCGGTAATAAAAGGCTGCGTGTCACCTGTCTGTCGATGCACCTGCGTCTCTCTGCTAAAGCGTTCTCCTTGAGTAAACATAAAAAGAGGCCCGGGAGCTTATTCTGTCCTCTCGCTCCTCACCAGCAGTGTTTCCTATAGGTGTGAAAAGGCATGAGAACAGTCGCTAGCCCGCTCCTGTGTAGCATCACCGGCCGGGCTGTAGCTTTGGTATTCGCTTTGCAAATTCTTTTTTTTAAAAACAACACAGTAAATAATGATAGTACATAGAAACGAGACGAGACTGTGTAAAAAAAAGGCCAGCGGAGTTTTTTTTGTATATTTATAAAGTCTTATTTGGATTTCTGTAGTATTTGGTTTGATCTATTGTATTTGGTCTCTAGCTGCACGCGCTCCTTCTCCTCTCTCCTTTTTGCATGAAGGCTACATATAGATACAAGACATTCATCCGCTCGCGCGAGGGCAGCGGATCGGCGTCACGAGCGCATTTAAAAACAGCTTCATTAAAGGCTATCATCAACAGATAAATAATAAAGAAGTGGCGGAAGAAGAAGAAGAAGAAGAAGAAGAAGAAGAAGGAGAGGTGGTGGTGGTGTGTGGGGGGGTAAAGGCTACACAGGACGCACACACACGCACGCACGCAAACACACTCACACAAACACGACGCGCGCGCTTGGCCCTGATGCTCCTCCTCCCTCGCGCTTCTGTCACAAGGCAGTAATTAAAACGCAATCAATCGATAGATAAATAAATAAATAAACAAACAAACAAACACGGCGGGTAAATAAATAATAATTTAAGAACAAAAAATCACTTCAAACAGCGGGAATAAGAATCTAAAAAAAAAGCCGTAGAGAATCCGGTTATGCTCTCCCGTTCTTTTTTTTTCGTTTTGCTTTTTTTTTTTATCGGAACACTTGCCTATCTCCGTCCATCCGTCTGTGTGTCTCTGTTTTGTCTGTCTGTGTGTCCCCCGTTATTATTTGGGAACCCCAATAGCTCTTTCGACCCGGCTCCCTCCAGGATTGTAGCGATCTGCCACTAGGCTGGCCGCAACATTGAGGCGATAGAGGACCCGCTACTACTCACACATCACCACCCCACCCCCGCACCTCCCTCCCTCTCCCTCTCCCTCTCCCGCTTCCTCCCCTCCCCTCCCTGCCTCCATCCCCTCCCTCCCTCCTCTCCTCTCCTCTCCCCTCCATCTCCCTCGTTTTCACTACCGCTGCAAAAGGTATCCTGTATTGATTTCTGGATTTTTTCCCCCCCTCTTAATAATACCGGCTATAATGATGCCGATGGTGATCAGTGCATTACGACCCGGCCTGCTTGGGAAGTGATGAAGACCCCGACAAGAGGGGATCCGTGGACACCTATAGGTGCTTAGCGCTAATACCAGCATGCACGCAATTAAGTTATCTCATCACTGCTGCTTTTAATAAGCCCCCCTGAGCGCGGGAGGGTGCATCATTATAGGCTGTGCGGATATAGGAGGACGAGAGGGACCACTGCTGCTCCGAGCAGGAGAGATGTTTAGAAAAAATAAAGAAAAGTACATTTTGTTGAAAAATGCATGAAACAATAAAGAATAATAATACACAAAATGCACGACAGAGCCAAAGGTTTCACAGGGGAGGGGAGATCACCACCTCCCTCTCCCCCCTCTTCCTCCTCTCCTCCTCTCCTCCTCTCCCGGATCCTGTCTCTCCCGTCCCGGCCACGCATGCCGGCCTCCCCCAGCATGCCTCCCTTTCCTCTTCCCTTTCCTCTCCTCCGACATGTTACACGCTGTCAATTACAGGCCAGCATCAGTCAACGCCGACCGCTTACACACCAGATTATTGTCGATATAGATTTTTAAATAGAAAAATCTATACCCTAAACATCGCAGTCAATACGGGCAAATCAATAGGAATGAGCGAGCTCCCTGCTCTCCTGTTGGGCCCTGGGAGCCCCATCACCCCGCAGGAATGTTTATACCTGCTCACTTAAGTGCTGCGGCTGATTATGAGGCCTGTTTTCGTGGAGATTTGCTCACGAAATAAAATGATTTCTCCATCACCACCACCACCGCCACCGCCATTAGTCCTGTCATCTGATCAGTCATCGACAGACAGCCATGTTGTCAAGAAATGTGTGCCGCACACTAAACTGGCATATTCTTAATTATGAAAAATGTGTCATCCTCTGGAGTAGACAACCAGGTTTTATTGTCCTTCTCCCTCCGCTTCACCTATGACAGATGACATCCGCAGGTCCAATGAGGGTAGAGGAGGAGGAGGAGAAGAGGAGTGAGGAAGAAAGGAGAGGAAGGGAGCTGATAGAAGGGAGTAAATGAGAGGGAAGGGAGGTGAGGCAGGAGGAGGAGGAGAGGAGAAAGAAGAAGGAGGGAAGGGAGAAGTGACTAGTTGTCCTTCAAAGACCCCCTTCTCTCCACAGAGGGAGCCATGCGCGCCCCCTTTCCCTCCTCCCTACACTCCTTCCAGACAAAAGCAATTATTTCTTGTAGAATGTAGTGTGGTTGTGCGCGTCTGTGGAAGAGAGGAATGGAGGGAGGGTGTGCGAGATTGAAGGAGGGGAAAATAAGATGGTGTTGGAGGGGTAGAGGAGGATGGGGAGGTGAGGAGGAGGAGGAGGGATGCTAACACCTACAGCATCCACCCCTACGTCCTCCGCGCACTCCTCTGACCAAACTCCTCTGTTTTTCCTGCCTCTGACACGGAGGCAGCCGGAGAGAGAACTATCAACCGGGTATTCACACGTGTAAAGAGACACCATCGACACACCTGCGCAAACAGTACATGCGAAAACTTTTCAGAAAACAAACTCCAAGTCTTCGCCTGGCTGGCTTCTTTTCTTCTTATACAGGCTGACAAGTAAAATACACGCAGCATAAGGAAGCTGAGATATCTGAAGATGACATCCGTCTATCTCATCTCTGAGTCTGTCCATCTGCCTGTCTGTCCGTCCGTCTAGGCTCGACCACCTAAATTCAGCGGACTGTCCCCCCCACCCCCCAAGTGTGCTTCTTGTTTGGTGCCTATAGGGCCCCTGCAGCGACTCTGTCCCTACAGTTTTGCTCCCCAGGGATCCCGGAGAGACCCATGGGCCCCGAGAAGGGAGAGGGAGAGAGAGGGGAGGACAGAAAGAGAGGAGAGAGAGAGAGAGAGAGAGAGAGAGAGAGCTCCCCTGGGGGGGCCGCTCCAGCCAATAACCCCTGCTGGACGGCTCTCATCGGGGGCCCACGCGGTCTTGATTGTCCACCTCCCTCCCCATCAAGCCTCCCAATCCATACAGAGATATATAGCTGGTTCCATTGTTTTCTAGGCTGTATCTTCCCCCCGCTGTATTGAAAAATGCTCTTCCAAAATTGTCTCTCTCTCTCTTTCTCTCCTTACTTCTATTTTTTTTCCCAGATAGAGAAATACTGTAATGGATGTAATATTGGATAGTGGATACTAGCAGGAAAGGCCAGTGATTAGGGATAATTATTGTGTATTCGATGTGCAATCTCTACTTTTGATCATCCAAGCAATTAAGAAATATCTTTATTTCTGCCATCTCTAAATTTGTATTCCACAAGAATGTCCGTACAGTTTTTACACATGTAAATAAATTATTATGACTTTTACTTAAGTTTAAGTTGAATTGCTTGAATGCACTTTCAACATTATGTTTATGCTGTGCTTTTGTAATTTATCGCTACTTTTACTTAATATCATAAACATTTTGAAAAGTTGTCGTAGTGTCTTCTGCAAATTTTAGAGTAAAAATTCTATATTTATGAATCTGCTCTTCACATGAGGGCAAATGTACTTCTCATCTGTTGTTGTTAATACACAAACTGAAATGTAACTGCTAAATTAAAAAGTCACTCCAATCCTGCAACCTTCCTTTGCTTGTCTTTGTACGATTTCCAGAGTGGAACAATTATTAACAACTTATTCATCATCATTCATATATTTTTTTTACACCCACAATTGTTATCCAGTAATGATCAGATTCACTTACACACTTATGTGACGCTTTAGGTTCAAAGAATTAAGAGAGTTTAGTGTTAAAAATGTATTTAACTTATTTTGCAGATGGAGGTTTGAGGACTTGTTTTTTTTTTTCTCTCTCTCGCAAACAAATTTATTCATAGAAAACAATTTGTTCAATTCTTCAACACAACATGTTTTCCATGTCATGTGCTGTAGGTCAAGATGTGGCATGAAATATTTATCCAATCAGAAAGAGCCAGAAGTATCCTTAGGCTATACATTAGTCATAACACAGGCCATGCATTAGTCATATAGTTTATTGCACTCTTGGTAATTGCCTGTTATTCATTTTCTGAGTGATTGATTTGACTGGTTGAGAACACAGAGTTTGAATATTGAACAAAATTATTTTTTATTGTAAATGATGCAGAAAATGATCCGGCAGCTTCTAACTGAGAAATGACTCTGCCTCCATGAGACGGCGTTTATCTGGCAGACCGCGCGCGTGTGTGTGTGCTTGTGCGGTTGTTTAGTGTGCACCTTCCTCTGTGTGCGCGCTGTGGTGTGTGTGTGTGTGTGTATGTGACCCAGCTCATACGCGGGTGTTCGCATCCATGTCATGGTCGTAGTTAAATGGTGATGTCATGTTGACAAACGAGCTGGTTGAATTAAATTCTCACTCATCAATAACGGCGTCGGTCGGGAATCAATAGCAGCCAACAGTGGCGTTACTGGCTCTGTCAGCGGCCTAACAAGGCCCTATTAGAATGGACAACGCTCTCTCACTGTCGCCCCGTCCTGTCTCAACCCAGCAGCGTGCAGGGCCAACGCACTCTTCTAATATCCTCTCTGCACACACACACACCAATAACACGCAGCAAAACGCAATATTCACATAAAGCCATGCTCTGACATGATGTATAGATTTGTCAAGATAATATGGATATGATGCATGGGCTTTTATGAGGTTTGTTTGTTGGTGTCTTTGCCAGTGTGTATGTGTGTGTGTGTGTGTGTGTTGTGTGTTTGTGTGTGTGTGTGTGTGTGGGGGTGGCTAAGTATTGTTTGTGAATCTTGGCTAGTGCCAATGGCAAGGTTGTGCAGGCTTTGGATCCCAACCACAGAGTTCAGATCCAACCAAGATTCAATCAATCCGAGAAGACACACATGCAGGAGAAGAAAAAAGTTCTGTGTGTGCGTGCGTGTGTGTGTGTGTTCCTGTGCCTGTATTTAGATGTCAACGTCAATACACAGCCACACAAAATAAGTCCCACATGCACACCGAGGATGATAAAACTTAAATTCAGACTCACAAACTCAGATACACATGTTGAGACACACACAGAGACGATGACTGCTCACCACTATCTCCTTCCCTCCACTTTCCCTTCTCTCCCTTTTCCTTTAGCCTACAAGCAGCTGATCCAGCTAAAGCTCTTGTTCTTTCTGTATTCCTTGTCTTTTTTATTAGTTTTTATTAACTTTGCCTCCCTCTCTCTGTCAGCACTCTCAATAATCAATGCTGATATATTGCCAATATCCAGCTCGGTCCCTCGTGTCCATCTTTCACCGAGGCTCCGTTATTGGGGGAGATTGGCCCAATAATAATGATATTTATTATAGATATTTATTATCTGGGTTTGTGGCAGGGCTGCGGACGCACCCTGCTGAAGACTTACATTCCGGTAAACTCACCTCGCAGACACATAAATGCACACGCGAGAACACACACACACACTTGCGCGCTATCTCTCTGGGACTCTTTAATTTACACCGGTAATATCAGGCGATTATTCCCCATACAGATAGTGTAAGGTTATCAGCAGTGTTAGCGCACAGTGACCATAACCGTCTATGTATTCACTCAACATTATAGAGTCCGCTGCACCTGTGTGTGTGTGTGTGTGTGTGTGTGAGCGTGTGCGTGTGCGTGTAAAGCCGAAGGTTCACCTATGGCAGCCTACCGGTGCTGAGAAGTGTTTAGAAGCCGAGCGAGGGTTGATGGGAGGGGTCAAGATTCAAACAGCGCTTGGTCAGGGGAGGGGATGCAGGAGAGAGGGGACTGGACAATCTGGCCTCTCGCCCTCCATCCTTCTCCTCCACATACACACACATACATACGCACACTCTCCAACCCCCCCCAGGCCTCATCTACACCCCCCCTCTCCCCCCCCATCTCCCTCCATCCCTCCAGTAGCCAGGGCCCCAGACGGTAATCCACCCCAGTGCTCCTCATCCTTTCATGTATTGATTTCCTCTCCTGCGCCACGGTTACATGTCGCACCCACGTCATTGGGTCCCGGCTGCTTCTGCTACCATCCCCTCCCCTCTCCGCCTCACCCGTCCACCCCCCCCCCCCCCCCCCCCACACACACACACACACACCATCTTCAACAACAACAACAACTAAAAGAGGAGGGGTGATGATGGTGATGGTGATGGTGATGGTGGTGGTGCGGGGGGGTTCTCCACCCAACCCATCGAGGGGAGAGAAAAAGAGTGGGAGGGGGGCTAAAGGGAGGAAAAGAAGGCAGATAAAGCACTGCAGTATTTCAGCAGAGCAACCAGCATTTTACAGGGATAGAAACAAACAGGAGAAGATGGAGAGAGAAATTGCAGGAGGAAAAAAAAATCTGCCCCCGGGGGTTGCAGAGGATATTGTGGAAATTATCAGAGTGCGACACACGCTGGAAGTCCATGGCGAGAGATTTATTTCGAATTTGTCTCTGACAGTGAAATTCATCACTGAGTAGGCCTGTATCTGCTCTAATTCTATAGACACGTTTGGACGACGACGAGGAGCCTTCGTAACATTTTGTCAGAGAAGAAAATTTACAACTACAGCTGCTGATTGACAGAAAATTATTTAGTTCTGGAGAAGAAAATAAAACTCTGAATTTTAACATTTACAGTATTAATGAAGTGACAAAACAAACTCAGATATACACATTTTTTCCTTAAGTGAATAAAAAAGCTGTTTCTCAGAGGAAAAAAAGATCCACGGAACACTGTTTGACGCTACAAAGGTGGCAGGGTCCGCCACATATAAACAAAGTAAAACTGTATGAAATTGTGCTTGTTAATCAGTTTACTTAGTCATGAAACAAAGAGAGTCTGTTAATTTTGTTTGTTTAAGCATAAAAAAAAATCAGTCAGTGAAAATCTTTATCTTTTGATTAAAATGTATTTCCCCAAAACTACAGAGTGCACCTTTAAGCAGGTATAATGTTGTTATTATTAGGAGTCATTTTTCAGAAGAAATGCCACATTTCTTCAGTTCCAGCTTCTTTATATTATTTTTTTTAGTTTTATAATGTTGGTCTGACAAAAAAGAAGATGTCTGAACCTTTGACTCAGAAATTCTGAACTTTTCTGGCGATTTAATAATTATCGAAAAAGAAAATAATTATTTTTTGCATCCTCATTCATGATCAAATACTCTTAAAGTGCATAGCATCCAGTCTGCCCTCAAGCTAAAAACACCTACCATTAATTTGTAAAATTTATGAAAACACCAGGTCTTTTTTGAAATCCCACACTTTTTGAAAAAACTCCTGACATGAACACTGAAATGAATTTTGTTTTTTTAAACATCCATTTGATCGATATGTGCTCAAAAGTGTATCATAGTGTGTGTGTGTGTGTGTGTGTGTGTGTGTGTGTGTGTGTGTGTGTGTGTGTGTGTGTGTGTGTGTGTGACATCCCTGAGTGAACGGATGAAGTATGTATGAGACTGCAGGCTGGGAGTACGACAGGTCAAGGTTATGTTTTGAGTGTGTATTGGATGAGGTGTGTGTCTGTCGCTGTGAGTGTGTGAAAGGTGTCTGTGCAGCCCAAGGACAGGGTATGAGCATGAGCGCGTCATGCTGTTGTGTGTGTGTGTGTGTGTGTGTGTGTGTGTGAGTCTGTCTCTTTATCATGTGTGTATATGTGCACGAGCTGAGAGGGACATGTCCGTGTGTCAGATGTGGCTGTGTGTTGAATGTGTGTGTGTGTGTGTGCTGAGTCTGCAGGTTCCTATTTCTCATCTAAAGAAGCGGTCAGTAAGAGTGACCATCAGGCAGTTGGAGCCTTATTGTCTGCAGGAGCCAGCATGTGTGTGTTTGTACGTGTGCAATCTCACATGAGTAAAGAATTCCTCGTTTATCCATGCATGTGTATGTGTCCGTGTGTGTGTGTGAGCGTGCGTTGTAAGGCCATCCCTATCAGCAGAGCAAACACAGGCCCCATCACTACAAGGCAAACAGCAGCTCGGCCCAGCGTATGCATTTAAAACACTTTATCTCTCATTGTCCAACCAACACACCCTCTGCTATGAAATAATATGTTATTTTATATTTTCTGCAGATGCAAACTTCCAGCAGATAATGTAAACACAAGACAGTATCCTCTGCCAACATCATCATCATCACTTTCATTGCCGGATCCACCATCACCATAATAACGCAGCCATTAAAGAGCACTCTTTAAAACATCACATTTAACGTCACTGCAGCGCAGCACTGCATTATCTCAGACGACGACAGTGCGATATTGAAGTTTTTCCTCCCTGTGTTGCCGACAATAGTTGCTTTTCTCTTGCTTGCAATTTCAAAGCACTTATCTTAAGTGGATCTACAAAGAGTAAATTGTAATTGCAACACAGTAATGCTACATATGGTCCATATATTGTGTGTGCTGTGCGAGGCACTCAACTGCACGCTGAGACAGAAAAGCAGCAAATGACTTTAGAAAAGGTTAGCGCAATTTGGTCAAGTATAGAGGCTATAAAAAGAAAATGCTATCAACTGAATGTCTGAATTTGAGCTTCGACACTTAAACTAAGAAAAGGTCAAATGCACACACAGACACACAAATATACAAACGGATCCAAAACACATGTATGTTGTAGTCCACACTCACACACACCACACACACACACACACACACACACACCACACACACACACACAAGAGAGGAAGCATCGTTTAGTTCACATGTAGTTTAGCTCGCACACACACAAACGTGCACACACACATACACACAGTCTCGGATACAGCCAATTAGGTCCACCACCTTCAGAGAAACACCAGTGGGCATGTAAGATTCGGAGTCCAGCAGGCCTCTAAAGCCTAACACAGTCATAAGCCAGAAATAACACACACACGTCTCCAGTAGGCTCTGCAGACCATGTGAAATAGCAAGGCAAAGACAAAACACTCCATTCCATCTCTGACATTTCCAATATCTGTCTATCCCTCATAAACCTCTGTTCACCCATAAAGCGACTCATTCTTCACAGATGAACATGTTCCATCTGGGCGGCTACAAAGCCGGCAACTCGCTGCCTGTCCTTCCTGGTGCTTGTTATAATTACAAAATTATTGATTCTCTTTGCATGGCTGGAAAACATCCAGGCGTTTTAAAGATAAAAAGGTTTAAATCATTACAATTATGTTATAGATTTGGTGTAATGATTTTAAAATAGTTTATCTGTCCGTGTTGCTTGCCCTTTTTGTTTCTCCCCTGCATGTGTCTACCTGTGCCAACCTCCCCCTCGCAGCTCATAACTCTGTTTCCCCCTCTTCACCTCCTGCTCTTCCTCTTCTCCTCTCACTCCGTTAATTCACTACACTGTCGCCGGTCAGTGTATTTACCTAACACCAATCTCTCTCCTTTTCCCTTCTTCCTCGCCTCTCAATCCTTTTTCCTCCATCTCTGCCCCTGCGAACGGCGAGACTGTGTGAGTGAGTGTGCAGGAGATTTAGAGCGGGGATCAATAAGAAATTTAAAAATCAATGCACTTAGCGCCAGGAAATCAATGGGCCTAATCGGGATGCCAATCGGCCCAGTCAAAACAATTAAGAGGGAAGAAAAATGTTTAACAACCTCCTCTCTCTTGCTTACATAGACACAGGGGAGAGAGGGGAGATGGAGCGAGGGGAGACGGAGGCCTAAAGAGGAATATCAGAGGCAGACAGAGAGGGATGAGATGGAGTGATATATGGGAAGGAAAGGCTCAGGAGAGAAAGCTCAAAGCTTAGACCCAAGGAAAGCAGGATTGGAGGGAGGGGCGGAGAAAGGCAGGTAGCGAGGGACAGCAATGGAGATAAAGAACAGTAAAAAGGAAGAATATGATGCAGTGGAGTGACAGTCATGAAGGACAACAGAGGAGAAAAAGGAGGAAGTTGACAGATGCAGGTGAGGCGGATTTCTCAGCGTCACTTTTTCGCATGAATATTCTGCTGTTCGCACCAGAAAAGACGAAGAAGAATCAAAGCTGAGGGTCACAAATAAGGTCATGGTTTGTGATCACAAAGCCCCCCAAAAAAGTAATACCCTCCCTTTGGAAGTGGCGCTATTTGGTTCATCAAAGGCATCCAAACCAGCTGCTCCCCACGGTCAGACAGAGTACAGTGTAGCACTCATCCGCGCTGGACAGCCAATCAACTGACAGCCGAATCACAAACAAGCGACACTTCCAAATCAACGACATCAAAAAAAGGAGACATTTCTCTCCCCCGTACAAGGCGTCCAATCACACCTGATGTTTGTCCGCCTGTGCGCCCAATGAGGATGCTGGGGCTAAGTGCGGGAACGGCAGAACGGGTTGGTTGGTGGGTGGTGGTGGTGGTGGAGGGGGGGGCTAATTTGGGGTCAATCAATAGATCTCCCCTCTCTCTATCTTCTGCCTGCTCACCACGCTAAAATCAATGGGAAAGCCAATAGTTCCCCGCCCCAGTGTGGATTAGTGAACACACAACTAATCAGCCAGTCACTGAAACTGACATCTCAGCTATTAACCTATTGATACGGGAGACACGTGTTGATCACACACAGACACACTCGCACACACGTACGGAGGCACATTCCCATACAAACATCTGCTGCGGCGACGAGCGAATTCCTTCAGTTCTGGACACACGAACAGAAAAATTCACTGGAAATCTCCCAAAATATATCTCAAGTGAAATCATAAATATTCTCAAAACAATATGGCCTCCTTTGTGATTCTTTTAAACATGTCTTGCCCCCGTGGTGTGACAAGGAGAGGCATCACTCTGGGCAGCGATAAAGTGTTTAACAATTAGACTGACCAACGACTTCGACAATGTCCTCTGATTCGGTCGCAGCCGGGAGCGGCCACTTTGGATCTTTTTCAGCCTCTTTTCTCCTCTCCAGCCCGACATCACATCACATCAAATCACGTGCCTCATCTTTTCTCTGGGATCCCTGGCTTTAAGGGTCAAAGGGGGGACTCAAAATGACTCTGTGTGGACGCCAGCTTCACTCTAATTCAGGTTTCAGCCACTGGGCAGCCATCAGCAGCCTCCGTCAAGGAAAGAATGGAGTATGTGCGAGAAAGGGAGATGGTGTGTGTGTGTGTGTGTGTGTGTGTGTGTGTGTGTGTGTGTGTGTTTGCCTGTGACATGGTGGCACTCTGCCGGTTTCGGCCCCCGATACATAAAAGACATTTTTGAATAACTGGTTGTCAAGATATTGTGGAAATAGACTGCAGAAATTTCAGGGTTTCATGAGTTACTTTCTAATATAATTCACACCGCTGATTTGTGAAAACAGTTCACAGCGAAGCAGCTGATAAGTGATGTGAAATATGCCTGTCAAAAATCACATTAAGGACAATAAATTGCACAACTTAAAAGAAGCCATTGGTGAGTTTTTTTTGTTGCCAAAACACCTTGCTGAGTCTCCTCAGGAAGATAAAATAATATGTACCTGGCTCTTAAGAGGAGCACTACACAAGGATCATTTTTCAAAAATAACAGCCTGACTAGCTTTCATCCCTTACTTTTGAAAGCCCTCTTGTTTTCTGAGATTGCCTCTCCTTCCTCTGTTCCTCCTCCCCCTCCCTGCCTCCCCCTTCCCCTCCCCAACCCTCCCCTCTCTGTCATGTTTTAGTTTTCATATGTTGGTTTTGTTCTTCCTCATTTTCCCCTTGTGTAAAAAATGAAAGGCTGAAAATAGGATGAGTGAGGGGGGGAAGAAAAGGCAGCAGGCGAAAGCAGCAACTGTACATCGGTGAAATCACTGTCTGCGGTGCTGAGACTGCTCTCTTCTCTGCACTGACAGTTACGGACTACAATACAGCCCCCAAACCCCATCCATATACATCATACTCGTGCAAACCAAACCTCCATCCATAGACAATGCAAAATGCTCCCTCAGCCCAGTGCCGAACGACTGTATACCAATGTGATATTCTCACAGCATGACTAGAGGAACAGCATTGATCATCCACAGGCAGCTGCATACAAAACATCCTTTAAAATCGCATTCACAACGTACAAGTCATTTGAAAAGCTAAAACCCGACCCTTGCATGTTTTTTGAATTAGTTATCAACCATGCACACCGTAGTGTGACAGGCGAGGCAAAGCGAGGATAACTGTCTGTCTTTTCCCATCTCCCTGTTTTTTTTTTTTCCTGCTTCTTGACATCCTTTCAAGCAATCCTTTTACACGTTAAACGCACAAAGGGAATGGAAGTGAGAGGCGTATGAAGTGGAGTGGATTTTGTTTTCTTGTTTTTCTCCCCCCCCCCCCTTCTCTTCTCTTCACAGGCTTTATTACCATGGTGGACCGAGCGTTAGAGGCCGGGCAGAAGACATGACTACGTTTAGGCCTAATCCACACCTCTTCCTCCACACTGTTATGATGGAGATGGTGAGCGAGAAAACTTATTGAGCGAGCGACGTAGAGGAACAGAGCGGGAGAGAGAGAAAAGTGTGAAGTGGGTATTGTCGAGATGTCCAGGCAAGTCCAGATGCATTGGTTCCGTATAACATTCCTATTCCACTTCAACTGCCATTCTGGGAGAACGCAATCCTGATTTCTCGCTTGAGACCCAATATCTGCACCATACAAATAGGAGGATATGGAGGGAATGCGATACAGACTTGGAATATGGCTCTTTCTTCTTATCCTGCTCAGCCACATTGATGTTTTTTGAGCCTTTCATTGCTCAGCCAAAATGAAGTCTTTCAGGGCCAAAGCCATTGACAGATTAAGAAAACATATCCTATTTTGTAGGACATGACAGCGGCTCTCTTGTTATCTGAATAATATGAGCGGTGCTGAGGTTGCACGGAAACACTATTTGTGAAACATTGTGTGGTTAAACTCAGGGGGTGAAATTACAGTCCTCTCTCACAACAACGGGGGAAAAAAAAGAAAAAAAAAAAGTCGAAACCGTGGAAGTAGTTTTTTCACCGTGGTTGAAACATCAATTTGGATTTTTTTTTTCTCATTCATTACATTCTGTCATTTTGTTCCATAATTGATAATGGAAAACAAATCTGTCCATGATTATCCTCCACCATCCACAACCCACAAAAAATTCATATTACTCAGGAAAGGCTGAGCTATACATGGCAACACTGCTGAACCCCTCACACAACAGAGAAACTGATGGGCTGGAAATCACTGAGGCCAAATCACAGAAAATTGATCACATCCAACAAAATGGCCGCAGTGACTAAAATTGGTGTGAGCTGGAGCTTGCTCGGGACAGAAAAAAAAAGAGAGAATCCCCAGCAAGTGGCATTGTGACAACTGCACGGTAACTGTTCCTACATCGCAAAAAAAAAAAAAAAAAGATTTGGGAACAATATATTCTGACATTAATTGTGACGGTGACAGGAGTGACATTTAAGCGAGCAGCATACTGATAATAGATGCTGGGTGGCAAAAAACAAAACAAAACAGGATGTGTGGATGATAACAAAGAAAACAACAGGGGGAACAAACTGAAAAAAAAGGTTCAAGAGATGAAGGAGAGAAAATAAGGTGTGCTGCAGTCATCTGGAGTGTGTAAAAGGGTTATGCTGAGAGGTGGCATGTTCAGATGCGATAGACAGAAAGGAGAAGAGGGAGGAGGTGGGTAACAGAGAGGTACAGGGAGAACAATTGAAAAAAAGGGGCTAGTAGAGAGGGAAGGAGAGATTTAGGATTAAGGAATGAGTGTGGGGTAAAAGGAGGAGGATTAGGGGTTTGGGTGAGAGGAGGACAAAGTGAGAGGCGGGCGGCATGGAGGGGAGAGAAAACAGGAGAGCAAGAGACACAGAAAGAGGAACTGTACAGGGCTTTTGACGGAGAGAGCAGGGATAAAAAGATGTATTTTTCCTGCTTCCTCTGTTGTCCTCCCTCTCCTCTGGGCAACTTCCCGCTGCTCTCCCCCTCTCTGCTGCCTTCCTCCTCTGTCTGACACAGTGGGAAGATAGGTAGGAAACCTAATCGAGCCAGACACACCGGCTGCTCTCTGCTGACACTCACAGGCGGAGGGAGGGCACTACAAAATCTGCTGACCAGCCCAGCCGAGACCCCCCTCACCTATCGGCCGGAGCGGCCATCAATCTGGCACAATAGCCTGGAGGAGGCTGGGGGAGATGGGATGAGAGGGAAGATGTGGTCCTGCGATGCTCAATGGGTAACGCAGGCCACTAACACTGTCAAGAATTAGGAGTTTGATTCCTGCTGGACATGTGAGAAAAATGTGTGGGTACTGCAGGTGCCTGGCATCCATCAGCATCAATGTAGAGAATACACTGGCATCCGGAAATATCGGTTTTACAAAAGGGCTCATAAGATTAATAATCACTCTTACAACCTTTAGCAATACAACAGCACTAAATGGCACTTTGTCTAAACACATTTAATTGATTCATTTGTTGCTCAAAAGGCATTTTGTTCTTGTCATGGACAAATGTCATTATTTAGAATTATTTTAATAAATAGCAAGAAAAAAATGCACTTGTCGGATAAAATCCTTACAAACAAATTGACCCCATTTCTGTTTCATATTTAGGAAAATGTGACTTTCATTTTGAGAGTTTATCAGAATAAGTAACCAACCGTAACTTTTGATTGGTACTTGCCATTATATCTGACATTTTAAAGTCTAGATCGAATTGTAAAAAATGTCGTTGCTCAATAATTCAAATAAACATGAGCTACAAATTTACGAAACTGAAATAACAGACAACTGCGGCTGCTTTATTTCAGATTTAGAAATAATACTGTTGTTGTTGCCTTACTGATTCTGTTGCATGACTTAACGTGAACAGGTAAATTAATAAACTCGATATCAGGTAACCAGATGTTGTTTATACATCTGCTGCATTTTTTAATAATAGCTGTGAATTTCTCTCAGTGCAGGTGGTAAATTATTTTTTTTTATATTTTAGCAGTCTAATACCTATAAGAAGGCTGAATCAGCGGAGATCACAGTGCTGCAGCTTTATGAAGGGGAAGCTAAAACCATCGCTGCTTGTAAACCACTTGTTCCACAAGATGGCTGAGTTGACATGGATTTTATTCATTTGTTTTTTTTTCTCGTGAAATTACTTCCTCTGGCACTTTAATTCAAAGTACCTTAAAAGAGAAAACATTATCAAATTCCTGTGTTCGCCACTCTCCATAAGCACACGTGGTTTTAGTGTGAAATTAAAAATGGGTAAGGACACACAAAAGCCAGGTTATGGGTGCGGCAAGGTGCCAGGGCGCAAGCATGTCCGGTGGTCCGGAGCTGTGGCAGTAGGGGCTGACGCTGTGCTCCGTCCTGCAGGTAAAATGGATGAGGGTCAGTATTTTCGGGGGAGAGTCTGCCTCCCTGGTCATTGTGTGGGGGGAGGTAGTCATTACATACTGACCGTTACGGTGACAAGCAGTGACACACTGAGGCTTCTCTCAGGGGAATTAGATGGTGGACGGACGGCGGGATGTGCAAAGGTTGTGTGGACATTGTACGCACGCTGCATTGTTCTCTTTTTACTCTCTATACATTAAGTAGCTAGGTGTGTACATGTGTGATTGTGATTTTGTGTTTCCGAATGTGTGTGTGTGTGTGTGTGTGTGTGTGTGTGTGTGTGTGTGTGTGTGTGTGTGTGTGTGTCCAGGCTAGATAGCACATATTTGCTAATCTGGAGGGGGTAGCCAGAGGGAGGGGGTAGGGTCAGAAGCCGAGGTCAGGTGTTAATTCACTGCTTCAAACCAGAGCCGAGCACCAAAACCAGGAGAGACCGCAGCGGAATAGATTGACCAAAACCACAAGGATGCATTCAAGGTCCACTGTGGTAGCCACCTCTGTCTTCTCCCCCTGCCGATTTCCTCCCTGAATTCCCTTTCGCTCTTACTTTCCTCCCTTCTGTCCTAAATTTCACCTCCTCTAATTCCATCTTTCCCCCCTTTCGCCATCCTCCGTGCTCTCCCCGGCCGGTTCAGCCGCCTCCTCCCCCAGCTGTTAGACCCCCAAAGGTCAGTCAGTCTGCAGGGTCATCAGTCTAGGTTGAAGCTGAACTCTGACCCCCGATCACTTGATGTATTCCAACCACAAACCCGCAGACACACTCACATAATGGACATGTGTGGCCTCACAAGAGGCCCGTTTCATTGTGGTCATTTTTGATCAATTTATCACTTGCCTTTTGTCACTTATTGAAGTCCTGTCTGTGCTGGTGAAGCCTCGTTCTGTGCGGCTGTAGTACCGGTCGAGCGGTCAGGTTAAGAAAGACAACGCCATCGACCGCAGGATCTTTTCGGATGATTAATCAAACCATCATTTATCAGCTAATCGATGTGGCGATGATCGCGGATCGCCAATTGATTGTATTCAATAACCACAATTGATACAAGAGCATGTGGGGGTGAAAACACGTTCTTCCACACGTGCACACAAATGGAAAAACACCATCACATGAAGGGTTTTTTTTTTTCTCCTGGCAATTTCTCTTAATTCTCCCGCAGCCTCGATGGCAACACATTACCGACGACGAGCAGCGCCACCACAATATGTCTGACTTTTTGGTTCTTGATGTTTTCTCTGAAGCAATGTGTCTTTTTTAAATGTGCGACATGGGCTAAGGTTTTGTTTTAACATTACGGGGGGACACATATGAAGCAGGAGGATATTTTGACCATCAAACACTTTATTTCTGCATTCTGGTGATTTTTGTGCACCACTTTTATTGTGGAAATCTTTTTATTTAAGGGTAGGAAAAAAAATGTTTTGTGACAGCTGACAATTCAAACTGAGTGAATACAATGCAGTAAGGCTCGCAGGTAAGCAGCTCGTCAAAATATGAGTCTTCTGGTACTTTCATGTTTTTTTTCTGGGGGTGGGGGACAAATGCATACGTTCAAAATACTGAACAGGCACTGACTCCGTCACACCAGGAATTGTGAAATACACGCAATAACTTTAATTAAAATGAAAGCTGATTCAGTTCACACAAACATGTCTAAAATATTTAACATATTTATATCAATAATGTCATATTTAATTCAAAATAAAATGTTGAGTAAGAAGACAGAGTCCTTCAGGAATTACTAACACTATGCAGAACACTTTTTATTTTGATTTGTCTGTCATTTTGGAGTGAAAGTTTTCTCTTCAGGCAAATCCCCTGCATCAATATATTCCGTATATACCGGTCACTGCTGGTCCCGTCTTGTCACAAAAAAAACGATACATCGTGCAACTGCAATTTTTCCGCCTTAATTGAGGAACTGGCCAAGCGACCTTTGACCTGCGGGTCATTACCGCATTGTGCACCCGGCCGCGGAGAGCAGCCACACCATTTGGGAAGGGGGGAGTCGTGCGCAGAGAATGGATTAATTTTGTATGGCCTGTGGTGCTTGATACCGACTGGAAGTGGCCGCTAACAAAAATGTATAGGAGAAAAAAAAAACACATCAAAGTCTACAGGAGCTGTGTGGTTTTACGCGACGCCAAGAAAGTGAGCCAATAACCCGTTTATGAAATGAGCTCTCGGACAGGCTGCGTTAACATAAACCATAAAATTGAATGTATCGGTAGCGCGGTCTGTTTCAAGTTGATAAGGTGCGGGACAGGGTGACAGGGTGCCACTCCCGCAGGAAACAGACCCAGCTCGTATGGGCTTTTTTTTTTTTTTTCATTGTAACCTCCGTCTCACATCCTTTTTTTTCTGGAATAGTCTGTAAAATATTAATCGCAATTTTCCCTGAACAAGCTGCTTTTAAAATCCACGCAGAATTATGAAAAGACAATTCTTATAAAAGTTATTGCATCACTTTCAGTCTCCTGCTGTTATTCACGAAGTGTGCGGGGTCATCGGCGGTTAATATCCTTCCAGTGTGTTTGATTTGACTCCCTCATTATTATAGAAACTTTATGAAACTACACTCAATCCAACTGTCGACCTCGCGATGGACTTAGAAGCGAGGCAATTAGAATATTTTACCTTTCACATTCCCTCGAAAGAATCGTTTTCCGTATCTAGATATGTGTGAAATACCTCTGGCTGTTCCGCAACGTGAAGAAAGTCAGAGTAGAAAAGTCCGCACGAGTTTCTGCTGTCGAACTGTGACTCGAACATTTTGTGTTTTACATTCGCACAAAGGCGAAATTCTGCAGAGAATCACAGCATTATAATTTATAATACACAGAAATGATCAGAACAGGCTTCCAGATGATTTACTCACATTAAGACGCAGCTGACAGAAGGGCTCGATGTTTAAAGGTTTGGAAATATTCCCGAACTTTCCTGCCAGGGATTTTTAAATAACTGAAGGAATTATTAAAAAACAAAAAAAACAAAAACAAATTGGCACTAAACACGCCTAAACTGTAGGTTGTATGTTATACTGTCATGTCACCTCAATACCGATTGTAATAGCGCAAAAAGAAATAAACATAGGCCTTACGGGGTTTTATTTAAATAATATGCATACATTCATAAATAAATATTTTAGCGCAGCGAGATTGGCAGAATAAGGAGCGCTATCAAAAACGATCGGAAATCTGAAAAATGGTCGAGAAGTAAATTATATTCATATGTAAAAACATCCGCTTTGATATTTACATAATTCTCTGACGAAACGTCGATGTAGCATCAACACCTGTAGACTGACGGAGAGCGAAAAGGCTCAAATAAACCGATGTGATCAATAAGTTCCGAGTCCAGCGGTGGAATCTTCTGGAAACCATGTGGAGATTTGGGACTTTACAATGCAGAGCAACAGTGTTCAAAGTTCTCATCACAGCTACAGCAGCAGCGACTCACACACACACACATACACACACACACACATTCACATTCAGCCCGACTTTAATTCTGGAGAGTTTTATTTAATTCAATTCTAAAACATTTGCAAATAACCAAATAAAAGGAGATTTTTTTTTTTTTATTTTTTTTTTTACTATTAAATTACGCAGATGATTCGGAAGAGTAAAACACACACACACACACACACACACACACACACACACACACACACACACACACACACACACACACACACACACACACACACACTTAGAATGTTAAAATTATCTAGAATATACAAGCATGATAAAGAAAAGGGAGGCTACAGCTCAGAAAGCCAATTACTGACGAGCCTTTTCAACAAAATTCATAGACACGAGACGCAAAGAAATCAAACATTTTCATCGTACACACATTAAGAAAAGCGTTTAACACATAAAACAAAACAAAAATCCACTATTATTATTATTAAAAGCCCTATTATTCTCAGTACTAATATTATTCTCATTATTATAACTTGAGGCTGTTGTGTATTACGACGCGGTCTGGCCTGAATAAAGTGAACTTGATGACGTATCTTGGTGCGAATATGCCACAAAGTAATGACTGTTAGTAAGACGCCCTTTGCTAAAATAAGACTCGTGCAATAAATACAAGCAAAGAATTAACAAGTCGTCTCTTTCTCCCTCTCGTCCTTCAGAGCTGCAGTCTGAACCAGAACTGCTCTGCTGACCAGAACGTGCGCCCGGGTCTCATGGGGGTTCGAAGTCATGTGCGCTCCTGTGGTTCACACCTCACATGTTTTCCTGCTATTTAACACGACGCCTTTTGAGCTGTTCACACTTGCAGCTCAGTGTGTTTTCATACGAGGACATTACTATATTTGAATCCATTTGAATCAGTTTGACACAGGCCTCGCTCTGAATTTACCTCCCAAACTCTGAGGTGCGACCCAGGGACTCTCGGGCCTTGTGACCGTGTGAAAACACAGCGTGCTTCACATTAACACGTCCTGTTCCGAACATGTGTAATGATCTGAAGGTTAAGGTAACGGGGAGGCATCAGTGAGTACAAATACGACCTTTTAGTGCAGTCATTT
Source organism: Diplodus puntazzo (assembly GCA_963678695.2). Classification (NCBI taxonomy): domain Eukaryota; kingdom Metazoa; phylum Chordata; class Actinopteri; order Spariformes; family Sparidae; genus Diplodus; species Diplodus puntazzo. The sequence continues at coordinate 12,206,220 of OZ023160.1, forward strand.
TGATGGAGAGCAAGGGTCAAGCAAAAAATGGACAGAAATGTGTTCGGAAGCCCGCGTTTCAACCTCACCAAACCTCAGCCTTCATATTTCGGGACCAATGCCCCCCTGTGAGGTGCCAGATTGTGCGCAAATCATCACACTGATAACATAAATGATGTCTCGAAGATGTTTAAGCGTCGTTCTGGTTGTAAAATGGCAGGATGCGATGACTTTTGTCGCGCAGGTGAGATGATGCTGAGGAGCTGTGTGTTCAGTGATCGTCTGGCTACGCGCAGGCAGCAGCCAGCGGCCAGCGGGAGCGCAGCGGCCAGGCGGAGGGAGGATGGAGGAGCCCCGGCTCGGGGAGGCGTCCACCGTCCGCTCTCCTCCTCTCCTCTGCCGGTGCGAGCTCCCTGCTCGGCCTTATAAAGCCCACGGATCCCCTCCTTTTAATTGATTTTCTCATAATTAACTCAGTCTGTCCATCGATTTCCCTTCGGCGGCGTATCAGCCCTCACCGTGCTGAGGTTTTATTGTGCTATCTGCGGGCATCGGGACACCGACGAGCAAATATCGACCAAGCTGATTAAAAGGCTCACAGCGCGGGTGAATGTGGCCGTAAACCGCTGTGTTACAGGCTGCATTATGCACAAATTAACACACAGGTTGCCTATTAACGCGCCGGCCTGCACGCCCACCTGTGCGTAAAGAAGCTCTCAGATCAGACGTGGCCTATCACAATTAATCAAACAACAAAGAAGAGCACGACTGAACACGGAACAATGGAGCCTTTCTAGCATCAATCGCTGTGTTTCTCTTTTTAACCATCATTTCTCCCCTGAAAACCGAGCGCCCGTGCTTCAAGATGCGCATGAATTCAAATGTGAGCGGCATTACGCGCACAATCAAAACACTGCGCTCAGCGGCGACGACAACAACCGCCGCACATACACACACGTCGTTAATACGAGGCAAATAATGTGCACGAGACACGCATGCGATGAGGGGGAAAGACGGTGCGGGCGCAGAGCTGCATATGCATGACACACGGAGCATATTCCGAATCAAATATTCCCGCGATAATACAACATGCAGAGCAGGCAGGAAGACACAACGCTATTCGTCCACGGAGCAAAGGAGCAAGGGAGGATAGGAGAGAGAGAGAATGAGAGAGAGAGGGGGAGAGAGGGAGCAGGAGAGAGAGAGAGAGAGAGAGGGAGAGAGGGAGAAGGTGAGAGAGAGTCAGAACACGAGGGTTGCCCCCGTGAATTAATTTCTACCTAATCAATAAAAAAGAGAAAGACCATCCCCGCACAAAAAATCATTAGGACCGATATTTCTCCAGCCTCTCTCTCTCTCTCTCTCTCCCTCTCCCTCTCACACCAGGACGGCTGCCATGAGGGATGCCGGGACTAAAATCTTTTCTTGAATTGACACAGAATAGAAAGACTGTGATTTGAGAGAGGGGAACAAGAGGGGGAGTGTGTGTAGTACAGCTGAGCGGAGGAGAAGGTATAAAAAGACACATGGAGGAAAAGAAGTTAAGTCTGCAGGATGCATATCTGAGACACCCACACCTACAACCAGCCTCGCTTTTTGTGAGTGTCTGTGTGTGTGTGTGTGAGTGTGAGTGTGTGTTTTGAGGGAAATTTACCAGTGCTTCCATCGGTGAACGTCTCCATCCCCGCCATGCGAGCAGCCTGTCTGGACAAGAGAGGGATGGAGAGCAAAAAGATGGGGATGGGGGAGAGTGTGCGGGGGGGGGGGGGGGGGGGGGGGGGGCGGGAAGAGGTGCATGTGAGAGGGGCCGGTGTGTGTGGGGCGGTTGATCTGGGTTGGGGGCTCAGCATTAAACTGAAGGGTGGAGGGGTTAGAGGTGAGGAGGGAGGGGGGGTGGGGGGCAGAATGGCAACACCCTAACCTTTCATGTCCCCCTTCTCTTCTCTCTCTCTCTCTCCCTCCCTCTCTCCGTGTCCCTCGCTGTCCCTCTTCCTCTCTCCATCTCTCACCCCTCGACGCGTGTCTCTCAGCGGTTTCCATGGCGACCCGGTGGCTGTGGTGGTGCTGCTGCTGCTGAGGAGGAGAAAGGGGCGCGTGCATGAGATGGAGGGGAAGGAGGGGTGGCGGTCGTTTGAAGTGCAAGGAGGCGATCATGACACATCTGCGGTAATTAACGAACATCTGGAGCGTTGGATATTACCGCACAAACATCACGGAAGCCTCCCTTAAAAGATGCTGCCTAGTAGTGCTCACTGACTCTGTAGGTGCAACACGTTTAAAGGGCCCACTGTGAGCCTGCATAATAATGACACCATTAAGTATGTACGAACACACGCCATAAAGTTATGCAAGTTTGAATTTTAAATCCGTCTTGTGTCGTGGCAGGTTTCCCCCTCTCACTTCTGCAACTTCATGACATGACAGATGTTCCTGGCATGACACAGTGGATATTCAGCAGGAGCCCTGCTGCTTTGAATATGAGGCCTCCTTCAAATTGTGTTCATTCATCTGTGTGCTGCCACCTGCAGGCCACAGACAACACGGTCCTCTCTGCTCAGCATGAGCTGACAGTCCTGCAGTTCCTCCTGCTCACACAGACACACACTCACGACCAAAGGCACTCCTTCACGAATTTGGTTTGCATGTTGTATTCGGTTTATCAATGCAATGGGTCTGACTTAAACTGGTAACGGACGAGATTTCGTTTTAACATGTCATAATGAAGTAAATGTTGATTGCACAATGTTATTGATATGTAGTAAAGAAACCACCAGCGTTTACATTGGTTCCTTAAAAAACCTTGCTTTGACTATAGAATTGTTTTCCAACACTGGGCAGGAAATCTTCAGGGAAAAGGAAGGTCATCTGATGATCCAGTCAGGTTGGCAGCCTGGCGCCAATTCTGTCTGCTTTCACGTTTCTAATACAGACTAAATGATTAAATACGCTCATGTTTTGTCCTGTGTCGTTGTTATCTGCGGCTCTGAGGAAAACAGACATGATCCAGTTATCTTTGCAACAGTGGCAGAAACAATAACACCACTTGAAAACGTTAGGGGGTTGATTGGTCTGTTGCCACTGTCATTTAATTTTGTGCCATAGAAAATAATTGGTGAGTTTCTTCAATTACTGAATAATGAATATGCCCACTAACATTTAAATAATGAATTTAAATCTGAATTAAAATGTCATAGTGCTTATCACTTGGTCTCCTGTCGGTGTAACTTCCGTGTGAGAGTCAGATATGAGGAAGGAAGTTGGCAGAGGTGACTTAACACAACATGAATAAAACTTTTAAACATTACCTCGTCCATGAACATTTCTGCCTGAGACACATAAATACATTTTCACCAACACTAGCGACAGCATTGCCAGAATTGTCATACTTGTACGATAATTTTACCATCTGCAGGCTATGCAATCAATAATGCCAAAAATGTCACAATGTATGTTAATTTGACTATTTTGTAATGCTTATATTAGTAGTTGGTTTTAGTCTACAAGGTCTCATTTTAACTAAATTCCTGACATGATAAGGATAGCAAAATATGAATCTTAGGCCTCATATGAAACCTTTTCAGCCAATCATGTTTGGTATATGGCCTTGAGGATGAACGTGATTTGCGGTTGTTTCTGCTTCCGCACTAATTCGAAGCAACTTGGAGGTGGAGCTTTACCTTCTGCTCTGAGGTATACTGCATTCAATTTGAGTTGTTTTGAATACACCAGTAAGCCCAGTTTTTAATTCAAAATACGTGTTTTCGTAAAATTGCACATTTTCGCCTGAATTGTTTTTCGTGGTAATGACTTGTGTATGATATATGCAAGTCATTATGATATATACATATATATATAGATATAGATAGAGATATATACATCCCCCCGCCCCCCCCCCAAAAAAAAATAAAAAAAAAATACAATATTTTCAAGCCTCTGGTACGTTTAAGATTCTCCATCTGGTGATGATGAGTGAAAACAATGACTCTCATGATGCCATGCTACATACACCTTTTGTTTTGCTTTGATCGAGAGATCCCCAGCAGCAGAAATTACATACTGTGTGTTTAACAATTACAAATCATGAACTCCATCTTACAGTCTCTTACGTTGTCTGAAATCCGCTGCGACTGACCACCAGCTTTACAACCCCACACACAGAACAGAGGTAAACCAAGGAAGAAGGCTTTCGAGAAGATCACCTAATCTAATTTTCTATCCTCAATAAAAGTGGTAGAATTTCCCCCATCAGAGAGATGTACCATATGCTGCAGGGTATACATATAATAATGGCAGCCCCAGTGGGCCAGCAGAAGGCTGTAGTGTCTATCAGCTTTAGATGACACGTTTCGATAGGAGACTGATTTAAGCCTGAGCTACCACAAGATGACTTGAGTCTCCATCCAATCAAGGAGGTGCGAAGAACACCTGCGGACAGTGGAATAAAGTCTACAGGAGGATGATGGCCGATGTCTTGCCACACAACCCAGCATTACATTAGCTTTTTGCAACACAATACAATTTGCACCACAGAACACAAGCCCACCTCTGATATCTCTATGAAGTGTTTTAGGCAATAAACCGAACAGTCGCCTCACCAAATGTTCAGTGTGCTGTGGTATGAAAAAAAAAAAAGAAATAAGGGGCGCTTTATATATTTGACCCCAAGTTATTCCCTCCTGCAGGTAATAGAAAGTGAAACACATGTTGAAAATGATTGATTCATTAAAAAAAAAAATCCACTTTTATTATTTGCCATGTTGGCGGCTCCATCACTGTTTCTCTCTTACCATGGCTTCCCCCGGTTGTTTTGGTCCCCAGTTAACTGCATCACATCATCCTGCCCCAGCTCTGTCACCATAGCAACGGATCTTTGACCCCGTCTGTGGAATCCTTGACCTGGATGTAGATCAGCGAGGCATCAAGGGAGCCCATTGGCTGGAAGCTGCTGAGCTGAAGCTGCAGAGGAGGGGTGACTGTGGTGGTTGGTGGTGGTGATGAGGTGTGGGCTCTGATGGTCAGGAGCAGGCCGGGCGGATGGCAGGATCCTGGGGTCCGCCACGGCTGAAAGGATTAAATCGACCCTTCAGCTCTGGCCTTTTCCACCTTCATCACTGTAGATTTGTACAATGAGGGTGTTCTTTAAAATGATGCTTCGACACTTTGGAACATAACGCTCAGCCGCTTTCTTGCAAAGAGTTAGCAATATCACATCTCTCTGTAAGTGTTGAGCTAGCCTGTTAGCTTAGCAAAAAGACTGGAAACAGTGGTTACCGGTTAGCCTGGCTCTAAATAATGAAGGAAGTCATTGTTCCCGGCCAATAAATAGTCTCTCACATAACACAATTAATCTTTTGTATGGATTAAGAAGAACTAAATATGTGTTAATTTGTTAGTTTTAGAGCTGGGCTGACTGTTTCCCACAGCTTGGTGGTCGTCAACCACTGACAACCTGGGTTGGTAGACCAGGCCAGCCACCAACACAAAGCATCAGTACTTGACAAATTGGGAAAAACCAAACTGGTCTTTTAAGCATCCAGAGGGATTGGTGGATTTTTACATGAGGAGGTTCCCTGATAGCCAAACCAACTAATGCAGTATCCCCAGTTTTATTTTGTAAGCTTTACAGAAAGATGGAATAGGGTGGGTTGAAGAATTGTCAGTAGATGTAGAGGTGAGTACAGTTGTTGGCGCAACGTCACCTGACAGAGACGCCTCAGTGAAGACCTTCATATATCTGATTCCTCTGGGAGAAGGCAGCCCGACGGAAAGAAGGCTTGGACTTGTTGGCGGTGCTCTGCCTGTGTCTTGTCCTTGGATATTTGTGAGCATAATGTTCCTGAGTGCTCCAGATATGCGCCCCAATTTCTTTGACAAACAAATCTCTCATAGCGGCAGGGTCATCCAGAAGGGAGTCACTGTTCAGGGGAGGAACACGGCAGAATCCTTTGAGTTGGACCTCTGTAGTTTTGCAGACTTCTTAGAGAGAGTGCCTCAGTTTCCCTGTGGGCATCACATCGCTGGTCTTGCTTTAAGGCTGGGTGTGGTGAGAACTGGGCTTTCAAAAAGCTCAGTTTTCCCCAAGGCAGGCCTGGGGCAGTTTAGCTGGCCATCAAACAAGGCATACTCTGAACAGGGTAGAAACGGCCCTATCATATATATTCCCCTGAGGCTTGGTCCCTCTGACTGTTCTCCATGATGGCAAGTTAATAATGAAACTTCATTTGTACACTCAGCAGTGTTTTTTTTAAGGGGCGGGTGTGGTCAGAGTGCTTTTAACTGACCTAACATGCTGTGTTTTTAAGGCAGCAAGTGACAGGGGAGTAAGAATGCACTAAATATTTAAAAAAAAACAGACAATGAGTTTAGCTTTTTTGCAAGGCACTGACAGCTGCCATTTGTGATCAAAATTGGATTAAATACATATACTAAATCAAGGGATTCATTATTAGACCTTGGTTATAAATAATAAATACATTTGTTAAATCCCAGTTGTCCTTGGGTTTTAATATAACACCTTTTTTGTTCTTTATATGTCACAGTGTGACCTAATCTAAAACCTGTCTTAGAGCGAGTAAAGAGTGCTTGCTTAGATTTCCGAGTGAAATGAGGTGACTTTTAAAGTGCCCTTTAGCCGACATTTACATTATTTATTCATGTGCTTAAAGGCCTGTGTTGGTCTACATCTGAGGACTTAATTATTTCCAAGGATGGCCAGCGCTAAAGTCACCATCATTAAGAATCAACACATATATAACAAATTAACATTTCTTAATGTAACAGTGGAAGTTACCACATATAACTGAATAACATACTCATTATATGTTTGACCTCCATTAATAGATTCATAGATAGATTCTATAGTAGATGTCATAATCTTTTTACTACAGTGCTCCATGAATAAGAACTATAATGCCACACAGCTATTAAAAACTGGAATAGAAGCCCATGATCTCAAAGTTACAGGAATGGACTTTGGCTGTAAGGAAGTTGGCAAGGTAAGGGTATGAAGGTATCTGAAAACAAAGTAAGAATAAAAATCAAGGCCGCCATGAAACACACTGGAATATAGGTGTTCTGGTGGAGGTTAAGATATGAATGCCGGCTCAATGTCAAAAACCACAGGTTGTTTATGGGAGATTTTAGACGATAATCTATAGGAAGCTTCATAAATATATTACGCATTTATGCAAATAATCTAAGTTTAGATGTTAAGTCAACAAAGGCCAATTTTTTGGTTAAAAATAAAAGTCGCTGTCATTACATCCACTTATTGCTGGGCCTTAAAGTAAGTGAATGGTACAAGGAAGAAAATGGGTGGGTAAGTTGGATAAAATGTTCGAGGCACACGCCACTCTTGGTTTTCATCATGCTGACAGCTTAGAGCAAGGAGAAATAATTAGGGATCTGATCCATGGTGACCTGCATTCGATGGACCACTTCAGACCATTTGGGGGCAGGGAGAGGGCACACTCCCACTAATACAGGTACAGAGGGTGGAGGACCGGGAAAAATGACAATTCAGAAAACTGAGAAAACAACAAAAACAAGCAGTCTAACAAAATGTGAGACAAAGAGCCTCAAGATAAGACGGTGGGATTTCAGACAATGAAAAGTGATGCTAGGTCGAAGAGGTTTCAGTTAGATTTGCAAAACGCGTATTTTCATAACTTTCTACAGTAAAAAAACTAAGAATTTACTTTAATGCCATATATGAACTTTGCTTTGACAAGTACTTTAGGTATACCACAGTCTGTCTATCAGATGTTTTTTTCTATTCATATTGACAACTTTGGTAGTAGAGTGAATCTTTCTTGGCAAATTTGAGTAACCTAACTAAAACAAACACCTGTGCATTTTAAGAATTGGCAGCAAAGCAATTTTAGTTATTAATACAACAAAGGTTGTAAAAAAAAATAGTCATCAAGCACACACACACCTTTTCGCCCTCAAAACTTTTTTATTCACCGGAAATAATGTCTAATATATAAAGATTTTCACAAAAAGAATTGCCATAACAAAAGCAAATTTTGTTTTAACAAAAAAGTTCCCCAGAATTAGTATTTTTTCCTCCTATGCATGATACGACCATGCATTAAATTAATCACTCATCAAAGACACACAAAAGTACACAAAAACATGTCCATTGTCTCTCCTTCTGCCTGGCCCTGCAGAGCCCTGCACTTCAGACAGTAGCAAGTCTGCCTGCTTAAGTCGTGCCTGTATGAAGGGACTTAGAGGAGGGCCCTTATTGATCGTCTTCTATGAGTGAAGTCCAGGCATTAGTTCCAGCAGGGTGAGTAGACAGCTGTCCGTGAGCCACTCTACTGGGCCTACATAGCAGGGCTGAGTGGAGCTGGGATGTGCACTTTTGATTTTGATCTCCCCAACATCACTTCTATTGACCGACGCACTGTCCTGTGCTTTACTTGCTGAGAGAAGCACTTGCCGCGGCCTAGCTGGAAGCCCGGACACAAGCCACCGTTGCATTATCCGGGTTGCTGTTGACAAGCTTGGGATGATGAATCTTCCATGGTCTGCTGAGGCCTGGCCCTAATCACTGCTGTCATCTACTGGCAACTGCCGTATCCACTGACCACGGCAATCACAAGTCGAGTTATCGTTGTACACCGGGCTGAGAATCCCAGTGTTTGTTATCAACGTGTGTATATGTGGACTAGGCTCTCCAAAGTTAGACACAAAGGTCAATCTGAGCTGAGAGCATCCCACTTTTTCATCTGTGCTCAATTCTCTAATATATTTTTAAAGATCAGAAACTTTTCCATGTCCTTTAAATTAGTTGTAATAAGGAAAAACCCCTTGGCACAATCTGTAATCTTCAAGTCAAACATCTGTTTGGCAGTAAAGCACCATTTTTTGTGTACAATATGTTCGTGTTTGAGGAAATCGAAAGCCACGTTGGAATCTGAACGCCGACTGTCTGTCAATGCATACAATTGAGCAGACTAGCGAATACATGCTTAGTTTGACAGTGGCCGATTTATTTAGTCTCAACACTGACCTCATTTATTATTACTATCATTTATTGATAATGTTATGAGGGGCTTACCACATGATCTTGTGGCACAGGCTTGCTTGCTCCTTTCCTCACTGAGACTAAGAAGAAAAATCTTGATACATCCTGGTGTCTTACAAAGTAGCACCTGTGCATACATCCAAAAGGAAAGCACAATGATCCATTATTATACATCTTTCTTTCACAAATGATGGTAATGTTAGAACTAAAAGCTGACCATTCTGAAAATGTAAGGCCTCTCATGAAAACAAACAACAGATGGTACGTGCTGCCATCTAGTGGCTACTATAAGGATTGCAACTCCAAAAGTATGCCTTAAAATGCTTTGAAATATGCCTGTGACCACAACTTCCAACATTCTGTACTATTCCCAGCTTCAAGGTTAATGTAATATGGTCCAAAGAGTCTTAAGAGCCTATATAGCCCAGTGAGTCTCTGTGCGCCCACCATTACCAGATGACAGCAGTCTCCCCCTACTGCCAGAATTTGCTCTAAGCACAATTCGGCCCTCCTCGTAGTCATCCTGGTCCACACTGATCAGCAAGCGGACGCCCTCCGAGCCTGCTGCCATCCTCAGGGAATCAGTGATGAAGACCCCCTTCAGGGCCTCCAGAAGCGCTCCACTCAGGTAGTCACTCCAGAAGGCGTCAAGGTTCTCCAGCTCTGTGAACTTGATGTCGCAGACGATGGAACCTAGGTCTCTGGAACGAAGCAGCGTGTTGGCTTGGCTGAACAACTCAAACTGTCGCTCCAGGGGCTGCTGCTTGTCCGAGGAGACACCATCACGGAGTGCCGACTCGTGTTCCAGGTATTCAGCCCTGACGCGCAGGCGGACATCTGATGATGGAGAGAGGAGGGAGCAGTGACAGAATGTAGGGGTGACAGTGTGGTGGAGAGGAGTTGAGGGGTGAAAGTGAATAAAGACACAGTGAGGAGAGTGGGGAGGAAAGAGAAAAAAAAAGACAGCAGCAAGGGGTGAGAAAGAAGAGGAAAGGTTACGGAAAGTGTTACAAGTTAACAGCCAAATCCGAGAGGCCCACATGACAGACAGAAAGGGAGGGGTCAAGAAGTTGAGACAAAGGGAAGAGAAATGGGGAAAAGACGAAATCATTATAAAACAGCTCATTTAGCCTAACTGCATTAGTGCACTATATTAAGTAAGGATTTAAAAAAGGGGTTCAAGAGCACAAAAGAGTTAGAAAAAGAGAAAGTGACCCAGGAGACTACTAACTATACAGGAAACTGTACACTGAAATACTTAAAGAACAAATATAATGGTGCAGCGAGGCAGAGCAGGCTGTTAATTACATGGTGCACTGGAGCTAAACCAACTGGACTGTGTGCATTTTTGTGCTTAACACTGCTGCAACCCCTGAAGTTTTTGGAGCATCGGGAGAAATACTCTGCAACTGAACGAGCGTTGTTGTTTTCTTCCCAGGCAATTCAATCATTTTAAGTGTTCCTGTCAACTAGATGATTCAAAAAGACAAGACGACACTAATGCTGGAGAACTTTCAAAGCGACAGCATGGTCTACATAGATCATGGCTACAGAGTTCATGTAGTGACTGGATTCAAACTTACTTGACACCTTAAGCAAATATCGTGGTAACAGAAATGAAAGCGGCTTAGCAGTGGCAAACCCTGGAGTGGTATTTTGTTCCATCTGTGTGTTTAAAATCGCCATATTCGTTTTGATCAACATGTTTTAATGCTGAGTGCAGATGCTGGAGTTCTGCAGTAACAGGATTGGCGGTCATGCAACAGCACAGCGAGAAAGATCAGAGGATACATACTGTACTGAGCAAGAGCGCGGCTGAGATCGTCCCCCATGTCATTATTCCAGAGCTTCGAGTTGAAACCAGCGGCTGACGACTTTTGCTGCAACAAAAATTCATCTCCCCCACTCAAAGCTCTTCAGCAGAGGTAAACAGTATTCACTACCAGTTTTGTCTATTTCACTTGAAACATTCCCATCAATGTCTCATTGCAAAGAAACCTTTATTCTGAGCAGTTTTAAAGCCACAATTGCATCTCTAGGTATGCAAAACCAAGCCCAACCAAAACCATTTCGCTGTTCTCCATCAAACTTTTAACAGAGGGATACATAAGGTGAAATCAAGTTACTCATTTTTGGAGGAGTGAGCAGCAAATTGATAACAGATGGTCATAAAATATGTCTTCACATCACTCGGATCACTCAGAGTAAAATGTGTAACTCTCATGATAGGAAGACAAAGATCAGAGCTTTAAATGAGGCACAGGATCATTACAAGAGCACCAAGGACCCGACTTGAACACATATCGAGGTCTGCTCCTGCTTAACTAAACAGAAGCTGTGAGTCACGTTTACCCTCTTTCCATTCATATTTTGTTTGGGGCTACGGGGAATAGTGCCAGACTCGAGAGGGATGTAGTTTGGAAAATGCCAACATTAGAAATGCAAATGTTGAATTAAGGCATTGATTTTGCATGTCTTAACATTTGTAGGAGAGCAACGACCACAAACACTAGCTTTTGCATTCATGCTTCATAAGGCTGTAATTAGATTATTATAAAAACAGAGGACTGGATCAAAAGGGACACTTAATCAATACGATTTAAGAAATGTCTACAATATGCAGGGTGGGAAAGATCCAATAGAGAGCCCACTTGCAAATGGAGATCATTCAATTTACACTTAAATTTGCTCAGACAAGAAAATGAAAGAAAACATTTTATCTTCATGAAATCATTATGGTACAATAACATGAAACATTTTCAAAGAATAACAAATTTGACTGTGATTTGCAAATTATAAACCTTTTTCAACTTTACAATGTTTAATATGATGGATAGCAGTCTCTAACACCTCTTCTTCAGGTCATTCCATTGACAATAAACACAACACACCGGTTAGAAAATAAACTTTGTCATACCACAGAAAAGGAATGTAAAGCGCTTTGTTTCACAACACTGATTAAGAGTGGGCTTCTAATCATTCATCAATTTATTACATGACCCAAACTGCATCAAAAAGACAGAAGAGAAAGAAATAGTTCCTGAGTTGGTAATTCAAAAGTTATTAGAAAGGGAAAGGGCCCAATAAAGTTCAACTCAGTATGTTAGCAGGGTGGTCAATATTACTGTTTACCTACAGTTGTAAAATTGTGTCAACCAATAGAGATTTGGCAGTATTTTTTCCATCTCGGGAGCCATCCTTTAATGTCTCTGCTCTACATGTGTAACATTCTCGCGTTACGTAAGAGTAAGTTGGTGGCGGTAATGCACCTCTAATTCCTGTAATTTTTACTCTGACAGGTCAGGCTGGAATTTGCATTTTGAAACTAAGCTTGTTTTACTGGTTTGAGTCTTTTGTTCTTAACTGACATCTTTACTCATGTGAACCATTTGTACTAAAGTTAAAAAATAAAAGAAGGAAATAATCAAATGTGATGAAGTATGGTACTGACTGATTTTAAACCATTTCTTACTAGAATTTACAAAACAATTGCATATCAAGATATATGCTGTTGCTGCGATATAATATTACATATACCGTGATAGATTTTGGCCTTATCACTCACCCCTATGAGAAAGTCTGGAGAAAACTCCTGCAGATTACAGATTACAGATTTTCACTTTGAGGTCTTTATCTGTTAATCAGTATTGAAAATGCATCTATTGTGATGTTGAAAAACAATAACACATTACATAAAAAAAAAGTTCAATGTAGGGGGATGAAAACATTAAGTTGTACATTACCCTTGCAAGCATATTGGCAAAGTGGCAGTGACAGGACCTGTTTAAGCACTTAATTTATCTGATTTATCACAAATAGTCAAATAGTGCATCTATATTAAAGAAGGGGGCATAATACTGCATATCACCTAGCTTTTGGCACTCTTATCCAATATTCAGTACGGATGCAGTGAAATATTAAGTTGAAGTGCTGTTAACAGTTCGACCTTTTGGATCATTTCACTGTGTGAGGGCTGTAGCTATGATAAACACCTGCCCTTCATGCAATTACTGTATTTATGGATGGCCTCCATTTCTGCTTCTCCATTTCATACTGAGCAGGATGGAGGTAGAGATAGGGTGCACTGAGGAGAAGGCCATTTAAAACCACAGGAACACAATGATAGTCATTTTGTTAGGGTTATAGAGCACTTCACGCTTCATCAGACACAGAGACATCCACTTAGACAGGACATTAGGAAGCACAGCTTTCATTTTCTCACTTTAAACACCAAGCCCGTCTGGCTTCCTCCATCTCACCCCACCAAAAAAAGAAAAAAAATGGAAAAAAAAAGTTTAAGTACCCATTTACGAGGAGTCACTTGGCACGGAGAGCTTCAACTCTTTATCGATCCGTTTTTCTGCTGAATGACTGACCAAGAGAGTGGAGAGTTAGGGGAGTACTGAGAGACAGGCGGACAGAACTCTCCCTCTTTTCCCCATAGACAAAAATCGCTCTCTGTACCATTTTGCGTAGTTTGAGCATTTAGTGTTCGTTCTCTCCCTCTCATTGTGTGTAAGGATACTGTTTTCCTGACACACAGGTTGGTCTGTTTAGAACTGCGAACACAGAGAAAGGAGAGAAAGAGAGAGAGAGACAAGCACAAGTGGGTTGGATATCTGTCGACTGGGTTGTTTCTTCAACATCAAGCAGGCATGGCACAGCACTCACTTCTCTTAGTTGTTCTCTTAGTTGTTTGAGTCAGGGCAAGTTTAATCAGCTCAGAACTGCCTCTACTGTAGCTCTACAATATTACATGTGGCTCAGTGGGTTGCTTGGGATCACTCTTACCTGGGCCCCTTACCCTCACCAACCCATTATTTAAGCTCAAAACATAACATTAGTCAGACAAGTCAGCTAAACCAAGTAAGGGTCATACTAAGCAGCCCATTGACATGGCATTAAAACCAATACTGAGCTGAGGCAACAAGCACCTTATGGGCATTTGTAATGGTAGTTATTATTGTCAGAATATAATTGAGACACTTCACTGAAAATGATCGGAGATGTGAATCATGACAAGAAAGAGTATTGGAGATCTTTTTAAATGCTAGGGGCCAGCATCGGACTGAACTGCCCTATCTATCTCTGCTCCCTTTTGACAAATGCACACCCATGGCTCACATAGGGCACAGAGATAAGATACAGCAGGAGCCTCCTTCAGCAGAGCACTGTTCGGTTATTTTCCTCAGAACTGCTCAAGTAAAGGTTACACTGGCATTTTTTAACAGCTGTCTGTTGGCAGCCATTTTAGATGTCCTGAAATATAATACACAGCCAGTCCTTATCAAAAGGATGAGTATCCAAATTGGCAGATGTTCAGAACCACTTGTAATGAAGATAGTGTGAGGTGAAAGGATAGCTCCAAAATGTTTCCCACATGCATGATTACTGGCACTTCCACAAACATGTCCAACATATTTCTATTTTGTGTTAGTCTATTTTGCAGGTCCGAACTGTTTTGAGTTAATATAATCAGCACTTATTCAGTGTCCTTGACTGAGAGCTAAACTTTAACCACAGATAACCTAAAAACAGATAAAACTGATTATTGTCTTCTTGTTTGGTTAACAAAACGAAAATAACACCACATCAGAGTTTTCTGTTGTATATAATGTTCCTAAATTTGTTTTGCTGTTGCAACTTTGAGAGCAGTCTAAGTTTGTGTTAACTTTCTCTCCAACTTCACCACCATGGTTTGTTTGCACACTCTATCCTCTAATGTGGGCTGACCTCAGGTCACAGCAGCCCTTTCAAAACAGAAACTCCACGTTATCTCTGCAGCTAAAGCTCACCAATTCTCCACATTTGGTTGTTCACACACACACAACCAAGCAATTACAGCGTTAACCCGCGACAGTGTGTCAATTCACACAGCAAGTTGGCACTGCGGATCCAAAAGAGGCGTGATGGTACGCACCATGACACTGAAATCTGTGGGTTTTTTCCAAATCTGATTCCCCCGGTTTCCAACTGTTAATCTAAACATTAACTCACCGACTGTTTTTAATCATATGGATGCCGTTAATGTGTTTGAGATCCTGACCCACCATGCATCCTGGAAAGTGACAAAGTTAATTTTTTTCGCTCTAAATTACAAAGACACTACCCGTTATTACCAGTTGTTTGGTCCTGTAACATTGCTTTGCGGGGCATTTCGCTTTTATTTGATGAGCGAAGGATCTGTTGAGCTGTCATACTGTGGACACCATCAGATCGGCACACTCCATCGGCACATGAGAGTCGCAGCGAAACTGTCTGGCGAATGAATCGGCACAAGATTCCCGCACTCAGAGGGCAGTGTGAATGCGGCTACTAGGTACACTGGCATTTGCAACTTGTAGCACCTTGCTGCTCAAATTAAGTGTTGTGAGCAGGGACAGAACAATTATCGGCCTGGACGATTATCAGTACAGATATTTCACCAGATTGTTGGAATCTTCTTTTTTTGTCTGATTAACTACAAAATGAATTAAAAAACTTAAAAACTACTTTGGCTCCGATGGAACCACCTCTCTCAGTCTGTAGTCACCACTCTGTTGTTTCGCTCAATATCCCAGCCACAACACAAATCTGGCTGGTTACATGTCATGAGCAACAGGATGTCAACACTGAATATTCTTAATCTACGAAGTCAGACACTAAATATTTAGTAGCTAACTAGAGTTACATACTAGATATTAGCAACCAAAGTAAATAAGTTATTAAACAAGTGTAGTGGAGTAAAAAGAACAACATTTGTAAATGTAGTGGAGTGGAAGTATAACGTAGGAAAAGATGGAAATTATCAAGTAAAGTACAAGTAATGTAAAATTGTACTTTAAGTATAATACTTGAGTAAACTGTACATTTAATCTGTGGCTACTTTTAATTTTGGTAGAAAGAATTATATTTTTTATGCAATCATACTGTATAATGGTTCCAAATATGGTTCTATCATATCCATCTCCTCAGTTACTAATAACCTGGTCAAACTGTAGTTTCTTTTGTCATATGACTGCACAAGTTCAAAAGTATTTTGATTGGGTTGTATCACCTTTGTAATAAAAGTCTTAATATTACAGCTGAGCTTTCATCAAATTACTTTTGAGTCATGTAACGCATGCTAGTATTAAACAGAAATGTGTACAAATGTAAACACGGCAGACATGGACATAAAAGGAGCTTGTTGGTCATGTTTGTGAAAATGTGTCACGTTCACCAGGACTGCAGAGAATATCAGGGAATTTAAAATAAACTTCCTCTACATACATCCCCATTACGATGGTTTTAGTGAGATCAAATAAACGTTGAGTTGTCCAGAGACTTTCGTTTCTTTTGCATGTTTGCTTAAAAAACCAGCTGGGAAATTTTTGAAAATGTTTGAGGCTTACTGCTGAGGACTCTGTTCTGTGAAACACTGACACCAACAACTCTTGTCAGAAATAGATAAATAGGGAATCTCAAACAGAATGTTTCCTCATTCACAATTCACAACACTAAAGAACAGTACAGGATCATTCTGAGAGAGTTTCCTGAAGGGTATAGGGTAGGGGGCAGCTACATTATGATACACAATCATCGAATAAGGAGCAAAGCGGCTGCACCAACCCCTGTTGTAACAAGGGGGGGAGCCTCTTTTACCTTAGGCATCGGCCCAGACTTGTGAGAGAGTGCATGACTGAGTCGATCAGGCACTTTGCAGTTTGTATGGACTGAGTGGACAGACAGACTGTTTGTTTTGTTGCTCAGTCTCCCCCTCTGTCTCCATGATCCACTGTGTCTTAGGTTACAATCCTGAGTCAACCTGGTGGAATCAAATGTGGAGTCAAGACAGCAACATGTTCATAGTCACAGGCACATCACTCATCCCGAATAGCTAAGAAGGGCTGTCTTCATTGCTACATGATTGTTTTTTTAAATTGTGTCAGAATCATCAGCCTTTGTTGTAGTACGTATTTTTGACCAACAGGCAATGCTGGAGTTCAAAAGAAATGTTTGAGAAGGTCTGCATGAATCACTAAGCAAACTTCACACGGAGGGCAACTAATGTTAGTGTTTTCTCAATCTTATTGTGCTGAGAGAAACTAGCATAGATTGATTTAAAGGCAGGCAATAGTGGAAACATAGAGCAGGACCCTGATAATGGATCACATAGCACAGCTTCCCAGCAAAGTTAGGTTGCTTTTAACAACTGCAAATAATTTCTCAGGAAGAAATGTGAGCTTTGACAGTTGTTTTGTGACAACTTTGTATCAAGCTTGACAATAAAGCAGAACAAGGGCTAGTGATGACATCTTTCTTCAAACAGAGTAGACAAAAAGGACAGGACACAACCTACCAGTTTGTGCTCTTATCAACAGCAGCAGCTTCGCATAGCTCAATGGGTTAGAGAAAAGGTGAAATGACGGGAAAATAATGTAAAGAAGGGCGGAAATGGCCAGAGCAACGATAGCTCCTTGATGTTGCATGTTCAATTGAGAGGGTTAAGAAGATGCTGAAAGTATTAACATTTACAGCAAAACAATGAAGATACTGAGTGAAACACTTGATTCATAAATTAAAATTCAGTCACCTCAAAGGGAAGCGCATGCATTTTTCTCCCTGTGTGCACAAGGTTGACTAACTTGTTTTGTTGTAGTTTTTTTTACAGAAAGTTGTTAATCAAACAGAGCTTTTAAATTGTTTTGTGTGTTTGAAATGTATGACAGTGGATAACTTTCTGGTGTCATGAGAGACAAGATTGCGTTGTCTGACCAAAAAAGAGTTAATGCATTGCTAACAAGTAAGTACTTGGACAAAACCTGTGTACTATACTAAACAATAAATAACACCATAACTGGTTCAGTTCTTTTGAAGTTTGTTAGTAATACCATAATGTTGCCTTCATCAAGGTGAAAGGGAAGATAGCTGAAATATTCAGTGAATAAAGCACAATGTACTGGAGATGAGTTATGCGCTCTTCAAAGTAGTAAATTAAGTGTATAAAGACAGTTTACACAATCGTAGCTTTGGCATGCAGATTTTCACATTTAGTTGTTTTTTTAAAAAAAAAAAAACATTCAATGAGCAAGGTTTCTTTAAGATTTTTTGGAATGATGGTTTAAAAAAACAAGAAAAAATGTTTTTAATTCAGACTTGGAGTGAAAACTCCTCAACTCCAGCTGAGGTTCAGCTAAGACAAACAACATCAGAATTAAACAGACAATACAAGAAATGTGGAGATGCTAGAGGTGAAAGAAAGATTTCAAATGAACTTGGAGCTTTTGCCTTTTATGAAAAAAAAGGGAAAATGATCTTTAAAAGGAGCGTGATGAAATTAGGGGTCAAGAGATGAAAAGCTATAAACAAGGTAAGAAACACAGGGGCTGCACTTACTGCAGGAAGCATTACGTGGTGGTTGTGGTGGAGACAGTGGCGGGCCCTGTCTGTTTGCTTTCTTGGGCTTACGGCTCCAGCCGTTTCCCCTCTTCTTCCTCCTCCTCCTAACAGATGGCCCAGGCATAGGAGGGTAAATACCTGACAAAAGATGGATGGAGCTAGTTTATGGAATTCAGACAATAGGGATAGGACTGGTTGTTTGGGACTGCCACAGTCCTGTTTTATTTCTGTTTCTCTCTGACCTACTTCTATTAATTAGTGCATGCTTGGCTGTTTCTGTTAATATCTGATCAAAACATAAATGTTTCCCCATGAAGGGTTCAAAACAAGCGTATGTAACCAGGCACCAGTATTTTAAATGTTATACTGTAACTGAGTGTATTGTAATTTTGACCTGGGGAAACAACTTTAACAAAACAATGTTTACATTCCTAGCACAACAGAAGGATAGAA
Source organism: Diplodus puntazzo (assembly GCA_963678695.2). Taxonomy (NCBI): domain Eukaryota; kingdom Metazoa; phylum Chordata; class Actinopteri; order Spariformes; family Sparidae; genus Diplodus; species Diplodus puntazzo. Next base: position 12,225,046 of record OZ023160.1, read on the forward strand.
CAAATAATATGGATACCAGCGCTTCTTCACTCACAACTAGGTACTAGCATTGAGTGTAAATACTGTACGTGCCTCAAAGAATGGTAAATACTGACTGTGGACAGGTTTGTCGAGACACTGGCTGTTCTAATGAGGTAAATACGATGCAAGAGTCCACTTACCGGTTCTAACCTGCTGTGTTAAAGATGAAAAGGGCATCTCTGTCTGCCTGCAGCTGTACTGCATTCCAGATGTTCGCTCCAACTCTATGTTCTCCATACCATAACACCGCCCACTTCTCTCTGGAGACACTGAAAAGCATAAAAACAGCTTAGTACTATTAGGGCATGACTAGTAAGACAGGAATGTAATAATAGCTGACACATTCCAGTAGACGATTTAAAAAGAGACACAATAGGCAAAGCACTGAACATTATCTCAAAATCTGATAATGACAAACTGGTGATTCATCCTCACCTGTCCTTCTTTTCTTGTGTGACACTAAAGGCAGCAGGTCATGACGAGTGAGGACTCTCAGTAGTTGCAGTAGTGGCTCTAGGTTGCCATCACTGAGATATCCTTGCTTCTCTAGCTCCAAAAACAGCTCAGGGCCACTGGTGGGCTTACAAGAGGCAACTAAGGGAGCCTGGGAGCTCTGAGGCTTTAACCGCCTCCAGGCCTTTAACAGCTCAGGACTTGGGGAGATGCCCGAGTCATCTGGATCGCCAACATGGGGCTCAACCGTCCAGCCTGTTGGATCAAGCGGGTGTGGTGCAGAACAAGTTTCATTCAGAAGGAATGACAACACCTCAACGTCGCTTTCTGTCAGCTGAGAACCAACTATTTCAAAGACCTCATGGAGGGACAACATTCCATAGTAGTCTAGGCACTCTGTTTCATCCCAGTAAAGTGAGTATCTAGATGGGTACCCTGGGTGATGCACCGCGGCCATGGCTCTGCCTATAGCCCTTCTCCACCTTCCCAACTGTCAAAAGAGTTTAAAGAAAAACAGATATACATTACACTGAACAGACAAGTTAAACAGCACGTTTCTACTGTTGTATCTAAGCAGTATGAGGCACCCAACCACCGAGATTACCAAAATGATGCTGTGCTTTACTTCTTGTGTCTTCCTGTCGAGACTGCGTATTTTATCAACACAGGTTTGACCTCAATTTTATGCCACAGTGTGGGCTCGCAACAAAATTTTGGTCTGAAATTTTTTTTTTTTTTTAACTATCACATCTCGACAGCTACATTAATCACGGACTAGCAGTCATTAAAAAAGCAACTGCCAAACGTCCGTGCGTTGAAATACACTTAAGCTAATGTAACTGTTATCTGCTATCGTCACCGCACATCAATGAGTTTAAGCAAGCTCAGCAGCCATACCTTTTATCGGTGTCAGCTCGACGCCTCCTTTAAACAAGCAGTGCCAAGTTTCTGCTGTGAGTGTGTTGTCTTGTCTTGTTTTTGCACCAAACCAAACAAACTAGGCGTTTCTCATATGCCTATTTGCAACCGGTGGAACAAATTATCCCTTACGCGCATTACGTAATCACGTGTCTGAGGAGGAAAAAAACAACAAAACATGTCAAGCACATACAAATCGCCAGTTTCACGTTATCTATAAATACCAATATTCATATTAGATACCAGTGCTTTACGTGGAGTGACACGACATAAACCACATATATCCCGCTCACCTTGATGGGAATCATCGTGCATTAGCGATAACGGATATTTTACACACAATTTGATAGCTAGGAACGTTGTTAGCTGGTTTTAGCTATGCACGGGGCCTTTATAAACACGAGCCCTAAGTGATAATGATATCAATGACAACGTAAAAAAAACAAGTGTAAGCGTGTTAAATGCATTTTCGGAAGGATATTTACACATTAAACGTACCTGAATCACTCGCTTTCCTGGTTATGAACGTTGGGTGCTCTGGCAACTCCCACAGCTCGTGCACTGACAGCAACACAATAACATAGAGAAACCGACCAATCACAGCCGTCCGCATGCGTGATGACGTCACCGCGCACGTTTCTACTGATCTGGAAATGACAACATCCAGAGAGATAGTCTATTTGAGCAGAATTGGGTAGATTGAGAATTTATCTATGTAAATGACCTTTCTATGATATTAACGGTATATTGCTAAGTTATGAGCGTTTTCTTCTTATCAAATACTTCGTTACAAGTACAAAGTTCCTATAACCAATGCTCATCCTGATGGCCCTATGCCACACCTATTCAACTGGAGGTGGGGGGGCAAATATGGCCCTTTCACAACCTCATTCTGGCCTTATAATCATTTTGTTGGTGGGCTAATTAGCCCATTAATTGGTTATGTCTGTTGCCAAGCACCAAATACTCTTATTTCATAAAACAGTTTTAACCCAGGTCATTTTAAAGGACCTAATTGTAGTTGATTTTTGAGTCTCATTCGGTCATCAAATAATGATGCTCCAGGTGTCCCAACTCATCAAAAACTGACGCTTTGACAAATTAGGAGTGAGACACAGATAGGATCTTTAAGCAGAGGGAATACATATGGAAATCAGGCTGACAACCTTTATCCAAGATTTAAAATGTGCTTTGTATTTTCTGTATATTTTTATACATAAATTGTAAAAACTAAGAAAGTGCATTGTTTTAACACATTTAAATTACAAGCTTTAGAAGGCAGATAAAAGGAAGGTAAAAGCCGATTCTTGGAAATTCACTTTTTCAGATCTGGCCCTTTTACAAAAGAAGCTGAGTGGGCCTGGCCTCAGGGGCGCCGCCAGGGATTTTGGGCCCCATGAAAAAAAATCTAGTTGGGCCCTTGTATAGGTTGCCCATGTCTCAAAGGGGCCCCTGTCAGTGCCGGGCCCTTGGAATCGTCCTAACCTTTCCCCCCCTGGCGGCACCCCTGCCTGGCCTATCCCTCCTCATGAAATGTCAGTTTCAGTTTCAAGAAGCAATTAATGTAAAATCCCTTTAAATGATAAATAGTATTAATATTATGGATTCAAAATGCAGCAACAAACATACAGGTAAGATACTTTATGAAAGGAGGAAAATATCTCAAAGAGGGAGAGCCTTTTTGGACAGCATCTTTACAGGCACTGACTGACAGAGGTCCTGGTTATTGCCATACAAGTATTTTATTACCAATAAGATTAAAGAAGTGCACATCAACATTTTACACAATATATATCCAACCAATCTATATTTTTCTACATGTTTAGACACTGACAACAAATGCAGCTTTTGTAAGGATGAACCAGAATCTTTAACACATGATTTTACTTTTGTATACACTTAATCATTTTCTAGGTTCAACTTGAAAATTATATATTGTGTAAAATCAAAATTAAGAAAAAAAAGAAGGGAACAAGGTCATTTTTTTAAACCTACTAATAATGTCTACTCTCTTAACCTTAAAGATATCGTTTATTACTGCTCAGTGGGGCAGCAGTAGCTCAGTTGGGGCCGACTTCTCCTAGTTTGCAGTTTGTGTGTGTGTGTGTGTGTATATACTTACAATGTGCAGCTAGTGATGGGTTAAATGCAGAGGACTAATTTCGGGTGTGTTTGCACGTTGCATGTAATAATATCTGACACAATAAAGATTATTCTTCTTCTTCTAAGGTGATAACACTCATGAGTATGTGGTCAACATCATCATACTATATGTAAAACTTTTTATTTACAAACAGAAATTCTCGAGATCGCTTCCCAAATTTTCACTTTTTCTTGTAGAGCTAAACTCACTACTTAAATCAATAACAGAAAATGTGATACATTTGAGAAATTTTGAAACCCCTTATCTGACTGAGAACTCTGGTCTCTCTACTGTTTTGTTGTATATATTATTATTGTTTATTGTTTATAGCACACTGTGCACTGTATATATACACTATGTATATATTGGATTCTATTTATGTTATGTACGAAGTGTTTTATTTGTGGACCCACTACTGCTATAACAAAATAATTTCCCAGTCTGGGATCATTAAAGTATTTCTATCTATCTATCTATCTATCTATCTATCTATCTATCTATCTATCTATCTATCTATCTATCTATCTATCTATCTATCTATCTATCCTGAAACCACCATCTAATGATGTCTACTTACTTTATTTTTCTCATTTAATTTTCACGTTATGTTCTGTACATATATTCTTATGTGCTTATATGTTGCTTATGTGGCCTTTTTTTTTTCTTTGCTCACATTTTGTTTTTTTATGTGTTACGGTTTGGTTTACCTCAATTCTGTGTAGAACTGTTCTCTTTTCAATAAAAGTTTAAAAGAAAACAAAGAAAACAAAACAACGGCTGAGATGGTCACAACTGCATCAAACCATAACATATTGCTTTTTATATGATGCTATTTATGTGACAGAGTTCAAAGTGTTTAATATGAAAACATGCACAGCAGATGATGGACAGTTCCCTGTTCGGCCAGTAGGGGGCGGTGTTTTCTGCTCAGACAGCAGGAAGTTAAAGAACATCCACATCACATCCGTCAAACATCACAGCAACAAAAGGTCTAAAGCAGTCCCACCAACGTCCTGCTGTAAGTATATTTGACTAAACGATTATAAATTCACTGTTCAAACATGTCTTGTCCGTTTGTAACATTTACCCAGCGGCGTGTTCAGTACTGAGATGTGAAAATCTGCCCGAACCTGTATTGGACCCGAGCGTTAGCCGAGAAGCTAGCTGTGGTAATCTTCTGAAGTTGTCTTCCTGATTAACTTTATTGTATGTTTAAAAGTAGACGTGTACAGAATTGGTTAAATCTGTCAAAGTTACTGCCTTAATGAATATTGTATGTATGTATGTATGCATGCTGCTGACAGTTTCTTTCCTATCCGGTGTGTTCAGTAAAGTGGTGACCAAGCCCTTTGTTGACAAAAATCTTCCATTACGTAAATACTGCACTGTGAGCCACGTTAGCTGCGTGAATGTGAAGTTGTAGGCTGTTAACTTACTTATTGATTTAGCTTACAATTACTCTCTTGTAAAACTTTGTTATTTAACATTAAATATTTCACTGTTTTTTGAAGCATTTATACGCATTTCATTGTTTTTAACTACTGTACACTATTACTTACTGCAGTATTAGTGAATATTATCTGCACTGTAGTACTAGGCACATATCTTACACATTTATTATTAGTAGCAGTTCAATTTACTAATGTGATTACATAAAAGTTGTCACCTGAAGTTGAATTCGATCATTTTTACTGTTATTTGATATTTTATTAGAATAGAATAGAATAGAATAGAATAGAATAGCATATGCCTTTATTGTCACTATACACATGTAAAATGAAATTGTGAATGGCTTTCTCTTCAGGTCAGTAGAAACAAATAGTGCAAAGTAAGAAAAGGAAAATATACCAAATAAAATGTATAGCTAAAATATGCATATGCATTTATACAGTACAAAATAAGAAAAAAGTATAAAAATACATAAGTATATACTGTAGGCTATACAGTAAGGACAGAGGAAGCAGCTGTTGATGCATTATTTATGTATTTTATTTTTACTTTTTACTTACTAATTTCATACTGTCTTTTTTTATATATTTTATTCAAAACTCTCTATAGTGTTAATAAAGTACTTCGGATTCTGAAGTGCTATGGCACTTTCTTTCAAGGCCACCTAACAGTAATTTATAATTGATATTCTTTTTTTTATCAATGAATTATTTATTATTTATTTCAGATAACTGATGGGCTAGTGAGTCTGTGAAATATAATGATGAAATATCTAAAGTAGTGACAAATAGTCATCACAAGTTTAAGAATCGTCTTCAGGTTGCTTCTTTAACAGAAAATAGTTTTTAAAATAATTACTAAAAGCATGAAATGAAGAAAGAAATTGACTTGACTTATGATGCTCCAGAAAATGTTTCAGCTTCAGTATTTAACAGATACATTAATGAATAAGTTACTTATAAAGCAATGAATTATATATTGATAAAGACAGGACCCAGATAGTCAGCTTTAGTGCTTTTGTTTGAAATATAATGATATAATGGCAGCGGAGCAATAACAAAATGATGCTTTAGAATAATTTATTTTGCTGAGTATAAAACATTTTATACTAGTCAGCTGTAGTTATGTGGTTACTTTGTTGGTTGTCTGGTCAGATATCTGCTACATGCCTACCTAACTCAGTAAACAAGAAATTGATAGCAAGAAAAGTTATGAAACAAAAAATAACATTGAAATTGTACTAATTTAATGTTTGTGCTATTACTATTCCCGTGTAGCAGACAGTCTGTAGATGCAATCCGGAGCTCCAAAGGGGGAGAACTGCCTTGTAGACATGGACAGCAAGGCTGGAGATCTGTTCAGTGCTGAAGATGCTCATCCAACTGGCACTGGTGGAGCTGGAATCATGGCAAAGTAAGGACACTTATATTTTTAGCATGATGTGCACCAAAGTCATCATGCAACATTAATGATAATGCTGTTATTAAGAGGGCTTTTGATTCTTTGTTGCTTAAATTTCCTACCTTCTGTAGTGCAGATGGATGATATTAAGTAGTCCGTCTCCTAACTTAGACGTTAGCTCCTACTCTATGCATTCTTAATGTCTTTGTTTGATTTTATAGGCTCTGGCTCCCCAAAGGATTCTCAGCCAGTATGGCTAAAGAGTGGATTGACAGGCGCCGGCTGTCCATCCGACCTTGGGCAAGCTTTGTGGACCAGCGCAAGTTTTCCAAACCCCGCAACTTTGGAGAGATGTGTCAGAGGGTTGTGAAAAATGTGGAAACTTACAACAGCAACTATACCTTCATCTTCCTGGGTCTCATCCTCTACTGCATGTAAGGCCAACAAAGAGGGAATCCTTTATGTTGTTTAGTCAATGGGAATGTTTTCTCTTCCCACTGTGTTAGCTCCTGCTCATACAGTCTGTACCCAAGTCACATGGGAACTCTCTGGGAGGGTTTTGGCCTCTTGATATTAAAAAAGAGAAATGGAACAGTCTATGTGAGACTTGATCAAAAAGTAAAACATTCAATAATTTAAGCTTTAAATTAAATTAAATTTAAAAATTTATTTAAACTTAGATGTAAACCAAATCTAAATATGCTGCTGTAATGAACACAAAATGTTGTTGTTTCTTCTCCTCAGTATCAGCTCTCCAATGCTACTGATTGCCTTGGCTGTGTTCGCTGGTGCCTTCTACATAATTCACCTCAAGTCTCTGGAGTCCAAACTGGTTATTCTTGGTGAGTAAAGTTGTCAGGTATGCCTTGCAACCCATTAATTGTGTTTTAGCTAAATATAGTGAATTCTTACGTCAGTAGGCACACTTAAACCATATTGTTAGTAATATGAACCCTTGTGTCTGCTCAGATAAATCAATCCTACCAGGTTTAGTCCAAATTATGGTTGCAGGGGTTAACCTGTTTTAAAGTATACATGGAATGATAACTGGTATTGAATTCTGTTGTATTGTGTTTATTAAAGAGAAAGCCTGCAATCCCCCTCCAGGTAGTTAGAACTGAAGAAGACTGAAGATAATAATAATTCAATAATACCATACTGTGAGACCTTGATAATTTTTGGGATGGTTTTTGTTAGGTGTAAATCTTGAGCAGTTGTAACCCAAGGTCAAATATTTAATGACAATATCACAGATTTTGTTTTGGAAAATTAGCTTATATTTCTGAAATGTAAAACAAAACTGTAGGTTTGTTAAGCAACTTGTGAATATAAATAAAGCATTTTTTACATGGCACCTCTCTGACTTTTTTTTATGTTGTTAAATATGTTGTTAAATATTTTCTTGCCAACCAGGTAAGGAGCTGACTGTCCCTCATCAGATGAGTCTGGCTGGAGCTGTCTCTCTTCCTGTGTTCTGGTTGGCCGGAGCTGGAGCTGCAGTCTTTTGGGTTCTAGGTAAGCTTGTCAAGGCACTGTAATTCTTCTTATATATACATAGTTTGTATATTAAAGCATATTCTACTGTTGCGTTCAACCTTCATCCTCATTGTTTTTCCCTTCACATTCCTCTTTTCCATTTTTCACATCTTCTCTCAGGAGCGACGCTGTTTGTGATTGGCTCTCACGCTGCGTTCCGTGAGCTGGAGGGATCCGACATAGAGGAGCTCCTCATGGAGCCTGTTTGAAGAGCAGGCTGATCTCTCAGCAGGTGCTGGTCACTCATCAGTCATCACTTTGACCCTGTGACAACATCAGCCCAGAGAGGCTGAGGAAAACCTGCTCCCGGATCTGTCCCTTAGCTATTTGGACACCCTGCATTCCCCGCAATATATACATCCTGTATTACCTCCTCTCAGATCTGTTCCTTAGCTTATGTGTACATCCTATATTCTCTGTATCTTACCTAAGCCAGTGTACCAAGAATGCACCTTGTCTTGCCTCTGTCGCTGTTACAAACTGTATGACCTTTTTAAAACTCGTGTATTCACATAATGCGCCAGATGCACAAACAAATCATTTGTAAATGAATATGCAGAATAAGGACATTGTCATACAGCTTATATGCCTTTTCTTTTTCAAACCTCTGGTTTGTGTCAAGTAGCCTCTGGTTCCCGGCAGCATCCCATATACATTGACATATCTTTCAATTTATTAGTCTGCTGGGAGTATCTGTGCTGTACTTTCTGCTGTAGAAATCTACAGAATTAGCTTCTGTATCTGAACCATCTGATGAGATTACTGATTTCTTATGTAAAGTAAATGTATACACAGTAAATGCAATGTTTGGAATTCTAAATGGCAATAAACTGATTTATTTTCCAAAGGAATAGTGCCATTTAAAGCTTTAAAGATAATGATCACGCACAAATAATTAAAATGTATATCAAGAGAATGTAAAAACTTTTGGGGTATTTCAGATATGGGGCAGAACATAGATGTGTTAAGAGGAAATCTTAAAAGGTCAGTACATTGTAATAGTGTTTTGTTTTTTAGGATAATATGGTACTTTGCTGATTGTCTGTATGCATATTTATCAGCTCTGCTTACATCATTTATATTTGAGGTCATTCTGTAAACCACAAATATTTTTTTGTTGAAATTCATTTTTAATTTGTTTACATTTGAATGGAAGTTGGGTGTTTTTGTATTTATATTACATTTTGGAAGTGCAATAAACCCCTGATATAAAGGTAACGCTTTTGCTGTCACGTTATATTATCCATTTCATTTTTTAATGTAACTGTGTAAAGTATTATGAAAAGCTATATGTGACTAAAAGATACTGTTATTTTTAATAATAATTATGATAAAAGTCATGTCAAGTATTAATTATATAGGCCAAAACCATGCTCTCTCCTCAGACCCCCAGGATGTTTTTAACAAGGAAAAAATGGATCCCACTCCCAGGACAGACATACGTGTAATACATGTCACATGTGCAAAACTAGAAGAAGAAAATTCAAACTAAGAATTTTCATATTTGAGATATTAATGAAGTAATAACACAAACTGAGAAATATGTATTTTTTCCATAACAAAAAAAACAAGCCATTCTCAGAGGAAATGAAGCTCCCCAGAACACTGTTTGAACCTAGAAAGGTGACAATAAGTAAGACAGTAGGAAATGTTGTTGTCATCTAAATTCAACTTATTTATTTAATCATGAAAAGAAGCAAGTTTGTTTATTAATTTGTTTAGGCATGAAAATGTCAGTCAGAGTCGCATATTAAAAGTTCCTCCCCAAAACTACATAGCACACCTCTGACTTGTTTTCTTTTCCTAAAATCAAAATAAATATATAAAATAAAAATTCAGATAGTCTCTTCTATTAAGTCAGGACTACAGTTGACTCCGTGGCAGGAGTAGTCGTGAACCCAGTGGCCCTCCTCAGTACTTCGTCTGTATATTTTCTCATTATTCCACTCTGGTCTGAATACACTGTGGAACAGGACAGTTCCAACCCTCATGGCTCCTCTTCTCTACCTCTACTACTCTACCACACCAAGCACCGCAGCACTCGCCAACCCCCTCTTGTCCCCCTATGATCCCCCTCTTGTCCCCCTTTTTCGTGTGACCCCTGTGACCTGTGCTCTGTGACAGCACAGCGAGAGGACCCCATGCTCAGGTTGCCAAGGCGATGACCTTGGAGGGCCCCAGTCAGACACACACACACACACACACACACACACACACACACAAACACACTCGTCCACAGACACACTCGCTTACACACTGCGGCAAAGGCGAGCGATCGATATTCTATTATACGGAGGGTGGCGGGGAGGGAGGGAGGGAGAGAGGAGAGTTGCACTGCAGTGAGCTCACTGCAGAGACACAGGGGAAATTAGAAAGAGGGTGAGAGTGTGAGTGTGTTTGTCAGGGAGAGTGACAGAGAGAGAGTGTGTCTGTGTGTGTGTGTGTGTGTGTGTGTGTGTGAGAGAGAGAGAGAGAGAGAGACAGTGCATTTCTCATTGGACAGCGGTGCCAGAAAGTTTTTGCATTCCTCACTCCAAGGAACATGTCCTACATTTACAAAGTGACCCCTCAGAGTACCCGATTCTTACTGTAGTCCTCTCACCGTAAAGCTGTATGTCGTGTATAATTTATCTGATTTTTGCTTTAACGTGGATATTAAGGGGTTCATTTAAAATAGATGACCCCTGTGGCACAGAGAGGGAGCACAGTGAGTCTGTTCCCCCTCAGATGGAATATACACTGACTTGCTTTATCTGCAGGAATGTGACCTTTGGAGTTAACTTTTATAAACCACAAGAGTTCCAGTCCTTTCCCAACACATCACTCACAGACTATATCTAATTTCTTATAGCTTTGAAAGATGAGTTTTGGGAGATAGCAGGATGTTGCTCCCTTTGTTAAGACTCTCCTGCTGACAGTGACTCTCACCTTTCAGCTCGCCGGTGCCGTTGTCAGACGAGGCTGACACATTCACAGAGCGGTTTGGTGCATTACTCTGGGCTGCTGCCAACTCTTCCCCCTATGGCTTTTTTGTAGTCTGCAGGTTGGGGTGCATATACATTCATGACACTAGGTGGCATCCCATCCCCATCTTTTTACTTTCTCCTCTCTGCTGTGTTGTATGAGCCATCTATGGCTGATATCAACAAATAAGCATCACAAAAAATTGTATTTTGTGTGATGAAATAATGTTAAATCTCATATATGAATATATGGGTTTGAATAATGTGGTATTCTATTAAACAAATAGTAACCTCTAAGTTTTCGATTGATGTGGGAAGCTACCCGATACACCACAGCTGCAACAACTTATTAATGTACTGATCCTTTTCAATTATTAAAATTAGTCATTGAGTCATGAGTCCAGAATGTTCATTTTTTTAATCATTAATAACAAAGAAAATCTGCAAATATATATATATATATATATATATATATATATATATATATATATATATATATATATATATATATATGTATATATATATATTGAGATATTACTTAAACGATCATCATCAATTAACAAAAAAGTTTCCTTATACATGGAATTTGTTGCAGGTCAATTGTAATAAATGGCGTTGAATTCCTTATGTTTTCTCCTGACATGCAACTTTGATAAGTGAAGCATATTATGAGGCATTTTCAAGAAAGAACAGCAGAGAAAAACAGACTCTGCTATTCTCTGACACACTAAAGTGAGTAAAAACAGAGACAGGAAGACACACAGACAGGTCTAGGTTGTATTAAATGTTCTAGATGTTTTATTGGTGTTGGTTTCATTTATTTGACACACATGTTCTACTAGTTGTGTATTTTTTTTTTCTTGAATTTCAACTCTTGCAGCCATCTGAGACAGACCCAGCCTGAGACCGCTGGCCCTTCACTGGTCTCCAACACATACATACACACAGGCCGGGGCAGGACCGGGCTACACCAGGACCTGGACTGAACCAGAGCTGGGGCCCGATTCGGTAACAAACCCCAGGCATGTGGCCTCAGCATCACCACTCACCACATCACAGCACACTACACCACGTCATACCGGCACACCTGCAGTGACAGGAACCTGAAAGCCTTGGTTGGTGTCTTGTGTCTTTTGGTAAAAACACAACCAAAACCCTGCTCTGCTGTTACAGCTTTAGAGTAGCCTCCTGAAAAACCAGCAAAAAATAACTGAAACCAAACAGAAAACAAAAAGAGAGACACGCAGCTCTTGCTTTTTTCTATCTCCTCTCCAGTATTGTCGATGTTCTTCTTAGCGAATGTCTCTCTTGAGCTGTTTTTCCAACATGTGTTTTTTTTTAATCGTTTCATTTAAATTCAGTATAGAATTATATAGATTTCCTAGAGCACACAGAAAGATTGAGTTGTATTTACCAACTTGGGGGGGAGGGGGTGTACTGTAATAGTTATTAACAAGGACAATGGTTCACACAGTGCACACAAACAGAGACAAACGGGGCAGGAGGGTGGGGAGGGGAGGGCTGTGAGAGACAGAAGGGGGGAGAGAGGGGGGACGGGACGCCATGGGGTGTGCTTTCTTAGGCCTAAATGAGGAAAAGCAGCTCTCACATACCCCCCCTCTCATATTAGAAATAAAAAAGACAATTAAAATCATTGAAACCCCCCCGTACCCCACATATTAAAAAACAACAACACTGTGGCCGTCGATAAAACGGAAGAGAAGGTAAATGGACGCAGCGAGAAGGACAGGGGAATGACCACTCCGCTGGTCCTCCACAGACAGGAGACGGAGGCGAGAGGTGGCAGTCGAAGTGGTGTGTCGGCGGTGGGATCTCACTGTGTGATCTTTATATCTGTGTGTGTGATTGGAGGACAAGCAAAGGGTTGGCGAGGGGGGGAGGGAGGAGAGAGAGAGGAACGAAGGGATAGAGAAAGACGAGGGGGAGAGAGCAGAGGAGTAACGAGGAAGGGGAAGGAGCTGGATGGCCCTTTTTTGCAGAGCATAGACACTCCCTTTGTATCCTTAGCTCATTCAAATCTACATACACAATATGCAGCTGCCGTTTGGTAGATATATTGGTTTATGTACACAGCAGTGAGAGAACACATGCAAAGAGTATCATAGGAGATGGGGGAAAGGGGGGCGGGTCAATGTAGAAAGTTGTAAAGGTGCTTTTGCTGTTTTTAATCTTTGGGGCAGTTGTGATGAAAATTGCTTCAAAGCGGTTTTTGTCTTTAAGGGGGCGGGGCATCTGTAGGTGTGTCTTGCCAGGGATGGAGTGACAGGGGGGAGAAATAAGTGGAAGATGTCGGGGGGTTTGAGCAAAGTCACTCCATTGATCAATAGTATGTCTCCTTCTCCACCCAGCCTGGAATGCAAATGAGAGAAAGACAAAAAAAACAGAGAAGAAGTTTGCAGTTAGTTTAACAATATTTTATAGGACTTTCCATTGAATTAGCATCAGTTAAAGGACTAGTTCAACATTTAGGCAATACGTTTTCATGCAGAGAGTTAGGTGAGATGAATATGAGGCTAGTGTGAGCAGTCAGTTAGCTTATTTTAGACTGTAATCAGGGGAAAACATGTAGCTAGCTCTAGCGCTGTTCTAAATATGGTTGTACGATAAGGTACAAAAAAACATGTTGTTGTCGCCTTCAGTTTGCCAGGCAAACGGTGGCAACTCCGGGAAGTTACCGCACCAGACCAAGATGTAGTATAGCACACTACCACCCCTGAAACCTCAATGTTTCTTTTGTTGCACTATTCCCTTTAAAGAATTTCCATTTAAAAAACGTATTGATTGAAAAATATACTAACCTCCAGGGTTCCGGCGGAGGAGAAGTTTTCGGACCTCATCATAAACGAAGATGAGAAAACTATAAGGGAATGCACAAAACCACCAGGTAGGCCTGTGGGCAAGACAAGAAGAGAACAACAGAGATTAAACATAAGCGGGTGAACAGATAACATGACATGACTCAGTACCAGAATATGTATCCCTGTGATACACGAGGTAAAGGCACTCACTTTAGAGGATACATCCTGAGTGCCACATCCATGCCTGGGCAATAGGACAGGAAGGCAGCCAGGGCTGTCTCTTCGAACAGGCCGAAGATCAAGATCTTGTTCCTGCGTTGAGAAATAGACAAATATTAAGGATGAGAAATGAATGATGCAGAAATTATGATATGTGTCAACCTAGTTTAGATTATGTAATTTGAATGAAAGATAAATAAGTGCCAAGGAAGGGTTCTGGAAATGACACATGTAAGAATGCTGGTTGTCTGACTCACCTCATGCCCTGCTGGAACACAGAGTTACGTCTAGTCTTGCAGACGATGACATCAGCCCACTGCACTACTACAATACTGACAAAGAAGGCTGTGTGGCATGTGAACTCCACAATCTTCCTCTGCTCGTATGTCTGTGGGCAGGAGAGGAGAGTAAAGTAAAGTCGCAAATCCTGAAAACACACCAACAAGTTCACGCAAAAACACAAAGGGATTACACACGTACCCATTGCTGCCCATAGCTGTCTTCCAGATCGTTGACGGAGCGATCATCCCAGTTGAGCCTGATGCCTACTAGTATACTGGGCAGGAAACCATTTTCAGCCAAGATGACAAAGTAAGAGAAGAAGCCTCCAAGAGCCTGGATCATACCTGGGGGGGGAGCAGATTCACATAAAACACAGTTACAGATTTTTAAGCTTTCCAATCTAGTCTTCCCAAAAACATTGCAGATAGCCCCATAGATAATCTGGTTGTTGTTGTTTGTGAGCAACAGAGGAGCTGAAGTTTGATTTGAGCACTAAAACGAAATTCACTAAACCGAGATCAAACTTCAATCCAGACCAAAGACAAGCCTGGATCAGCGGCTAAAACTCTTTATTCCACCTACCGATTTGTCCGTAGGCGATGCTGATAAGCCTCTCATTCACCAGCTTGTCCCTGAATGGGTTCCTGGGCTGACGCTTCATGATGTCGCTCTCAGCTGCTTCATAAGCCAGGGAGATAGCTGGCACCTGAGGGAGGGAAGAGGCAGAAATGTGGACTTTTAGCAGGAGCTGTATTCAGTGATGCCGGTGTGCGTGACAAAAGTGAGTGTCTGATGAGCTCTCACCATGTCAGTTCCCAGGTCAATACAGAGGATGGTGATGGTTCCCAGTGGCAGGGGGATGTTGACAATGATGAACAACAGGAAGGGAGTGATCTCTGGGATGTTGCTGGTCAGGGTATAGGCGATGGACTTCTTCAGGTTGTCAAAGATCAAGCGGCCTGAAGGGTGAAAAACAAATAGGTCGCATCTGGTACTCAAGACTTGGGCCTGACACTGATAATGGAGCCTCAACTGTTTTTTTTTCTTCTTGAGATCAGATCTTGTGTGTGAAAGGGTTTTTCTTTGTTGATCTCAGTTTATATTAAGTTTTATCATCCATTCTCTCACCTTCTTCCACTCCTGTGACAATGGAGGCAAAGTTGTCATCCAACAAGATCATGTCGGCGGCCTGCTTGGACACATCTGAGCCTGAGATTCCCATGGCAACACCGATGTCGGCCTTTTTCAGGGCAGGAGAGTCATTCACACCATCACCTGTCACAGCCACAATGGCGCCCTGGGAGAAAAAAAGGAGGAATGAGGTTACATTACAAATACATACAAGAAGTGACGCTTGTTAATGGCATTTATAAATCACACATGTAGGTGTCTTGATTTTAAAAGAGACTAATTTCCACGATTTATGCCAAAAACAGAGATCAATTCCCTTTATTTTCAATTAAACTGGCACATTTAAATGGCAATAAAATGTAATGAAATCTTGGAAAGAATAAATTCATTTAGATTTCATCAAATTAAACTTAAAACTAGATTTCACTAAATTAAACGAATCCTTTTATTTCAAACAATCTCACCATGAAAGTCTGTCATGCATCGGTCTGGAAATCCTCATTCAAAAGATTACTAGCGCCATCTGCTGTTGTATAATGGTACTTCTTCTTCCTTGTACGTAACAGCATTTTATTTAAAATAATCTCATAATGCACCCACCAGTCTCTGGCAGCCTTCTACAATGATGAGCTTCTGCTGTGGGGAGGTCCTGGCAAACACGATCTCTGTGTGATTCCTCAGGATGTCGTCCATCTGATCCTGAGACAGATCTTTCAGGTCTGTGCCGTGGATCACACAGGCCTTGGCATCCCTGGACAGAGACATTAAACCGTTGATGTGGGTCTCATAATTTACCCTCATTTGTACAACGGCGTGCTTCCTTTTGTGTGCTTGTCTTTACCTAGGGTTCACCTGGCTGACAGGGATGTTGAGACGAGCTGCAATGTCCTCCACTGTCTCGTTGCCCTCTGAGATGATGCCCACACCCTTGGCGATGGCCTTGGCTGTAATTGGGTGATCTCCTGTGACCATGATGACCTGACAAGGAGAGCAACAAAAATGTCACGTCGTCATGCAATCTAAGTGGCACGAATGGTAAGGAACGAAGAGTTTATATCAGGCGCGTAGAAAAAGCTTACCTTGATGCCAGCAGATCGGCATTTGCCAACAGCATCGGGCACGGCAGCACGGGGAGGATCGATCATGGACATGAGGCCAACAAAGCAAAGGTTGTCTGTCTGGAAATTGACATCATCTGTGTCGAAAGCAAAGCCCTTGGGGTACTGGTCCTCTGGCAGCATCACGTGGCAGAAACCTGGAGGAGAAATAAATGAGTGAATTAGTGTTTGATTTTGGATGTCTGACAATGTATGAGCTTCGACCCAGATCCTCTTTTAACCCTGACATAACTCCTAATACTCAGTCTTCAGAAAAGGAAGCGTCAGTAGAGCTTTGTTTTAACATTTTGGGTCAATGTTGAAGCTGAAAATGTTGAAGAAGAGAAAAATCTTCAATGATTGATTTTCATGATTTATTAAGTTAAATTATTAAACTGTCCTCAAACAATTGAGGACGACACGATTTCATACTGTTTTGCTGCCTTGTATATTTGCAGGAACCTTTAGAGTTGCCACATTTCTATCTACAATCTGTTTTTTGAGGACATTCTCCACCTCCAAGGATGACCTGTTTAGATATTATATATCAATATTACACATATTATTATTTGTATTAATACCATATCAATGTTGGACATTTAATTTGTATGGTTTTGCTGTCCAAGCAGAACCATGTAAATCCACATCTGAATGTTTATATTGTTTCTTACTAAAAGATTTCTTACTACTTCCTCTATCCATCCTTACCCAGCACTCTCTCTCCCAGTCCTCCCAGCTCCATGTAGGCATTCTGGAAAGCTTCCTTCATCTCCTCATCCATAGGCTGCTCCTTGCCCTGCAGCAGGATGGTGGAGCAACGGTCCAGGATCCTCTCAGGGGCTCCCTTCATCACCAGCAGGTAACGGTTGTCATTGGGATCCTCCGTCTCGTGCACTGAGAGCTAGAGGAGGAGAACAGAAATGAACATTACTTTGATATAGCGAATAGGGTGTTTATTCATGTGAGTGGACCAGGGTGAGACAGACATATGTTAATGTTATCCTACAGTGAACATTTCAGACTGTTGCGATGTTTTGGGTGGACACACCTGTAATCGAGCCCGTTACTTGCCTGGTATTTGTTGGTGGAGTTGAAGGGGATCTCAGCCACTTTCTTGTTCCTGTCCCTCATCGCCCTGACTGAGCCACAGGACAGCTCGATACACTTCAGCAGGGCAGACTCTGAGGCATCTCCGGCCACGTCACGCTTCAGGATGGGCAACGAGTCCTGTCCTGCTTTGAACTGGGCGCGGTTGCACAGAGCAGCGATGCGAGCCAGACCGATCCAAGTCACTGAGCTCTTGTCAAAAGAGGCACCTTTAGAAGGAACACAAGAGTGGGTGTTATTAACCTTGATGATTCCTAGCTATCAGATATCAATATGACAGTGGTAACATCTTTCATCAGCACTAACCGGACTGGTCCTCGGTGGTGTCGGCCTCGTGGATCTGGTTGTCGAACCACATGTGGGCCACAGTCATCCTGTTCTGGGTCAGGGTGCCGGTCTTGTCAGAGCAGATGGTTGAGGTGGAGCCCAGGGTTTCCACAGCTTCCAAGTTCTTCACCAGGCAGTTCTTCTTAGCCATACGTTTGGCAGTCAGGGTCAGACATACCTGCAGACAAATACATTTATGAAGTTAAGTAATGTTAATTATCGTCTGTGTGTGTTTGGATGTATCAACTATGAAGCGCCAAGACATGAGAGCCAAAGTATCGCATTTTTAATTAGTGCATTCATTGCCAGAAAAGTTCTTTTGATACTGAAGTACGCTTAATATCAGATACTTTTACTCAAGATTGCATGCTGCATCAGATCCAAAGTAGAGCTTTTTAAAAATGCATTTATTTTATCCTCAATCAGCAGTGATATCTATCTATCAATCTGATTCATATGGGCAGTAAAATGCAGAATATCAGGCTGGAAAATCAGACAGCTTGAAAACCGCTCAACCCATACTATACAGAAGATACATGTAAATACTTTCTCGTTCTTTTTTGATATTAGTACATTTAATATCAGATACTTTAAGTCTTTAACTCGTAGTAATATTCATATGGGTGACTTTCAGCAAAAAGGGTCGAAGCAGTATCTAATGATTTGTCCACTTACAGTGACGGTGGCCAGCAGCCCTTCAGGCACGTTAGCCACAATGATGCCGATGAGGAAGATGACAGCCTCCAGCCAGGAGTAACCCAGGATGATGGCCAAGATAAAGAATGTGACGCCCAGGAAGACGGCCACACCTGTGATGATATGGATGAAATGCTCGATCTCTTTGGCGATGGGGGTCTTGCCGGTCTCCAGGCCGGAGGTCAGAGTAGCAATGCGACCCATGACCGTGCGGTCTCCAGTGCAGATAACGATGCCACGTGCTGTGCCTGGTTTGGGAAAAGAACATCATCAGTACCCGTCCTGATTTGTGCTATAAATGCATTTTCTCACTTTAAATCACCTCAGGCACACAGGTTGATAATAGCATGTAGCGCTTTTGCCATGGTGAGCGTACCTTCCACGCAGTTGGTGGAGAAGAAAGCAACATTTCGGGTCTCCAAGGGGTTGTCATGGGTACAGTCAGGTGACCTGCTCTGAGGTTCTGACTCGCCTGTTAGTGAGGAGTTATCAACCTAATGAAAAGAAAAAAAAACAGCATGTAGTCACATACAACAAGAGGCGGGTCTTTGAATGCGTGTATGTGTGTGTGAGTGTGTGTGTGTGTGTGAGTGTACCTTGCAGCCATGAGCAGAAACCACCCTGACGTCAGCGGGGATCCTGTCTCCTCCCTTCACTTCAATCAGATCTCCGGCCACCACTTCCTCAGCGTTGATCTGTACCTTCTCACCCTCGCGGATCACCAACGCTTGCTGCGGGAAGAGTTCAGCGATAATTTGAGCAACGTATACGCACTGGACATTCACTATAGAGACACTCTCTAAACATATGGGGAGCTGCAGCAGACTAGCAAGGGCCGCTGCTATCCCTAATAAATAAAAATACTAAAAATATTCTCTTTCAAGGCTATATGGACTCAAATTAAGATTTCAGGGATAAGTTGGTTCCTTTCGAGCACTAGAATTCATTTACCTGAGGCACCATGTTCTTGAAAGATTCCATGATTTTGGAGCTCTTGGCCTCTTGAAAGTATGAGAAGCAACCGGTAATGACGACGACAGCTGTGAGCACAATACCTAGGTACAACTGGAGTAGAAGACAGAGAGAAAAGAGTGAAACATATGTGAGTGAGGGCTGTGTGATACTAAAATCGCTTTCCTGAGGTGTGATTTATGCCTGTACTTCAGAGTCAGAAGCACGACTGATGTGTTAATGAGATGTGTGTGTGTGCATTGCTCACATTATCTCCTGCAGGATCTTCCTCAGTGGCTGCCTGGATGGCGTAGGCCAGGAAGCAGAGGATGGCACCGGTCCACAGCAGGATGGAGAATCCACCGAACAGCTGGCGACAGAACTTGACCCACTCTGGGGTTGTGGGAGGAGGGGTGAGGGCATTGGGGCCGTCCCTGATCAGAAACTCTGCTGCCTTGGCATTGGTCAGGCCCTGGAGGGAACACAGAGGAAGTGGGACGTGGAGTTAACAAAGAAAAAGGCAGGAAGAATTACATATCTAATTACATATCTTTTTCTTTAACTTCACAGGAATACAGCTACCTTTTCATGTATCCTAATTACGTAATACCATTACATATAATTGGTTATTCCCCAAGCCTGTATATACATATGTGTGGGCATGTTCATTTATTTGCATTTGCATTTATTATATTGACTCAGAGTGACTTCACATGTGTGCTCACTTCTGGTTTAATTACTTTTATACATTCCTGTATTGCTGATTGCATCTGTTTGGTGCAATAAAATCACGTGATCACAACCAAAGTTTGTTAACAGGCCCGTATGTCTTAAGTACAGCTTTGGAGTCCACAGGACTGTTGGGTTGTGTTGCCAAAACTGCAATGAACCAATAGATTTACTCTCCTGCCATCTAGTGGCCAACTGGGAGAACAGTCTCAAATCACCATACTGAGAGAAATGACCATCATCAACTCACCTGGACAATGTCAGTCTGGAATTTCCTGCATACTTCCTCTACGGACATCTTATGTTCCGTCTGAAAAACAAGAAGATACAGAGACGATCAGCACTCTTTCGGTAGATTTACTAGTTGCCATTTTTTGCATGCAAGGAAATTTGTATAAAATAGTCCAAATCAATGTTTAAATTTAGTCCATGCATGCAGTTCACCTGAGCGGTAAGAGTATCAGGGCAGCCAGATATGGCGACCCAGTTGTCTGTTTCTTGTGCTGGGAAGTGGGATCAAAGTGACGACCTCCTGACAACAAGTCAACCCTCTTACCAGCAAAAATAAAAATTTGTTTTGGAAAGCATGAGAAATATCTTCTTTCTCTCCAAAGGGGTTGGCATCAATCCACTTGTATTTACTATAAGCTCCAAGAGGATGTTCTTAAATAAGTCTACATCCTAATTCTTCTTTTTTTTTGTTTAATAGTGTGTGTATTGTAAGTCAAATCGATTGGTCTTTTGACTGATTGGCCTCACACAACATTCAGCTCGACAAGTATTAAAACATAAGAGAATGTTTTACTTACAATGGGCACTTCCTTCTTCAGGTCATCCATGTCCTTGGTTCCCGCCCCCTTCTTCTTCTTGGGGGATCGGTCATCTTTGTCCTGTGTGGTGGCAACGCGGTAACTGTCTGACCGCCCATACTACAGACACACACACATGTTTTATACATGCCTTCGGACTAAGTCGAAGAGATAGTTAGCTGTGTGCCTTTGCGTTTGGTAATAACTGTTCTCTGGGTTTGTACATGTACGTTATATAAACTAAAAACTATACATTGTCTCTGAAAGTACATTAAGTGCTTTAGTTGTTCAGAGCGTTGTCTTGCCTGACATTCTAGCAGTATGTTCCATTCTCTGACTGCAACAGAAATAAAGCCACCGGGCTTTATTGACATGCCCTTGAATTTCCTTTCGTTCGCTATACAGTAAATAATGTTGTATCCTCGTGAAGTGGCCTTGTGAAGTCGCCTGTATTTCTCAGAAAGTAATGACATCAATTATTATCAGTTTATGAGGAATATATTAGATGAAGAGCATCAATAAAAAACAAGATTGTTACAAGACTTGAAATATGGAAGTGGTAGCCTGGTATCTCAAAAAACATCTGCAAACATCTGTCACCTCCTGCTGTCTGTTCTGCCTCATCCATTTGATCTCCACTCATCAACTAATTCTCACTCTGATGTCCACGACAGCCTGATGGACACATATCAACATCATCAAGTGCAAATGGGTTAACTTGTTGTTTATAACTAATCACATCCGGGTCTTTTTCATTTAGCCAGCAGCAAGAGAGAGAGAGAGAGACCAGAGAACCAGAGTTTATACTCATCAAAGGCGTTCGGATTAGACTCAATGTTCTACACTATTAGACATCAGAGACGCTTTGATGTCAAGATTACAAAAAAATTCAATCATGCATGCACGCACGCACAACAGACACACCAAATGTCCTCGTTCTCTTCTGCCTGTTGTTCCAGGCCTTACTATAATTGCCCCCTCAGATATTGGCTTATGTTGTTACACTGGACGTGAGTGAACTATTAATAACCCAGATTTTCTCTGGCACTGCACACTCCTAGTCCTTCTAGGTCTATATCTGTAACTGAAGCTTGTTGTCCGGATGGAGCGCAGACTGGCTGCCGGGCCACATCAATACAAATGTCCCTCATCAAAGGTCAGAGGTGACATGGAGATACAAGAATCCCTCCCAGGAGGCGTGAGCGCGGTCCCAGTGGACGGGCCCTTCATTAACACAACCTAGTCATCAAGGGGACTGTCCTTGGTGGCTGATCAATGCAGTCAGATACACACACACGGCTGGAAGCAGGGGTCTGCAAGCATGGCAGTGTATCAGAGTAGCAGAGTCCAGCTGATATGGAAGCCACATCATTTGCCCTGAATCGGACAGGAACGTCGATACCCATCAACTTTTAATCAATGACAACAATCTCCTTAGGTTCAGATTAATGTATGTGTGTCAAAAGTTCAGAGGATGAGGTTAAAGGTTAAGATGACATTTTTGGCTGTGTGTTTCTTTACAGGTTATTAAAAACCAACTGTGTGCTGAGATTCTCTGCATGAAGACACACCCTCTAGTGGAACAACCGTGTAGTAACACTTACAGGAGAGCAAAATGTACAAATAAGTTCTTATTGGCTGCTTTGCTTGCATCTGATATGAACTTCAGAGAAGAAGTCTGATCTGTCGTTTGACATAATGTGTAGCGTTGTGTTTACTTTAAATCAAATCTGCTACAATTCACCAGCCTAACTCACGTATTTACTAAAGTACCAGTGCAGAAGTATGAATGGAGATCCCAGGTCCCCTCCACATGTCTCGACTGAACAAACCAACACGCCCAGGCCGCACCAAAACACACACTCACACACCTGCAGTGCGACAAAATGCGGCTAGAGATCGACTTGCCCCTGCATTTCCCACTTGTGCTGCCGTTGAGTGAACCTCTTGTGAAATCATGTCCCTACTTATCAAAAATGTGCGCGGGAAGAAAGACCCGTTTCTCTGGTTTGTGGTCATTAAGAAACAACGTGAAACGACATGTTGATGGCGACTCTCACTGACGTCGTTTATCGGGGAGCTGCTCAGCGAATGCTTTATTTGTTTATTCAAACAAATAAAACCACTTATTCAAGCATGCCAGGCACAGAGGAGCATGTCAGTGGGAGGGAAACTGTTTGACCTGACTGTAAATGTACACACGCACACGGATGCAAACACACATACACGCATGGAGTTCTGCAACAAAGGGGCAGGTGAGCAAATCTCTTGCCGCAGCAAGACCAGGCAGGCCTGGTGATAAAGCAGAAACTGATGCAGTGGAAAAGTACTGCCGCTCATCCCCTCTGAGACAGACCCAGGATGTGTGTGTGTGTGCGATTGAGAAAGAGGGCGTGTTGGCATATACATGTATGCATCATATAAACCTTTGATTCATCTCAGATTAACTGAATGAACGGAGGCTCCACATCAAAGTGTTGAGTGAGATGGAAAGCAACACATTTACCTTCTACTCAGGTGTAAAGATGAGCGCCATCATCACAAAGGCGACAGACTGGCAGGTGTGTTTGTGCTCATTTGTTGGTATAATATTATTGTTGTGTCTAGTTTCTCCACGGACAATTAGTAAGGCTGCTCAGCTGAGCATATGCCCACTGAAATTGATGATATAAATATGGACACACACAGGTCCTTCTCTCCCTATCACACACACAAACAAAACACACATATGCCCAGACAATAGAAGTGGTTGGCAGGGAGGCGGCGAGCAGTGCCAAACAAAGCGACATGTGGTGAAAAGTAGAGGCCCGCAGAGACGGACGCTAAGGGGGTGGATGACAGACAGGATTGGGCACATGGAACGGGAGACATCAGTGGGAGGTGAGAAGCAGGGACAGATAAAGAGCGAGAGAGGCAGGTGGAGAAAGGCGCCGAGAGTGAGCGGGCGAGCGAGTGAGTGAAAGAGAGGCGAGCTGTTGTCACCCTTCTCTCATGCTTCTAATTAGATATTGACCAGCAGTCTTTGTCTGCTGGCTCTGTGTCAGTGTTTGACCCACAGTGACCCCACTCTAATAGACTGCACAACCTCACTCGTGGTGTGTGTGCGTATCACTCTGAGTATGTGTTCTCATATGCTAACAGATTATATTCTCACTCTGGGCGTCTGTGTGGGGTTTCAAGTGTGCGTACGTTTGCGGATATGAGTGAGCGGAGAGAGGGGGGAGAGAGGGTGTTGATTTATCTTCGCTCAGTGTTTACAATATGTTGAGTATGTTAAGTGCATACCTGCTTTGGGCGCCCTTTTCCCGTTCATACACACCCTGCTACCTGATAAGATCCATCTCCATTGCACCCGCAGAATGATGCCGACATTTCTGCCTAAATCTGCTGCTATTTCATCTGCCTATACACCTGCCTCTCTTATCTCAGCGGGGAAAGATGAAGTCTATATTCTATCTTTTCATTTAATTTGCTGAAAAACATCAAGGTGCCCCTGTGTGTCTGTCTGTGTGGGTGTCCAGCTGTCTCACACAGCTCTGGGTAATGTAATGAGCCCCCTCTGATCTGAGGAAGGAAACAGAGACTCGTGGCTGGAATTACAGACGCTCGCTCTCCTGCAAGCACACACGACGAACAGACTGATGGGCCTGGCACATCTCTGACATCATCAGGAAATGGAAACATTGGACACTCCGTTATGGATTACATAGTGCAATCACTCACGTCCAGCTACACGTCGGCTTATAAGAATCTACTTAAAATGTCAATAACTCAATAAAGCCGGACTTGATTTGATCATTAATTATTCTGCAGGCCTGCTCTGGTTGACCAAACTAAACCCTTTGCAATTTTTTCCCTCATCTGACAACTCTGATGAGTTGCGTGTGTGTGTTTAGAAGGGCGGGGAACCATGGCGACCAACACGGCCATTGGCATGGTGACGAAGCTCAGCAGTGGCCTAGTGCTCCTAGGATCCCCTGATGTGATCCGGGACGAGTAATAATTGATGCATCTGTAACCGGACACTGTATTCACTGCTGTATAACACAGGCAGGCGGCTGATTCAAGGAGTTAGTTGTGTGTTTCGTGTGCACTCGTGCCTGCGTGTCTGTATGAGCAGAGGTGAGTCACTGTGTTGGCTACAGTCTGTATGAGCAGCGTCTACACGCATTGCGGCAGAGAGAGCGAGGGAGTGAATGAGAGATAGAGAGAGACCTGGCGATTGTGAAATAATATGATGAGACGCAAAGACAAGGAACAACTTAAAGTGTACAGCCGGAGAGTCCTGGGATGTAAAATAGCTGCCACTTCACGTTCTCTTCCTGAAACGTTTCTTCCTGAAATGCAGAGTGGCAGTTAACAGTGCGTTGTCTAACTTGAGCGCGCAGTTAGTACAAGGCACATGTGTACTTCATATGTGCCAAAAAACTATTGAGGTGTAATTTATTTTGGCAGACAGAGTGAAACCGAGTAATACTACTCTGATATGCTGTAAAAAAAACATGTTTTATTTAGGAGTGGCACCTGAGAGACCTTCCATGTCAAGCATGCCGAGGACAACAGGTCGAGGCATGCCCACTGATGGTGGGTTCGACCAGGACTGGAAAATATAATGTTTTATCTTCCTCTTTAAACGCACGCAGAAGCACTCCTCCAACCAGATGAAATGATCGTCGCGTATGTGCAGGCTGCTGTGTGATTTTTGTTTCTCTGTTTGTGAAACTCATATGAGGAAGTGGTTAGTAGGAAGGAGAAACACCAGCGTGTTCCACATAAAACTACCCCGGTATTTGTCACACCTACATACAAGCCTGCACTTCCTCTTTGTGCAGGGTGGCTGAATGCAAGAATCACATCAGCCCCTCTGCACTGACCACGCAGGAGCCACATCGCGACCTTGTTGTGCTTTTTTCATGCCGGGACAGCAAAGAATTACTTGTGCTCTGGCTCAATCTACTAAAAATGGATTCCCTTTTACTGATATGTAAATAAACTAGAAAGGTAATTCTTCAAAAAATCATTTAAGAAAATATGAAATGTGTAAAAAGGTATAAACTATACTAAACAATTCTGATAAACATATATTTGAGTTCCGCACGTGTGCTCGTTATGTAATGTAATTCCTGCATCTGTAGGCATGCTACTGCGGGTGTGGTATGTGTTTTTATGTGCTGCATGCATGCGTGTCTGTGTGTATGTGTGTGTGACCTTGCAAGGTCATTGGACCATCTGCTGTTTCTTGCAGCAGGATGGCAGGGCTCTGGGCCTCAGTGGGGGGCTCAGGCTAGAGACCAACAGACATAGCTGTTGGGATTAGCTAGTCTGTGGATCTTCATCTCTTCGTCTCTTTCTCATTCCTTCTCTACTCTTCTCTCTCAGGAAAATCAAATGCATATATGCAACCCCCTTCATTTATCTTTAGCTTCCCGTGCCAAATAATCCGTATGCTGTATCGAGTCTGACAGCGAGTGACCGGATTAGATGATTAGAATTTGAACGCCTTGTAAAAATAAAGACTCTAGATAAAGATATTAATTTCACTTGTCTGTATCAGCCTTCGGAGTGATATGAAGGCTTCTTATCTTTATATTTAACGAAGTGCACAAACATCAAAACGGAAAAGAATCCAGATATGAGTCAAGGATAAAAATAGCGTACGAGTTTTCTAGATGAAACAAGACATCCTCTTCCTGCTGTGTGGGAAAATTCAACACTATATGTACACGTAATGGGTTGATCCAGTGGAATACGTCACCTAAATACAACAATGTACAATACAAAGATTGTGGCTGCTTTTTAGAGAAACTCTTAATCTCTAAACTGCATAAATACAAAGAGACTGAGAGAGATTAACTCTCCTTAACTCTCAATAATCTGTATTGCACTCGCTCCATAAAACTATAAAATAAAAACATGACAGAAATCAAACACAACCCAGACTGAAAATCCCAATCTATGTTGTAACCCTTCTTGTGGCAGAACCCCACCCCCACCCCCACTGTTCCCTCCTGTCCATCTGTCCGTCCGGTCATTATCTTCATCTGTTCATCCCTCAGAGACAATAGTGTAGCTGTAGCTTTAGCTCTTTACAATGAGTTCAGAGAGAGATACTTGCACTCCAGTTGGTGTGCGAGTGTGAATGTGTCCTGGGCTCGATTAGCATTGTAAATCTTGGTTCTTTGGCGCTTGTAGCGAACATGGCACCTCGCCACGGTGTGACAGAGGGCACCTTAGGACTCCCTGGCAGACAGCTGGTCACACAGAGATGTGCAGATGTGCATGCACGCACATCCGAGCACACAGCTGCCGAGGGCACGACTAAACCAAATTTACATATCAGATTTTTAAACACGTGTGTTGATTCCAGGATTGGTTATTCACTATTCAGGAATAAAATCTCTATGAATCTTAATTAGTCAATTAATCAATTAGTTGATTGAAGGAAACATAAAAGCTGATTAAAAACAATTTTGATCATCGGCTGTTTCAGTCATTTTTCAAGCAAAAATGTCAGTCAGTGACCGGTTCCTGCTCCTTATATGTGAGGGGTTTGCTGCTTTTGTTGGTCATGTATGACAGTAAATGAAGAGTCTTTGGGTTTTGGACTGTTGGTTGGACAAAAATAAACATTCGAAGGGCTCTTGGCATTTTATAGATTAAGTGAGAATTTGCAGTGTAATCGATAACGAAAGTAATCTTTAGCTGCGTTGCCTGAATAACGCTGCGACTGCATTACGAATGAAATGCAGCAAAGTGTTGTAAAATGATCTGCTTTTGCCCACTGCCCAGCAGTGTTACACTTCGTGCTTTGGTGTATTCACACAGGGACGAACATGCGCACACATTCACTGTCGCACACACTTCACAGACATACACACATCTCCAGGACAACACTCTGAACTAGTCATGTCGTTGTAGTCAGGCAACCTAACCCCTCTGAATCGCTCTCATTATGGGAGACCGTCAACACATTGAACGTTGAAAAAAAAACTGTCAGTATCAATCACGGTCTCCACTGTACTCTTGTTTTAAAGTATTGTATGAAGGAGAAAGCCCTGACCTTTACATTTTATTAGCTACTAGCCCTTAGTTCAGGCTTTGTCCTGTTAGCAAGGAAGCTAACTGTTTTTTTTTGCTGAGGCACCAGAGAGATCTGAACTCTGTCCTTCCGCAGTACTCTCACTGAGGACATTACAGTGTCCTCATTACAGAGGATATCTATTGATCAGAGACCCTCAACGGAGAACAATAGAGTCATTGAAAGGGTCACCATATTGACCTTAATTGACCCCTAAGCCACAGGGCCTAAAGATCCCAGCAGGCTGTGCGGTCAGAGAAACCGATGCTTTGATTGGATCCTGCGTGGTCGTTCTTTTCTATTGGTTCCTGCTATGTGTGGGACAGATGAGTTGTGGCACGGTGCAGCCTATCAGCATCAGGCAGCAGGTGCAGTGGGGAGGGATGTGCAGCACTCTGCACCAAACTGAGGGCTGGGCCTCTGCAGAGGCCACACACATCCAACTCCTGAACTCCCTTCCATTAACTTCTCCTCTGCCACTGCACAGGCTTCACTCCGGTCCACATAAAAGTACACGCTGTTCCGGAAAGCCTCAGATCAACGACGGAGGTAATTAGTTAGTCTAATCAAAGTCTTACATACAGGAGCTTCTCTTCAGTCATACTGCATTCAAAGCCGTTCAACCACACCCTCATCACCAGCCTGAATGACCTTCTGACAAGGCCTTGGCTACGCTACTACACCTTCAGCTCTCCTCAATCCCCCGTCTCTCCCGGGACCACTCCACTACCACACTCTTCATTCAGTGTCCTATGACGATCATCCCCCCCGACCACATCCCTCCTCTGCCCATCCCATCTGTCTCCTGTGCCTCTGATAACTAATCCCACAAGGAGCAGAGGAAACAGAGCCCATGGTAATGTGAGCCTCAGGTCATTATCCTGTAACAGGATATACAGCCAGGCAGCCCTCCCCCTCCATACGCCTCATCCGTCACTTTAAATCCCTCTCTCTTTCTCTTGCAGACCAGTCACTACTTATCTGCTCTTCCTTTCTCTCTCTCTCCCCCTGTCTCTCTTGCTCTCCCACCAGTGGCACCCCCACCCCCTCCATCAGCATCACGTGTCTGAAGGTGAAAACCAGCAGTGGATTCATGTGTGCAGCCCTTCATTAACATCTCTCTTTATGTTCTTCCTATGCTCATCTCACCAGGAGCCACTGTAATGTGCGGCTGCATCACTGCAGAGAGCAGAACAATGAGTGACAACAGAGTGTGTGTGAGTGAACAGACGTTTCTTTAGAGATGCTCTGCCAAATCTATCTCCGTGCAAGACAAAATGTGCCTGTTTCCTCTCTAGTATGGCTGACACATGCCCGAGCTTTGCGCTACAGCACCACTGCTGCCTCTTAACCCAGCACTTTCTGCGTGGCTCCTCATCCCAGCCTATCACAGCTCTTTACAGGGAATTTCCACACCAGAGGCCCCGCCCCCGGTTTGACGCAGGAGGCACGTCGCAAGCGATGCCCCCTGCGGCCTTGGGAAAGGACAGCTGGCAGTGCCATCGCACAGTGCGCCAGTGCGAAAATCGCCGATAACACGGAGAAAGAGAGAAAAAGGGGGATGGAAACGTAGTCGACGGCGAGGGTTTATGTCGAGGAACGCGTCACTCTCATCCATCCATCCCCCCATCCCTCCACCCAGCTATCCATCCATTTTCCCTTTCAGGGTGACCTCAGTGCGCACCGGATGAAACGCAAGGAAACACCCTTCACATGTCGACATATGTGCGCACATTCTCTCCAAAAACACCAAGCTGGAGATCTGTGACACATTCAAATGAAAAAACCGCTCCAGCTCACACCGCTTTCCCAAACTTCGACATAGCAGCAGTACATGCGTAAGCACTTTCTGCACTCCCATCCCTTTTGACGCAGTGCCCGCTAATGCCGCCGGGTTGGCCCACGGACCGGGGGGCTATTTCTACATCCTCGACATCTCCCCGACGCCGGCTCTCGCCGCCTCTACAGAGCTGGATATCTCTCGACACTTGGCTCCCTCGTTTGCGGCGTTACACCACCGCATAAATCAACAAGACTACAGGCCGATTAAAAATTACAACTCCTTCCGCAGGACGGTGATGCGAGCAGAAATTGCGCAATAGCTCACGCCAGCAGTCGCATCTGCACCGTGGCGTTTTCCGGCAGAGCTGTGTTTTTCCACCAGCCTCCCCACCCCCCCTCCGCTTCATTTGCATGGCTAATGAGATTTAATTAGATAACCGGAAACGCATCGGATGCTCTCAGGGAGTCATATTGACAAAATTCAACTCTTCGACGTGCGCGTCGTCGTGCTCTTTGATGCGCAAATTTCGTTTAATCTGTGCTGTAAATGTGTTTCACTGTCGGCGATTATCGAGCCCCTGTTATGTCACAAATTAAAGGGGAAATAAGCTGGTGAGGCGCTTATTCCCGGTAACCGCATTATGACGCATGGGTCATCGAGGGTGCCGAGGATGAGACTCCTCCGCTGCAAGAGAACCGAGGAGAGCTCAGCACCGCAGGATGCCTCTCGTGTGATCGGACCGGAGAGAGGACATGAGGGGGAGAGATGAGATCGGGGGTGGGGGGGCAGCGAGGGCATGGAGGAGGTCACGGCACAATCATCAGTGGAGCAAACATATATGGGCTTTGGTGCCTTCAAATGTAAAGGGGGAAAAAAAACCCCATCTTTAAACCACCGGATGGGTGATCAGGATGGGTTTTTAACACATGCGCCCCCCCTCTTTCCTCTCTCCCCCTCCCATCCCATCCCATCCCCCCCCTCCCTCCCACACCAGAGCGCTCGGTAAGAATAAACCGATTAGGCCTACCATGGTTGGCAAGGTTATAGTCAAAGTAAGGCCTGTCAGAGAGCTGCAAATACACATGACACACTGACAAGCTCCAAACCACACAGACATGTTCCACTTATGAGACTTTGGCATCAGTTTTCATTCACATTAATTCTCTGCAGCTATTTTAAATCAGCCGAGTGGATCGGCGCAGAGGACACGGGCCCACGGTGTTCTGATCGAGTAGAATTAAAAAAAAAAAAAAAGGCACGCTCAAAGTCTAACCAGAGCGAGAAGTTTGTCACCGCCGCTGTCCGCAGCTGCATTGCACAGGAGCTACTGGCTACATCAATTTGTCGCAGTCTAGGAGAGCAGGGTAAGAAAAAAAAAAAACACGGTTCCGCATTAGAGTCAATGTCACTCAGACAAACGGGTTTTCCATAAAGGATTTTTTTTTTTTAAATGACATCATAGCTCAATTTGAGAAAGATACCAGGCTACCTCTCACTCCTCAGGCCACTTCAGGTGGGATACAACGCAGTTAAAAAGTTGGAAATCGTCAGTCTTACCCCCATGTTGGCGCAGTCACTCTTCTCCTCTCAGGTGATGCACGGCTTGAGAGGTGTCAGCCCCTCGCGTTGAATTATATCAAAATGCCTTGCCTTGAAAAATAGAAGAGAATAAGCTCAGTTGATTTTTTTTTTCTCTCTCTCTCTCAGGATTGCTGAAATGAAAAATGAGCAGGGGGAAGGGGGAAAAAAAGACGTCAGGGATATTATCAATTGGTTCTGACGAAATGAGTTTTTCTCGGGCTTAAATAAAACTGTGTCGCAAACCTTCAAAAAAGATCGGGCTGCAATCTTTCCCCCCAGTGAGACGTCTTTCAAATGAAATGCTGCGGTCTCAAGCGGAGCATCACGCGGGGATGCGCTTCCTTCTCTTGCTCTCTGATACTTGCGGTGAAAGACCGGCGATACAAACGAGCCGCACTGCTACCTATTCAGCACTCGATGTCCCTCCGCCGCGCTGACGGCTGCCGCAGTACTCCGCTTCTGTAGCCGCACAACTCCGCCAGTGAAAGAAGCGCCGCCTCAAGCAAATGAGTGAGCCGAGGAGCCTCGTGAGCCCGCCCACCGCTCGCGCACAGGACCAATCAGAACCCGGAGCGTCTCATCGCTGATGGGATCGCTGACCAATTGGCTTCCTCCTTGTCTTCGAGCGGGCCAATAGAAGGCCAATTCTGCCCCTCCTGCTTTACTGCAGATTTCCGAGGCTTGCAGCCAGCAGCGTCGCGAGTCTCTAGGCTGAATTTTTGTATAAATGGACGCACAAGGTTAGATTCTAGTTGTCGTGGTTGTGTTTGTTCATCATGTTATGTATCTATGTAACATCAGAATATCGTGGATTTGTGTGGGTTAGTGCATGTGCTAAGCACCCTTGGATGTCTCATCGGTCGTGTTGGTCCCGTCATGAGCATGTTGTGCACCTCCATATGTCACTTCAGCAGTGGGCCTGGGTGCAGCAGACAGAGGAGACAGCCACACGGTCATAGTGTGTGTACGTGTGTGTGTTTGTGTGTGTAACTGTGTGTGTGTGTGTGTGTGTGAGAGAGAGAAAAATGCAGCTACAAAAAGAAATGGGGGTAATTAAGGTAATCCTGCACATCAGGGGCAGCAACCTGCAAGCTGACTGCAAGTGCATCAGCAGGTGAGCAGTTCTGAACATGCAAAGTCAGCAGCTGATGGGCTCGATAAGTGTGAACTAGATGCAAAGTAGCCCGAAGAATGAAACCTGGCTTGTTCCAGCACTATAATTTGGGGTCCAGGGAGCTGAATATATGTGTTGGACATTTATGAGGACGGTTGTGAGACATTTTACACTGCTGACATGTTTTATTGACAACTGCAGCAAGTACCCACACACACTAAAAGAAAAACGAACTAGTCTAACAAATCAGACTACATTCTTTAAATGCCAGACAGACAGAAAGCGAGAGGGACGGAAATTACAGACAGGAGATGGCGAGGGAGGCATATCAAGGGCAGTGTGGAGACAGAGAACGAAAATGGGTAGATGGACAGATTGTGCATTTTTCTGTTACAGTAAGATAACAAGGGATTCACAGACAGAGAGCGTGAAAGAGAAACAGACGGAGAGAGGAAGCTGGCTCAAATGCAGCAGCGAGTTGCCTTTGCAGGCCTTCGGTCACATTTTTAAATTTTTTTTTTTTTACCTCTGTGCTTTTTCACTGAAGGGACGATGCAGCAGTGAGAGCACGAACGCAGAGTCACTGAGTTACATATGCACGAGCACATACATACACACGCCATCCATGCATGCATGCAAAACCGTGCCTGATTTACAAGGCAAAGCGGAGAGTCACTCCTGCCGTCCCTGCAGCAGATTGTTGCCATGCCTCACTGCCTTCCTTGCTGCAGGCCCAGACGATGACCACGCAAGCACCATGAAACTCCATAGCATCAGGGCAGGGTTAGCTCAGGGTTGGAGGACAGTCAGCTACAACTGTCTTCAAACATGCTGCTTCGCTGCAGTAGGTTTTTATTATCCTATGGCTGAAATACTGCGGATGACTAAAAAAAAAAAAAAAAAAAACGTGGCACACATTGAAATTTAGCAGTGACTAATCATGTTTGTGGTTATTTGGTGTTGTTGTAACCTTCCTGAACTACCAGATGGGTGGAGTGGAGTTTCAAGCACACATTCTGTTCCCAGTGTGGCACATCCCACCCGTTCAGCACTCACAGGATGGGAAGGATGTCACTTACATTAACGCTTTTGCCAGATCTGGTTTCTGAAGAACACTTTGCTCGACTTCCAGGAAGGGCCGACAAATGCGTGTAAACTAAGATGAATGTTGGCTGTTTGCAATCCTCTCTTCTGCTTGCGGGCAGCCAGCACTATGTGGAAGTTTCCCTGCTCACACTATGAAAGGCAACATGACTTATTCATATGTAATACACAGCATGTGTTCATATCAAACTGTATATGGGCAATCGGTTTCCAAAAGCACGTGATACAACTGAAACATACACACCAGCACAACAACATGAATAATTATTGGAGACATTAGATGTTTCTAACAATACAAAATATAAATAGTCTGTATGTTTTAAATTACGTGGAACAGTGCCGACAAATGTAGAGATGGGTGTTAGGGTTGAATTAAAGCTGCTGTATGTGATATATTTGTATTGAAATAAGTGTTAAATAGCTCTGTATTGCAACATTAATCACTGTCATATTTGGTCAGTCACCCATGTCTCTCCTTCTTTGCTCATGGAGTCGAACAGAAAAGAAAACTTTCTGGTATCCCTGCCCACTTAATCCAATATGGACGGAGAACTCTATTAAGAGGCGGTTCTGTCTGCTCGTGAACGCACAGAGAGCAGGAACCTCCTGTCTGGTGATTTGCAAACTGCAAAATGGACAGGAAGGTAGCTAATAAAAAAACAAGATGACAATGCCTAAATTAGCTTTAAGCAATTGTAGTTTCTGGGCTGTCTTCATCAAAGGTGTCGGTGTGTAGTTTGAAGATGAAAGAATTCTGCGGAGGCAAACCTTTATCGTAAGAGATCTCAAGCCTGCGTTCGAACCAGTACGGCCGCACTGGGTGTTCTCAAATTCTGGCAAAGTAATGCCCAATGCTTTGCCCTCTGCTCTACCAGAAATCCTCTCAAGCCTTCGATCTCAGGAAATCTACAAATTGCCACCACCTAACTTTCTCTGCTTGTGCAGGCCTTTTTAGAGTCTTTTTAGAGACCCGCGCCTACCTACTTCTTCCAATTGGTCACTTTGGTGGACTGAGGGTCTATCTATCCAATAAGCGAAAGGGGAGTTGATTGATCTCCACTCCATCTGGGATGCTTGAACATCTCCAAACATCTGGCATGAGGGCAAAATCCAGTTAACTTTTAACGCACACGCAGAACTGATTAATGGCTCCGAGGGCTCCTGGACATGTAAACCCAAAGATCGCCACGTTCCCACACTCACCATTAAGAAAAACAACTTGTCACTGTTAAATCATAGCTCAGAATGTGGAGCTGAACAGACACCTCACAATACAAGAGATTTACCAAATGACAGAAACACCAATGACATTCAAATGCTTTTCAATAAAAAACATTTAGTAGGGCTGCTCAATATGGCAAAGAAAATCAGATTGTTATTCTTTTGACATATTTTCTGATTGAGATACGATTCACGATTAGTTGGAGTGATAATTCTTGCATCAGAACTGTCATTTCCACTGGAAACAACCCCTATTAAAATCATAATGTTGTGACACTTACAGTATCAAACATGTTGTCTTTCACCAAGAAACTTTGTAGACCAGGACATCTCTGCAGCACTACAGTGCTACATTGAATAAAAAAAAATGTAGTGTCTATGATTCTGATATCCCTTCACTGCAATTTTGATAATATTGTAATTAACTCTGCGGCCCTACCGTTTGCTGAAGCCCATATTGTTTGATGTTGTTATGACTGTAAGAGATCACGATTTAATCCGATCTGTTAGTCTGTTAGTCTGCTTTAAGGCTGCAACATAAACAAAAATGTCTGTTTTCCTCTCACTGTCAGCTAATTTCTTTCATGAATTCTGATTTATATATTAAATTCGTGCATCACAGAACTACAGAGACGTGCATACCGTAAAAGGAAATGTGCAGTAAGGATTAACGGAGAGAATCTGATCCTGAAGCCTTCACTGCTGCCTACGGGGGTGACTTTGTCACCGTGGTGCTGCTGATGACGTTCATTTCAATCTCATTCCAACCAAAATGGCCGCCAGTGGTATCCTTTCTTAACCTCTGTCATACCTTCATGTTTCTCACTCCTTCCTGCCTCACACCACCCCATGCCTCCCCGTCTTGCAGTACAAGAAAGGAGGGGAGGGAAAAATCCCCCAATTCTCGGTCTCCACAGCAACAGCAGTCAGATGACCTTGTCTCCGACTTGTTCTGCTGAGTCAGAAATGGAGGGATGGGTGAGGGGGATGTGGTGAGGAGAACAGAAGAACAGCAGGGAGGAAGACAGAGCAGGAGAGAGAGAGAGAGAGAGAGAGAGATGACACAGACAGAAAAAGGGGGTACACATTGTTACTCTAACCGATTCCGGCTTGTTTGGACAGTGCTGTGTCATACTAATTTACATGAAGCTGATTGTGTGTCTTGAAGAGTAGCCATCCACACAGGACTGAGCCAAGATGGGGACAGAGGGCCCAGTGGACGTGTGATACTGTGCGTAGTCAGTGATCCGGAAAAAAGTATGATGTTATGGTATGAGTCAGAGCTGCAGATGAATATTGCATATCATGAGGTTTTAGTGTCATAGGCCATGTGTGCACGGTGGAGGAAAACTAAAATAAAGTGAGCAGCATGTGATCGTGCATCTATAAATACATACACTAAATGGCCACCAGAGTGTTGTTATATATGTTGTTGTATTGTTACAGTTGCTCTTCTAGGAAGGCTTTTCACAAGATTTTGCCTCCTGGTGCCAGGGATTTGATCCCATCCAGCCAATTAAGCGCTACGTGAGGTCAGACACTGATGATGGGCGAACGGTCCTGGTGGTGTGCAGTCAGAATTTCAGTTCATCCCAACGTTGTTCTATGGGGATAAAGGTCAGAGTTATAGGCATGCCAAATTTAAAAGAAACCATTTCTTTAGGGACCCAGTTTTATTTGTGACGAAATGCCCTGTTGAAAACGGAAAGGACCTTACTGAAGCTGTAACTAGACACTGTTGGGACTGCTTTATGCCATAGCACAAAATGGTAGGGCCGGTCATTTTAAACCAGGGCCCTATTTTTATATAACTTGGTGTCTAAATGACTCATAGGTAGAAAAGGGTTTTTCCACTGACAGGCTCAGATTGTTATTCTAAGTGTTTGACAACACTGTAAAAATGATCCCAAAGAGACCTTTTTTGTAATGGACCAATATCCTCATTTAACAGGGAAATTGCCGTTTTATCGTCCTCTTCTAAGTCACCAGACTGCATTTACAAAAACAGCTATTTCACTTTGCAGAACGCTGGAGTTGCTGGTCTTTTGCTGCTCTGATTGGTTAAGAAGGTCTGTCAAGGAGGTCATGTTTTCATCCATATCCGTTTGTTTTATTGGTTGGTTGGTTGGTTTTAGATCTGTCTCAGCCCAGAACAGACCCTGATAACTTTTGTTGTGGATCATTCATTTCTCAGGAAAGAATGCATGGATCTTGGATCAAGGATGGAAAAAACAGGCATGCAGTATTTAGTTAGCTGGTGAGTTCAAAAGGGGACTGTCGGGCCTTGGTGGAGATACTCGCTCTACTGAGTGCCAATTTAGGTTGTTTGTTGTTATTTGTTGATTAAATTGGTTAGTTTGGATCTGAACTGACATGTACGTCTTAAAGAGAATGATTTAATGGCTGTTTCTGGTTTAACAAACCATGGTGATCCTCTCCATCAGTGTTTTCAGACCTTTAAAACAACAGCCTGTCAGCAGCGAAAACAAGCACTTTTAAGGGACATACTGTACTTTGACGGGCTTTTTGCCCGTAATCATTACAATGCAGCCCTTTCAGCCCAACTGCTGGCTGAGGTGATCCACTGGACCAGTTACGAATCTTGCACTGGTTAGTCATTAGATTCCAAAATAGACCTGTAACCAGGTTTAAGAATACAAGAATTAGCCTTTAATATTTAACCCCCACAGTATGTAAACGGTGCTGTCCACATACATTTGGCAACATTATTCATAGACAGACAAAATTACGGGTTGATTGGGGGTGTACAGTGTCAGTTGTATTTGCGTGCCTGCGTGCCTGTGAATGAGTGGGTGTGTGAAGGTGATCCTGGCTAATCCGGTTTTATAAATGTCTGACATAATCTGCATTCCACTCACAGTGTCCAGAACAGGGAGAACGGGGGAAAAGAGACAGAGACCAAAGCAGAGACAAAGAGAAGAGTGAGAGAAGACAGGAATAAAAAAAAGAAGGGGGGGAAGTGCTGAGATTGAACGAGATGTATGATGGACAGGCAGATGGAGTTATGGAGGATGACAGAAGTGAGGCATGAGAAGGGAGGGGGGGATGACAAGGGGATGAAGAGGACAAGAAATATGGAGATGAAAGAGGAATGAGTCAGGTGGGTGGTGGAAAATTTCTCCAGGATTTAGTGTGGAGGGAGTGACGCGAGACTGTCAATGAAGGTTTACTTATCATGGAATGGCAGATGTGTGATAAAGGGCAAGAGAGGAGAGACGGAGGGTAGGGCAGAGTCAGAAATTTGATAAGGCATGAAAAGGAGCTGAAGGGTAAACAGGGATCTGTCAATAAACTGGAATGTGTTTTTGTCAGAGAATCTATGTCGCATGTGTTGTCCTATCAATACACGTACACTGAGAGAAAAAAATCAGCGAAAGCAACAAAATATGTCAGAAACATGTCACAGCCTGAGGGGAAAACAAGACAACACATGAAACAGTTGAGCTCCTTCAAAATCAGTCTACTCTTTTTATTTTTATTTACCCATCACCCTCAGTGGTGAAACTATATTAAATGTTGACAAACACAGTACACTCCTTGTTTCTTTCATTACAGTATACCATATTGCAATATTCCTAACACTTGATTTTCTTTTTTCTTTTACATTGTTTTATTTGACAATAAAGCAGAAATCTAACAGGGCTCCTCAGAACACTGAGTCCTGTATGTCTTTTCTGAAAATGTGGGGTTTTATAAACTTGGGGCTCTTTAACCTTCTACAGTTCAAAATATAGTCATAGTATTTCATATGTTTTTAACATTCAACGATTTTGGGCTTTCCATTTTTTCCTGTTGTATTTGTGTTTCACCCTGCTAGCCTACATAGTCATGTTGATGCATACTTCATCCATGAGTCATCACGAGCTAATCTCAAACTGGGAGGTTTAAAGACGCAACAAACGTGGCTCCAAAAGGAAACTATCAGGAAGAAAAGTTTGGGCAGCCCTGTTGAAACTGAAGTTGAGAACAGTTAAATCAACTGTATTTATATAAAGTCATCCCCTAACCCAAAATCACAATCATTTTGCCTCAGTGGGCTTTAAGAAAAAAGCTAAAACATAAAAACAGTGGTGGTGGCAACTTAAAGGTGCACTATGTAGTTTTGGGTAAGACATTTTAATCAGAAGAGAAAAGATCTTTTTTGAGTGATTTACATTTTATGCCTAAACAAACTAAATAAAAAAACTCTTCGTGTTCATGACTGAATACACAGAATAAACAAAATGACCTCAAAGGACAACACAATATCATACTGTTTGACTTTGTTTATAGTTGGCGGACCCTGCAACCTTTCTAGCTTATGTATGTATTCATTTATAGCTAAAATAAATATTTCTGAGTTTGTATTATTACCTCATTAGTATTTTAGATGTTAAAATTCCAAAATGACATAGTGCCCCTTTAAGCACCACCACTGAAGAATTCAACACAACCTGCTCAGGAAGCAGCTCTTAGAAGCAGTAGAACAGTGCACAACAGTAAGGACGTATATATTTCAGCCTACACACTGTGTAAAATGTTTCAGTGTCGAGTGGCATGTTTGGAATTTTAATGTAAGAGGCGCAACAAAGCTAACGGGGAGGTATCAATTAAGGACGGTTTGTACACACCCACACACCGCTGAGGGAACATCTCATCAACCAAAATAACTGGGATCACCTGTGTGTGTACCAGCAGTGCGCAGGGCCTCTCATGATTCCAGATGAATTTTATTCCTGTCCGTGTAGAGATAGGTTGGAAACAGCATTTACATATTAATGTTGGGGAATTAAATGCACATAAAATGTAATTTAACAGTTCAATGAATACGTGCAGTGAAAATGAATTATAAAAATACAATTTAGGCCCCTTAGCATTTTAACATCCTGGCCCTGAATTCCAATAGCCATTTTCACAGCAGACATTTTAACGTGTCATAGCAGCAAAAGCACACGAGATACTAATACATTAACTAAGGCTCCATGTCATTTGACTGTCCCACTAATCCACGCAACACAGATTAGGACCGGGGACACCTAATGCAACCATTAATCGTGTTATTAACAACACCTGTGCTTTTACTGCTATGACCTGACAAAATGTCTGCCATGAATATTTGAAGAGTAAAATTGCGGACACATATAAAGGAGGAGGGGTGAAGGGTAGGTTCCGTTCTAGAGGAGCATGATCAACATCAGTCCCAGAAAATGAGATGTACATGTGAAGCCTATAAGAGATATTCTACAATTAATTTGACAGTGAACCCAAATGCACACGTAACTTCAGCTCGGTGTCAGTAAATTCTCTCCCTCTCATTTCCATCCGTACACCTGATTCTGAAGCGTTTCCCCTCCTCCATCCGTCCTCCCTGACCCCTCCTCCTCCTCCTCCTCTTCCTTCTCTTCTTCCTCTCGTAGCTGTCCTTTCAGCACCACCGCCACTGCAGCAAAACCCTGCTCCACTCTACCTTTAACACCGTGTTTTCTTTCCCTTTTTTTTTTTTTTTTACTACTCCACCTACATCTGCGCTACATAACACCACTTACATGCCTTACATGAGCAATCTCTGCGAACAAGAGTACAAAGAATCGTGAAAACCACGCTTGCAATGTGGAGTTGCAGTTGATCTGCACTGAAATTCTTTTCTGGATTACCGGATTGTTGTCTTTTTATTAGGTCCCTTGCAGGTCTCGACCTGCAAGGTCCCTATTGTTTTTGTAGTGACGACTTTTTTGTTGCATTTTTCACTGCCTGAACATACCCCAAAACTCACCAAACTTGGAAAATAGGCAACACCCGCCGGAAAATTTGGAATCTATTATTATTGTGAATTTCCACCACTAGGTGGCGCTAGAATCGAGGAAAGAGCATTTTGCCTTATAACTCCCATATACTTTATCGCACATTCAAAAACCTTATATTCACGCGTTCCCTGAATTATGTTGAGTCTCGTGATACAGGCCACGCCCATTCCTGTCTCTGTTTTTTTCTGCAAATTTGCAAAATATCGCAAACATACTTTTTCGAACTCCTTCCAGGCAATCTCACCGATTTGCATGAAATTTTGCACACAGCATCTGTGGACCCTCCTGACAAAAAGTTATTAAAACAATTTTGATATTTCAAACAACACTCAAGTTATTAAATCACAACTTTCTGCAGATTTCGTTCCAAACAGGAAGTGTTGCAAATCTTCACATTACTGTCCGAATGACATGAAATTTGGGTTACTACTTCCCCATGAGCCCCTGAGGCTCTGCGCAAAATTGTGACTGATTTCCACTAGGTGGCGCTCTTTAAATTGAAGCATTTTATATCTCCACATCGGTAGGTCGGATTAACACAACACTAGGTACAATTATTGCCAATCCCTCCTGAGGATAGCTGACGAAAGGTGTTACCAGAGGACTCTATAGCGCCCCCTGGAATACTAAAAATCCAAGCCCCGCCTCCTACATGAACATACATGAATGACATTCGGTATGCATATGTATCATGACCAGACGCACCAAAACCATTCACCATACCAAACTGTCAATCCAACAGGAAGTCGGCCATTTTGATTTAAAGTTCCCATTTCACCCCCATTTTGATTCATTTTCATGCCTCGAACGTTAATGAACTCCTTTTACCACAGACTTCCAATTCACTCAGTATCATCCTCAGACCTTAAACATGAAAAGTTATCAAAAGCTTTCGCCTATGTCAAACATGGTGGGTGTCATGGTGCGGTCAATTTTTATGCTTCGCCATAAAGTATCAAGTCCTTACAACTTACAACATACAATTTCCCATGTACACCAGATTCATCACACATGTATACGATGTCGCCCGGAATACCTCTGTTTACATGACAATAAAAGGTTTTTTCCTCCATATCATACACTACAAGATGATATGTAACTAAAAGCTGAGCACACCCTCCGACAGCGTCGCCGACAATCAATAATCAAAACACAACTGACCACAAATTTGTTTGAGGGATTTTTCACCTGTAGTCCATTTTGTTTTTATGTAGATTGCAGAGAGTTCTTCTGGCTTCAACATACATTATTTAATACCAGCAGGAGCAGGCCACAAAATCATAAAGGAACAACTTCCAAATTCCTATCTGGACCAAACTTCACATTTTTGATAAGAGTCCAGCTCTGAACACACAGGCCAATATACAGTCATAGTCACAGTGCCACATATTTGACACAGGAAATTACATTTAACCCTTTCCCGTTCCGCCGAAACACGGACAGTTAAAAGATGCGTACACAATAATCAGGCAATGGGGCCGGGTACACAGCACGCCCCGACAGCAGGTTTCAATATAACCTCTTTATAAAAAACAGCGATGATTGAAAGACGTCTGAGTGAAACTAAAGAGCATTTAATAAAGTCGCTCAGTCAGCAAGACCATTAAGAAGCAAACATCACTCCACTTGTTTTTCCATTTTATGTAACTGCCTTTAAGTAGGTATTTATTGTCACTGTGCACTTAAAGCACACTCAGACGTCCATTAAGACTTCATAAATGCTAATCTGCTGATATTCTGCTGTTAAAACTTTAAAGGGTACCTGTATCACTCTGTCTGAGTCAAACAAATACTTCAGGAATATTCTTTTGACAGTCACTGCCATTTGTTTTTTTTTTAACCTTGGAACAATGCTGTGACGCTTCCCCGTCATTGCTTCAGCGGCTACTGTAAAGAGTGTTTATGGCATTAAGTTTTATCATTAATGACACATTATCCTACTGATCACTGCTCTTTGTATCACACAATTAGATGGGATGGGCTTCCTTACTGACAAGAATAAACGATTATCTGATATTTGTCCAGTCTTTTTGTCAGTTCTATCTCTGTTGCACGCAGCTGTGTGGTTCTCTGAATGTTTCTGGTTCTCAGGTCTCTGCTGAGAAATGGATCTCAATCAAAACCAGACCACCTGATTAAATAACATTTCCTTTGATGTAATTTGTTATTCTTAGAATAGTTATATGAAAAAAAAAAATGTTAAAAGCCTCAGAGCCAAGGAATGAGCATGAGAAAATCCTCAAGGTTATTTAGCATAAAACATTGTCGTTTTTTCTTTTCTAACTGGCTAGAATTCTTTGTTACTGAGTTGCACCTAATACACTGTGCACCCTCTGTGTTTTAACACCTTATTTCTCCCAATAATATTAATTATTATTACATTAAAGGTCCAGCACAGCCATAAAAAGGTGTTACCAGTTGCCACGGCTGATGAGACCTCTGCTCAAGATGATATTAGATGCCAAGCAATGTATTACACGATGTGACCAAATTCCACTGTGCACGAACACAAATGATAAAAGTCTAACTGTCACACACTACAGACTGCAATATAACTGACAGACCAGTGAGGAAGATGTCAGTCAAATACAGTTTGTGCGCTCCAGCAAAGTCCCGAGGAGAGTTCGGCTTCTCAGCTTTAAGTGGGCTTGGGCCCAAAGATAACAAAATCAACCTATACTAGCCCATTATATTTCATTTCTGTATTCCATACAAGTTTAAAAATGATTTGTGGTCTAATGGAGCTTCTTTCCTGGAGAATTGCTGGTCAGATGGATTCAGCTCTAGGATGTGGAAACTGAAGAGTCAAGGAAG
The DNA here is from genome assembly GCA_963678695.2 of Diplodus puntazzo. NCBI lineage: Eukaryota > Metazoa > Chordata > Actinopteri > Spariformes > Sparidae > Diplodus > Diplodus puntazzo. The sequence continues at coordinate 12,268,596 of OZ023160.1, forward strand.
TTGCTCATTAATGTGTTGGTAGGCGGACTATTATATCTTTGGACAGAACCAGGCTAGCTGTTTCCCCTGTTTCCAGTCCACAGCTAAGCTAAACCTGAAACTCCATATTGCCAGTAGAGATATGATATCAAAGCTCTCAACTAACTCTCCGCAAGAACCAAAGAATCATGTTTCCCAAAATGTCACAGAATGGCATAAATCAGAGACTTAAATTCTACAATTTCAAACAAATAGCACAGGGTTGACCAGTTGTTCTCGTGTGAAAATATCGAGACAAAATTCTCAAAGTACTTGATGAAGCCCCGCCATTTGTATCTAATGCCCTCATGTCAAACAGCTTTATAAATGAGGTCACTAGGATGATGGAAAATGGCTTTTGACTACCATGATTACTCAGCAGATTAGCAAACGAGCGTTTCACCTCTGATGGAGACTGATGGACTCTGTGGAACCTATTAAGTTATGCGCTTTTTTCAGAAAATTGTACTCATTGTCACGTTATATCGGGCCTCCACAAATCTTATTTCCATTCCAGACAGCACATTTTGCCAGATTTGTTCACTGTGGTGGCCATTTTGCTGACTGTCTATCTGCTCCAGCTGCAATGAAGCAGTTTGCTTTGTGTGTGTGTGTGTGTGTGTTTTTTTTCAGGTCTGCTGAGCTTGTAGCGTGTCACGCTCACTTATTGTAAAGGAGCGGGTTCGCTTGGTTCAGACTGTAAGCATGGGTCAGGTGTTTTTTTTCTGTGTGTGTTTTTTTTCATAGCCTGTGCGCGGTGGCGTATTTGCAGGATCCTTTGTCACTCTGATAAGTGACCTGTCGTGTGGAGTGCAGCAAGCAGCCCCAACCCTGATTTAGGAGACGGGGGTAGTCTATGAATTTGAGTACGGCAGATATTTTGTCAGCATCTTGTGTCGGCTGAGTGTGCCTTTGGATTCACTGCTGCATGCACATGTGAGCTGCTGCTGCTGATGTGTGTGCGGAGCGAGTACAGTGAGCGCTCTCAGGATTGGTTGGAATGATGACAGCGGTGAAGCATAGAGTGAGCCGAGCCATGTGCTTGACGGGGCTGCTGGCCCTTTAATACCTATCAGCCAATCAGGCGGGGGATGCTGGGAGCAGGCCGTCCTTGGGAACGACCTTGCAGGGGGGCCGAGGGATGGCGAGAGGGTAAAGAGGGAAGAGCACGCAGAAGGGGATGATGAAGGAGAGTAAAAGAGGGGCTGGTTTAGAGAGTGCAGGGAGGATGGATGAAGATGGAAAAATGAGGAAAATTTATCGCAAGAAAAGATGTGACGTGTTTTCATCTCTGCCGCAAAAGTAAATTTAGCACCACATGAAACAGAGAGACGGATGCAATAAATAGAACGGTAGTTTGATGCAGACAGATAACAGACAGATGAGTGAGAGATAGATAGTTGAGGACACTAAGAGGATTAAAAGTTCAGCTACGTAGTTCTGCCTCACTCCACCTCTCCTTCTCTTCCCCTCACTCCCTCTGGAACAGACATGCGGACGTCATCCTGTCCAGATTAAATTGACAGCGTGCCACGCTCGTACTCTTGCATAAGAATTTCTCTGAAAGGGATGAAAGAGGAGGAGGGAGAATAGGGCTCTGAATAGAGAAAAGAGACTCAGATTTCTTAAGACTCTTTGGCCAGCGAAATGAAAAGACTCTTTTATATGAAATGTTGAAACTTAACAATGATGGCTGACTGTTTGCTGAGAGTGAGAGAAGACAATTGATAGAGCTCTCATGTGTGGAGGGAGTTAGCTTAGCTTAGCATATAGACTGGAATCAGGGGAAAGAGATGGCCTTTCTCTGTGCAAAGGTTAAAATAAATAAATAAATCCACCTACCAGCCCCTTTTATTTATCGATTTAGTAGATAATGTTTTGCTTTTGGAATCTAGACTCATGCACCTTCACTGATGCTGAGTCTCATCCCATCCTATGGATGCTTGTTTGTACTTATCGCTCTTATTCTTTAAACTGTGAACATCTGCTCACTCCTTGGTCAATATACTGCATACTCCACCCTCTTCCAACTATCAACAGCTCTTTTGTTTCACAAAGAGGTATATTTAAAGCACCATTATGTAACTTTGTTTTAACCTTAAAATAACAGCTCCCCAATCATTTTGACAGTACAGTGTCTTGTAATAGGGTGAATTGTCTCTCCGCCCCCCCATCACTTGTTTCTGCACTATGTAACTTAAGTGAGAGGGTAGGATAGGATTCTATTTTATCTAGGATTCTTGGCTTTTGTTGTGCTCTCGTCATATTCCTGGTATGTGAAAATATACTTAAAATTGAGTGAGTGACGAGGCCTCTAAAGACATTCTTTCATTCAGTATTCAGTACGAGTTGATTACAAACTAGTTAATCTCGACAACAGCGTCACGGTGCGTTCATTTGTACGGTCTCCAGGCCAAGTACGGTCTCCAGGCCTGCTCCGTATGTTGTGTCATCAGCAGGCACAATAATGCCGTGGCCACACCAGATGTGTTGCCGTGTGTGTGGCCCCATTCTGTTACCGATGACAGAGTGAGGATACGTTTGTGTGTGTCTGCCTTTGTGTACATAAGTGACAAATAGTTGCAAAGAAACTAAGGCCCCAGTGTGTCTCTAATATGTTGGTGCATGTGTGCGTCAGCATATCTACGCATGCACCGTGTGCGTGAGGATGTGTTCCCTCGCCCCGGGACAAGTCGCGTGTGTATGTGTGTCTTTGCGTGTGTGTGTGAATGGGGGCCTGCTGCTGCTGTGCCCAATGAGTCACTGTGATGGAGTGCTAGCCCGACGCTACGCTAGCTAGGCAACCTCAGCAATGTTTTCATTAATGCTGCACCCAGTCACCTCAGACATCGGACCCCACCGGTGCCTCTCTTTTGGACCGCTCACGTGACAAGCACACTCTCTCACACTCTCTCTCTCTCTCACACACACACACACACACACACACACACACACACACACACACACACACACACACACACACACACACACACACACACACAAAACTAAAAGGTAAAGACAGCAGTGAAATCAATTTGCCTCTATTCTGCTTGCTAACTTTAGTAGTTCATTTGTCTTCTCTGAGAGTGTGTCAGCTGTGTGTGCATAAGTATCCCTTTGTGTGTGTGTGTGCGTGTCCATGTGTGTGTCTCTGTGTCTTTTGTCCCCTAGGCTTGTCCACGGCATGTGTATTCATGCCCTTATCCTGAGCTCTGTTCTGACAGAAAGAGGCTGCTGTGTGCTCGTTACTGTAAGACTCTCGCAGACATTGTTCCCTCAGTGGGAGTGTGGAGTGTGTGTTTGAGTGTGTGTAAGTGACTGGGTAATTGGCTCTCCGCTGGCCACTGCTTTGTCCCCTCTGTGCGCACTCACACGTACCGTTACAAGCTGTAGCCCAAATGTAAGCTGATGGTCTGCCAGAGCCATGTTATCTGTATGGCTTGTACTGTACTGCACTGTATGTATGACATCAACCGTGACTGATGTCATTCAGCAGCGACAGGAAGGTGTAGTATTGAATAGTGCAGGGAAACGCTGGCTGTCAGGGTCACCCCCGCCGAGTGACCCTGGAGACTGGAGGAGGTTGCCCTGGCAACTACCAGCCCTCCTCCCTCCCATCCCCTCTTCATTTCGCTCCTCATCACATTACTCATCTGTCACACGCTGCACACAAACATCCACACAAGATGTTCAGAGTATAGGGGCGTTCGTAAAATGCAAGTAGGTAATGCTCCAAACGTTCAGTGGAACAGGCGTGCCAGAACCTAAATTAAGGAAGAAGTAGAGGTGATAATGTATGCAATACGCATCACATATCTCTCTACAACACCCTTTTATCCTCTCGAGAACATTGCCAAGCTACATTCCATTTTATCTCTCCTTGATGCAGAGAAGTTGGTCTGTTCATCACCTCAGGGCTGGACTACTGCAGCACACAGTACTATACCTTGGATTCCTGCCAGGAGCCTCCGGCCTACTCCTGGATATTAATGAACGAGTGGCTTTACCGCCAATTTGCGGAGCAGTTTATTGACAATAGGAGAGCTCAGAGATTACTTTTTAACGTGTGGGATTAAAATGTGGATTTATCTTCACTCCTGTTAATCAGCCTGACTACAGCAGTGATCTGCAAATGTGACCTCCATCATGCAGCAATGTTGACTGCCGACTGGACTTACAAGAGAAATGTTCTTTACTTCACAGACCTAATCTTACAGAGAAAAGAACAGAGCGAAGCAGAGTGTCCGAATTGTTGCAATCTAATCTTACAGAGAAAAGAATAGAGCGAAGCAGAGTGTTCGAATTGTTGCAATCTAATCTTACAGAGAAAAGAATAGAGCGAAGCAGAGTGTCTGAATTGTTGCAATGTACAATAAAGCAATCTGTTGGAGGTGGATGACAATGTGGGAGTGACCCAGAATAACCCCAAATGATGGCACGGCATGTACTGAATAAACAAGCACACAACCACCATTGACATTTCAATGCTGAATTCCTCCATATTATATCTTTAAAGCTGCAATAAGGAACTTTCATTTGTTGTTGATTTTAGCAGCCCCTGTGGACACAAGCAGTGCTTCCACCACCTTGAGTCTAATCTAATCTTTAAATGGCTAGAACATGCATTTGTTTTAAAAGCATGTGACAGAACGGTGCAGCACACTTTTGATACTATTTGTGGCCCAGTAGGTAGAGTGGTGTGGTCCACCAATTGGAGGGTCGGTGGTTCAATCTTCATGTCCTTCATGTCCCAATTTACTCCTGGCTCTTCCATCAGTGTGTAATTGTGTATGAATAACCCTCCTGATGAGCAGGTGGAGGTTGTGCAGCACTTTGGGTGGTTACTAAGACTAAAAATGTCTTTATCATTTATCTACCGACGTACAGCTACCCACCCGTCCTCTAGAACTTATGTTCATTTTGCCACTTGTGTAATTTGTAGGAATGGGGGTTGATTTTCCAACCTCTTATCAGACGGCCTTGTGACACATTTGTACCTTTGATTTAGCTCTGTATTGAGAGAAAAACAAGCTTCCCTGCTAACCTCTCCTTCAGGCTGAAAAACATTTGTTTTATTTATTGTACATAGGCTCTGAATAATTTATGACTCATCTTGCGTGCCCTTGCTTCCAAGTTATTTATGTTGTTGTTGTTTTTTTTTTTTAGCATTTTTACTTCTTTCCTATAAAGCTGTAGCAAAACATACATTTAAAATTATTATTATTATTGTTACTATAATTGCATTATTAATTGTGTCACTTGCAATGGGAGGAGGACAAATGTCAGCTGGGCAGAAATGCTACGTAAGTGCTAATCGGGGAAAATAGCTTGAGCTGCAATTTGCACTTTCCTCTTGTGCATGTCACCCCATCTTGTGTCCTCTACAGACTATTCGTTCCCTGCGTACTCCCCCTCGCTGGGCTCCCTCTCGTCTTCTCTCTCCTCCTTTCGCTCTTCCTCCCTCGCGAGCGGACTCAACGGTGAGTCTAATTTTAGCTGTAACGCGTCAGTTACTCTCCACTTTTATTGCCCCAGATATTTTTTCTTCTTACATATGCATTTCTTCACATATGACATCTTGAGTGCGCTGCATGTGTGAACAGATGAGTAACGTGAGGAGGAGGAGAGAGATGAAAGAAAGGGGGGGGATGGGAGGCAGCGAGTCTCCAGGGTTATTTGACTGGGGTGACCCTAACGGCTGATTGGCTAATTCCCTGTCCTCTGAGCCATCCCATGATGCATAGAGGAAGGATAGCTCCCAAGGTTATGCATGCCAACACATGGGAGGACATCACACACACACACACACACACACACACACACACACACACACACACACACACACACACACACACACACACACACACACACACACACACACACACACACACTCACAACATACACAGCCTTATCCTTGGCAAAGCCTAGGGGATCGTCACATTTCCATTTAAACAGCTACAGACATGTTATTACAGTACATCACAGGTCCTTCACATCCTCAGAAGAACAAGGTGAGAAAGGACAGTGTGTCTCAACCATAAACAGATGCTCTGAGAGGCAAACATGGGAAAAAATTCAGTATTTTTTTGTGCTTTTCTGTCTTTGTGTTCTGTATCAGTGAGATTGATGTAAACATGGAACATCTTTGGGTTTTGGACCGGTAACCCTGTGCTTCTTTACGTGGTCACCCTTTTCTGACATTTTAGAGCAAAAACAAAACAAAAACAAAAACATTCCAAAAATGCAATCATTTGCAAAAAGAAACCTGTTTTTAATGACAACAACAGTAATATCCTTCACATGTTTCAGAATGTACTGAACCTCAACCCGTCCCTGCTCGTCAACGAATTAGCCTTTTGAGGATACTGCTTTCACACCCGGTCATGTTACTGTCACCTGTTACCAGTGGACCTGTTTGCCTTAACAGGTGTTTCTTGATCATTCAGCAACTTTCCCAGTTTTGTCTTGCTCCTGTCCCAACTTGTCTGAAACGTGTCACTGCCATCAGATTCAGAAAAAACAGATATTAAGATTACATTACAATTTTAAGGTTAACCATAAAATATGTTGTCTTGTTTTTCCTATTTTCACTTTTCCGTTCAGGTTTTAAGTGGCGTACCGATCTTTTTTGGAAGTGGCTTGTGAATTGATCTCAATAGACATTTTGTATTTTCAGCTCTAAATAAAAGTGCATTAACATATCATTGCATTTTTATAACCGCTGTTATTATCACTTATATGCTGAAATACATTTAACTGAAATAAAAGTGAGTTTCCTCAATAGTTTTTTCTTTGAACATTCAAACACATTTCATGGTATTTGAAGTATGATTATTCTATCCCCTGATATAGACCATAAAACACAATTGAAAGGTCAGGGAGAGAAATTTAGTGTGTTTTGGTTAAAAATTAGAAACAGCTTTGCATGGGATGACATAAAAATCAGAAATATTTATGTACAAGTCCATATTGTGCACCTGGCAACACTTAATGTTGCACCACTTGTTATGTGCGTCCAGCTGTCTGACTCTTCTCGATGTATTAGCCACATTATCCAGCCTGCAGACAGTGGCGGTGGCAGAGGTCAGTCAGGATTAAGTTCTGCTGTATTACATACTGTTGACCTGCGGTGTGCAACTAATATTAAGAGGTTAAACTCAATCTCTGCCTGACAACAGAACTGAGGGACAGACATGAATATAATTAGGACAGATGTCTCCATGTCCTTGTGACATCTGGTGACTATGCCTGTAGATTTCATTGATAAATTCCAGCTGTGGCGAGCTGATATGCCTGAGAATTACGGAGGACCGTGGGCATGGCCGCAGGCTTGATCAAATTGAAACGAACATCTGGACACACCCTGGCAGGCTAACAGGCAGCGCACACACACCCTCACACAACACACACATACACAAACACCTCATTAACTCGAGTAGCTCTTACCCGCAAATAAGTCATCATTCATTAGCGTGTGAGCTAGCACATGCTAACACATCGAGTCACTAAATCAAGGCCTGTTTACTCTGACTGAATGATCAGTCGAGTCATTCATCACTCTGTGAAAACACGCCGTTATTCAAGTGTTTCCCCTGACAGCCATCTGAATGTATTGGTGCGTGTGTCAGAGTGTGTGTGTGTGTGTGTGTGTGTGTGTGTGTGTGCGTGTGTGTGTGTGTGTGTGTGTTCGAGACAGACAGGTTGCACGTGTGCCCAGAAATTTGGGATTTGGGATTGAATGGACTAAGGGATGATGAGGGGGGGTGGGGGAGTTTGGACGAGTACCCAAGAGGCACTCAGTCGTTCAAATGTTGTGTCATCGCTGGGGAATGAAACATCTGGCACTGTGGTGGTGTGTTGGCCTTGACTGGCTGGTTTTACTCATTTACTCACTCAGTCAGTCACAAACACACATAATCAAGCATAAAGTAACCCCGGCTGATTGGGCCTGTCTGTGTCTCTTAGCAGAGGGCTAGCTCTATTGTAAGTAGTCCAGATTAAACAAATTCTCTGTGTTGTGTCAATTTATTTTAATGAATGGTTCTGGTCTGATTTGAGTGGCTTCATCTTTGGTTAATTTGTTTATGTTTGGGCGGGTGCAGACAGATGACACACTGAAGGATGAATACATGATTGCAGAAACATCATGACTGCAAATGCTTCCTAAAAAAGATTGAGAGGTCAGGGAAGGTTTCATCGGTACGACAGTGATGTTAATCATATTTCAGTGGGTTTGACAATCACAAGATCCAACTGCGCATGTGGATAATGGAAGACAGTGTTAGTTAGACAATGAGAGACCAAATGAGGGAATACGTTTTGGGAGAATGGTGTTAGTCCCTCAACTGCCACAGATCCACAGACTTTATAGAATCTGTGCCAAGCAGAATTATCAAGCTATCCTGGCAGCACACAGTAGCCAAACATCTTTAATTTATTACCCATCTGCACCCCAATAACCCACTAGTGTTGTTTGTATGGAAAATGTCCAGCAAGCAAAAGGTGGAGAGTAAAATATTTGCAGGATGTACTTCGGCAGAACACATTTGAAATAACTAACAAACATCTGTAAACCAAAAGTTGTCACAGTTTAAAATCTCTAGGTATTATTTTCTAATAGCACATCCTTCAAAGAACATTATATGTTGTAACTAATGGCTTTATTGATGGTTAACACATAATTTATTACTGTTTTATGGATCATTATTAGTATGAATATGAACAATAGAGTTGCCAGATGTAAAACATTGGTCCGTTCACATTTTACTAACAATTTTTCAGCATTTACAAATGGAGGCTTAACTTTTAATTAATGAGCATCTGCAGCTGCAAATGTGACTGCTCACTGGGAAGTGGGAACCCCATGAGCGTCTATTAATTTTAGATTATCTTTTGTGGCATTTTTTGAAATGTCAAAAGCTCCCCCAGCCAAAAACAAACCACAGATATTACAGTTAGCATCTTATTCCTTTAACCATCAGGGCTACCAGGGCGTGCCTGGATTACATTATTAACTGGATTATTACCAAATAGAAAAGTTAAACACCAGCCAAAGGGATTTTACACAACCTGGCAACCCAAAAGACAATGGCTCTCCATGCTCATGTCAAATGGAGAGTTAGGTGAAATTTCACAGTTCATTTCTGGAGCATCACAAAAAAACAGCATTGCAGCATTCTCCTCAACAACTGAAGTAGACTACCATTCATAGTCTTTTTAAGTTTAAAAAAATCTATTTCAGTTGTTTAGGACAATGCTACATCACTGTTTTGCTGTGAATCTCCCAAAAAGTCTCATTAATCTTGAAACCTCTCCTGATTATCCATTGGCAATGGCAGTGAGTAGAAAATAACTGAACCTTCATTCCTTGTTTGTGAGAAATGATCGAAAGCTCTATGTTATTAAATGCATATGTGTTCCCAAGCTCAACAGTGAACCTTCAAGGTCATACATTAGCAAATATTAGTAAATAGCAAATAGCAAAAAGCTAATATTTGTTTTAAATTCAAAAATCAGATACGACTGTATGTTCTGGTTCAGTGTGGTTTATGACGTCATTGTTCATGTGTGTCAGTTTTTACTGTATGTGATTGATCATCATCATCATACGAGGATGAATTACCACCGAGGATGAATCTAAAGGGTAGTTTCACGACCCCACCCACCCCATCTTTTGCCACCTCGTCCTGCTGACTGAAGGATATTCCTCCTCCGCTGTAACATGTTCACATGTTGAAAATCACGACAAAAGCTCATAAAGCCCTCTCCCCCTCATTCTGTCCAGGTGGAGAACCTCCTTAACAACAGCGTAACAAGAACGTCCACATCTGTGCGCACCATCCCTCTGCCTGCATCTGCAGTGCAGGCCTGGTGGCTGTGATTGGAGGAGAGAGAAGACACACCCCTGTTTGAATGGACAAGAGCTGAGACTCAGCACAACGTGACTGGATTAAGAGGACTCTCATGTTGCTGGGCACGGTGAAAATTACCATTGTTCCTGTTAATTCGAGCACAATAAACGAAAATAAAGAGAACATTAATAGATAAAGGAATGTGGGGAGAAAGGTGTTACTAGGAAGCACTGCAGGTACAGAAGGACTTTACAGATAAGCAGAGGAGTGAGGAGAGGAATGTGTAATGTAACAGCCGGTTGGCTACAGAGGGGTTGTTAAGCTGAATGTGTTAGTGTAGTTCTGCCTGACTCATTGATCCTGTTTCTGACTGAGGTCTGTGCACGTTAGAATCTATGATCCCGACCATGACTCTGAAGTACAGCAGCTGACCTGTGCTGTGTATCGATAAATCCATGGTACCGTCTGTGGTGCCAAAGTCACACACAGATTTGTAATCTTTTAATTACTATATTGTAGCCCATGCACTCAATAGAGTAATTTCACCTTCATGATTAGAGTGACAAGGAGCATAATGTCATCACAGAAGAGCTCAAGGATCATAGCGGCGCACTGCTGCTTGTTGTATTTCCCATAATGTAAAGATATGTTTTGAACCCTTGGGTTAGGGTTAGGGTTAGGGCAACCTCCTTGTTAAAAATTAACAAATCACCTACTGGTAAGAGCCACCTGTCTGTCACATTATCCTCTCACACACAGGAAGGATGCTGCACAAGTCAGCATCCCTCCGCCGATAATAACCCGGCTAAGATTATGGAGAGAAAGCTGTCAGATGTGACTTCACAGAGACTCGAGCTCACCAAGAAAGATATTTTAAGGGCATGTTGGACATCTCATCCCTTTAAATCAGAAAATGTGGAGACAGTTAAAGCGAGTCATCCAGCAACTACAGAAGAATGATGCAACCTGAGCTGAGAGCATTAAATATTAAGCATCATTTTAAACCAGCTGGCATCACGACCGCCTCAGGGAGACACGCTGCAAATGTCACAAACACACACACACACACACACACACACACACACACACACACACGGTTGCACCCATGCAAATACACTCACTATTCCCCCTACTAAAGGCAGCACTGAGACCTAATTTGTCTTTTACTTAATATTTGTATCATATGTCTCCCACTACTACCAACAAGCATAATCAGTCTTTGATATTATACATTTTTCAGCAATCCGAATTGATTTTTTGTAATAAAAAAAGATTTTAGGGGGTGACTATGCAGAGGCAACAAATTAGAGGTGAATACACCAAAAATAAAACACACACTTGTTAAATTTAAGATACTTCAGGGTTTTTTTTTTGGTTTAGTCTGGTATGAACAGCAGCTTATGGCTAGTGCAAGCTAATGTTAGCAAAAGTTTGATAAATGTAATCTTTGAAACTGCCACCAGTTCACTGAATATAAATTCTTTAATAACACATTTGATAATTTTATATCTATACAGTATATAAATGTGCAAGTTACATCACCACTGCATAAACATAGATGTTTATAAAACATCAAAGCAAGTACACAAAGGTCATACTTGAGTAAAAGTAAAGATATCTAGATAAAATATCACTGCCATATTCTGGCATACTTTAAAATCCCAAGTACAAAAAAACGTATATTATACATATATTTACATGTATATACCGTATATAATAGGTAAACTGATTAATGGCCTGGCCAATTATTGGACTTTATATTCAGCATTTTTATCTCAAAATTGTACTTAAAGGGAAACTCCACCAATTCTCCACGTTTAGATGTGTTAACAGGTCTTGGGGAGTACTACTGCATATGAAGAGGGAGTAGTATAAAGTCTTTTGTGTGTAATCTGATAAACTGCCTCCAGTGATGTCACTCAGCGGCTAAGTTGCATTGTAGGTTAGGTAGTAAGGTGGCAGGTTTGAAAAGCAGTGCACTGGTCTAGCATCGCATTCCTGTAACACTGCTGGACTCATCAGAGATATCACCTTTTTTATTCCATGCGTTTGTCTACCTAATAAAAACCTGGTGCCTATATTACCCACAATGCAAAGTATTTAATGCACTTAGTTACATTTCATTACCGCATACATTTCTTGTAGACATTGTCACAAATTCATCTATACTACTATGGAAAAACCTGCCCTTCAAACACAAAGGAGATCATTTTATAACCAGACAGTACGAAGAATTGTAAGTTACGTCACTGGAGGATGCTGAGAAATACTAAACATAATGTAGCTGCTGTCGCTATCTGCCAGAACTGGTCCTGCCTTGGGCATGTGGAGGGCAAAGTGCTGTGATATTGAATACCACTGTAGTACCATTATCAAATCTGTCTGTCCCCAGATGACACTGTTTGTTCTGGGTGAGTTTTCGGTCGTGGGGTTGTGCTGTGTTTAAATATTACATTTTACTGTTTGATACAAAACACAAGTCTCTCTACATTGCAACACTTCAAGTCTTTGACAGATATTTGTAGCCTTACTCGACTCATTTAAACCTGTTTGTATGTTTTTTGCTGCATTTGCCTACATTGCCGTTTTAATACTATAGCATGCAACTTATCATTTTGATGACCCAATGTGTACATTCTCAAAGTGAGGACCTTGGGAAACATTTAACATGCAAATCTGAACTGATGTGAGCCGAGCCGGGCCTCTCCCAGCTGTCCGTTGGCCTTGTCTGCCCTCCACCTTCATCTCCTCTTTAATCCCCAAAGCTTCTCTCTCTCCTCCTCCTCCTAGCCTGTGCCCGTTATCTACTCCACCCGCTCTATCAGTTCCCCTCTCTTTCCACTCCTCTGCAGACTCGCATGCCTTTCCCATTGCGAGGGCGTCTCGACAGTAACACTCACCATGGTGCCAGCGTTCGTGCCTCCCTCGTCCTCTTGCTCTCCTGTCACACAGTGTGTCCTTCTGGCCTGGTGTTTACAGAATTAGACCCCGTTGAGAGATGATGAAGGGAGGGGAAAAATAAAGAAGGGGGGGATGGAGAGAAATGGGGCTGAGAACAGGTGACGAACTTGTGTTTATCTGACAAGCCGAGGATGCTTAAGTTATAATCTACTCTAACACTACTTTTTTTGCAATCAGCACATGAAAGACCGTAGACACACACTCTGTCTCCATGGGGGTCCAGTCATCCTCTCAAATCCACATGAAGCAGCAGCGCTGCAGCACTGAGCCAAATTCTATTTATTCTCTTTGAAGGGGATATGATCCAACTTTGTCAAATTGCTGCGTAATCTTAACAGTTTGCTTTAATCTGTATTTCTTCGCAGCTCTCAGAATAAACATTCAAGGTCATCAAAGGTGTCCTAAGCCTCGTCAGGCCTGTATCTATAAATGTGTGTGTGTCTGGGTGTACTCACCAACCAAGCCAACAGCATACAGCCAAACATGCTCATCATTGTCATGCACATGATGGGCCTGGTTTGTCCGTCAGGTCAGGCTCAAGGAGCACCCAGGATGAAGGTGGATGAATGATGCATGTTTCTTTGAGTGCCTTTAATGTGCCACACTTGTTCTACTGACAGCCAAGGTCACCTGGTTAATCCCTCCTCTCCTGCTTTGCTGCAACTCAAATCAGCTGTTTCCTCCATCCCCCCATCTTTTCTGTCCACCCAGGTTCTCTCAATCCTTCTCCTTTGCCTCTATTTTTAGCCAGCTTAGCAGCATTGAAGGCATGAGAGGTTTATTCTCTGCCTTCTCCCTCACTCATTACCTGGCTGCCGATTCACATAGTCTGTTAATCCCATAATGCTGGAACTGAACAAATCGCCGCTAGTTTACGGGGGAAAAAAAAACCCGAAAGCGACAGAGAAGCGTGAGAACAGATCCCCTGTTAAGAATTTGCTCTATTGGATCCTCAAAAATACATTGGACCCAATTTATTGAGTGTTGTTGTCTCCTGTTTGTCTATCTTTACCTTTGAGTGCTCCATTGACAGCGTGTACATTCCCACCATACTTCTTCAATCAATACACACAGTGCCATTAGGGAGAGTTACAACTCCTGCTCAATTCCCAGATCATATTTATCGATCCCGACGTTTATCTTGTAGGCACCTTAATGTACATTGCAAAGTCAGCACAGGGTAGTGCAGCTCAGTTAAAATTAGAAAGAATACATGAATAAATAATCATGTTCACAGACGCCATCTTTAACTGTAGGTGAAACACACAAAGAAAGTCAGAGGTACCATATTGGCTGGGAGTTTTCAGTGTGTCTGCAGTGAGCTGACCTTGGTGTTAAGTCTTCAACGGCATTTGCACTGCAAATTGTCATCATGTCAGCAATAAACCCTTTACACTTTCCACTCCTTCTCAGAGTGGCCATGAACCTGTGTGATCAGAATACAGGCAGAGAACAGACTGCAGAGTCACGGTGAGCTGCTGGTCAGGCCTCACCTTCAACTGCAGCACCAGAAGCTAATCTGCACCGGGCCCGGCTCGTTCAGGACACTGCTGCACTCCCTACAAATTAATATGGATAAGCTGAGAGACACAAGTGGTTTAAACGTGTGAGTCAGTGGTGCAGGAAGGTGATGTATGTAATCCTCACATTCTGCATCTAAAAAGACATACCACATCCTTTTTGGCTCCTTTGGTGCAGTCTCCGTGCTAGAGAAATGAATCACGCCGATCTAAAAATGGACCACATCTTGTGCCAGTGGAGTTTTTCATGGGACTGTGCGTACGGGATTGGAGGAAACGCAGCTTAAGATAGAAAGAGATGAGTCAGACAGGAGGAGAGGAAGCAGAGAACAAGCGCCTGCCACTGTATCAGGTGTGTTAAAGCATCTTGCAGCTCCGGCCTTTAAAATCTAGAGCCCTCGCATGGACAAATGGAGGTACTGCAGCTGCAGTCTGATGATGCAATTGTATGCTTCTAACATCTCTTAGTACTTATAGATGAATATTATCGAGTCATAAAACTCAGAACTAAATAAGGAACCAAATATTTTGTGTTTCCTTTCCTTTTTCAAATGTTAGCATGTGCTGGTGACAGCTGTAAATCTACTGGGCTAAACCTGTCCATACTTTCAGTCCACACTGCTGCCACATGGTGAAATGGTGGAATTGCAACCAGAGCAAAAAATGTCTGCAGCTGCAAAGAATAAAGAAACGAATCACTCAAGTCGACTGATTTGATCAGGATCATAATTTAACTCTTTATTGAATCGACAAATGCCAACATGATTTTAAAAATACAATTCTTGAAGAGTAAAATAGATAAAAACTTACATTATTCAATTAAAGGGAAAAACAAAATCACTTATCTTGAAAAGGCTATTTGATCAAACTGGTTGGCACTAAACACACATAGAGACACATTTGGGTTTATGATGAAAAGGTCCTGTTTAACCCTTGTCCCTGATAATGGACGGACACATCAGGCTCCGTTTCAACCCCGTGTTTGAAATTCATAAAAAAAACCTACTTAATCCTCCACTAGAGAGATGAGTTGCAACAGATTTCATGGACATAATCCAGATTTATCCTAATCCATCTGAACATGCTGGTAGACAAAGTGAATGATATAAAAAAAATAAAAATAGGTATAAAAGTTTCCAGTGTTGTAAAGTAACAGACATCCCCCCGAATATGCAGCACTTGTTTTAAAGGAACTGAGAATCTTCCAAGTATGGCTTTAAAGATGGATGCAAGTAGGTTAGGTAAAAAATAGAATACATTATTACAGCTACACCAATTATGTTTGATGAGTCAGCAGCTCTTCAATTGTGTTCCCTTCCACCCGAGTTGAGCTAACAGTCACTAAATTTTCACAAGGTCAGCAAAGGCCGAAGTCATAAGAAAAACAATTCAGATATGAAACACAAATATCCACACGTCTGTAATATTGCTCCAGCAGTTAAGCCCCATGGCTGTGGTTTACCCCCTGATGTCTTCATGGTCTGTGAGTTTCGTCTCGGCGCTGCACGATGAACTGCAACTAATAGCTTCTCCACAGGGCGCCTGTTTTACACCGACTTTGTGCCAGCTGGCTTTTGGAAACCGACAACAGCAGACAGATACGACTAGACAGAGGCAACATGTAATACCCCCAGATTGTGCTTTTGTTAACCAAGACACCAAGACATGTCGGCAACTATAATGTGTGTGCGACAGCCCCACATTTGATAATGCAAGGCAGTTCAGTGTTGAGACAAAACATCAGCTCCATGCTCCTGAAATGCAACAGTGATCCTAACTATGATGTCACATTCATCAGCGTATTCAGAAACAACCCTGTCTTTGATTTCCTCTATAATTTAAGGATTGTAATGTCATTATATTCCTGTAACTGTGTGCTGCAGCTGTGCAAACAATATACTAGCAACATATTGTATCTTGCTGGCTCAAGCTAATCAGGGTTTAAAAATAGCCACATTCTAAAAATAAAAAAATAAAAATAAAAAAGCAACACACACCCGAACCTGATTATTTCATAGCACATGCTACTTGTAACTTGATCACAGATAAATTTCTCAAACAAGACGGCGCAACAGAGCTCTGTTTCTGCGGCACAGAACTGAAAACTCATAGCTAAGCACAAAATGTTCACATTCACCAGTCTTCACACTTTTCCGTCACAGAGCCTCCAAGTTGTTTCTCTGCAGAAATATTCACTCACTCGGTCATGCACACATATTTACACACAAACGCACACACACACACACGTCTTCTCGGCATCTGCTCACACGAACATGGCGGGCGACACGAAGCTGTCCCCACGGTTGACATTGGGGCCCGGATGATAGTCCTGGGGGTCGCTGTCTGTGCGCATGTAGGGAGGCGGGACCTCGTTGTTGCCTGGATCATCCCAGCCAGAGGGGGCAGCAGAGTAATAGTGGTCCCTGTCGTCATCAACATTAGCCTCATCATCATGGTAGGCATCCAGGTCCTGGCAGCAACAAGACAACAGTAAACATCATCCTTTATATTTTGATGAAATATCTATCCCCACGTTCTCTAGATCCTGTCTCAACAGCCTCTGGTGCACAATGTATTCTTGCAGACAAAATGTCATTCATCAGTTTCTGAAAGGCTAGAGCATGATACAGCAGTTTTCTCTCCATATTTGAAGGTCAAGTTATATCCAGTGGTGGAGAATTAAGATCCTTTACTTAGTATATAACAATAAATAATGAGTGAGTACTGTGAAAATACTCAACCACAAGTAGAAGTCCTGCTTTTTAAAGTATTATAAAGTATTATCAGAGAAAAATACTTTCTGCAAACAATCCCTGCCACTACCATTATATAATATATGATGTTTCTGGATTAATGTTACTGGTGCATTAACGTTCAAGCTGCATTTAACTACTTTATACTCGGCTGGGTGGTTTAATCTACAGCAATACATCATTTTCTGTAATCACATGTTTGTGGTGGTGCTGTAAACGATGCAAGTCTAGTCAATGCATTTTATAGCTATTCCAAGTTTTAAATTGATTATTTACCTTAAAATGTTCAATATCAAATTTAGGGGGAGATAGAAATATTTTATCATGTAAGTAACCAGTTACTAATGCAGTCAGATAAATGCAGCAAGTGTTTGAAGTACAATATTTATCTTTGAGGTGTAGTGGAGGAGAAGCAACAGTTGAATACAAGGGCAAGAACCTAACACTTCTAATCTGCACTATGTACAGTACCCAATACAAAATTCTGTGATCTCCTACTGAGAGGATAAGCATTACACATGGCCTACAGCACTGACAACTAGTGTGTGATGCATTCCAGAACTGATTAGATCTACTGTGCTTCAGATGTTTTGGCTTGAACAATTCAAGTATTTATACCAAACAAATCTCTCCTTAGCTTGATGAGTATAATAATGAAAAACCCAATCATAATCAATTACCCTGGATGGATTCTGGCTAAACCTAAGATATAAACCACTGTTATTGTGTCCTCAAGCTTCAAGTTAATTGGTAGATTTCTTACTGCAGTCGTGCAGTGACACACACCATTAACCAGAGTGTTGCTCTCCAGACTCTGTCTCACTGCCCACAGACACTGCGCTAACTAAATGACCATTCACACTTCTGAGAAACAACGAGACCGCAGCTCATCGACAGGCTTCCTCATTTGATTCTAGGGAGACGGAAACTGCAATGGAAAATTGAATAAATAAAACACACGCGTCTTAATCTATCCATGAATTCACAAATTGATGACGGTTAAAATATTAATCAGTAACCCTTTCAGCACTTAACCAAAAGGTTCCCTTAACAAAAAAACAGACCTTAAAACAGAACTGCAAGTTTTGCATTACATTTTAATATGAGGCCTTCTCTCTCCCTGCAGAACAAAAAGTTCTGCCATGTGGTTGCACAACATGTAATAACGGACTGAGGTAATGCTGCCTCATAAAGAAAACAGGAAACAACCCCAGACACCACCCTAGTGAAAGCAAGATAGCCAAAACAGATTTTCTAGATAAAAAATGGTGTACTGAAGAAGTTTGACTCATTTTCATTTTGACAGAAGCTCACACTGATTCACACCTTGAAACAAACACGATGAGTAATGTAGGTTTGAGTTACAACAATCTGATTATGTGTTCCCTCTGCTTTTTTAACCAACATGTTCCCTTACCGTGACCGGCTCAGCACTCCGGGTGTTGTAGTATTGGTCCTGCAGCGGTCTGGTCTCGACCACAGGGGCATGACTTATGTTCATCTCCTGAGGACACACACACATACATACATACACGTCAGCACATTTCAGTAGATATAATCTGTTAGTGTTGCTATGTGTAGAACAACCTGACACAGCTGTCTGGTTAATAATACTGCTGTCCTGACAGGCATTTGTGTCGAGGGTGACTCACCCTGTTAGCAGAGCTGTTGGTCTTCTTAGGAGGAGGGGGCTTGTACTTGGGTGGGCCGCTACAACGCAAACACACACACACACAGAGCTGACCAGTGAGTCACAGAAGCATGAGCCATGCAGCCTGGCATTTCATCTAATGGATCAATTTACAAATAACACACAGAACAACCACCCAGACGTGAAAAACGATAGTAAATTGAAGTACAGTCAGTCGAACAGATACTCACTCTCCGTTCAGTTTGTTGTTGCGGTGTTTGCGGTACATCGCTATGGCTGTTCCGATGATGGCCAACAGTATGATGACTCCGATGATGGCTCCTATGATGCTGCCTGTGGTAGCACCCTTCTCTGGAAGACGAGTACCTGCAAAAATAAGACGAAGAGAAGAGAGAAAATATACCGTGAGATACAATCAGAGGAGGAGCTGACTGGAGGGCACTACGAGACTCCAATTCATAACAGAGCCTTACTTTTTAAATATGATTAAAGAGAATGGTTCACAACCGTCTGCCTTATGAAACCTCACAATAAAGTCATGTCTACTCGGAGATTGTCATCACCTGAGATTCAGACTGTTACACTTAACTGAGGAGGTAAAACCATCCACGATTATTAAAGATGAAAAGCAACAATTAAAGGAATAGTTGGACATTTTGGGAAACGCATTTAATTTGCTTTCTGGTATGGTGATGGAAGAGAAGACTGACACCACTCTCATGTCTGTCTGGTAAATGTGAAGCTACAGCCAGCAGCATGTTAGCTTAGCTTAGCTTAGCATAAAATGGCTTTTGAAGACCACAAACAGCCAGGAAAAAGATTTGTATCGTTTGATCTGACAATATCAAAAGAAAAGCATCTGTGAACATTGATACAGCAGGTGGCAATATGCTCCTCTAAAAATGGTTTGCATTTTGTCAATAAGCACAGAAGAAGAAGAAAACGTGCAGCACGCTGTTGTCGCATTCATGGCGTTAAACTGCTGCACCTGGGGAGAGCCACGGCGTGCAGACTGGAGAGCTAAACAACATTAAAATCATCCAAGTATAGATATTTTTGATAACTTGCAAAGTCCACAAATCCACCTACTGGCACCTCTAAAGCTCACTAATTATAATTAATTCGGACAAGAACAAAGTGAGATAGGAACAATCTGTGTTTAAAGATGGTTGTGTGCCAGACTGCTTCTTGGCTTGGCATCAGCAACCTCCTGGAGTCTCAGTTAGTTTCCTGGCAAAGGCTCAGAACCAATAAAACTGATATGAAGCTGGTATCAATCTTCTTGAATTACTTACTTAAAGGAGAACAAGGAGACGAGGCTGCGGGACGCGGCTGAAAGCAATATGTGCTCCCGAGATTAAGAATTAACCCTGATGCTCAAATTGAGGAAAAGTAGGAGAAAGTTTTTTTTTTCTTGAGGCGGAACTATGTTTTCTAATTTTACTATTTTGTTAATCGCTTACACTCCATGTTGAGAACCACTGATTTAACAATATTAGAAGTCATACAGTGTAAGAGTGGAGGTAATATGATAAAAGTTGTAGTTAGTTAGTACACTGTCAGACCCGCGACTAAAGGTGATCTTGGTAAAAAGAATGAGGATGTGTATATTAGCGCGAGTGTGTGTGTGCACCACTGTGCTGGTGAAGTACAGAAAGGGTCTTGATTAGAGCGTTGAGTCACATGGATGATTAAGGCGAACCAGAGGAGTCATGCAGAGGTTCCACTAATGAACCCTGACCACACCGAACATCCACTGGCACACGCACACACACAGTGCACGCACGCACGCACGCACGCACACACTGTATGTTTACTGAAGGTGCAACCCGGCTCATTATCCGCTCGTATTCCGTGGGGATTATGCTAATGAGGGGGCGGTAAAGGGCAGAGAGGATCTGAAGCTCATTTGATGAGAACAAACTCTGGTCCTAGTAATTGGAAGGGTCATGATTGAATGTTGTTAGCCCTCTAATTACAATTCTCCTCTAACAATAGACTACTTTGAATATCTCCTAAAAAAAAAATAAAATCATTCTTTTCGCACTTACAAAGTGTCCTAATGATCATCTCTTTGCCCATTATTACAGCCCAGCATAACGTCCTCTACCGCTGACCCTACATGTTCTCCCGTGAACACCAGCTTTGGTTTTCCTTTTTCTTTCATGCTTTTTTTTTTTTATTGTGCTCAGTAATGGCTTTCTGCGCTCCACCTACACAATGGGCTTTATAAACACTACTTCTGAGTCATGTTATTATAATTTGGGATTTTTTGTTGTACTTGATTGAAGGCATTTGAAGGTAAAAACACGAGAATGACAAAATGAAAGATGTGAAATTAATAAAAATATCAAAATGGATCTGAACCCTCAATTTGAAAAGCACCTTAATCCGCTCAGTCACAACAACAATCACTAAGCTGTCCAACTATTTAAAAATGAAACAACGGGGTTCCCTGAATATAATAAATAGAAAAATAATCTTTTGATGGGCTGAACTGAGTTAATTATGTTGTTTGGACTCATTCTGTGGGAGGCAAAACAGTTTTCCATTGTTAAAACTTAAATTGCTCATACCCGGGACCAAAACCAAAAAAGTGCAGCCGTCAGTGCATCTAAAGTAGTTTTCTGATTCTAAAGTGACACAAACATGCCATGGCACTCAAACATGGAGAGAAATAAAGATCAAACAGGAATCATACTCTTCGTTTAAAGGGTAACTCCACCAATTTTACACTTCTAAGTGTGATTACAGGTCTTGGGGAATACACTACTCAATATATGAAGAAGTAAGTATAACACTTTTTGTGGCTCTAGAGGAAACAGAAAGGCCTCCAGCGATATCCCTCAGTTGCATTATGGGTAATGTAGGCACCAGGTTTTGAAAAGCAGTTCACTAGTCTGGCATCGTACTCCTCGTTATGGAAAGTTTTGAAACAAATGATCAAAGTCAATACAGCATTGCCAGAAATATCACTTTTTTTGTTCCCTTTCCTTTTCAAAACCTGCTGCCAACATTACCCACGATGCAACTTAGCCATTGGGTGACATCACAGGAGTGACTGGAGCGAAAAAGAATGATTCCTGTACCTTCCCAGTATCTAAAAAAATGTTTTGTTAGCAAGATATACTTTGATCAATGAGCAAAAATCAGTTCAAATGAGAGTTTGGTTTGAATCACATATGACGTACAATAGTTATTACAGTATGAATTATAATGTTTTGTTTGCTCTACTGCAGAACTGCATTTCTATAAGAATACTCTACAGGGATATTATTAGTACTGTAACAAAAGATGAAGACATTGTCAAGAATATTGATTAACTTGATAAAACCCAACATCTATCTCTTGTTAATGGTTACGTAAAGTAAATGAGAATTCCCTGAACTCTGTCTGTTCTGATGATAAAATGTAACTGCCAAAATATCAAATTGCTATGTTGATTTATTGGTTTTTGTTTTGGTCAACGCTAAATTTACTACAAGAAGGTTATTGGTGGTTTCAAGCACTTGCGTAATAAAGAGATGAGGACAAGCAGTGATTATGCTGGGGAGGAAATTCAGGCCAGGCTGCAGGAAATGAAAACTAATTATTCATTCAGCAGTCTGACTCTTAAAAGTGTCTGAGCGGGAGCTTGTAAAACATACTTTTGTTTCAGCTCATCCATAAAACGCCAGACTCTGGGTTATAAAAGAACAGGAAATGTGAACTTTAAAATGAAGAATGCTAAATAATTAGTCGGATTTTTTATATAAAGACTGTCATGAAAGAGGGTGGAGGACATTTAACTGTGGCATTTTCAAAGTTATGATGGTTCTGCAGATGGAGTGTTAAGTAATTTAATAGGATGGAGGGATGATTTGCACAGAAAAACACAGAAGCTGAAGCAATTGAGACGGACTGGATGTGAAATATTAGCAGGCATTCGGGCTCTATTACATTTCCAACTGTTGCAGCTGAAATTTGGCATCAGGCACAATACATTTTCTGGCATAAATTCAAACCTATGTAGTGTTGACCGTCTGCCACATGGTGGTGCTGTGTCTCTTTAAGAACAAACCGCCGAAGCTACAGGGCAAATTCATTCTGAACCCGTACCTGTCTCTTCTTTCGAGTGTTTTTGTGTTACTGCTTCCTCATTCCAGTGCTGTGTCTGTTTATCATCACACCGCCCTCCTTCATTTTGGCTCCCAGGATCTTTTAAAACTAGAGCCCCCCACCCTCCACCCTTTCGGCTTTGCCTTATCTCGCGGGTGTCATTATCCAACCAAACTCATTTTCACTCAGCAGGTTTCAGGTAGAAAGCTGCGCCTTCCTCTCTGATAACCTCTGAAAGAGAAGACAGAGCTGCTGCAGGAAATAAAAAAAAAAAGAAAAAGGCCAATTTTAAGGATTGAGGTGCAGTGATCTTGTGAATGACTTGACTCGAGAGCGTGCCCTCTGTGTTGGCCCTGGACACCAGCCATGTCTTGCACTAATGAAATATCCCAGACAGAGAGAGAGGGAGCGTGTACGTTTACTGTACATCTGCCCAGCCTGGTTAAAATCCCTGCAGCTCTTCGCCAAGGACACACAATCAGACACACGCCGACCCGCACACAGAGCACCTCAAGAACATACAGCCGTACAAAACGTGAAATATGCAGTGTTGTAGCCACACATGCATCACTGCATTAAGGAGCAGCTGGCATCCTCTGCTGTAACCTCATCACTCAGTCTGACGTATTTACAAAAACACACTGGTCTGCAGCGTGCCCTTTGCCCTGCTGCCTTTCACATGCTTACAACCAGGACGCATACATATTCAAACATAAAAACAGACACTGAAAACAAGCGCATATACAAAATAGTACAGTATGATTCTGAGGCTGGAGGCAGCTCTGTATCTCAAGCCCAACCGCGCGTGTGTATGTGTTTTAAATTCACTGTGAATGAGAAGATGGTCCACAGTTCAAACTCAGTTAAAGGTCAGCTCCATTCTTGTCAGCGGATCAATGCAGAGGACCGTCCAGTCCGATACACATCTATCCCTTCCTATATGTGAGCCCTCCATTGCTCACCCGCGCCTGCCTGGCCAGCCAGTCAACCGTAGACCGCCACTCTCCCACAGGGCGCGGGATGAGGGGGGGAGGGATGGAGTGGGAGTGGAGGGAGGGGAGATGTGGCTGGATGGTTGGCTGAAACTGTCTGAAATTACCGCAGGAACCACTTCAGCAAAGTTGAAAATACCACCAGGATCTCTGGAGTTTTAGAATGCAGGGCTGGATACCGGCCGCAGCTCTGCAGCCGATGGTGAGACTTTTCTTTTTTTTTTTCCAGATTTACCTTTATATTCTCTTCATTCCTGCCTGAAAATACTTGAAAACGGGGGGGAAAAAAATTCAGGAGACGGATCATAACTCCTTAGAAGGAGTATGAGTCACTGACGGGAAAAGCTCAAATGAGGAGAGAGCACTCAGTGAAAGAGGATTCGGTGAGAGATGACTCAAGTCGAAGCGGCGAGGTCCAAACAGAAGAGTTCGGGAGAGTGACAGTGAGAAGAAGGAGGTGAAAGGAGAGGAATCAAACATGGGGGAGAGGGGGTGAGGCAGCAGGAACAGCCAAGTGAGATGAAGGCTGTGATTAAGAGGCTGGCTTCAGATCGGTTCAGAGGGATTTCCCGGCCGCTGCCTGCAACTGGCTGATCACAGGCTGAAGGGATGAAGGAGAGAACGGGAAGACAAAGATCTCACATCCCTCTCTTTTCCACTCAATCCCCTGTTCTCTCTTCCTGTGTGTTTACGCCTCTCCCTGGAGGGATTAAGGTTAACATGCTGGCCTATCCTCAGCTTCCCCGCACAGGCCGGGGTTTTTGCTGCATTTATCTCTGCCTCCTCCTCTACTCTCCTTCCATCCATCCCTCCTTCACTCCATCCCTCTTTCCTGTCATTCCTGCTCCATCGCCAGTGTAATTTGGTATTCGCTTGTTATGCCCGGTAATACGACAGCACAAATCTGCAGCGTCTCCCTCTGCATCTCTTATCTCCTGTGCCTAACGAGTAGAGATAAGCCTGTTTTTATTACCCTTCCTGACCTCTTCCACAAATCTGTAGACACACACACACGGCATGAACACCCACACACCTACGCAAGTTTCGACACAGACTGCCTGCTAACCGACCTGAAAATCGGAAATTTTCATCTCTTCCGGAGTGCTGCAGATCCACTGGAGAAAAGGTTCAGATATACATGTGGTTGTTCTTGGCTTAAGAGATTAGCAGCACTGGTCACTAGAAAAAAACAATCCTACTGTAGCTCATGATCAAATTCAATCCTAATGGGTTAGCTTGACTTTTTAAAAGGGACAGTTGACCAAAATATCCAAAGCCTGAGGCTTCCTGCTGGCTCAGTGGGGCATAGCCTCGGCCATGTGGCGGTGACGTTGTGAGACCGTCCCGCTTGTGAATTTCGCTGCTTGTCATCTTCCCCCTTTTTATCCACCCTTACATCTTTACAGTCACTCTCCAGAATGCTTTTCAGTAAAGATAGAAATGTCTACTTAATTATATAAATCCAAAGTGTTTGATCAACCTACCACCATTAACGGCGGCGAAGGAGCAAACATGTTTTTTGATTTCGTATTCCCTTTTAATACGGGCAAGTTTTTCTTTGTTGTTTAAGAAGATGTCAGTGGGAACTTGGAGGTTCGCCCTTAATGCAAGGTTTGGATGTAACGAGACCGACAAACCAGTTTCAGCTGAATCCCAAGCTGAGACACAGGCTACAGTACCACCCGGGCATAGAAAAAAAAAAACGCAAGGCTACCAGAGTCACAGCAGAGTGCCTGGAGATGAGATTAGGGCTGAATGAATTGATGGCCTCTGAAAGAGATTAAGATAAAGAACAGTACATGTAATCTCATTGCTCACTAAGAGAAAAGAGAAATCCTAGCCTTTAAATTCTGAGGTTAACCTGGTAAAAAACACACACCCTATCCATCCATTGATGCATTCGCTCAGGCAGAGCTGTGCGTACACCTGCCTAACGCTCTGGTAAAACAGTAACTCAATAATCAACCGTGTAGATAACTGCACAGGCCGGGGTGAGAAGAAGACGGGAGGGAGGGAGCTAAAGGAGGCAGAAAAAGAGGAGAAACAAAAGGTAGCAAAAATAGAACAAAGTGAAGCTCGTGGCTACACCGACAGGGTACATATGGGCCCGAGCCTACAGACGTGCACATCTACACCTACGCGCACACACTTAAATTATTCAAGATCAATGCACGTGCTTCAGTGTTGAGTGCTGCAGCTACCCCTGACATTAATTTCATGGCAGCTGAAGACCTGCTTCACCCACTACCCCAATTACTATCGCCATCACTGTCATTTACTATTCACTGCACTCATGAGGCCATTACAATTCATTTCAGCGCAAAACAAATCAGATCAAATTGATTGTGCCTGTCCGGACAAGACGGCCAGCTGATCGGCTCAGTGAGGAGAGACTCTTCTGATCTGACAGAAGGAAACACTGAGCGAATTTTGTGTGTGTGTGTGTGTGTGTGTGTGTGTGTGTGTGTGTGTGTGTGTGTGTGTGTGTGTGTGTGTGTGTGTGTGTGTGTGTGTGTGTGTGTGTGTGTGTGTGTGCGTGGCTGTGTAAGATATTGGTTGCCAGGCTTTTCAGTAATGCTGGTCATTTCTAATCTACTGTGATTCCGGTGCATTTCAACTGGCTGAGGATTAAAATCATGTCACTGACACTGTGTCGTGTGCATGATGTGAGTGTGCGTTTGAATGTATGCAAGTGTGTGGGTGGGGGTGTGTGTGTGTGTGTGGGTTTTGACATTTTAAAAAGCTGTGTTGTGGTAATGTGAAAACTCTGCATGCTGTGTGTGTGGGTGTGTGCGTGTGTATGTGGGTGTGTCGCTGCTCTCCCTCTCCCTCTCTGGGGAGACAGTGTGTTCCCTGCCACAGTGCATCAAAGCACACTCAGTTGCCTTGGGAGAAGGCAGGAACTCTCTCTCCATCTCTACCTCCCCCCTTCTCTCTCTCCCTCCATGCCTCCATCATCCTCCCTCTCTTTCCTTTTTTCTCTCTGACAAGGTCGCTGTTCGCCTCTTGCTGTCTCCCTGTCAATATTTACAGTCCACTTTACACTGGCACCGAGGTGGTCGGCTGCAGCCAGCGGAGAAAGCGGGGCTGCATTAGCCAAATGTAGCTGTCCACTCAGGACATGAATGATCTGTTGTACTACAGGCAGCACTCTGTTTCTCCCTCTGCCTCCCTTTCTCTCTCTCTCTCCCTCACACACACACACACACATACGTACACAGATAGAAGGGTGGGAGGTAACAGGTAGAGCCAGAAACAGCACGCAGATACTTAACAGGAGAGTAAAGAGTGCTCAAAAATCACAGGTCAGGTTCTTACCACATCCATCGCAGCACATTAAATGGCTAAAACTATTTTAGCACTTTTTATTATGAACATATTAACCAGTATGACACATTACACCACTGTCACAAAATTAAAGTGGTGAAATTAAAATGCTGTGTGTTGTATATTTAACATGATAATAATGATAATTCAGAGAAATTGTAATGATAAGACAAGTTATTCATTAATGCAAATATGTACTGATTATCATAATCTAGTACACAGAACATTACCTCTAGGGATACAATTAAATGGTACAATATGTTATGTCAATCCAAACCAAGGTTAACATTCTTTAATCATCAGTAATGTTTGTAATGCCTAGCAGAAAAACATATCTGTCATTCTAAATATGACTGACGCAAAAGTGCTGTTCTTCCCATTAAGTGAAACTGTTGCTTTAAAAAAAGGAACTGAGTTAGACTGTTATGTATCACATCAGAAACTACTCTTTATACATACTGCATTAAAAAAACATAAATAACTAATTCAGTTAATTTTTAATCATAACTGACTTGAGATCATTAATTTTTCCCACAAAATTTTGTAGAACAACTGGAGAAGACAATTTCTGAAGAAACTGTGGTGTGTAGTGTGGTGTGGTGTGAATGCTGCTTGAAGTAGAGTATGAAAAGTGGAAAAAGTCGGGTAAGGGTGAAGGATGCAAAATATATTATAGGCTGGAAGCTAAACTGTAAAGCTGGTTTGAATTTGTATGGAGAAGCAGCTGAAAAAGTTGTAAAAGTGGGAAAGAGTCAATTATTACGAGTGGGAAGTTGAACTGATCTCATAATGTACCAAAGATGTGCAAAATATTTCAATTGAGTTTCTGGCTTAAAGAATAAATAAGCAGGTAAAAGTACAATTTTGTATTAATAGTTAAAAAACTGGGAAAGGGATGAAGGCAAAATGTATTACAAGCTAGGAGCTAAAGTACATGACTTGATTATTGGCTGGGAGCTAAGCCGCATAGCTGGGGTTTGATTTGTATGAAGAAGTGGCTGGAGGAGTATGAAGAGTTGTAAAAGTTGGGCGAGGTCAAAGGATGCAGAATATAGTTTACCAAGCTGGGAGCTAAAGTGTACTGCTGACCTGAATCTGTATAGAGAAACAGCTGAAGGAATATGAAGACTTGTTAAAGTGTCACATATAATGAAGTTGAATAAATCTCAAACATAGGCTTCAACACATACAAGTTAATAACTGTATTTATTGTTGGACAAGTGGGAAAGGGATGAAGTCATATATATATTTATATATCTCTTCGAGAAGCACGTTGTTTCTTTAATGGTGGGGAGTTAAACGGCATTGTTGGCTTTGTATGAAGAAGGATTGAAGTATGAAGAGTTTAAAGATGGGAGAGTCAGTTAATATGTGCTTTCTTGATGAGAGAAAAGATCAATACCACATTTATTACTTATGGCCTGGAAATTAGCTTAGCTCAGTTTGACATAATGACTGAAAGCAGTTGGAAAAGGCTACCCTGGCTCTTTCTGAAGTTAATAAAACAAAATAAAAATCTGTCTACCCCTCTAATGATCACTAATCAACAGGTAGAATGTCAGTTATTGAAACTTTGCAAAAACAGAAATGTAAAAAGACGGATCCTTCGCATTTGGAGAGAGCCCGTTTCCCCCCTGCTTCTCTATGACAAGCAGGGACAGTCACAGCCTGGTTCTATCGCTCCATAGTGCACACACACTTGAAATCTGTTTGATCTTCACATCCAAGTCTCCGCGAGAAAGCGAGTAAACGCATTCCTCAAAATGTCAAACTCTTACTGCAAATGTTAAAGTGAAAATTTCAAAGGCTCCTCCAATAGCAGCAGGTGTCCTACTTTTTCTGTGAGTGTAGCACATAAGAACACATGTTCAAACCTGAAAGTAATCAGGTTATTACAGTAATCTCTGAGACCACATTAGATTATCCAGATGTAGTGGAAGATGACTTTGGTAGGTAACGTACACACCTGTGTAAACACTGTAATTCACAGTAAATGTTGCAATCTGAGAATATCCAGCTTTCTCCTTTACCTCACGATGCCTTCAGGCTCCACATCCATCTTCTTGCCCTGCTTTTTCTCCACTCTCCTCACCCCAACCCCCCACACCACTCTCCCCTCTTCCTCTACCAGTGTCACCGCGGCCTTGAGGCCAGGCAGTCGGGAGCAGCTGGTCTGTTTACCTGCCCTCCTAACTACTGCTAACCCCTGGCTAGAAGGGACTCTCACCTCATTACCCACCACTCAGCCACACATACAACCCTCAAACTCTAAGCTAGCCTCTTAGATTTCTCCCCTACAGTCAGGATGCGACACTGTAATAGTCTCCATGTATCGCAATCTATTCAGCTGCCTGCTGTGCAGCGATGTTAGATATAACGAGAAGGGGAGGAAAAAAAAAGAACAGTAAAACGTCTAAGACTTGGCTACTGCTCCTTGCCTCCCTCTTTCTCTAAAGTGCGGAGAGTCAGTGCGTTCATTTCTCTCAACTCTCACCGACTCACATGTGAGTGCTCATCATGTCGCCCTCCTACCAAGTTCCTCACACAGACTGCCAGAAAGGAAACGGCGCGCGGAGGAAGAGACCGAGATTGGCAAAGGAGGGGAGAGAGTGCAGAACATATAGGAGAGAACATAGAGAACTAAGAGAATAGAAGATTCAAGCTGCAGGGTGGAGACGCAGACGCTGAAGATGTGTGGGGTGGGGGAGAAGAACTGAAGAACGAGAGAAAAAAAAAAAGTATGTGGCACAAGAAAAAGTTGCGCGTGTCCCGCTCATTCAGCAAGATAACATATAAAACTAATGATCCTCTTTGAGAATTTGCTCTGTTTTTTTTTGGATTCTTTTTTTGTTGGGATAATGATTTCCTTTCAAGCGTTGTTTACCTGCTGTATTGTTGACCGCAAAGAAGGCACCAAGAAAAAGAGCCTCGCACGGAGTCCTGAGAGTGCCGTAGCAGTAATAGGCCCCATCTCTCCCTCAAACTGCCTCTCATCAGCCGCTGATTAATGACACACAGCGCAGTAATGGCCCCGCGTGCTCTCCACATTCATTCACTCTCCTCTTCATCCCGTACCCCTGGAGAGAAACCACAACAATGCGAGCTGTCGAGACACCCAAAAACGACGCTCTTGCCGAACTCGAATTCAAACGCTCATTAAGAAAGACGTTTCCTCCATTGCCATTCAGTTATGCATTGCCACTGGAAGCGGGTGGACAGAAACAATAGAACACAGAAGAGACGGGAAGGTGGGGAAGAAAGCATTCACAGTCCAATTTATCTGTACAGGAATAAAGAATGGTTTCATTAGTGTTTAAATGCGGTTGATTGGCTGCTTGGCAATGGAGTGCGGGTGATTTATGCAATGGTAAAAAGGATGCAACCTGTATTCTGGCACAAGATGTGTACGCACACACTCTCACTACACAACTCAAATCTGCGCCTCTAGATATAAAAACAAACTGTTGTTGGAAATCAGAGATGTGCTCCTCTTTTGATACGGGGGAACTGCTGTACATGTGTCAAAGTTGTCAAAGGTCATCACTGTGTCTGTTCTACAGTTCTGTCAGCTATAAATCACAACACAGTGCCGCCGTATCACACTGACCGAAGTCTTTAAAGTGCAAATACAAACATATAAATGTGAGCATGCACGCTGGCAGGCACATGTGTCAAGGCTTTCGCACAAGCACATGCGTGCACACAAAGATCAGCGTGCAAACGTACGGATGCGCACGGATGCAAATATTCACATCCATGGACACGCTTCAACCCTCACACGTCACGGATGAAAGATGTCAAACTGCCATACATACATCAAATGACATTAGGCCAAGTAGCCGCCGTTAAAAACCCCTCGAAGCATCAATAATAAATCTACATTCTCATCCTCCACTGTGTATTGAATGCACTGGAGGCGACGCCACTGATCTCATTGTTCCAAACCAAGAGCGGTTGCAGGCGCAGGTTAGTTATTGGAAATGCTCTTTTATGCACTGTTGCTCTGAATATTCAGATATTACCAAACTCCTCAACCTCCTCCACCTCTCATTGTTGCCTCTTCGGATTCCTCCTGCCTCCCCCCTCTGCGCGGGGGCGTCTGTTTATCACAGAGTGTGTTTGTGTTTTGTGTTCTGTGTGTGTGCGCTTCACAGCAGCGGCATTTATGTTCAGTGCGAGTGTGTGTGGGGTAATCAATAGTGTTTTCTGTGAAGGACACTTGGGAGCAGATTGAAACCCAAATCCAAGCTGGCATGAAAGACAACATGACAGAAACACTTGCTGTTCAACCTGAAGGGGCTCAGTGTGACATCTACCCTGACTGTTGTTGTGCGTGCGTGCACACACAACCACACGCACACAAGCCCACACTGCTTTACACACACACACTTAGACACGCCTGTGGAACCCATGAGTGTGTCTTCAAATACAGTTACAAACATTTACACACTGCTACATTAAAGCAGACAAGCTAATGAGTTATTGACCGCCGAGTGTACACACAAACATACATCGCACACCGCGCTGCATCCATTCCCTGCACGACGTACGTGACCAGAGTCGTTGTCACAACTAAGGGCAGTGTGCTTTAATGAGTGTGTGTGTGTGTGTCTGCGTGTGTATGTGTATGCCTGCCTGTTTGTGTGTGCCTGCGAGTGCTTGCATGCATGCATGTGCTGGGCTCACTGTGTGTACACAAGTCATTATTAGAGGTTTAGTGTGTGCTCACCAGTCAGTCAGGCTCCAGTCAGAGGAGTCAGCTTAAGGGCTCATAGCAGCTCCCTGAGGAGACACTAAATACCATCAGCCGTTTAAATCCATCCATGACCATTTTAAATATGCAGCACACACTCACTCCATTTTTAATAAGTGCTCTGAGCAAGACAGAGGGAGAAAAAAAGAAGAGAGGAGAGACAGAAAGCAAGAGAGAAAGAGGTGGTGGGGGGGAGGCAGACTTAGGCAGAGGGAGAGGGGGGAATGTAAGGGGGGGAAAGGACGAGAGCGGAGTCTGTTGCATTGATTTCTTGGCAGTTTGGCACCGGCCCTGATTCGCCTGGAAAAGCCACAGATGTGTCAGAGCCAGTTAGGCACGCCAGAAGAAAGGGAACGGGCATACACACACAACTCAAGTCACATGCATGTACACACACAACTCAGTCACATGCATGTACACACACACAGCACATGTGGAGACAACATAATACACACACAGACACAGGGTACACAGCGAAATGCTCATAAATAGAGAGAGAATACTCAGCGTGCTCCCACAGTGTCTGCGAGTGTGTGGATTACAAAAGGCACCTGTGTGAAGTGAGAGCCGGGGATGATGCAAGAGGTTTTGATGCCTTTCTGAGGGAAAACCAGGCATTTCTCTCTGAAGGCAGTCAAAAATAGATACTATTACACACACCTAGATGGGCAGTAAATTTCTCCTTAATCCCTGGCTTAACATAGTTCAGAAAAAACCTGTCGGCTCTGCTCAGCTTTCAAAGCACACCTGACTGTGTGCGGGTGCATGCACAGCCCGGCAGAACAGCGGGCAATAGTCGGATGTACATTTTGATCTGAGGGCGGATGAGACATTAGGATCAAAGTCGGGAGAACTGGAGAGAATCAACTGATCTTAGCTCAGGATCCAAGAGCAACCTCCAGACAGACTACCTGATTAGCTAGGCATTTGTGGCCTAAATCCAGCATGCAAAGGTGAAGGGAATGTTGATGATAAAGCCTGCGGCAGAATTTTATCTAGGTCCTCTTCAAGCTCCGGACGGCACAGGTTTGAAGTGCCTGATTTCCACTGGGGTCACCTAAGTAACAGTAAAGAGCTTTGACAGATGCGTCCATCAAATATTTGTTAGATCTATTAAAAGGGACACTGAGTCATTTTGGAAATTAATAATTTGGATATCTACAATATTAATAGAGTAATAATACAAACTCTAACATGTTTTCCATAACTGAATAAACAAGCGGTTCTCAGAAGAAAATCTGGTCCCAAGAACACATTTTGAAGCAGACATAAACTGCAAAAGTTAAAATAATTTTTTAAACATTACAAAATAGTGTTGTCCTTTGTTTATTGAGTTTATCCATTCATGACAACAAAGAGTTTGTTTAGGCATTAAAAAAATAAATAAACCAGTCAATGAAAATCATTATCTTTTTATGAAAATGCCTTCCCCAAAACAACATTGTGCACCTTTAAGCCAAAATAAGACATCTTTGCTAAAATGTCATTTATTTAATTTATTTATAAGTTATGAGTTTGCTTGTACATCGTTCAAACAACTTAGATGAAGCTACAAAGCTCAAAGCGCAGACTAGCATTTGACCTAGTTTCAGTTTGACTTTCTTTAGTAAACTGTCAAAATAAGAATTGCAACTTTTATTTTCATTCATCATTAATCGGGCCCGTTGGATTCGTGTTTGGCCTATAAAATAGCAGAAATGTTCCCAGAGCTCGAGCTGTCATCTCTAAATTGCTTGTTTTGTCAAACCGAAAGCCAAAAACCTGAGATAAAAGTTTGTTTTCACATCTAGGAAGATGAGGCAAAGCAGAAAAACTCTAATTGAGAGAGTAGGCTGCATTCGGTTTTTCTCAGAATCATTTAATTTGCTGCTCATCAACAAATCAATTAATCAAAAAATTCTTTCCACTCCAACTGAAATTAAAAAAAACTTGGGGGTTTTTATTGAAGCACTTGTCACTTAAGGCTTGGATTCTACAGCTAGAGTGGCTGTTTAAACAAATACAAGAGGCTATACAGAAGCTGCTTGTATCCATCTTACATACACATGACTTGCTTTTTCACCGCCTATTGAGTTAATGATGGAAACGACAGGTGCAGGCTGTGTGCGAAACACTTGCAACCATTTGTGTAAATCCTTTATGTCAACAGCGTTCACTCAGCGGGAATGATGTCATTCTAAGTATAACAGAAAAGCCTAACACCATTTCCTGCACACACGCAAACACACAAGTCTACGAAGCTCAATCCCTCTTCCCCCAGGTGACAGGTGTGTCACAGCAGGGTGGCAAGAACCTGGTGATCCCACCCGGCAGACTGAACGACCGGTTAGTCAGCTAGCCGGCTGACTCACTGACCGGGAGAACGGGAGCTCACTCACCGGCATGCTGGTCGCATTGTGCGAACACAAAAGAAGAAAAGGGTGAATGTGTCACTCTGAGTTTACACACAGATAGGAGAGGAGATGCTCAGACATGCGCCCCGGCACCTGAGATGCAGATTAGACATGGTATGTTTATTACCCTCTGTGCCACAGAGGAGACCGGTCCCGCGACCTCCGTTCATTTGGCTGTCAGTGAAGACACAATAGGACAGTCACACTTTCTTTGACGCGCCACTCTGGAATGTTAATCACCACAGAAACCCATTATCTTCACATCCTCTCGTTCCCTCCCTCCATTTGTCTTCCTCTCCTTTTAAAACCTGACAAACTCATTGCTCGTTACTAGAAAGTACCATTGTTTCATTGAGCGCACATGTAGAGGGAGACAGAGACATGAGGCAGGGGAGATAAGAGGAGAGGCAGCGGAGAGGGGAGGCCTGCCTGACTGCTGGCATAAATTGGGGATCATAAAAAGTGTCGTCGTGGAATTAATCTGCAAAGAATGAATAAAGTGAAGTACCGCGGGGAGAGGTGTGTGTATGTGTGTGTCTGTGTGTGTGTGTGTGTAGGTGGTTCTTCTTGAGTCTATAATGAAGACACGGGAATGGGAAGGAAACATGAAACACACAATTTTAAAAATGCATTCATAAGGCTTGATGATGTCGACGCATGAGGATGTGTGTGGACATTTATTTTTTCTATGTGGGTGTGTATGAAACACAGCTATTGTTTAAATGTTCTAAGTGTGTGTGTATGTGGGGATGTTCTGTGTGTCCGTGCCTCAGCTGTGACAATCTCCTTGCCTCACTCTCTCTCTCTCTCTCTCTCTCTCTCTCTCTCTCTCTCTCCGCTGCAGTGCCTACAGGAAGTGCCACATACATCATGAATTTTATGCATAAGGCTGAATGTCAACACTGATGCATAATTTTTGCGGTAAAATGCTAAATGTCACCAAACACCAGGCTCTGTTTCGACTGACGGCAGGCCCACGACTCGCCAGAGGACACGCTGGCAGCCAGCAGTCGCCACGCGAGCCGTCACAGGCTACGACTGTACTGTACGCAGTTGTGGCAGGAGTGGCAGAGTAGGCGACAAGCGTGATCGGGGGACAACGAGGGTAATGAAAGCAGATTTGAAGGAGAAGTCAGACAAGAGGAGTTTTTTTTTCTTGCATTTCTGCTCATTTTTTTTTCTCTGCACACACATGCATTTACAAAAAGAGGCATAAAAAGAGAAACAGTATCACCCATGCGTTGCATGATTCAATTAATTAACTTGTACTTTCAACCTCGAAGGCTTAGTGAGGTCTCTTACTGCTCTCTGTCCGACAGGATCACATATCGGAAGGGGCGATTCACACATTTTTTTTCTCTTACTTGTGGTAACCAAGCAGATAGTTTGGGTTCCACTTGGCTTAATTCTGTTTCATCAGTCTCAGACTTCTACTGCAACCTCTGAGGCCCCTGGTATCGATCAGCATTCTTCTTATTGTGCACATACAATGTATAAAAGACCTGGATACAACAGTGATGCTCAGCCTTGTTTCCAACTTTTCCAGTTGTGGTATTGCAACAAAAAATTCCTCTGCGGCCCAAGAAGCATTATCCCACAAAGACTGCCATTATAAGAGAAACCTCTGTTGACAGGACACCTCAAACTGCAGAAAGGTTCATTATGACTTTTTTTTATCCTTGTAAGTCAGAAAAAGTGATTTCAAAAGCTGTGACCACACCACAATGTAAAATCTACGTGCTGAGTGGAAACTTGTGGGCAGGGCCAGCTGGAGAAACCCTACCAGATAGATTCAGTGGGCTATATAACCCAAAAGTAAGCCCAAAAGTTAGACTGCATGGGCGCCATCTTTGGGTTTACTATCTAGTTCTATTTAAAATCTATGGAAATGTATCCAGAAGAAGAAGAGTAAGCTACAATTTGTCCCTAAATGATGACAAGGCCCATCTTATGTCACAAAAAACAAGCTCTGCTGTGGTCCGTGACGCTTTCACCCGACTCCAGGCTTCGTCAATCTCGGGCGTGACTCAGCACAACTCGATGGGTTAAAACTGGTAATGAAGACGTAAATCAAAGCCACATGGCTTGACTTGGAGTAGCAAAAAGTGCCGGTGGAAAAGCCCTAATGAATGTTTTAAGGAGGTCTGGATGTTCAGAGATGCTCCATTCATTCATATTAAAACACATGCATGAGAGTCGTTCTCCTCCTGAGCCGTTTAACTTCCTGCTCGCTCCCTGCAAACACATTTATGGGAAAGAATTATTCAATCCCACACCTCCTCTAGACTTTCCAAATGAAACCGGACCAAATGGACATTTTAACATTTACATTTTAATCATTTACACAGCTAATAAAAAGAGTCGTTTTGTTGGGTTTGCAAGGCTGTGTTTTACAGCCTTTTCATTCCCGAATGATTGTGTATGAGAAAAGTACTTTTTTTTTTCGACAGTGTTCTCATTACAATACCAAAAGGCGACCACAATCGTTTTTGGTTTTTTTTTCCAGCCCAGTTTGGGTCTCCGGAGCTTAAACAGGAATAGGTTAAGTGACTGTTCATCACTGTTTCTTTTGGAAGAATTCGGTCCCCCCTGCACAGATCTAATCATTATGCACATTAGGACCATTCATATAAAAGAAAGCAGTTCACAGTGTGTACTATTCAATGGGACGTGGCCACACTGAAATACCTTCGAGGCAGGACTAATACAAAAAAATCAAACGATCTACACATCTGGAAAGCAGTAGAGGAATGTGATAAGATGCTTTTTTTTGTTATTGAGGTGAAGTGACCCTTTAACATTTTCTAATATGCCTTTCGTTGTCCCCACCACTATTTTATAATCATAACAGCCACAGGGGAGGGAAAAAACAACACAAGCACACACACAGAAATATACACACAGACAGAAAAACACACAGGGAATGTGAGGACAGGAGTAAGAGAGGATGGAGAGCGAATAAGTAGCCAGTGATGCAGATATACAGCTTTAACTCTCCCTCCGAGGCAGGAGACCACCAGCTGAGCTCCTCAAAATGAAAAACTACTCTATTAATATCCATGTGGAGAGCTGGCTGCAAATATTTTCACATGCACTAAGATACACATAAAGTGTGAGCGTGCGCGCATACACAAGAACTCTCCTGAGAAGAGACAGCAACAGTTACGTAAAGAAGTTTGATATTCTTGCATTTTAAAGTGCTAAGTTTGTACTTATGACCTTTAAGGTTGAAGAGGTGAGTAATGAGGAGCGGGGCGACTGAGCCAGGCCCGCCTGAGAGGCTGCTGAATGAAGGACAGGGATGGAGGGATGGGTGAGGGGAGGAGATGGCGAGAGGGAGAGAGAGAGAGAGAAAGTAAGAAAGAAGAAATATGAAGGCACTGTCATCTCATTTTTCCTCCCTCCGGCTCCCCCAGCTGTTGTTCTCTCTCCCTCTCGCAATCACTTTTCATTGTCACTCATCCCTCCAATCACCCCTCTAACCACTTGCGCTGCCCTCCCCTCCCCTCCCTCGGTCGCTCGCTCGCTCACACTCTCTCCCTCCCTTGCTCTTCTTCCCCTCTCTTCTCCATCCACACAAATGACTCAGTGAAACAGGTCAAGTGTTACAAAATTCCCCCTGCAGCTCAACCTGCCTAATACAAGGCCTGGCTCATTGCACCAAGACAAGTAATACGCTGCCTACTCACTGAGAGGGACACACACACACATACACACACACACACACACCACACCCACACACACACACACACAGGGTACCATCAACACACAATAAATATTAGACCATAAAATGCTATAAAGTTTAGCATACTTATGCATTATGTACAAGCCCGCCAACTCACGACAATAAACATTAAGATGTCCAGCTATAGAGATATTTACATTTTTTGTTTTTGTGTCTATTATTAAAGTCAGAGGCGTCAGAAACTTATTTCCATTGCTTCTAGCATTTCAAGTCTTTCTGAATCTACACAGAAAGAACATTATTCTACCTCGGCCAAAAGAAAAACATCACATCCATATCCTGCCAAGCTGAAACAATGGAAATTATCAGCATCTATTCTGATAAGTGATTGTCATTCTTCAAGCTCAAATAAACATGTCGAGCTTCTGCACTGTGAGGATTTACTGCTTTTCTTTGGATTGCCTTTTTCTGCCTGACAATAAACTGAAAACATTAGAATTTCAAACAAGAAGTCGGAAAAAAGGGTATTTAAACTCAAATCAACTTGGGTTTGCGATTTTGTCACAAGCATTTTTTGTTTTTACCGTTTTCTGCATCAAAACTAAAGATGTATCAGTGATGGAAATAGTCATCAGTCGTAGCTGCACATATTAATACTATAGTAAAGCCACCAAAAATTGGGAGGAAGCCACATTTAAACACTGCCTCAGTCTCTTTCTACCTCTCCCACCAATCTACACTAATGAATAGCAATTGGGCACCAGAACACCCTGAAGCACTAGAGTAAAAGTGGTATTAAAAGGAGGACAGCACAGTAAAGGGCCTTAAATAGGATAAACGACTGGGAAAAACTAAAGTCAACGCACACACTTGCCCTTTAACACATCACACACACGCAATGACAAACCTGGTGCTAGAAGCTGCAGCATGCAAGTGTGTTTGCTCTGCAGCCAGAGTGTTGTGATATAGAAATGTAACAGCTCCATATATCAGCATGTTGGGGACCTATGGAGGATAAACGACCTACGAGCAGCACCTGGACAGTGTGTGTAATACACAGATAAATAACTGGGAGTCACATGATGACACACAGACTACCCGGGGAGAGCAAATAAACCACATCACAAACACAAGATGATAAACAGAACAAAATATGAAGATGCGAGCGGAGCACACACACTTGTTTATAAGAGTATTGTCTGCCTTGATCTCCAGGGAACGCCGATTGTTTGCGAGGGTAATGACTTAGGAAAACTGAAATGTACTGGAACATAAATTAATCAAAATGTGGTACCAGCATTCACGCACACCATGAATGCTCCGCCGTTCTCTGCAGCTCACACCCTGTTGTTGGACAACAAAGAGGCTCCAGCTATTACACACAGTGAACAGAGCTGTGTGTCCGCTCAGACGCTCTTATTGAATGCAGGCTGGTCAAAAGATGAACCAGCCATTGCTGTCAAGGTGGCAACGATCGCATCAAATCCACGTTTCATGAGGGTGATCATCAACTCCTGTTTATAAACATTTCACGTAGAGTCCCTGTGACGCCCAAAAGGCAAATCTGAATAACATTTAATTTCCTTCCCTAAGATAAGACCTTTTGTCCGTTCAAGTCTATTTTATTCTATCACTGCCCTAAGCTGACAGTTTAACCGACAGGGGGATGGTGCAGCGTGGCTGTGCTTCGCATGGCAATGTTGAGCTATTTTCTAAACTCTCCATCTCTCACATTATACACAGCAGTGCACTTCAACTGTGAGTCAGGGCCGTTACCCATGATGCCTCGGCTGTAGGGCTGAGTGACAGGCGACATAGCTTAACTTGCTGAGGACACCCTGAAGGAGACGAGGGGTTAACAAGGGGCCAAAGGCATACAGGAG
Source organism: Diplodus puntazzo (assembly GCA_963678695.2). Lineage (NCBI taxonomy): Eukaryota > Metazoa > Chordata > Actinopteri > Spariformes > Sparidae > Diplodus > Diplodus puntazzo. The sequence continues at coordinate 12,308,481 of OZ023160.1, forward strand.
ACCCCCGGCAGGTGCTGCACGGATCCACACGAGACACAAACACATGTAAACGCGCAGAGACAAAACAAAAAGACAATGTCAGAGAGCTGTTGCTACCAAAGAGCTTAACAGCTTGGAACAGTTGGATATCATGCATACAGATTTCTGTTTCTTGGAGCAATAATTAATGGGTTAAATCAATAATGTATTTCCCCTTTTAAAATGATGCCTCTGGGTTCAATAGCAAATGATCGGAGCTGTGTGTTAGAAATGAGAAAAGACGGAAGCGAAAGATTAGAGAGGATTTTACTCCCCAGGACGGGTTGGAAAAGTGTTGGATGTACTAATACAAAGACACACATGCGGAGCACACGCACACGCGGCATAGTCACGCAGCTCTTAAACAGATTCACAATGCTCTAACATTTAGTCCGCAGCAGACGATAAGAAGATAGGCGCATCAGAGGAGAGGACGGGGCAGAAGAAGTGATTACAGGAAAAGAGATGTCGAGATAAGATGACAGACCGATGAATGGGGAGGCAGTCTGTGGATATAAAGGAGGAGCTGACACATGCACATGAGCAGACAATGACACACACACACACAGGCACACAATTTTGTGAAGTTCTGACAGTCCTCTCCCCACTACGGCTGTTATTTAATGTCAAACAAAGAAGCAGAGAAGACTTGAACCCTACAGGGGAGCCGGCCAGCGCTGCACTGCTGATGGAGGCACACCCAGTCCAGTCTGCTCCATCACTTCAACATACTGTACTGCATCTACCAGCAGAAAAATGAAACCCCTTAAATCAACAATAATCAGCGTTCAGTGGAACCTTAATGGGATTTTACAAGAAAGCACACAAATTACAGCTATTTTCAAAGTATTGCTGTATTCTAACATAGAAACGCATTGTATCCATGGAAACTGGTACCTCGCACTTTAAAAAGATTCAGTATGTTGGATTAAGTGGCACCTAACAGTGGGCTCCCAGACTGAAACCAACTGAATACCCCTCCCCTTCGAAGCATGTAGTAGAATACATGGCGGCCAATGCTAATGTAAAAAAAAACTGCAAAAGGCCCTCTCTCTATGGGTTTTGCCATTTTTGGCTGCTATAAAACATGGCGGGGCAACATGGTAGACTATAAAACGCTCATTCTAAGCTAATGAAACCGAGTGATTATTAGGGGTGTGAATCTTTGGCAATCTCACTATTGGATTGGTTTCAAATCGTTTTTGGATTCTAAGCGATTCTCAATTCAAAATCCATTTCTATATAGGACAGAATATGGGGCACTATTTTCAGTCTTTTATCTCAGTGTGCTGTTTGCTAAACCAAACTGGAAACCAAGATACATAATCTGCAACCTTTACATTTTAAATAAGTTCAACAGCATTAATGAACTTAGTTAAAAGCATCAAAAAGCCATGCCTCCATGTGAATCACAGAATAAAACAGTGTGTTCTGCTTTGTTATGAGCGTTATACATCTAGTAGTGAGAGCAGCTTCTCTGCTGCACTCTGAGCTCTGGGGGGTCCATCTTTGTACATGAAGCTGAGCAGCAGCAGCAGCAGGGTTTTGGAGGTATAACAGACTGAGAGTTATTTCATCATGTTTAATGTCTTGAACGCTGCAGTGAGTGTTTGTTAGCAGTTTTCTGCTGGTCTCGTTTGTTGCTGCTGACCACGGCTCTGCTGAACGTTACGTCGTAATGTCTCGTGACAGCATAAAAAGTCATCCCAAACATGTGGACCGCTTAATGCTCGAATTTGTTTTGTTTTTTTGTTGTCATTTTTTTACGCATCCCTTGTGATGACTATTTTCAGGTGATTAAACATTGATAAAAACACAATTATGCACATTATATTCAATTTCTAACAAAAGCTCCCCCTAAGTCCTTCACACTGGACCATTAAACATACTGTACAATATATATATGATTTAATATCAAAGTATATAATCTTTTACATATTCGTGCAGTACACAATGTAATGTAATACAAATGGAAAATGCCATGATATGGCATATAATACAAAAATACAGTACTAACAATAGATTGATAAAATCGCAGGCCTAATTCATAATATATAAAAATAATGCAATTTTAAAAAAATCTATCACTGACTCAGTTTTTTTCTCTCTGCGTATGACTCCAGCTGCTGTAACAAGTGGATTTCCCTGGTGTTATTACTAATTAAATTTCAAATAAACACAATTTTTTTAGTGTTTCTGTTAATGTTTTTAGTTTTGTCCGCATTGAACATTGATTAAATGTAAATGTAATTTTGCCTGCATTGCATCTGACAATGTTCTTATTAATGTCATGACAGTGATTTCAGCCATATCGCCAAAATGCTCACAGTGGTAATTGACTGCACAGACTAGTTAGATTATAATATCACGAGTCCAGACATAATTCAATTCAAATGAGATTGCAAAAACCTGCATGAGGATAAACATAAAAGAGCAGCGCAACCTGTTGTACGGCAGCACTCAGGAAACATTTGTGATGACTCCCACACAGAAAACAAACATACATTTGCATGCACATTCTGTACTGTCAAGCTGGCGAACATCTGCACAGCAGTTACATGCACAACTGAACAAGAACACAATCATCTACGATTTACTATGGACTCGGCGGTCCCCAGAAGACCATCTCGAGTCCCCAAGAGCAAATATTTGCAGACTTATTTCGATTTTATCTCCATATTCATCTCCCATTCTGTATGTTTGTATCCGAGGTTATGCGGACGTGCATGTGCCAGTGCGTGCATGTACTTTGTAAGAGCTGCCTGTTGAGACGGTGAATTAAACAGCAAGTGCATTTGATCTGCAAAGCACTCCGGGGCAAATACACAAAATGAGACACACATACACACGCACACACACACAGAGGCTTGCATACAGCATCAAAATCATTTCCGTCACAGAATCTATTCTTAGGAGCAGCAACAAACCATTCTTTCCCTGATATAAATCTCTTTTATTCATATCCACAGAGTCACGCACATAAACACACACACACACACACACACACTTAGCTCAAAGCTACACTCCCTGGTGGTCATAACGCATTCACATAATGTTCTTTGTTTTTTCCGAGAACAGGATTTGTTCCAGGTAAGTCACAGCATGAAGACCTTTTGGGCCTTACTTAACTCACAAACACGCACGCACGCACGCTGTATCTTTCATCTGGAGAGGGTGGGTGTTTGTGCAGGTGCGTTGGGGTCAGCGGCGTTGTGAGGACGTCAAAGCTTCTTTCCCCATCTCTCTCTCTTGCTCGCTCACACACACACACACACACACACACACACAAAATCTGATCTGCGAGAGGCTAAATCAACACAGCTGCAACAACTCAGCCCTCATCGTCCTCCTCCCTTCACTCAGCCGTCTCCACTTCATCTTTAATCAGGCCTCTCCTCCCTTTTCTCTGTTCTACTTATTGCCCTTTTGGTCGCTCTGTCCGCTTTGACTCCTCCTCTCCCTCTTTCTTCCCTTTCCTCCCCCTTTATTCAATCTTGCATTAGTCACTGTTAAATTCATACGGTGGCTGGCTCTCTGTAGTTTCTGCCAATACACGAGACCTCAGATCTCAGCCCCCTGCTCTGCTCACACCATCACACCCTCGCTGCCTTCGCTCCACACAACCTCTCTTGCTCTCTCTCTCTGTCTCCCCCATGCCCTTCTCTGCCCTCCCAGCGGTTGGCCGAGCATGTGCTACCCCCAGGGAGACGTGCCTCATCCGTCCAACAATGCGCTGCAACCGCACAGCTACCTCCAGCCCTGTCAGCACGGGACAGGAAGAGTGAACGCCCAGCGGCCTCCAGGGGAAACAGGAGCATCCCCTTCCTCCTGTCTGTCTGCCGGGGTGTGTATTTATAAGAATGTGTGTACGCGCGGCAGACACACATCTGTACACGGCATTATGACCAGAAGCCAGAGGATCAGATGTTATCGGAAGAGGAATGATACATTTTCCAATTTCCTGTGATTTCTTACAAATGTGACTTCCTCTGCACTCTGCGTTCACCTTGCTGGACATTATGACAACACTCTCGTTTAAAAATGTGTTCATTACTTCAACAGGATTTTTGCCGAAATTGATGTTGTCAGTCGCAATTCTTTGATACAGCATTTTTTTTATATTATAATAAGTTGGAGGAGGAACTATTATTTTCATCTGCATTTCATTAACATATTAACATCGTAAAAAGCTAATTCCTGTTTCCAGAGTAAACAGCAGATGAGTGTTGTTGCCTGAAGCTGCTGTCTTCCCGGCTTCCACCACAAACAAACTCTATAGAAGTTACCAAACTAAAAAGGAGACAGGATTAGAGCAGACATTATCTCCTTTTAACAAAACAAACAGAACTACCTCGGGCACTACATCCTGTGCTACAGAAAACGACCTAATTTAACCTTCACAACCAACAACAATCAGGAAAACCAAATTGGTCTGCTTCATACCGACTCTCAAGTTGTCAGCAAGCCCCAATTTGCCACAAACTGGCTCAGACAGTGTGAAATTAAGAACTCCACACCAGAGATTTTAAACAAATATTGATTTAAATTTCATTTCAATAAAACAGCAGAGTGTGAAAGTGAGCAATATCAACAGTGAAGAAGGTAAGTGGGTTGGTGAAATACAGCACAGTCACAAAGAATGGGACCATAGACCGTAAAAGATAAGGACAGTGACGCAATATTTAAGTACAAGAGTCACATCTTCACAATTTGAGGGTGTTTATATCCACACTAGATGAGGAATACAGGTAATGCAACGATTACGCTGCCTGCCAGTCTAGCCTGAGATCTCCCAACAAGTATTAGATGGTTTGCAAAGAAAACTTTCGTACACATTTATGGTCTCCAGAGGACGATTCCAATTATTTCTTTTATTAATCCCCTGAGTTTTCTCCCAGCCTTGAAATGTCTCAACAGTGAATTGGAATATTTTCAAAAAATTATCTTAGGCACTTTTGCATCTATTTTAATAGTAAGGTTACAACATGTAGTTAGGGTGTAAACTTTTGAGCAATTAACTAAAATTGATAGTCGGCTGCCTCAACAATTAAAACAAACAATTAAAGTGAATCATTGTTAATAATCTATGAAATATGGCAGATGTTTTTTCATTGCTTTGACCACTGACTTTAAGGAGACTGCATTAGCGCTTAAAGAACAGATACAGTAAACACCAAGTAACTTTATTGATAAAGTAAATAACACTAAATTATGACTTAATTTCAATAATAGAGCAAATATCTGTCAGTATTTAAAGTGAAGCGCTCGCCAAAAAGCAACCTAGGCTTTATTTGTTAATGTATATGAGTCAAACCTTCGTTTACGTGCATAATTACGACGAAAGAGGCACTTTTAGCATCAAAATCGCTATTTTTTAAACACTAAAAAGGCCTGACACAACATAAAACTTTGCTCGTAGCATCACCAGGGTCTCTACACCTGAACACGAGCATTGAGAACATTGTTTGTGTAAAAAGAGTTTACTAAAAAGAAGGTTTTTGGACAACTCACGTTAGCTGCTGTATCTCCAGCACGCCGCTGTCATGGCAGATAAAAAGGTAGGGGGTCCACCAATACTCTCCTTCCTGTTAGGTCGCACTCAGGGATCGACACTTTTTGTCTGCCATGACGGCGGCGTGCCGGAAATGCTACCGCTAACGTGAGTTGTCTAAAAACCTTCTTTGTAGGAAACTCTGTGTACACAAACAATGTTCTCAGTGCTTATGTTCATGAGTAGAGACACTGGTGCTACTAGGAGCAAAGTTTCATGTTGTGTCGGGCCTTCTTAGTGTTTTAAAAATACCGATTTTGATGCTAGCGTAAGAGTGCCCCAGCACTCGATTGAAAATTAGCTGGCCCGAAAACGAAACTACAGTAAATCTTAAAAGTGCCTCTTTGGTCGTAATTATGCATTTACACGAAGATTTGACTCATATACATTCATAAAGCCTAGGTTGCTTTTTGGCGAGAGTTTCACTTTAACAAGTGGCCCAACAACATCTGACCCATATTCAGGCTACTAAATGGCTAAAATCCAATAATACCAGTTTGTTAATTGTTTAATATTTAATTAAATACCTTTTTTTCACTCAGCTTTACTTTGCATTTAGTGCTCTATAGATAATGTTAGCATACCAACATGGTAAACTAAGATAGATAAAATTTATTCTGGCCAAACAACTGCATGTTAGCATTGTCACTGTGAACATATGAGCATGCTGACGTTAGCCTTCAGCTATATGCACTGCAAGACAAAGTGCAGCCTTGCAGAGCTCCTAGCACGGTTGTAGAAAGACAGCAAATGGACACGTTAAAGGGGAACCTTTTCCACGTTTTATGTAGATGGCCAATCAGTGTTGGTGGTGAATTTAGTCAATAAATTCTTCAGTGCGTGTGCTATACTGGCCGAGAAGTTCTCACCGGCAGCGCCTTAATGTACCAGGATGCACGGCACCTCCTGTCCTCATGTTGTGGGACGCCAATTTCGCTCTTGGCAATGTAGCTAGTTTACAAGCAGGAGAACAAGTTTTGTTTATGAGCAGCAGCACAGCCCCCAGCTGCCCAAAGGCTAAATTCAAAGTGAAATAACATGTAGTTCTTCCTTAACACCAGTTACATCATTGGTTTCGGCTGAGGAATTGATTTTGGAGGAGATCTCAGCTCTCTCTGTCTATATAGCATGCGGGCACTGATTATATACCATAAAGCTCATTAGACAGAACAAACTTTCTTTTCATCTTTATTTCAGACTGTGAAAAAGTCATGTAAATCCACAGGCATCAGCAAAAATGTATCTCCTTTTGCGATGTACTGTTTGGCCTGGGCTGCAGCGAAGAATGCGTCTTGTTTTTCTCTGGCCTTCCACAAATGAAACATGTGCTTGGACTGAGGTCAGATGACAGACTTAGCTAGTGAAGATCAATTCACCGTTTGGCAAAACAAACTTCTTAATTACCTTGTCTCCGTGCTTAGGTTCACTGTCCTGAAAGTGAAGGACTATGTATTCAGAGAGCTATGATTCAAGGCCAATGTGCTGAAGTACAGCACCAAAATAATGAGAAAGACATCACTGTCAGTTAACAAATGAGCCAGTTTAAAGGATGCAGCTTGCACAGGCAAAAAAAAGAAAACTGAAAATCCCAATCGCTTCAAAGCCAATAAAAATATGCGGGAAGCTTCTTTCATAATTGAGGTCAGAGGTAGACAGTTGTTTTAATCCCTGTGACGCCTCAGTTCACCACATCCGTCACTCAGACATCAATGCAGCAGTCCTGGCCATTCATCACTCACTCTGGGATTTATTAGTCAGGTCTGGAGCTGGTGGGTGAGAGGTTAAATGAGGAGCATTGTGTTTGCAGTTATCAGCAGAGAGAGCCCAAAGTGGGTCTGTGTGCTAATACACACACAGACGCACACGCAGACACACACACACACGCAGACACACGCACACACACACACACACACACACACACACACACACAATCAACACTGCGGCTGTAGCTGAGGGAGCTGGAAGTTAAATATACAGCGATGTACAAACATGCATGCTTGAAACAGTACGCACACATACACGCTTGTCACATTTGTGCTCACAAACACCAGACATACCAAACAATCTGATAACACTCAGTTCATAAACACTTCCCCACACAAACATACCACTGAAATCTGATCGGTCTGCAACCCAGCAGAGCTCTCGACGGGTGCCTAAACACACGAGCATACTTCTTTAGCACGCTGCATGAACAAAGAGCACACTCACATGCTCGCTCTCTGTCTAATACGCGCCTACGCACACACAACTTGGTATAAACAGGGCCACTACCAGCTAGCCGGATTGCCCAGGGGCACCACACCATGTCTCATCACTGCAAGCTAATGTTGAACACAGTGGTGGTGCTTGGCATAGCTGCTGTCGCTTTGGCTTCGGATCCAGGTTATTTGCTCGGAGCTCAAATAGGCCGGGTTCTGCATTACGGGGTCACCGCTTTCACATGGAGGTGAATCATTATTTCAGTGACAAAATGCAAGTGTTGCAGGAGCTGTTCTTGCTAGATGCAGCTTAAAAGCCTTTCTGCTGTGCTCGAGTCTTTTACATTCAACTAGAAATCCAAAAGGAGTCAAATGTGTTCGTGTCTGTCTGCGAGGGTGTGTGTGTGTCTGTCTGCGAGGGTGTGTGTGTGTGTGTCTGCGAGGGTGTGTGTGTGTGTGTGTGTGTGTGTGTGTGTGTGTGTCCCTCTCTCTCTCTCTGCGTGTAAGTGCTCTCTATCTCGCCAGCCTCAAATCCAAAGCAATTAGAGAGGCCAGATGGTGGGCTGGACTCACAGTAAATAGCTGTGCATTGACAGAAGAAGCCTGCAACAAAAATGAACTGTGACAAGGAGCCAAGATGACACACGGATACATGACGGCATCAAAGCACCAGGCAAACATCGAGGACATGCTGCCATAACCGCCATAAACCAACTGCCACCACTGCGGGGATGTTAGCAGCAGAGCTTGATTGTTTCGTTTCGGTGGGGACACAAAGGAGGGACTTGTACACAAACCAAATAAGGCAGGTGCACATGCAAGCATGAGCACGCATAAACCTGTACACACACACACACAGAAACACAAACACAAGGAAACCCTCTACATGCCCTTCTGTTAAAAATTGACCAAACCAGTTTGGTTTAGTCAGAGTTCAAACAATGCAGCCTTTGAGAGGCGCTCCATTCACAGAGTTTCAGCTTGGCCTGCACATTCCCCAACTGAAAACACAAACTGCCTCCCTCCAGGAAAACCACTGAAGCTACAGCACCACATTCCTCAACTCTACACTTTTCTGTGCGTGTATTTACAGTATTTGTCCAAAAGATGGTGGGGCCCCGTTGAATATAATGATTATATATACACATCTTGAAATGAGTGCGTCTTTGTTTCATCACTCTGCATTACCTGCACGCTCAGGTGTAAATCCTGAGTAGCCCTTTAAACAACTCCAACCGTCTACATACCTGTTACCAAGGCAGCAAGTTTACATCAGCCAACCCGGACACAAGCACATATCAGAGAGACTGGGAGGGGGTGGAGCCTGAGTGCAATTGCAAGCCACAAAATGGCTTCTCCTGTTCCTGTGCTCAGTTTCCTAAAGGGCTGTTATCACACCTCTGTTGACACACGCACACACGCGCACACACACAGATTTATCAAAACTGAAATGAGACAAACAGACAGACCAGGAAATGAGAGTGAAAAAAGAACAAACAAACAGAGGGGGCGGGGGTGTCTGGAGTGTGAAGGATGGGTGACAAGAGACAGAGAGGCCACTTCATATCCAGATCAATTAATCTATAAATCTAATCAGTGGGAATCAATGACTGCCACTTCTATTCAATCTGGCTCCTCAGTCATCCTGGGCAACCACAAGTGTTAAAGAGACAGAGGGAAGAAGAAAAGGAGGAACAGACGACACACGCAGCAACACAATAGCAATTTCAAAAATCAAGAGATCTTTAATAGCAACCAAATACGAAAAAATATAGAAAGACACGACAAAAATGGTGACAACAATTCTAATTCAGTTTTTTTTTGTTTCTCAAGAAGACCAAAAACAAATTTTAAAATTAAAAAATACAAAAAGCAAAAAAACAACTTTTACACAGAGCAGTTGATAATAAAAAGCACATTTTGGGGGTAAGACTTTTGTTGTGTGTACAGTTCATTTGTATAGAAGAAGCACATTTGCCAGTTTTGGCAGCAATCACAGCGCAGCAGTCAAGAATAAAGCACTCAGAAAACATAAATTATAAAGCACTGCAAAATAACAGAAAGAGAGGAGAAACTGTAATAGGAGAAAATAAATCCTTCATGCTTGCTGTCACTGAGAAATACACAAACGTGACACCATAAATTAGTAATTCTTTTTCTCTGCTACATATTTATATATTTATACTATATACACAGGAAGGTTTTCGCTTTTTTTTTCTTCCTCTTTTAGCGAGTGAGATGGGAGATGTTAAGGCTTTGATTAGTCATCAGATGTTTGGAGCCGAAGAAGTAGCAACAGTATGCGGCTTTTTGGAAGAAAAATATTGGGTATTTTCACCGTCTAACCTTGTGCTAGACCCGGGGCCAGGATCGTGGATATCTCTAAAAGCATTTTGTCTGACAAGCCTTACTTGAGGTGGGTGGCAACGGTGTGTTTGTGTGTGTGTGTGTCTGTGTGTGTCTGTGTGCGTGAAGGCAGTGGCGGTAGCGGAGGTGGCTGAAGTGAGAGAAGGCGAAAAACAACATTTTGGAGAGGAGAAGAAAGTTGTGACTCTCTAAAAGCATTCAAACGGGGATCCGAGAGGGGGAGGAAGGTCAGGACAGTGGCATTTTTATGAAAGCCATATTTCCAGTATAGGAACAAAAGCAATGTGGACAAACAGTTTCCTAAAAAGCCTGTTTCTCTGACATTGTGGGTGAAAGGTGTGTGTCCCTGAACGTGTGGTGTTCTCTGGTCTACGTGGTCATTGATTCGGGAACGGGTCGGACTATTTGGGGAATGGAAAGCAGTGGAGCAGGGGACACATCATGCTGCGGCTCTTCCCACAGTAACAGGACACGGTATATGTCCTGACAGAGCCACTGAGCAAAAAGCAGGGAAAGAAGACGACGAAGAAGCCTTTTCACGTGTGTGTGTGTTTGTGTGCAGCTATGCGAGCGCGTTTGTGTGGGCTCATGTCAGGAGATGGCAGGGCTGTCAGGTATGAGGTGCCTTCTGCACAGTTTGGCTGTGGGAGTGAGCATAATGAGAGTGACTGAGGGGTGTTTGTGTGTGGGCGAATGTTTCTCTGCATTCGGCGCATGTATATGTACAGTATGTGTGTGTGTGTGCGTGCGGGGGAATGTGTCTTCCAAATGCACAATAATGTCTTCAGTTTGCTAGTTTGTCCGTGGTGACAAAGGGTGGCTACTCAGGTTACGGTCCCCATGGCAGTGAGAGATGTCCCAAAGCCCCTGAGCATCACGAAAATACACACTGACTCAACCACACACCCACACACACACACACACACCCACACACACACACACCCACACACACACACACCCACACACACACACACACACACACACACACACACACACACACACACACACACACACACACACACAGCTGAGTCAGACGTAACACAAGCCGTCGCTTGTGTGGGTACGGTCTACCTGATAAATTATGAGTATTGTGGGTATTTTTGCATTGTGCAGGGTGTCTGTCAAAGAGGAGGAGAAGCCAATTGTGCAAAGGAATGTAGTGTGCTTATTACGTGGAAATACAGGCAATGCGAACTTCAACAAAAAGACAAATTATACAACTATATATAATTTTCTCCCACCGATACAAATCGACTCTTAGGCTTTAGGTAAACTCAGCTCAGCCAGTTCGGCGTGCTGTAACACCCGAACCACTGAGGTATTCATTGGATTAAAAATTACATTCTGAATGCCCTCTGAGACATTTGAACTTGGCCGACCCCAGAACGCCTTCCTCTTTTACTTCCACAACACTGGCAACACTGGCTCCATCGATCTGATATTTACAATTTTCATAAATATCGACATTTTCACAAGAAAAATAAAGATGCTTACATATATAGTACACAGATACCTCACACCAAAATGTACATACAAACAGTTTTGTCCCTTATCGCTATTTTTCACCCCATACACCAAGTATTACACTTGTATTTCTCTCCGTAGCGGTGACACACACAAGTGCAAAAATAAGTAATACATTTTTTATTTTGAGTGGTCGTGACAAATCGGTTGTGTTCAGTAAATGTACTGTACCCTAGGTTTACAGGAGTTTGCATTTATGTATAAGCTAAGGCCATTAAACGATAATCCTATTGAACACACTGGCTTACAATATGCTAGACGGTGCTCGAGCACTAAAAGCCGTCTCCGTTTTTGTCGTCTGCCTCCTGAGTCTCGCTCCTGTTTTCTCTCCGCCCTCTCTGAAGGTTAACAGCTATCACTATCGCAAACAAAAAACTGCCTCCCCCCTAAATAGATGCCTGCCTAGTATGTTTCCTGCATCTATGGTTGCAGGTTAAAAGCAGCTTTGATTAGAGATGCGGGCGGGCACAGAGTCTTCCTCGCCCTTGGCAGTGGGTCACCCTGCATTTCACCTCATGACCTGCAGCAAACTGCAACCCAGATCTTAGCTGGGCCTTACAAGAGGCCAGTACAGTCATCGAGAAGAAGCTGCTCTAACCAGATTCCCGGCGGGTCAAAGGGGAGTTCATTAGAAGGTCAGGAAAAGCATGATTAGAGGAGCTACAGGAGCGCTTCTCTCCAAGATTGTCCATCACAGTCTTCCAGTGGCCACGTAGATATACGACACGATACACACTATGAGCCTTGCAGACAGCAGTGTACAGTACCCACAAGTAATATTTGCCTGAGCGGGCCTCCGGTGGCTCGTTAGAAGGATAAATTAACAGTCAGGAGACAATCAGCCCTGAAGCCGCATCATAAAGGGCCGTTTCACTGCTTGTTGCCTGTTAGTCAATATGACTCCCATAGCGTTGCTGCAAACAAAAACCTTTTATGTCTCCCGATCAATTCACTACATTTAACAATGCCCGCTTAATGGAGAGCAATATTGGATGATCTTATTGAAAATCTATCTAACCTAACGTAGCCGTTCTTTAGAGGTGGGGCTCTGTTACATCCGGCAATTTGCTGAGGAAAAGGAGGAAGCTGCAGCGTCCGTGCAGTGGAGGGAACGTGGCCACTCCAGGTGGATTAGTCAGTCCTGGCATGTCATGGTAGGCCGAGCTGGAATAGAGTAAGTGGGGCGTTTGACACATCAGGAGCAGTAAAATACTCCCCTGTTCTCTGTGGCCCTGACCTCGACTCTGCCCCGGATAAATCATAAACTCCACATAAACACTGGGAGTGAGGGATGAAGGGAGAGGGAGAGAGGGAGAGACGGAAGGGTGATGGAGGGATAGAGGTGTGTGTGGGGGGGGGGGTTGCCACGTCATAAACGATAAGTGGTGGCAATCTGTTGGTCCCGGCTAAGCGAGCGACTTCACGGCTCATTACCAATCAAGCTCCTCCTGTCAGGAGCGCTCTAAGGAGACGCGCATGAGGAGGAAGAGAAAAGAAGAGACGTGCTCCTCTCTCCACCTCCTGCATCCCTCTCTCCATCCCTTGACCCTGTCAGATCGGCTACACCTCATTCCCTCATCTCTTGTTTACCGTCTCCTTACCTCCAGGCACAGTACGAAAGTTTGCATTTGAATACTTTGTCATGAGCTTGAATTCAAACTCTCCGCGAACTTACTTTGTGTAATTCCGCTGCTCTTTGTGTTTGTGCAGCACACAAGGACCCCATGTTCCTTTAAATTATGTAAAATCAAGAGTGTCTACAGTGGCTGTTAGTTTGCAGAAATGTTTTGTTTTTTTTAAAGTTTGCGAGAAAGGCAGAGAGAGCAGAAATGAAAACCAGCAGACGAGAGCAAATACATTGTTCTTTTCTTGAAATCACCTGATGTCTACCGTCTACTCCTTCAAATGTTTCCCTCCCAACCCATCACTAGCTACTAACTACCCACCAGCTGTCAGAGCACATCGCTTTACCAAAAGAAAAGGTTTCCCACAGGAGGACTGAGAATAGCAGGCAACAGTGCTTGACAACCCCTTACACTTCTACTGTTTTGGTGAAGATAAGAGTGAATATGCAAGTGAGTTGCTTTCTCTATAGCCAAGCTTGTATCATGATTCCATTACTTCCATACTACATAGTTTCTCTCTTTTAGTCTGTCTGTCAAGAGTTCTTGTCAAGGTCCCAGTGATAGCGGTAGCATGTGTGCAGAAGCAGCGGGAGACAGGTTGTTTTTTTTCTCTGTTTGATTTTCAGTTCTTAGGGACTAGATAACAGAAACGCTCCTTTTCTGAATACCACACTCTCCTGTTCATTCAGTCCATTCTGGGGGCTGCACTGTGATTAATAATAGACTATATTTAAAATCAATTTCAAAAATAAAAGTGGTATTATTTTCTCTTCTCTATCAGACAGGGGGAGAGACCCCTGGAGCCACAAAATCCTCAGGACGAAATCCTCCATCTCTCCATTTTTTTCTCTTCCTCCTTTTCCTCTTTATCTCCTCTATACGTAGACAGCAGTCCGTGAGATGACCGAGCCATCCCGCTGGGACTCCATGTCATCATCCATATAGTCGCCGATAATATCGTCCTGGTCGTGAGGTGGGCGAAGCTGAAGGATGGGGGCTCCTCCAGAGAAGTGGTCATACCTCTCCTCCGCCTCAAGCTCGTCAAACTTCCTCCGTTCCGCGTCATCTAATTCATTGCTCAGCAGGATATCCTGGGCGGTGGGTGTAGTGGCAACAACTTCAGGCCGGCCTCCCATGGTGAGGGGCTGGTGGTGGTTGTTTTTCTCTCCGAGGCCCTGATGGGACGAGCTCTCATTGTAAACGTAGATGGGTCCGTTGTTGTTACCGCCGCCCACGCCGCCGCTTCCCGCTCCTCCGCCCGTGCCGTTCTTGCTGGCCTTCTTGCCGCCGCCAAATATGCGCGTCTTCATGTCGCTGCCGCCGTTGGCACGGTAACCCTGCTGCTGCCTGCGGCTGCGGGTGATGAGCACGGCGACGAGAGCAGCAACCAAAAGGAGAGCCAGCAGGGAGCCAATCACAGCTCCCGCCACCACGCCGGCATTGGATGGGTTCACTGAGGGCTCTGTAGGGGGGAGGAGAGGCAGGGAGGGAGAAAAAGGAAGAAAGGAATATGGTTGAGAAAAGGAATCAAGAGAACAGTGTGAAACATGGAAAGAGGGCACGGGGGGAACAGGGACAGCATAAAAATGGAGAGTAAGAGAGGAAAAAGGAGAGGAACACAGAAAGAAAGGTAGGAGTTGGATGATGTCAGTGGTGGTGGTCTGAACTGTATTCAGTCAAGTGTGTAAGAGTGCTGAGGTGTCAGTAGAGTCAAGTGTGTGTGTCCGTGTGTGTGCCGAGCCTCTTCCTACACTGACATTTCCTCCTCTCCCTCAGAGCTGCTCCTGTCCCCGTTCCCACAGCCACGTCACAACAACGTCGCAGCCACAAGTCTCCCCCCACCCCCTCCCGTGTTGCCCTTCAACGACCAGGGTCTGTCCAAGGCCTACCACAAATCACAAGGCGAGGCGGGGAGGGGTGGGAGAGCAAACCGCACACACTTTTTTCAAACAGAGCAGGATATGGCTTGTGCGGGGCAGAGCAGGTGGAGGCCATGCAGAGGAGGTGGATTAATGATGGATGGAGGAGTGGAGGGTGGAAATTAGAGGAGGAGGAGGAGGAGGAGGAGGAGGAGGAGGAGGAGGAAGAGAAGGAGAGGGGCGCGGAGTGAGTGAGTGACAAAGTGACACAGCGGAATGACAACTCTTCCTGGAAGCCATGAACGTAGAGCAGGGGGACAGATTGGCACCCATCTCTGCACTGCTGGAGCACCCGTCGGTCCGACATGAGTGTCCATTTTTACTGCGGCACCGCTGGTTTAGTCACGTCCGCCACATTACACACACACAGACGACAAGAAGCCATATCAAGTTTATATCTTCTACTGTATACTTTCTTAGAGTGCAGAACGGCTGAGGAAGGTATAAGTAAATCTAGGGCTCCACCACCCAATGCGCAGTATTTCTGTTTGTGCATCAAAACTCCAGAGAGTACCAGTGTCTAAATCAAGGTTGCAAAGATGTCCCACATGACTCCCAAGTAATATAGCGCTCGTTCTCTGAACTTGCACTTCCCAGTCCCTCGACATACCTCTGCAGTGTTATTAGTGCAATATTTTAAAGAGGGTATTTGAAGCGCAACAGATGCAGGGGCTTCTGCAGAGGGGGAAGCTGCCAGGTAAGACTAAGGTAGGGTACTGTTTGGTTTTTTAATTGCCATTGTAAATCGGAAACTTTCAAAGTTTCAACACCAATGTCACCACTACAAAAACAATGCTCTTCTTGACTCCTAAGCTTGAGGAAATTTCTAGAAGTAGTAGCCTTATAGTATTTAAATGTACAAGTTACACTAGCAGTCGGACAGAACTGAATAAAATACTGTCCAAAAGTAGCTAAATTGTTACATAAATCAGGAAGTATCACATTAAAATTAAGGGAAAAAACACCAAGAATCAGACTATGCATTCAACGCCAGCTCTCAGTACTTGGTGCCATGGACACATTTTAGTCAGAACTCCAAGTACTGAGTTGATACCAGCACAGTTAAGACACTCCTAGCAAGTAAAGCCTCTAGGAGAATGGTGACAGTGTTTCTGCTTTGCATAGACTTTTCAGGGCCATGGGTTCGGGGCTCTAAGTGCTTTCTGGGAGTATGACGACTCCCCACAGTCCCTGTGAGTGTTTTCCTCATGAGGTCATCATCTATAACTCAGTGGAGTACTGAACTGACACTGCCCGAGTTAAGGGTCAGGCTCCACCGATGTGGTTTGCACTCATTGTACTGTGAAGCATTTTGACTAAAAACCATCTCAGAGTGGAGGTTATCTTACAAGGACATATGAACAAACTTTCTTCTTCAGAGCTTTAAAGGAGTAAACCGACTCAAAGAGGTGAAAGCCGATGCCCGAATTCACATTATTTGCACTTTCACACAGTTCAAAGCATTTGAGATTGAAACTTATGATGCATTTTCTATGAATCCATGTCTTTTATTAAAATCCTCTTTTAAATGTTGTTCATTCTGTTTTGGTAATTTTGCACATTTGGAAGCATATAAATAAAATCCCAGAAGAAGTCACCGTGTTGTTGAAACTTCTTATTGAATAAAGTCTGTTTATTATCCATCATTCGTTCCTGCTTTCTTCGGGTTTGAACACACAGGAAACACAATAAAACCAATTAAGTCGTGGCAAATTCATTTTTAATTTAAGTCCCTGATTGAAAGTGATCAAGGATCCTTAGCTAAGCTGAACATCCTTTTCTGTTGCTCAAGCTTTCCTTTCCACTCTGTGCACTTTCCCCAGCCGCTGCAGAGGATTAACAAGTAGACGCTGCTCTTGAAATCCCTGCCTAAATTTGAAAGTAGCGAATCAGACAGATTTTTATTGTCATTCCCATTTGAAATCCAACAGAAGCCGGCCCTTCTTGTTAAGCGTACAGAGAGCTGACAGAATAACTCTTCTACCACTGATTCATGTCAAGAGAGAAAGCGGTCGTCGACTGCCGACTACACCTGCGCTCCTCCATTCTCTGCTCTTCCTTTTCATTTCTGCCACTTCTCTTCTCTCCATCTCTGCCACCACTTCACCAGCTGTCTCCTGCGTCTCTTCCAAATCCATTTTCCCTGCCATCCCTCCAATTTACATTTGTGTCCCTGTCGTGTGTTGCATTTCTCTCTGCGCTTCACTCTCACCATATGCCTAGGGAGAAAAATTCTCATTTCTTGGGGATATATTTTCCCATCCTTTCTTTCAATTTCTTCCACCAGCTTCCCCGAGCGCACTGCCTCGCTCTACCCTACTCTTCTACCCCCGAGCGGTGCTAAACATTCCTGTTCACACACATGAGAGCGAGAGCTAGCCCTCAGTGTCCACTTGTAACAGGAACACAAGAAATGCATTATCACCTCGGGCCCCGCGGAGCTCCGGCACATGCAACGTGCCAACAATCTCTGTGCAAACTCCGGGTCGGATGCTGCCACATCAAAGAGAATTATCCTAAAAATTCAAATGCAAATTCTCCCCAAATTCCACTCATCCAATTATTTTTAATGCGTCGCTCAAGTGAGTTCGCATGCCTCTCTCTCCCAAAGTCTACGCTGGTAAATCCTTTTGTGGATGATCATTCATGTTTTATTCTGCCCTTCTGGAGACAACACTTGAAAGATTCAAGAGATAGATGTAAAAGGAGCCACCCCGGGCTCCCAGTGCAGGCCCACCACAGACCCTGACACATCCTAACAAAGCACCAGTGGAATCTATTTAGTAGGTGAGGAGAGGACATCTTATAAACACATGCTGTTGGATGAGCCAGCAGAAAAAATGCAATATGCATGCTGTGTGGATAACAAGGGGAAGAAGAAAAAAACAGTAAAACAAACATGCATAACTACAGTAACTGTGCCCCCACACCCCTCCCCTCCTCTTCACTCACTCACTCTCACACTCTCACACTCTCACACACACACACCCACACACACACACACACACACCCACACACACACCCACACACACACACCCACACACACACACACACACACACAATACTGTGGAAGCCAAAAAGCAACATGCTCCTTACTAAGTCACGTCCAGCACGACCGTAAGCTCCAAGTGACCGCAAGTAATGAGGGAGATGGAGCAGAAGTAACGTCTGCTGCAGCCTCCCAAAATCATGCATGGTCACATACACACTCTTGTACACACACACACACACCATTATGGTCATCAGTGGTCTGATGCCGGGATGGGCTGCACCTAGAGCATAGCTCGGTAGTATTGCCTGTCAGCATGTTAACTTATTGAACAGAGCTGTGTGTGCGCGCGTGTGTGTGTGTGCTAATGAGGGGTGGGCAGGGGGCCAGTTGCAGGCTGGAGGGAGACTTGGCTCCATCAGACCTGTTCTCTGGCTGTTTTTCGCATGGCCGGAGACACACACTGACAGACACAGACAGACACAGGCAGACACACACACACACCCTCAAACCCAATGGAGGAAAATGGCCAAGCTCCTTGCCCTTGAACTGTCTCCTTAGATGAGTCTGAAAATGGAAGCGAATGCACAGAATTGAGAGGAAATCTCTTTTTTGTTGACCTGGGGAGCCCCTTGGACAATGTGGGGGATTCGTTTGGGGACATGTAACTTCTGAACCACCCCTGTGAGGAACGACGGGGGGGGGGGTGCGAGAACGAGACGGAAGATGGAGGGAATCTGGGTTAGCCACACACGAACCCCCGAGAGAGGAGCCTGGAATGGAGGGATGGATGGAAGGATGGAGACTTCTAAGCTGTGATTAAGGAAGAGCTACTGGTATTTAAGAGTTAAGCTTTTGAGAGAGAGTGAGATAGCCTTGCATGAGCAGGAGTGAGAGAGAGAGAGAGAGAGAATGCTTGGGGCAGGAGTCTCTTCTTTGAGCGGGGAGATCAGCGCCAGACTTGTGGAGGCTGAAAGACAACCTGAGAGAGATAAGGAGGATGAGGAGAGAGCATATGCTAACCGAGAGGATGAGAGATGCAATGAAAAGAGCAAACCGCAGCGAAAGAGATAGCAAGAGGGAGATAAATCGAAGGAGAGAAGAGGGGAGAGCAGGATAGGATACGTTTGCCTGTCTGACTAAGCAGCAGGATCGAAGATGAGAGGAGGAGAGGCAAGGAGAAGAGAGGACATCCATCCCTCTAGCTGCCTCCGGGAGCACAGGACAAGACTGAGGGCAGAGGACACGGGCAAACACACACACAAACACAAGCTAGTGTGTAGATCCATGTGTGTGTTTGTGTGTCATGCAGCTGTGGGGTAGAGAGGAGTGGGGGACCTGCTATGTAGCAGGTGCTGGCCATTTCACGCCTGTCGGCCCCTCTTAGCCCTGTTTGTCTACATGCATTCACATTAGCCTCCACAGGTCTGCTTCCCCATCTGGAGTCATTCCACATCTTTCTCTCGCTCCGTTTCGACCGTCATCAACCCTTTCATTTCTCTCCAACCAATACTGACTCAGTCTCGCTTTCTTAAGGCTTCCCGACATCTCGCTGCCTTCTGCAAACCTCCTTCCCTCTGACACTCGCTGGTTGCCTTCGTCACCTCTTAACTGCCGGCGAATTTAGCTCACATCTTATCATCCTCCTCCTCCTCCTCCTCTTCTGCCAGTGAGTAAGAGAGGAGTGGGAAGGAGGGAGGAGGAGGTGGCCGGCCTGCGAGATAGAGCGGGGAGATGACAGAACAGGGCAACTGTGGGAAGTTCAACACTGGAAGAGACAGGAGAGAGCAGAAAGAAAGGAGAGGGGAATAGGGAAAAAGAAGAAAGTGGGATGAAGAAAGGCAGTGGAAATGTAGGATAAAAGACAGAGCGAGAAAGGAATGGATGGTGGAATGAGGAGAGAAGCAGCCAGGAGCTGAAGCAGCAAAGGGTGACTGATCCGCTCTGAGAGGCTTGGAGACAGACAGACACACACGCTATGCTGTGAGATAGCGGAGGCCAATAGCGGAGGAGATAGGATGCAGTGGCACAAGATTCCCATGGGAGTTTTAAATGCCGTCAGCATCCTCGCTCTCTCCCTCCATCCCTCATGTTCTCTCCCTCACTAAGTGTGAGGATTGCATGCTGGCACTGATTTATCTGGGTGCACATTTGGTGGCTTTTCACTCTAAAAGCAGCAGTCTCCATCTTCCTCCCTGTGCTCACAGGATCTTTGTATCTCCCCGGCTTGTTGCATGTAATGCACAGCAGGAGATGGTGACATCCTTTGTGCTACAGAAGGCAGTTTCACTACGAGGCGGCGGTACAGAATGGCCCCAGAGGAGTGGTGACGCATGCTGTGGCACCATGACGAGCCAAGGGACTTGAAGAAAGATGGGGGTTAGAGAGAAAGCAAGAAATGAGTAAAGACTGAGGAAAAGGACGAGGGAAAAAAAAAGAAAGGAAATGAGGGCATGAAGTAGCTGGGTTGCTCTTAAAGTGGAGCCACTGGAGAAATGCACTTTTTTTTTTCCCCCCATTACGGTTGAGGTTTACCCCCATGTCAGCAGGAAGTAACTTCTGGCAAAGTGCAGGCATAATACAGAGGAGTGGAGGTGGATGTATTTTGTATGAGGTGAAATGCAGAGTGAACCCAGATGAGGGGTGCAGCTAAAACTACTGAGGAACAGAGGGGAATTGAAGGAGAGACTGTTCTTTATCTTCACCGCTCTGCATGGTTAAACTCCAAGACTTGAGTTTATCACAAGCTACACAGCACGCAGACAGATGCCTACACCTGAATACACACAAACAGGAATCAGCAAATGCGCACACACAAGCGCAGACAGAGTGTATCAACACAAGTCTGGCCTCGGCTGAACCCAAGGCGACACAGAAATCCCCTTCAATTCAAAGTCAATGGCTGTGTCGCTGTGAGTCAAATGTATCACTTTTAGTGATTACAGCCTTATCTTCAAGACACTGTCTCTAATGAACACTGCTCATTTGCTCCGCTTTAGTCCGTCCTGTCATTACTGATAGCCAAGGGTACTGCTGAGAAGCTACTCGATTCGCTTGTGTGATCGTGACTTTCGGAGGTTGGAGGGAAAAAAAAAAAAAGAAGAGAAGTGACGGGAAGAGAAAATATCTGCAAGAAGGACTAACTAAACTACCTCTAAAAACCTTGTGAACAACCACTTTGTAAACGCCATGTGACGTTCAAAGCGGACAGACAGACCTTGGGTAACACAGAGGCAGACACACTTTCATATCACAGAGTTATTGAGTGCATGCAAAGAGAAATGGGAAAGTGACATGCATTCTGAATAGGACAAAGAAAGAGAGACAAGAAAAGCAGACCCCCAAAGCATGCAAATGCATGCACACACACGCTCTCAAACAGTTACACACATTCTTTATACACACACACACCATGGACAGAGCAGCTGGACCCTTTAGCCCTACACTACACACCCAAGACAGTCCCTCAGCACCGAATTTGTCTGTTTTGTGTGTGTTCATGAGACATGTGAGGCGGAACAAGGTGAGTCCCTGGAGAAAACATGAGAGCTCAGCACACCAGGAAAATGTGTTGCATGTGTGATGAAAGTGCACTTGGTTCCAGTTCATCAGTTCAGAGGATATAAATGTTTTCATATACAAGCCAGGGGAAGGTTTAGATGATGAACGAGACCCGAGTGAGCCACAAATGTGTTTTTCATTTCGTTTTCCGAGATGTTCGCTGATTTACTGACACATTTACGCTGCGCGCTTTATCAGTGTTTTAGGACGTTTGCAATTTGTGCAAATTACACTTCATTTTGGATTTAACCTACTTAGAGCGGCTGATGGGTGGATTTGTGATGACAGGCGCAGTTCTAATGCTAATTCATCACAAAGAAGTGCACAAGAAGAACGTTTCTGTTGCTTGCTTCTTTTGTCACACGATTGTGCTCCAAACAGGTCGAAGCATGTTTCAAATGTTATCTGACCTATATCTTGAGGAGTGTTTGTGCACATGCTGACCTGTAATTCGCATTAAACTTGCGCAATAAACACATCAACAAGGACAGAGAAAACTTTATTTACAAATGTTTTGAAGCAGTGGTTCCGAAATTAACACGCGGCAAGCAGCAAAAGCGGGTTGATTTTCTGCATGGCGTATAAATCTTTGACGGCTCTCTGCCACACTGGTCTATAAATGTTTGCACCACACCATTAATGTAATAAAAAAAAAACTCTGTTGAGAGTCTCGATTGCGTTTTTGGCGTCTTTCAGAGGGCGCACTACTGTCCTCTGGTTACGAGGACTTCATGGTGCATTCAGGTACAGCTCGTGAACTTCGAAATCTATACTCAAACGGATTTTCAAACTGAATTTCTATATTTTTGTTATCTTTCTTTGTTGAAATACATATTATATTATACATATAATATTTGTTTTTTTATCGTTAGTCTTACCGTCATCACAATACTGACCAATGTTATCGCACATCGCATTTTTTCCTTAGAGTGTGCAGGTCTACATGTTGTGTATTTATCAATTTTTGTGTTGGGTCGTGTGTTCATTTGTGTCCTTTAGCTCACCTCTGACTATGACTGTGACCTGGTCCTTGCCGACCCCGATCCGGTTCTTGACCTCACAGACAAAAGTGGTGTTAACAGCGTCGTCCACCTTCAGTACCTTCAGTTCGTTGCCGTTGATCTGCACCGTGTCTGGAATCTCTCCTGAAAGGCTGCAGGGACATGAGCATATTGGCATGTGAAGGAGGGAAAGAGAAAAAGAAATGAGAAAAGGATTCTGGTTTACTTTGGGCACAATGAGAGCAGTGAGACAGATGTGCATTTACAGAAATGTGCTGTATTGTGTGTGCAATGTCATCAAATTCCACTAATCTTGATGGGCAGTGCAAAACCAATCAGTTTTCCCCTTCCTCAAAAGGCAATCCATTATCACACATTGGAGGAGAATATGATGGGGACATGGGGAAAATCAAAACTGCTGGTGCCAGGCCCAAAAATCTCATCTCCCCCATTTTAAATTTCCATTTTTTCTCTTTTTTTTTCAATTTTGACACAGTTATGCTAATAGCTGATAATACAAAAAGAGTGACAGAGGGAGTCACATTGTGCGTCTCATTATGTGAGGGTTAAATCTCGAATCACAGAGTCCATTATGAGAAATTACACGGTTATCTCCATAATCAGAGCACAGGGCTGTCGTGGCAATAATAAAAGCGCTGATTACAGCTCTGTGGACCTGGGACTGAAGGGTAAAGGAAGGGAAAAATGAAAGAAAGAGAGATAAGAGAAAGAGAGACAGAGCACAAGATAAGATCAAAAAAATGCTGGATGTGCTGATACTTACGTCTTCCACAGGACGGAGAGTGCGACGGGGTTCGCTGTTGCCTGACAGGTGAGCACCACATTTGTCCGACCCAAGTACCAATTATTGTCGTAACCCACTATTGTCACCTGAGGGGCGTCTGCAGGAAGGATGTATAAATGGCAGAAAGGGGGAGAAAAAAATAGCAACGAGTTCAATTAGTCACTGCAATCATGTTAGCGTGTGAACAGCAGAGGAATTCATAAAATTATAGGAGCTGGGTTGTGTGTGTGTGTGTGTGTGTGTGTGTGTGTGTGTGTGTGCGTGCGTGCGTGCGTGCGTGCGTGTGTGTGTGTGCGTGTAGGTGTGTGTGTGTGTGTGTGTGTGTGTGTGTGTGCGCGGTCTCTTACACTGGACGGCTAACTTCATGGGGAAGCTTTCAGGTTTGACCTGGGTCCTGTGCGCCACCACGCAGCTGATGTCTTTCCCGTTGTCTGCTGCTGTGGGGACCATGCGGTACTCGCTGGTAATGGTCACTGTGTTGTCAGCACCCGCCGTGGACACCATTGTCCCGTTGCCATTGGCTGTGGTCACCCATGTGATCTGAGCAGCGGGGCGGCCGTCCAAGGACTCGCAGCGTGCTACGACGACCGGCTTAGTGCCCGCTTCCACTGTTACGATGGAGGCCGAGTTCTGAGGCTTAGCTGATGGGGTGATGGACGGATTGAAGGGAGAGGAAGAGACACAGAGTGGCAGAGAGAAGATTAAAGGATGCAGAAATAGATAAAATGGAAATAAGACAGCTGAGGGAAAAGATAATGTGCACCATTATCGATAAACAATTTGAGTCAGCAGTATGGCAAATGCTTATCCAAAACCTCAATCTCCAAATGTCTTCTGTCCCTCAAGTCACCCCCTCGCCTTCTCTGTCTGTTTTCTCTCCAGCGACTGCATTGATAAACAATTACGAGCGCCAGTGCAAACACACCAGAACCCTAAATCTTCTTTCACTCTCTCTCCATTCCTTTAATCTATTCCCTCTCTATCCCCATCACCCTCCATTGATAAACAATTTCCCTGTCTGGTCTAGTGCATTTCCATACACAAATTCTAAATCACTACACGATCTCTGCCATCCCCACCCCCCTCCTCTACTTTACCTCCGCTCTTATACCTCCTCAATTTCCGTCTCTGATACTAGTGCGGGATCAGAGGAGAGCAGGCAGGACAGGAGCTGACAGGAGGCATGACAAGCAGCCAGATCAATAAAGTGCCTGAGGGGAGGCAGAGAGGCATGATGCGTTGGAGGGAGAAGAGAGCACAGAAGAGGCACTGGGGCCGGGGCCAAGGTTAGACCAATGGTTCCATTGCATTAACAAGAACACAATTGATCTGACAATACCACTTATAATAGCAATTAAGCCGATCTGGACATGCTTTTAACCTGCATGCTACCTTTGGGGGAGGGAGGGGGCTCGACAGACAGATGGAGAATGGTAGGTGAGTACTTTTAAATGTATGTATATTTAGGTAAAAGCATACACTCACTGTAGACAGACAGGTGGCAAATTGAAAAAGTAACAACTGATTCATTGAGTCTCTAGAGACTCTACTGGAGACGCAAACGCTGCCAAACACGGGTTTTTGGCAAGAAACACTAACTGAATTGATAAAGGCAGTACAAGATGCTTGGCCTGTTCTCTGGTTATAAATTGCTTTGACTACTCATTCTATTCATGGTGCCGAAGTATGGAGAAACTCTCCAACTATAGATCTTTCAGAACAGAATAGTCTGGGTCTGTGTTGGGTTTCATTCTTCTGTCTGACAAAAAGCAATTTAGAAAACTGGTACTTTTCTATTCATGAATTTAAAAAAAAATTTTTTCAAGGGGAGCATTTAACAATGTTGCACGTCCTTGGGAGGCAGAAACCTGTGGTGGGTTTTAACCCAAGTGCACACGTCGGTAAACAACAATTCTAGCAGCTTGGGTGTTACCCTTGACAGACAGAGACATAAAACCACTATAATATTTACAACCACAGAGCTGCTGTGCATCTCCAAGGCTTGCTTTTAAAAGGTTGGGGGAAGGTTTTTAGTGTATACTAGGCTGGAGTTAATATTGCAGAAATGCAATACATGAGTAATTTCTTGTCTTAGCTCTGTGCGGCTAGAAATTGGAAGGTACCTTGACAAATTAAAAAAAAAAAAATCAGTCAAATTGTGTCTCATAGGTGGCTTGGAAGTATAAGCCTGTTTTAGTCTTAATGTAATTTTAATTCTTTAATAACTGATGTTTTTTGCCAATTTAAATGACAAAGAAAAGCAGCCAATCTTTACGTTTAAGGCTAGAGCAGGCAATTTCATGACATCATTGCTTAAAAAAAATTAACGAAATGATTAATCCACACTCAAAATAATTCACAAAGGATTTCTTTACAAATTGAATCGACTAGTCATTGCAGCTCTTTAGCCTAGTTACCTCAACATCAGCATCTTTTCTATGTTAACATCAACCAGCGGAAATACAGCAGGATCTTGGCCTAATAAAACCTTCTTCCAAAGATCGCCTTGCATCTGGTGTTTTGATGGCCTAATACCAGTAGATAACATTGTGTACTGTAAAAAAAACACCAAAGGCATCCTTTCAGACTCAAGCTTTTGTGTTTATTAGCTGTGGTTTTCTGACAACGCTACCTGCTTCTGATGATAGTTTCAAAGTAAACCCAAAAGGCTGAGACTGAAACAAAGCCTCTGTTCTTTGTTGGAGAAACATTATTCCTTATGTTGAACATCAGTGGATCGCACCTGCATACGCTGTGTTCTTCTTGTAATTTGAGTCTGATCTCTTACAAGAAACCTTAAAAAGGCATTATTACATCACAGCTGTGTTGAAACCACATTCTGGAACCAAAGCAAGTTTCGCTGATGTCCCTTCCTCCATTTTTAGCCTCCTTGTCTGTACAAAGTGTGAAACCACAGGGAAGTCACCCACTTTGAAGCCTTTAGTTTGTCAATTGTGAAGCCATAAGTGACCATATTTTGAGGAGAGGGTGGAGCTGGGGAGGATACTGATTTGATCTAACTGAGAACCCGTGGAGATTCTGTGGTAGCCACTAATTAGTCATAAGGTAGCCACACCCCAACGCATTTCCTGCTTTAACATCTCTTTTACTGTAAATGGGACCATAATTTGCGAGATGAACATCATGCTGTACTGAGGAAGACTTGAAACTAGCGATTGAGGTCATAAACTCATGGGTAAACTATTTACTGAGGTGATAAAACAAGTAAAGACAAGTTGGGTCATCTTCTCATAAGCAGAATTTCTTTTTGCATGAAGGCATTAGAAAGACTGCAGGTTTTAGGTAACCACATTTTAGACTCTGTAAATGGTCAATGGTTTGTACATAAACGGTATATAGATTGTTTGTGACTTACCCAGCATGACCAGGAATGTGATGCCTTGCTCATTGCCACTGGGGTAGGTAGCATACTCGCAGATGTACTTCCCCTCGTCGGTCATCCTAACCTCGCTTATCTGGATGGAGGGACTGGCCAGGTTAGGGGGACTGGGTGTGAAACTGACTCTGCCCTTGACAGGTGACTCGGGGTAGTTGGGGTCGAAGTTGGGGTGAAACACGGCGATGTTGATCCTCTCGCCCTCCTTCGGCTCGTAGATCCACGTCACCTGCAGTGGAGGAGGCACAGGGGTCAGCAATTAGGATGCGTACAGTGACTGAGGAATACAACGGCCCTCATTTATCATAGCATTGATAAGCGGACACCGGAGGGCTTTATAAGACTTCAACATTTTTGCTGTAAACTCCACAGGGCAGCGTTCACAGCATCACAATCAAAAAAGTGGAGCAGGTATGAATATGGATGTGAAGCTTTTCAGGAGCGGCCCTGTCTCTCTCTCTCTCAGCTGCTCTTAGCGGAACCGAGCAGAGTTGTGCACTTCCCACTTCAATGAGATGCGACTAAGAAGTGTTTCCATTACCATATTCAATTCCCTAAAAGCAAAATGAAGCTTAGTATTGTTTGTTTGGAGTAATAAAACATTAAGCCTAAATGCAATAAAAAAAAAACTATTACTAGCCGCAGGATGATTTCTGCAGGCTATGATTTGTTAGATTAAGGTTTAACGTGCCAGATAAACAAGGCATCTGTACCTGTTTTATATCATTTAATGTTTATTTTGATTGCAATGAATCCCTCTCGTCCACCTGTGAGACTAACTCTCACACACGAGCCAGTTCGATGCATAATTGACGAATGCTTTATTTCACAGAGAAATAGCCACATGTTTAGTCAAATCTGAAATTGTGTATTCGTTAAATATCCATCATCTGTTCGCTTGGATTGTGAATGCAAATTGTAGTCCTGAGCAATTTCAACAAATTACTGTCACAAGTCAGCACAATGAGCTGCAATTTCGGCATGAAACAGACATTTTTATTAGAACCTCACACCACAAACCCAGTTTAGAGTTAATACGAGTGCCTTGGTATCCAGTGGTCATCAAATCCTGACTGAAAACAATGAAAACAATTGTATCACAGCAGTATGTGTATCTGACCATTGTGAGCTGAATCCCAGTAGCATCCGTGAAGGCACAGCGCAGGTTGACTGTCTGGCCAGGATAGGACGACACCTCCGGCTCCACCTTCACCCGCTGACCTGAGGCTCCTGGGAGGAACAGAGAAAGAGAAATATTACTCGACTGTTTCCTTCATTCCCAAACTAGGAAGGGGCGTTGAGGAAACGCAGCAGAGGGATCGTGTTGGTGCAAAGCCTCCTGATGATAAATGAGGAGAGTGTGGAAGTGTCTGGTACAACAGAGGGCAGCATTAGTGAACCCGGACAAGTAGGCCAAGAGTCTGGTATCTCTCTATGATTGTGCGTATGGATGGAGCGACTGAAAAAAAAAAAAGAGGATGTGTGGTGAAAAAGAAAAAAAAAAAAGAGGAAAACCAGTTCTCTTTTGCACTGAGGTCATAAATCATCTGGATGGGTTATGCTTTTCTATAGCCTGCCATTTGCTGTGCCGACACATTCCTGTGTAACAGCAAAGAGTCAAAATAAATACGCTTTTCTTGGTGTGTTGTGTCAGTGGGCGTGTGAGAAACAGTAAGAGCGAGGGAGCTTTAGAACGACAATCTGTCCGTGTATGCAAGTGTGTGTGTGTAATCCAGGTCTCTGTGAAAATGTAATTACTTGTATGAGTAAGCGCGCATTAGTGTATGTCAGCAAGATGGCACCTGTTTTAAGTAAGAGTGGATTACCTGCGGATACACAACTTCAAATGTCTGCAGCCAGGGCTACGTGCGCGAACGCGTGTTCGCTAACAGTGTGTTTACCAGCGAGCTACACGCGTATTACAGCACCAGTGAAACACAATTTCCCCTAAAGACAAACAATTACTTGCAGAACTAGTTCCACCAGTTTGTGCTGAGCCAAAGCTATTGTGTTGAAACTAATATGATCTGCAGGGCTGATGGAAAACACACACACATACGCATGCACGCACACAAAAACATGAAACCCATAGGCTAGGAGATAAGAGGAAAGGCCAGTGCTGTCTTTCTCTTTTGACGAGCAATAAACACCGCACCTTCCTCTTCTCTGGGGAGATCCGAGATATCAATACGGAGGAAGAGGAGAGGGAGGAAGAAGCAACAAACCGGGTGGGAAAGTGGAGGAAAACAAGCCTTTCCTAGAATAACACCAGCTCTCGCAGGGCCAGCCCAATTTACAGCCACAAAACAACCCCCTTGTAGCCACAGAGGAACCTCCGGACAACCACTAAGCAGCCCGTGGGAGCAGCACTGAGCCCTGTTGGGCTGGAGAGAGGAACAGCTCGTTCGTTTTCTTTTTTCCCTGTCATGGACACACATATCTGCACAAGGGAACACACAAAAGCATGCGCACGCACATTCATACACATGACAGCTTTATTGTCGAGCTCCTGGCCTGTGATCTTTCAGATGTCTACAGCATTTACAGAGGATCAAGCTACAAGTCTCCGTCAGTCTACCTGAACTGGTCTGACTAACAACAGATGAGCTTTGGGAATGGGAGCTGTACTCTGGTTACCAAACGGTGTAGCAGTGATAGAGTAAAGGGGATGAAGGCTTATTGAAACCCTTCATTACTAGTCTTGATTGGGGGGTATGGGACGAGCCTGACACGTCGCAGGCTGTTAAGCAATGTGGCGCTGGAGATAAAGTTACCCGGCCTCAGGTTTCGCCTGTTTGCACATGTGCAAATTCACACGCAGACATATGCAGAGCTGCTGCGTCCACACACATTATGTGGGGGCAGAGCCAAGCTGGACCTGTTGTCTGTCATTCGGAGGCAATAAGAGGAGAGCCAACGCAGGTCAACTCCTGCCAGAGCTCAGATGAGAGACAGGCTGGCCTTATGAGACTCTATACAGCCCCGGGGAAATGAATATTACACACAAGACATACAGAGACTTGCACGGCTTCACCTTCCATGATGGTCCCCAAACCCCAGTTCTGAGGAATCAGAGCGTCTGTGTCATTAGAACAGCAGACACAGAGAAGAGAAGTCGGCATGTGCATGCGCGTGCGTGTACACGGACACAACAAGCTTTTGGAAATCCTTAGGCGAGCGGCATTTGAAATAGTAATTGTCAGTATAAATATTTAGAGAGCATTGGTCATATTAAACAGAAAAGAGAGAGCGTGGAGAGGCGGGGGCAGAGAGGAACTAAGGGAATTAGAGAATAAAAGACGGTTCAAGGGTACGACTGAGAAGAAAGGAAGAGCGACAAGAGAGGGAGAGAGAGACGGAGGGAGAGAACTAGAGGGTTGGAGGGGTGGAGAGTAAGAACAGAAGCCTTGTGTCACCGCTGCTCTACTTACAGTAGCTCTGCTGCCTGCAGGTGACAGACAAGAAACGGCACGAAAACCAAACGCACATGAACAAACAAACACGTGCAGACACAAGCTGCCCTCTTCAGCATCCTCCAAGTGGCTGGATGTCACCATCATAAATACTGTCACCTATCATTATGTCTTTAACACCCACATGATGTGCGCACACACACATTATGCTGATGGTGCTGCGACAGCCCTGCCATATTAACACAGTTCTCTCTGATCCCCTGCCTGGTCACGCTGACATTTCCATATTTCCCACCGTTCGTCTGTGCAGACGAAAATTAATCAGGAAGGAAGGAGGAGAGGAAGTGTGTGAGGAGGACGGAGGGATGAAAGAAGGAGACGAGAGACAGCCTAGGAATGCCAAAGTGATGGAGGATAAGAGCAGAGGAGGGGCGGGTGAGGGGGTGTAAAGGAAAGTGGGGATGAAAGTGTGTGAAGAGAATCGGTGCCAGGAATAGAGAATGAAAGAGGGAGCGAAGAGAGAAAGTGGTGAGAGAAGAGGAGAGGAGGAGGATCTCGACGAGGCGACGGTGTGAGCTATAAACAAGGTTAATAGGAGACGGCTGAGGGACAAAAGAGAGAGACATTTAGACGAGAGAAATAGGAGAAGTGAGAGAGGAAGTAGGTGAAAGAAAGACCAAGAGCGAGGCGATGGGAGAAACTAAAAATGGAGAGGTGCGAGGGGGGGTGATACAGGTAGAGAGAAACAGAGCGAGGAGAGGCAGCTGAGGGGAGAAGAGCAGGAGGTGGTGTAGAGCAGTGAGCGGCAGGTTAGACACCACACATGACCCTGTGAGAAACAGTGTGGCTGTGAATAGAGAGATAGAGGAAGGGGGGGAAACACAGCAACATCGTGAATATGCCAGAGGAAGCCAGAAAGCAACTCAACGAAAACTACTCAAAATCCTAATTTGCTCTGCAGCCCATTTTAGCCAGCCGTGGCTTACGAAACGAACATACGCTTATCAGCCTGTGTCCGCCTGTGTCCGCCTGCCTCGCTGCCTGACTGAGACGCCTAATGGCATTCATGTCCTCTGCCTGATCCCCGCTATAGTGGAGAAAAGCACAGCGTCAGGGGGACAGGGAGTGCAGGCCATCACCTAAAATATCTAATGGCCTTCAGAGCTCACTGACTCTCCGCCATTTCATCAAGCTAGTGGCTACGCACTGTCAGGTGGGCTAGAATGAAGCTTTCCCATTCTCCATGTTCTTCAAGATTGCTTCCTCGCACATACGGTGTGTGTGCGTTTGTGTGTGTACATATGTATATGTGTGCGAGAAAGAGATAGAAAGAATGTGGGTGTGTTTTCCTTTGGCCTTTCTAGTGCGCTGCTGTCTCAATAAGCATTGTGGGCTTTCATTATTCTTCCAGGTCGGCGCGAATTTCTCCATTTCCCTTATTCTCTTGTTGTTGTTATTGTTGTGCCCACCCTCTCCACTCCTGAAGAGTAATAGCTTTGATACAAGCAGTATGAAGTGCAGGCTGGAGCGTCACTATTCTGTCCAGATGGAATCTGTCTGGGACTTTTTCTTCCTCAAACATAATCTTTTTTTCTGACGGGGGAATTAGAATGATTCCCAGCCCACCTTTCAGACTTGATGACTTCACATGCGGAGTTTCAGGACCTGAGGGTGGCTCTTGTGATGTAATGAAATGAGTTTTTCCTGATTCCGTTAGACTCATTTTGGTCAGACTTCACGATACTGTGTGTGCAGTATATGAACCAACTCTGCAGGCTTGGTGGCTTAATGTTGCCTCTGACAGTGATGATGGAAACACGTAATCATGAGTACTGGGTGTGCACAGCATGAGGGAAATCTGCAACATGCAAGAACATTGTTGGATTAGTCCTTCAGGTTCGTAATTTTATTTTGGGAATAGGTGTACTTGCTTTAATGCTCAAAAAAAGCATCAGTTTTCTTTTAGCCCCTGTCTCCTTAAAGTGAAACTCTCGCCAAAAAGCAACCCAAGCTTTATTTGTGAATGTATATGAGTCAAGCCCTCGAGTAAAAGCATAATTACGACGAAAGAGGCACTTTTAAAATTTACCGTAGTTTCGTTTTCAGGCAAGCTAATTTTCAGTGGGGTGCTGGGGCACTCTTATGCTAGCATCAAAGTCACTATTTTTAAAAAACTATAAGAAGGCTCGACACAACATGAAACTTTGCTCGTAGTATCACCAGGGTCTCTACACATGAACACGAGCATTGAGAACATTGTTTGTGTACACAGAGTTTGTTAAAAAGAGAGTTTTGGACGACTCATGTTAACTGCTCTATCTCCGGCGCGCTGCCGTCATGGCAGACAAAAAGTGTCTATCCCCGAGTGCAACCTAACAGGTAGGAGAGTAATGTGGACTTCCTACCTTTTAGGTTGCACTTGGGGATCGATACTTTTTGTCTGCCATGACGGAGGCGCGCCGGAGATACAGCAGCTAAAGTGAGTTATATATATATATATAAAAAGAATATTATACAGTATTATTGCATGTGGCCTGACCGATCTCAATACATGGACCTTTGAGTCATTGAAAAAAATCTTTGTGGCCCTTTAAGATTTGTATTTGAATACTCCTGCATTAGATCATTTTGCTTTTTCATTGTTCAGTGGTCTTGGTTTTATTCTCAGTACAGTGTCTGCGTGTTTGTGAGCTGGCCTTGGATACAAGTGGTTTCTAAATGAAAGCTCTGCCAAATACCAGCTTTGTGAAGCTCCCGATGTGCAATTTTGTTTTTTTTTGAGACATTGGCACAGAGATGCCGATTCAATTCCACGATTATTACTGGGTCTGTACTTTAGTACGCCGCAGCTTGTAAGTATTGGGACAGTGACATATTTTTCCGTTGTTTTGGCTCTGTGCTCCAGCAAATGGCCCTGAAATGAAACAACAACAGAGATTAAAGTGCTGACTTTCAGCTTAAAGAGTGTTTGAGAGTGTTTTTGTCCATGCTGTTCACCTCCTGTGTGGGAGTCGTAGCCTTTTTTTTTTTGTGCATAGTCCAACTCTTTAACAGTGAATGTCCAAATGTGTCATGACTATTGTGTCTCCCATGAGGAGCAACAGACTGTAGCCAGAGAACTGCCTCACTAAATCTTCAAACTGTTCCTTTCATCACTGTAATATTTTAGTTTTTGTGGCTGATGTACCTGCAGTTTGGGCGCCGACTAGTCATCTCTTTGGAACGCTGTTAGCTCCTTTGTGCCGCTTTAGAAAAACTCATAAGCAGAGTCGGTCAGACGTGAATTAAAGCCGACACGCGCCGTCTGACATGCTACTTTAAATGGCCTGCGTGTATAGCTGCTTTTGTTACGGACTTCTGCGTGATGTTGTCATCATTGTGTCCAAACTGGAGCAGCAGCACTGCTGTGGCTGCGTGTCATGTCCAAACTGCTGCTGGTGTGTACTAATAGCCATTATCAGCTGGAGTCTGGAGCAGCACCAACCCCAACCTGCTGTCTGCCGCTGCTACCCGACACTTGCAGCACTGGATCCTCTGACCTTCACATGCACACACGAAAGCGAGCACACATACAGCCACACAAACCTGCAGCGAACGTGCATACACTGTGCATGCGCGCACACACATTTAGATGTGGATACTTTAGTATGCAGGGAGAGGAGTGGGAATGCAGCTTAGCTTTGACAGGCGAGGCAGTTTGACAAGCCAAGAATAAAACTAGGAAATGAAGACTTGAGATGTGTCTCGTCTTCTCATTGACCTTTCCACTGGGCTCTCTATAAGGGACCGATCGATGGCACATGAGAAAGCTGGATTTAGGAGTAGCTACTGCTCATTTGGACTTCTCCAATGACATCATATCATAATCTATGCGTGCCGTCAGCTTTACTGGTGGGAGCAATCGACTTGAAAGCGCCCTTGTTTGATAAAGACGCACACTTCAAAGACTTCAAGGCTATCGTGTGAGATCTGCACTCAAAAATCACCATGGAAGATCATTTAACTCAGAAATATAACAAAGAAACCCTGCTGTAAAAGGGGCTTGGTGTTACAGCGGGGTTGCATGCAGGAGACAGGAGGTAAAAAACCAACCCCCGTGATGCAACAGGAGCAGAGGAAGAAAAAGGTGCAAGAAGGAGGGAGTGCTACATTTCACTTTGTTCACAGTGACATGATGAAATATTTGATAACTGAGTCTGTGGAAAGAGAAGAGGAGTCAAAGACACAGGCAGAAACGAGGAAGGGAGGCAGAAATGCATGAAATGGAACAGAAGGGGAGCGAAGGAGAAATAGGGGTTTGGAGGGAGGGACACGGGGAGACATGAACAGGCTTCAAAGTGCCAAGGAGAAATGAACAGCTGGAGGAGAAATCTGCACTGGGAGGTGTGTGTTTGGCGAGTGTGTGTATGTGTGTACAAGCATGCATCTGTATACTGATGCATATTCCCATTTAGTTGCCGGTTTATAACAAACATGCCCTAGGACTGGAGCGAATATCATTTGCAAAAATAAGCATTTGCCAATTCAATTAAGTGTATCATCTTAATGAAAGAAGACCCAGCAGGGAAGTTTAAAAAAAAGAAAAAAACCCTCAGAGAATGAATTTTAAACTCTTGAAACAGTTTAAACTTCAGCTCGGAATGCCAGAACTTCCTGCCTTGAAAGCTCGACCATAACCTTCGTCTTGCACTGCGACCAATTCTATACAGTATGCATGAGTTTGAGAGTAAGAGGAAACTGTTCAAGTATAGGAATTCACAATGGGATCTCATCACCATTTAACCGCAGGGCCCTGACATCAAATTACATCCACAATAGCCCATGCGTACCTCTCTCTCTGTGGAGCCCTCTTGCTACCCCATCCTCCTATCTTGCATTCTCAGTTATGTACTTACAACAAAAAGAATATTTCAGGTCCAGCAAGCTCTAGCGGTTGGGCAGGTCTGTAATGGGAAACTGTGTTTGTTTGAATTAAATTGGAAAAACAGCAGTGATCCATCAAACATACATGGCGGTTTCTTTTGTTTCTCCGCAGCGCATCGCACATCGCACATCGCAACAGGATGAAACTTACAGCCAACAACATACATAACACGCTTAATCATTTAGCATCTGCCAAGCTAAGGGAAAAGCATGCATAAGAGATAAAAAAAAAATGATTTGCAAAGGAGTCAGAATGGTTTGTGTGTGGCTGGGGTGAGACAAAAACACATTTCCACACGTACAACTGCGAGGTAAAGCATAACCACGGTTAGACAGAAACACCGTCGCACACATAGGGTGGAGAGGCACTCTTCTCCACCAGGTGAATAATTCATCCACGGGTAAGAACGAAGGCAGTGTGCTCTGCTCCTCCTCCTCTCATCTCTTCATTATTGATAAACACCAACATCTACACGGTACCTGACCCGGGAGAGGGGAGGGGAGGGGAGGGGAGAGCGAGCGAGGGAAGCTGGTCAAGGAGGAAAGACCGCGATAAAAGACTGACTCTGAGGCATGAAAAAAAAAATACAGCAACTGTGTTAAAGTAGAGGTGCATAAAGCTCATCAGAGAAAACAGAAAGGCCACAAGAAGCGGGCGAGGTTTTATGGCGTTGCGTGTTTTCATCTGGCGCTCGGCCCGTTTAGGGTCAGTAAAGTCCTGCTTGTAACATGCAGTTTACTGTAGACGGAAAGGACACCGCTCTCCTGGGCCAAACAAATAACTGCCTCTATACTGCCTTGCTACTGCTATCGCTCCAACCCACTGAATAAGTGACTGAATAACTTACTGGCTGGATGGCTGACAGACACCCAGCTCCCCCGCGGCTCCAAGCTCTGCTTTGTCTGTTCGGGCCCTGCACATCATTCTACCTCCACCACACTCGCCTTCTCTCCGCATCGCTCACTTCCTTTTTTTTCCCCTCTGTGCCATAGCCCTGTCCTGTCTTTTCATTTTGGAATAAATCCTTTTCATCCCTCTGGCTCATTCTCCTCTTCCTTGACTACTTTTTTTTTCCTTTAGTCTGCTAGTTCTTTTTCTGTCTGACTTCTTCATTCTAGCCTTGTGTGCCATCGCTCCTCATGGTAATTGTACTGGGCATGTTATTTTAGCCCTGCATGTAATTTGGGGTTTGACTGCGGGGTGACCATAGTGACAGATCTGCAGTCAGTGTGGGAGTATAAAATGTAAATCCGCGGCTTTGAGAAAACATTTTTTTCCCCGACAGGTCTGGGGTCGGAGTCTGGGAAATATCTTGATCTATTCTTCCATTATGCATGCTAAGGCCTTGCACCTCTTTATCAGGTCTAGCAGTGAAGCTCGCCAAGAAAAATCCTTCAGACTTCACTTTCTGAATGACTTTGGGAGCACGTGTGTGCGTGCACATCCAGAGTCTGGCAGCATCTTACTTCAGAAATAGGCATGAATTAAAGGATCGGGCTAAAGTCAGAAGTGCACAGCTGGAGTAAAGTGCCGTGTACTTCTACAAATGTCCGAGGCGGGATGTGCGTGTGTCTCTCTCGTCATCTATCGTTTTGTGTATACATCCATCCCTCGGTGTGTCAGCTGTTAACATGATGTGATTATGCGTCCTATTTTCGCCTCCCTAACAACACTCGAATGTGAGAGTCTACCAGAGGTGTCAGAGAGGATATTTCAGGCTGGGTGTGATCCTTTCCCCGAATTAAAAACCAAAGCCGCCTGTTTAAGTGAGAGGAATTCCATGACAACCCCGCCCCCGGACCCAAACACAGCTGTGTTTCCAGGTTTTTCATCGTTCACCTTTAATTCACCTTGGGTGAAGAAGGGGGGGCTCCATTCCCCAGCTGCTCTTCCCACAGTGTCAGGGCTGCCACTCAGCCCGCTACTGACGAGCCCATTGGTCAACAACGCTGTCAACGTGCAGCTCATTCATAGTTGAGGGGGTGAGAGACCAATCCAATTTATACTTCACATTAAAGGATTAAAACGCCGTCTCCCTCGTATCGGTGATACGAGGGAGACAGCTATTAGCACACTCAATCTGTCGGGAGGATCACACAGCATGTTACCAAATCAATGGCAGCCATATGGAAGACAGAAGGTCAGACATCGCAAGCAAACAAACAAGGAGGTGCGTACCAATATTATGATAAACTGATGACTGTGTCCGTCACAACAACCAGCTGGATTGAATTACTGACGGGCTGTGTAGGAGCAAAGTAGTCTGCAGGGAAAGATTTGAGAGGACAGCCAAGTTATGTTCCAAAATATCACACCCACCACTTAAAAAAATAAGAAAAGATAAAACAGTAGAGCCTGCCTACTTTTGCAAAAGTCTTGCTAACACAGGGGCAAACGTTGGAATTAATTGCGATTATGACTCACTCATTAGCAAAAAACACAGCAGTGTATTTGCTTAAAAGTTAGAGATACGGAAAGCCGATTAGTCTGCCTGCATCTTTAAAATATACGAGACGGATCTTTTTTGCAGATGAGCGCTACAATGGAGGTGGGAAGACGGCAACAATTAGCAAACATCAGGCAGGTAGGACGTGGTGAAACAGAAGAAACAGAGGGGAGCTGAGGACAATAGATAACTGAAGCAATTAAAAGCCGAAAGAAACCACACGTTGTGTATCATAACAGCTGCACTGTTTGAGTCAGAGTTTCCTTCCCGCAGGTCTGCAGTGAGCCGTGAGGGCGGAGGTGAACGGCCCATTGTCTCAGAGGCTCAATAGAAGTAAGGTAAGATGAAACTCTGAAACAAACCTCCTATCAGTTCTCTCGTAAAGGAGGAGGAGAAAGGTGATACAGAGGAGGGAGGGGTTGAAACGGGCATAGAGAGGGAAAAGGAAAAGAAGGTGTGGTTTGGAGTTTCTGTGAGGTACAATGGAGCAGGAGAGTAATAAACGGCAGGGTCGTATGAGGAGGTTGAGCTCTCGTTTGCGCTGAATGCTAAGATTAAGTCTGATTATTCTCTGAAGGACAGCCACAATGACATCTTGCCTTGGGAACATGGTGTATTGTTTTGATGTTGATGGATGGATGAATGAACGAACAACTAATAGACAGACATACAGCTCAAGGAGACAGATCACAGAGGGAGGGATGCAGAACCCTGATATTTCCTCTCGAGTCAGCCTGTTGAATAAAATTACACAAAACAGAACAAATGTGGCTGGCTGTGCGGCCACAGCCAAGGTAAAATAATAATAACAGAAGATTTCTCTGAAGATCTATACACAAAGCCGATTTAGTTATTCTTCGAGAGGCGAGTGCGTGACAACTTCAAATAATGAACCTGCAGTAGAAAAAGTTTTTAAAATACTACAAAGTAATTGGACAAGACAAATTAAAAGCATTACAATAAATGATTAAAACTACCATTAAATAGCCGGAGGAGATAAAGAAGAAGCAGTTAATGAATAGCAATGCCCTGATGACAGAGGTAAAAGCCTCAGTATGCGCAGCACCTTGCTCACAATTTGCTGGCCGCAAAAGGAATCCGAGTACGTGTTTCATTCCAATCAACTTCAAAATGTTGTGAAAAATACTCAAAGCCATTTATGTCCTTTAGTGATAAGCCTTGAAAGCCCCAGATAAAAAGGAGAAGGTCAAAAGACTCAACAAAAGATTGCCAAGAGTGACAAGCTGTGCTGACTCATTCAGAGATGACAGTCTTTACTGACAACATTTAACCATTACTGTATTAACATACAGCCTTGATCATACACTTAACACTTTACAGGACCAACCTCTTGATAAGTTTAACACTCTCACGCTGTTTAAAGCAACACTGTGACTTTTTGTAGAAAGATAGTTGATTGTCAAGTATCTTCCCATGAATCCATCCATCCATCCATCCATCCATCCATCCATCCATCTGCTGGGTTACAGGGCACTGGAGTCAATCTGAACCAACACTGGGTGATTGGCAGGGTACAACAGCCTCATGCACGGATAAATAAATTTTTGTATTTTGGAATAATTGGTCGGCTTGAAAATGCATTTTTAAGATGACAGCTTTGATTGCCTATTTTCACTACCGAAGTAAATAATCTGCAATTCAGGCAACTGCTTTGGTCAACACATGGACCCAGAAATCTGTCAAGTGCAACTAAATGTGTTCATTGGTCGAAGCGGTGCAGCTGAAACTAAGCAACAGAAGTTAATACAAGTTGCACTCTTTTTTGTAATGTTGAATCTAGTCCTATAAATGATGAGAGCGATTGAATCAAAGCACCAGGCTTCTGTTCTGAAGATCACAGCTTCTGTATTTGTCAGTAATGATGAAGAGTAAAAGGAGGTCAACCAACCAAATGCCATTCAATGAAAACTCCTGTCTGTCAAAGAAATAAATAGAATATATCTATTAAACAATGAGGTTAATTAATGAGGTTAATTAAAATCAAAAACCCAATCAAAAACCAATCTTTCTATTTAAAGCACACGTTCGCATGTTAAGAGAAGGAATCTCCGATCAGTCTTCTTCTTCTGGATGTTTGTACCGAGGATAAACAGCTTGGCATCCTCCACATTGTTTTTACCTGTCTGGGAGGGGAGCAGCAGCGGATTGAGTTTCCCCTCAATAACAGCATGCTCCCTGCTTTTAGCCTGTAATGGCTCAGCAGTCACAATGATGCTACAATTGATCCGACTGTCTGAAGATTGAAGCCACTTCCAAGAGATCATAAAGAACTGCACAGACACACACAAACATCAGGAAACACACGGGCTGCTGGAGCCGTCCCCTGTCAGGTCGTCATTACGCTGGGTTAGAGCCGCCTTTGTTTACCATCTACCCCCTTAAGGCAGAGTGACAGATAAAGGATTGAGAAGTGACGGGATAGATAGATGGGGGTACCAACAGACAGAGATGGCCCTGCCATGCTCCAGTGGCCACCTTCAAGGACAGACGGGCCCTTATATATCACAGCCTCTGTGTAATTAGACAGCGCTCTGTCACGCATCAAAGAGTTGCTCCTATTTGTGTCATATTAAACGCACCGTGGATATCCCCTACTGTGCTTTGCCATTGAGACCTAATGCAAAAGGGGAGCAAAGGGGGATTTGTATAAATTTAATTACATTCATAATTCGCCCATCTTTAGCTGTAATCACTTGGGGTTAAGTTAAGTAAATCCACTTCTCAGCTAGCCACCCACGCCCTGTGTTGCCACAGTAAGCACAGTGCAACGTCAGGTTTTTCAGGGGAATCTCATTGACAGGCTGAAACTCTCTAAGTGAAAGTAAACAGAGTTCTTGGTATGCAGTAGTGAAATATTAACAGCTGTACTCCTTCTACTGAAGTGCTGCCTTTCTTTGGTTTGGAGCACTGCAGCTCACGTGTGTGTCTGCGTGTGTGTGTGCAGCTGTCTGCTGGTGTATGATACTGTGTCTCTGAGGCCACCTGCAGTGTCTCCAAAAGGCAGGAAAAATCTGCCGCTGCATACATCTTTGTGCGTCTGTTTTTCGAGTTTTTGTGTGTCTGCCTGTGTGTGTTTGGTGCACCTCACAGCCAAATCGCGGCACAGGCAGGCAGCCTTTTTTTTCGACAGAGAGGGAGAGGAATGAAGCAGATCAAACACAAGCCAACTAATCACAGACGCCGACTAATTAGCGCAGTCCTCAAAGGGGAACCAGGAATGAGTGATGATTCCCCCTTATGAATTTCCCAATGACGCTGTGCCGAATGCCACCCTGAATGCTCAGCGGTCACAGACAGGAGGGAGTGCAGAGGGTAAAGTGCAAAGTGAGTCACCAGTGATCTGGCCTTGTTGTAATCTTATCATCTGAAGGCAGAGGGGCAAAGTGGAGCTCAATATCCCTTATCAGAGTTTCAGTCATGTACACAGAACACACACAAACTCAATTGCTCTCACAACCTCTCACACACACACACAGAGAAGACAAACTTTTATCTCAACATCCTCAAATTAGACTTCATGTAACGTTTCCCATTAGGGGATTTCTTGAGCGATTAAATCCCGAGTGCGGTGAGATTCCAGCCTCCAAAGCAGAGCACAGGTTGATATTCCTGAGCGTGGGCTCTGGGTGCTGATTAGCGGGCGGATCTGCCACGCTGATCCCAGATTTCCACAAGATCAGAAGCCGAGCTGCGCGCACGGTGGCGGCAGCGGCAGCAGCCAATTACAGATGTGACGAGCACACGTATGCTTATGCACACACTCACACATATGTGCCTTCGCCACACACATACACACACACACACACGCCTGTCCAAAAACGTATTTCTCCGGGCTGAAGTCATCAAAGTGACGTGAACCCTCCTCCCCTCCCCCCTCCAACTCCTCTCCCTCATCTCTTCTCATCTCAGACAAGAGGGCACCTGTCAGAGGATGCTCAGTTCGCTAGCCAGCCAATCCTCGCAGAGATGGAGAGAGAGACAACAAATGAGCAGAGAGAGAGCCAGTAAAGATTCTAATAAGTCTATCTGAAGAAGAAGCACCGGCCGCTGATGGGAGTTAGCCTAAATAAAACCCACTTCATCATTCTTCAAGCGTCCAAGTCTTATTCCAACTCTATATGTCTTAACATCGAGCTAAACATAGATATTCTAATGCTCACTCTGGGCCTGGCTTTGAACAACACCGTGTCATTGGCTGGATAAACAACAACACAAACACATCTTTATATTATTTATAGTGGAACAATACCGTCCCTCTGCCCTCTGCAATGCCGCCATCAATGGCCAGCATTTGTCTCACATGATTACAGTGTGACAGTTGGCATTCATGAGGCAGACAAACACGGACAGACTCCAGACTTATTGTTATACAAAAATCCTAATATGCTTTGAACATTAACAGCTGCATGAGGGAGGCTGCAAAAGTGAAACCAATTGGTGAGGCTGGACAGAGTAGACAAAAAAAAAAACAGATCTGAGAATCAAACATAAAATGAGACTCGCCAATTTACTGCCGAGCAACGGCGGCGCGGGGAACAAAAAGACATGTAGATAAGAACATAAGAGACATTGGAGGGGAGGCAGAGAGAGATAGAGGGGGGGGAGAGGGAGAGATATGGAGGGGTGGCAGAGAGGGAGAGAGGGAGTGAGAGGGAGAGATATGGAGGGGTGGCAGTGAGATAGAGAGGGAGTGAGAGGGAGAGATATGGAGGGGGGTGATGCTGGAGAGCAGAGCAACAGCTGCTGAGCATCACATCTGCTCCAAGTGGAGTCATCAGCAAACAGACAGACTGGAACCGACCCACTGAGGCAAGCCCCAGGGAGAGAGAGGGATGGACAGAGGAAGAGTGGAACGCAGAGGAAGGAGGTGGAGAGGGGGGGATGAGGCGAGGCTACGAGGGGATGAGATGAGAAGGATACAATTAAAAAGATGGAGGGTGGAAGAAGATGAAAAGTGCATGGAGGCAGAAAGAGCTCCTGCAACCTGTTACTCCCGCCGCAAATGGAGCCGATGGAGTCGAGTGGGGCGGCTTGGCAGAAGATTTCAGAGGGGGCAGGAATCTCCAATCACTTGTTGTCCACTTTTCCTTCTCCCCATTTCACCCACCCCCCACCCCCCCACCCCTTCTCACCCCTTCCCTGACATCCTTCCTCCATCTCTCTCTCGCGCCTTCTTTCTCTTCAGTGACACTGACAGAACAAGAGAAGCCTGTGAGAGTAAAGATGAAAGGCCTGGGAGGGAGGTGTGTGTTGAGGATGTGTGTGTGAGATGAATGAATGACCCCTCTTATCCCTCATCCCCCTCTGGAGCTGTCCTGCCTTAACACAATAGCAGAAGAAAATACAACATACAACACAACAGAGGCGGCGCAGAGGTCACTCTGCGGCATGCAGGTTCATCGTGCACATGCGCTTCATGTGTTTATTCTCACAGCAAACATCGCTCTCAAAACACTGCCTCAACATGAATATCATCTTACGTCTAGGCTCCACGTCTTGTAGTGTACACCTTTTGGCCTGTGGAGAGGCCCCCCCGAGGAGAGGTAGGGACACTGAGAAGTGCACATTGTTCATTCATGATAGCAGCCACTGGCAGCGAGGGCAACCCCGTAGCAGAGTAAGCGATGTCATTTGGCAGCAAATGAAGGGGAAAGAGCAAAGCAGTTTAAGCTAGCGTCTCTCTGAGGTCTCGCAGCTAGCTCGAACATCAAGTTAGGCCGGGCGCGGGACAAAGCCCAGTCTGTGTTCACGTCTCTGCATGGTGGAATAAACATAGCTGCCGCTTCACAGTTTCCTATAAGCTCGCTGTCTCCTCTCATCTCTCCCTCCCCCTTTTCCTCCGTGGTCACCCCCGCTGCCTAAAAGAACAATCTACCGACGCAGCATGCCCTTCCAAAATATTTACCCGCTCAGCATTGGCCGAATACAAATACCATTCTCTTCCCCTCTCTGATGTCCAACATTCAAACAAGCCTCGCGCCCACATGCACTCGCTGACCGCAGCTGCTCTGGATCACACTTTTCTGCCCTGTGTGCCGTGCACGCCCCGTACACACTCGCTTACTGTGGGGATTCCTCCCCTTCCTAAACCTTCCATCTGGTTCGTGCCTTTGAGTGATCTCAAAGTTGGTGGAGGAAAACGATTATAGCAGCAACAGTAGTCAGTCACCACACCTTGCCTGCGGCGGGGAGTGTGTATCTGCTGCTCACATCCCTGCACACGCCCCTCTGA
This sequence comes from Diplodus puntazzo, assembly GCA_963678695.2. Taxonomy (NCBI): domain Eukaryota; kingdom Metazoa; phylum Chordata; class Actinopteri; order Spariformes; family Sparidae; genus Diplodus; species Diplodus puntazzo. Next base: position 12,352,475 of record OZ023160.1, read on the forward strand.
CTCAATACCCCTGACACTGTCTTAACACCTTTTCCTGTGCAGCTTGTGCCCTTCTTTCCTCTGCTCCTCTAGCTCTCCTATCTTAATCTGTCACCTTACATTCTCCCCTCGGTGCTCCTTAATCTTTTTCTCATTGCATCTGGTAACCAATTTTTCGAAGCAGCCTTCCTAACCATTCCAACATTTTTCTGTTTTTAGCAAGCTAAACCCAAATTTAAGTTCATTAACAATCAAGCACTGAAATCAGTTGCGTCGTTGCAACGCTCCGGCTTTTCCGCGTTCATTAGCATATGTTTGAAAACCAAGTCTAAACGAAATGATCAGAGCTGATGATGAACTACAAACAAAGCCCCCCCCAATTATTCCTGTGATACGGCTGCATGTCATGCTTGTTTTTAATGTGTTGCATGATTTTTTAACTAGGCGCTCGAAATAGATGCTAATGAATGGAGAGTTAGGGAAGAAAAGCCTGGGCGCCCAGAGTAATGACACGTCCCCAGGGTGCCCACTGTTTTCGGGTGATTGTTCAAGAACTCCTGCGGGGGTGCGCATGTTAATAAGTAATAATGTTCTATCAAAGTGAAATGTTGCATTGAGTCTTTTGTCTTGTAGCTCTGCAGTGTCTTTGACGACTTCCCAGCCCTCCCATCCTCCTCTCTGATAGGGGATGTGGTTCTATGGGCTGCACCTGTGTCTCATTACCGCCACTGATGGTTCAGTAACAGGCTTCTCTCTCCTCTCGCCATTGTGCTCTCACTCTTTCCCTCCCTTTAGCTACTGCCAACATACATTTACCTCGAACAGTGTGGCCTGCGCTCGCCTCTTACTCTTGCTCATCCCGCTGCATGGCATTCACATGATCTCTGCAGCTCAATTATTCCCCCGACAATCCTGCCATTACAAACTCGCCACAAGTGGGGTTTGAAGGTTTGATCTTATGATGTTGTGCTGGACTGGCACATGCCTCCAATTCACCTTTTCATTTGATACATTTTGCTTTTTAGCACTTGTGCCCTTGTAAAATTGGCTACCTATGGTATCTGCATCAATGTGACTCCAGTAGCTTCATTATGAAAACAATCGTATTTTTAGCCCGGCAACTAACAATTACTGTCATTATCAGTCAATATGTTGATTGATGGATTCATTGTACAGCCGACAAATTATCCGAAAACAGTGAAAAATGGTGCAACTTTTTAAAGCCTGACGTAGAACTGCAACAATAAGTCATTTAAACAATTATTCACTCAAAAGAAAAGAAAATCGGCAACTATTTTGATCATCTATTAATCATTTCAGTCATTTTTCAGGTAAAAATGTCAAACATTTGCTGCTTCAGGCTTCTTAAATGTCAGGACTTTTTCTACTTTATTTATAGCAGCCTTAATGGAGAGTCTTTGCGTCACTTCAGGTTCTGAGAAATTGTGATAAGTATTTTTCACAATTTCTTGACATTTATAGGGTAAATTGTTAGTTGTGAAAATATTCAGAAGATTACTCAAAAGGAAAAATAGAAAAAAGTTTGTGTTGCAGCCCAGGTTCAAAGTGCGGTCTCATTTACACCTGACTAGCACACAAGATACAGAAAAGCAGCATTGTCTCACAACTGAGAAACTGGATGAGCAGCATTTTTGCTTGAAATCAACTTCTCATTTCAGCTCAAGATATTTCTAACACAAGCTGTATTTACTGATGTGTCACAGCTCCGTGCATGACTGCTCTTGTTACTTCTCCAATAGACAATAACACAGACTGAGGGGGGAAAAAAGTCTTTGCTAAAGATTATCACAGCATCGAGTGTTTGCTAGCTGAAGTTGAGATAACCACGCATGAAAAAACGCAAAAAGCAAAGTCAAACAGAGCTTAGGTTCACTTCTGTTGACAGTTTATCACCTCAGCCGGAGAGCACGGCTGTAATATTTCAGGCTGTACGTTCGGCAGCATGTCAGGCTACAGACTCGCTGTGCTGATCTGTACTTGGTGTTCTGATATATGGTGCAGTCGGCAGCTGCACTGATGGACTCCAACGTCACTGTTTTCCACTGTCTGAGAGCATTTACAGAAATACTGTACAGCGCTGGAATCTCCCCCATATAACTTGAACAGCTCTGTTTGGAAATAATTAATCACTCTTGAATGATTGGGGTGATTGAGTAGGAGAGTGGGTAGGCCCTGCTTTGTTCGATAAAGAATTACTGTGATTGTTTGTTTGCTGTGCATGCAGATCCTGCAAGTCATACTGTGCAATACCGGACAAACTTGTCTTGTATGACCTGCGGATTAGTCATGCACAATGAGAACTGAGCGAGTCATACTTTCCTACCAACAGCAAAACAGCTGTAGCAGGACGTATTAGAGGTAATTTGCCTTATTTGACATTGCATGTCCTGTGACGTGACAATTGCACATGCTCACATTGCGATGGCGATGCCAAAATCATACATTGTGCAGCCCTACTGTGCTACCATGCAAATTAGCTGAAATGAAAAAGGTTTGTTCTCGCCCTCATTCCAAGATTTTTACATTTTGTGCCGTATGTCCAACACAGTCCGTCGTCTTCTAACTGTTTCATATCAAAGACTTCTGAGAAACACATTAATTTCAACAGTTCTTAGAAGGGTGGAAAGTCTTCAAAATAGCATTTAAATCAGAGTACTATCCACTATGACAATAATAATAACCAATAAAATGTGTATTTAGCTGGAATCGAATCAAAGTGTCACATTAAAATGGATTCAACCTCAAGGCTTCCATAGAAATCCAGTTTAATATTGAATTATGCATTAAATATGTAATAAAACGAGCCTAACTATGATATCATAGCCTATATCTGATTCTTTTAAGCCAATTAACCCCAGTGTCAGCATTAAATGGGCCAAGCAAAAACTCAAGTGCATTCATTATGCTTGACAAATGAATGCAATACCGCTGGAGATTATAAGAGTCTTAAAACCTACTACTGGCAGTAGAGCATTAGCCTTGATGGCTTCAGAGATAACTTGCTCTGGAGTTTGATGGCTTCCCCAGACAGGGGAAGAGAGTGAGTGGCTATAAGCATTAGAAGATCATGGACAGGCTCCCTCCTACGCCGTGCATATTAATTCTTCTAATGCAGCTAAGCTCAGCTTGTCACACGTTGACACTGCATAATTATGTCATCTACGAGGGACGAGCTTCTTTAAAAGGGCAGACGTGCGACGCAGCACCGTGCGTCTGTTGGCGGACTGGTTCTATGTTCCAAAATGTCAATATGTGTCTAAAGAATGGTTTACCTTAGCGCATTAGGGACCTTTAAGGCTACATAATGGAAATAATGTTAGATCTATGGGTACCAAAAGGACACCAGTCCAGAGAAGAATGAGCTCTCTGAGGTGAATATCGTAATACAGCCAGCAAGATTTCTCTGAAAGGACCTTTTTACAATAACGAACCAGCCAATTCTTTAAGTAGTATCCTGACTGGCAGGAGCGTCCATCAAACGCCCAGATCCCCTCACCCGTGGCCTCTTGTCATCCATCAATCCAACCTGACAGCCCTACCTCCATCGTTCTCTATGTAAATAAACAACAGAAAGAGCAGGGGAGGAGCAAAGAGCACTGGGGGGAAGGGAAGGGAAATCAAAGTAGGACACTCAAACCTGAGACAAACAGGCCAAGTCAAGTTCACAGAGGAAAAAGAAGAGTGACGCGTCAGGGGAGGAGGGGGAGAGAGGCAGGAAGTAAACTCACAGTGGGCCTAGGTGATGAGGGGAGAGACAGGAGAGAGAGAGGGAGAGTCATCTGGAAGGAATGAGGAGGGGAGATAAATTGGAGGAGAGGAAGGGAACTGACTGGCACAGGGATGACAGCCAAATGAGCGGACACACGAGAAGGAGTCGTGTAAAGGAATGCAGAGGAGAGGGAAGGAGGAGGAAAACATCTATGGAGGACATCAATAATCTATGCTAAGATAAAGCAATTCTGTGTCAAAAGTGAAGAACAAAATGGAGAACGGGACAATGGAGGAAAAGGGGAGAGAGGGAGACAAACAAATGAACGAGGCAAAGTTGGTAGGTGGAGCCTGAGTGACTTCTATTTAAAACCAGAACAATTGAGAGTACTTGTGTTAGTTTACACAAGCTCAGAGGAACCACATCCTCTTCCTCATCTCCCCCTTACCCCCCATATCATCCCGGGGCGGTGTCTATTTAAATGTGTGTTTAAACGGCAAGTACTCCTGCTCTAATCACGGCTGGCATCACAGCACTTCCCTCCGTACCTTTACCCCCGCCAGCACGCAGCCTTCTTCTGTCGCTCAGACCCTGCCGCACACTCGACACACACATCCATGCGTGTAGCCGGCATGACTGTGCCGTGCCAGAGATAAATTCATGAATCACTGGTGCACGAATCACCCGCAAGCTTGTTGCAAGAGGAGGAAAGTGGGAAGAGAGGAAAAAAGGACAGAGGTAAGCGTTTAAAGTGTTTCCTTTAAAAGCTTCTTTTTTTTTTTTTTTTAAAAAAGAAGAGGGTTCAGGAGATGGCTCCCAGCAACCTGAGAGAGCGAGCAAACACCCAGAGGGCGTCGGTGACAAGTACTAGTCAGCAGAGAAGATACTGTCTCCATTCCCCTCTTCTCTCTCATCCCCTCCCTCCAAGCTCTTCCTAAAGAGGCCGAGATGGAAAGCCAAAACAGCAAGCAGCCAAATAACGAGCAAGTGTGTGATACATGCTCGGCGTAAACATGCCTATCGCATAGGAGGAACTGGCAAATGGCTGATGCTCTGCATACAAATGTCCCTTGAGGAGTTTATCTAAGCCTTGTACACCGAGAATTGTCTTTTTTTTTTTCTTTTTTTTTTTTAAAAAGGCTCCACAGAGGTCCATCCACAGAACAAAATAAGCCCCACCATCAGCCTCCATTTCAAGAGAAACAACCCAATCATCTCTTGTTACAGAGCCACTTTCCCTCTAGGGGCACCACTCAAAGGCAGGTCTGTCCATTGATACAGGTGTGGTGCAGAGGGAGGACAGGGGAGAGGGGGGAGGGAGGACAATAGATGGTCTTTTCAAATGTCTCCCTCGGCTCACCTGGATTAGGGGTAGCGTCTGAGGGGAGGAAGGAGGAGGAGGGTCTCCGGGCTTGGGCCGAGAACAATAGTGTCTCTGTTTTCAGTTACACCAAGTGTATCATTCTGTCTAGCGACAGCCGGCTGACTGCCTGGACTGAAAAACAACATCTCAAGGTTGCTGCTGCTGAATGCCGAATTCTTCTTGTGCAAATTTATGTTAAATATACAAATGTATTATGACAGGACTAGCCAAAACTTCAAAGATGTGTCCAACAAGGAGCATGTACTGTACATTTGACAGCACAAACCTGAACAAACAACGCTGTGCTCTTTTTTTAGGGATACAACTCACATTTATTATCTCTGCCAAAGAGATTGGGTTTTCACCCGTGTCCGTTTGTGGGTTGGTTGGGTTGTCAGCGGGATTACACAAAAACTACTGAACAGATTTCCACAAAACTTGGATGGAGAATCTTGGCCCATAATAGGCCCGACTGACTTACAGTGCGGCTCTTTATAAAAGGGACGGATCCAGCAATTTCTCACTTTTTCTTTTTTTTTTTCTTTTTTAGTCTTGGGAAAGAATTTCGATCAGAAGAGGAAGATCTTCAATGACTAAACAAATCAAATAAACAAACTCTTTGTTTTCATGACTAAATAAACAAACTGACCTTAAAAAGGACAACACAATTTTCATTCCATTTTACTTTGTTTAGATGTGGCGGACCCTGCCACCTTCACACAACCCTTCATCCAGTGATCTGGGGACCTTGACTTCCTCTGAGAACATCTTGTTTATTCAGCCAGGGAAAAAATACTATAAAAACACTATTATGCATATTATTATCTCAAAATTATTGCCTGATTAATATTGCTAATATTAAACTTCTGAGTTTGGATTTCCTCTTAAATACTACACAGTGCCCCTTTAAGTTTCTGTTGAATGACTAATCAATAAAACCACCAGACATTTTATTTATACCGCAAATTAAATGGTTTTAGTGTGGGCTATTAGGCTACATTATGTCTGTGGTATCATGTTTCAAGGGAGCTATGGACAATGGAGATGCTGCACATCTGGGCATGCAAAGACAATCATTTGCTTCTCTGGCTATCCTTTTGTTTTGAATATGGTGGAGATGAACAAATGTAGATTTATAGTGAAATTAAGCACAAATGTATCTTGTCAAGTCATCATGTAGGCCTTGTGTACAGTACCACCCTAAAGCAGCATTGCAAAGCTAGTTTTCTGCTGTGGTATTAAATTGTGCACATTGGGAATTAACTCTTCAAATGTAACCCTCTTTCAATTTCAGTGTGAGATTCTTGTTCGATGAGTCAAGCTCCATTACTGGCCTAGTAACTGCCTGTGGGGGAGATGAGTGTGTGACAGCATCTAGCAGCAGGGGAGTGGACATTGTCAGCCTGATCCCAGCACTGCACGACAGGTTAGCTCTGCTGAAATGAAATAAAGTCCTGCATCTGCTTCCATTTCCCCGCCTTACCGCTCATGCTTAGCTCGCTCGCATATTTGACTTTGTTCCGTCACTTCCCTTTTCCTGCCCTCTGTACGGTAATCAAGTGATTCAACCATCAAATCAGTGCGACATCTCTGGGAACTGTGTGCATGCATCCGCGACGTCTGCACTTGTTTGTGCTCCGGCGTGTGCGTTTGTGGTTGTGGTTGCACGTAGCGAGGTGGTGGTGATGAGTGTCGCTCCGCAGACAGAGCGAGGGAGATGGAGGGAGAAGAGGGTGAGATATTTGGGGGGGCGGGGGGTTGGGTGAAACACTGTAAAAGTGTCACAGCAACTTAACCTTCAAAAAATGCCCACCAGGGTGGAGTGGGAGGAGGTGTTCTCGACCATTAGAGGAGAAGGAGGGATAGGAGGAGGAGTGTGTGAGAGAGGAGAGAGAGAGAGAGAGAATGATTGATGTGTAGAAGAAAAAAGAAACAGAAGACCTCGTTAGGGGTGGTAGGAAGGTCCAGATGCCTGCAATACAAATGTGTGTGGGGAGGGCGGGGGCTGTTAAGGAGGTAGAGAGGTAGAGAGGGAGCAAATCAGAGCAGGAGAGGAAAAGTAGCATAGGCAGTTGCGATAGGCTTAAAGAGAAAGTCTGACTTAGGTGGAAGAGACAACTGGGGAATTGGACAGTGGGACAGGGAGTGGAAGAAAGCCACAGCAGAGAGGAAGAGATTAAGGGGAAAGAGAGAGTAAGAGGATAGAGGAAAGCAACAGACATTCCAATTACAGAAGCAGAAACGAGGGATTGATGACTAAGAACGGAGAGAGAAGGAGAACAAAGCACAGCACGGGAGGAGGAAAAGAGATACAGTATGGGACGGCAGTTTACTGAGCAGATGGATCAATTATACGGGCCAAATTACAGAGAGAAGGAAGTTGGAGCATTAGTAGAGGACGTAAACAGAGAGGACGGAGGAAGAAAGAATCAAGATGGAGGGGTGGAAGTGAAGGGGATGAATGTGACATGGGGAGGGGAGGGAGAGTGGCAGAGGAGATCGAGTGTCCGCTATAAAGGCGGGCAATCAGCTGAGATGAACGAGACAAATTGCTCCGACGAAGGAGGACCTGCTCTCCCCAAGGAGCCGCACCAAACAGGCACACCCTGTTGACAAAACACAGGCCTGATAACTGAATAAACCTGCTGCCTCCCTTTGACCTTAATGTGCTGGCTGCTTCAGGGGTAAGATTTAAATGCTCCTGCCACTTCAAGGCTCTGGGGACCAATGACAACTGTGCCGCTTGTTTATCAACGTAGCGCACACGGCATATTTCTTTATTTCTTTAAACCAACAAGTGAAACAAAAGATAAACGCTGGTATCAGAGGGGAGATGGAGTCGTAGGGTTGCAACAACAATGAAACACAAGAACACCCTCCACACAAAAATAAACCTGTTGTGCATTATCTCCGCGACAGCATGTTCAGCTTCTTATCTCGCATTTCTGAGATGATATCTGTGCACGAAAACTACATTTTCTTTATATTACAGTGTGTGATGTTACGCTGTTCCTCAGATAAATCTGTGGGATCAGGAGGGAACTTGACTGAATTTGCAGTTGGTGTGCACAAGGTTTTTTTGGGGGGAGCGTGACTTTATATCCAGCTCCTGGAGCCTTGACAAGACCCTGTCACACCGAATTCAATTTCCTCCTGTAGCCGGCCTGTCCACTAGTTCTGATAAGTGTGAATTTGACATGACCTTGTCAAAGTCAGATGTGATGAGGACACACCATGTCTGTGTCTGTGTGTGTGTGTGTAAATAGCGGCGTAAAGGTGTGCAGGAAGGTAACAACAGGCCATATTGTTGCAGGTGACGGATAAAAATGTGCGGAAAATGCGACACGGAAGAGGTCGCGACAGCAAAACCTGCTTGAGATTTCACAAACCAGGGGCAGAGAGGACGAAGGGAGGGATTAGCAGAGGAGGAGGGGAGAGAGAGATGTTTCATGGCGCTGTCATGCCGATAGAGCGAGCCCTAAATGTTTTCAATATCACATAAGGGCACTGCATCATCCACCATTCAATACCGGATCAATAAAGCAAACCACCTTCCACCTCGCAAACTACATTTAGACACATTAAGGTGACTGCTAATGAGCTGCCGTGTGCATGTGTATGTATGTGTGTGTGTGTGTGTGTGTGTGTGTGTGTGTGTGTGTGTGTGTGTGTGTGTGTGTGTGTGTGTGTGTGTGTGTGTGTGTGTGTGTGTGTGTGTGTGTGTGTGTGTGTGGGGAGGGGGGGACACGTGCTGAGGACACGATGAAGGGCCTCAGTGCTGAGTTGCACAGAGATCTGCTGAGTGCACTACGGGGAGGATTTCTGAAATAAAAGAATGTGACAAAGACAGAAGAAAGAGGAGAAAGATGACAAGGAGAGGGCGCAGGTCAGGTAACAATAATTCAAAAAGAGAAAAGGTTAGCGAAAGCGTTCCTTTCCTGTCCACAATGGAAGGCTGTTAAATACGTGTCTCAAGCTTTAAGAGCGGGAGAAGAAGAGGAAGAAGAAGAAGGGGAGGGAGGTGCGACTAAATTACAAATGAGCTGATAATTCTTGGCCTCACTGGTTCACTCCCTCGCAGTTTTTCAAATCCCCCCCCACCTCCTTCTCTCTGCCAAGATGCTGCGGCGTGGAATTTGAAAATGCCGACATCCTCAACCCCCACTCACCGCTCTGCTCCTCCTTGGTGATTTTACTACGCCAGGGTCACAGAGACACCCATCTCCCAAGTCTAGTTAATTAAGGGGATTTTATTTTAAAGATTTTGGCTGCCTTTCAATGCATCTTCAATTGGAACTACCCGCTCATTCTCCACATCGGCTGAGCTGGAATGGGTTTGACCTGCATCTCCCGAAATTCCCGAAATGGGTTTGTGAGGCACGGAAGAAATGCCGATTTGGCAGGAGGTATCTTGACTAATGGTGTGGAAATGTGTGTGTGACTGAAAAATAAAAGTAAGCCACAAGCCTTATGGCATTTGTTTACAAGATGAGCTGCTGGCATTCTGCAAATAGTGCAGTCCTAAAACTCACCATTATCTAGAAACACATGGGTGGTTACAGTATATTATGGAATGGTCCCTAGCAGTGAACTCATATCAGTGTGTGAGCTAATGCATGCAGATTTCATGTAGATAGCCGCTTAACCCGACAGCTCTGCCCGGAATATCGCTGACCTCTTCACAGTTATGTTTTTGGAAACCCCTGAGCAGCCGCTATTCATATAAATGGCGTTTGGCATTCCTTCTGAGACGAGCATTTCTGCTTTGGATCAGATGGGACCGACTCCAGAAGTCTGGTGACCCAGGGAGCCAAATACAAACATCCCTGTGGGGGGCATCTCAGCGTGACCTCAACACACTGAGTGCATGTGGGTGGGAGGCAGAAGTGGGGGGGGGGGGGCTTCCAACTGAGCCGTCACAGAGCTCCTGGTTTTGGCTCTCATGTTGCAGGAAAGCCACTATCATTACCTACAAGTTGGAGGAAAAGAGTCCTCAAAGAGAGTCAGTTAAATGAGCAGGCGGCGATAAAAAAAGGATGTCCTCAGATCTGATGTCTGCAGAAGATAACAGGGTTGCTGATGAGGGTGATACACCACTTCCAGAAGGAAATAGAAAGGCGCACACGCACTGTCATTCAGCGAAGTGACGGCTCCTCCCTATTATTGGAATGTCATCTGACTTCGAGCACAGCCTCAGGTTACTGGCCTTATTCATCACCAGCTGTAATGTGTGCGCGTGGGCGTGTGTGTGCGCGCTCAATTGTGTTTGTGGTCTTAAATGCAACAAGACGCAGTGACTCGTGCTCATCGACCTCCCTCTCTTCAGATCCATCGGTCCTGTATAATAATATTTGCCAAGTCAACGATAAACCTGATGGATCCTTTGTGTTTCTGGTCACTGGTAATGAAATGTCTACAGAGCGCAGTAATTTCACCGAAACTCGTTTATCGGAATATCTAGATAAAATAAACCACATAAGATGGTGAGGATCAGCCTCGCTTTAATCAACGTAGCTTTCGTATAAAAAAGGGTTTTAAAAAACAAAAAGGGCCTGCTGCTAAAATGTTTTCAATACATCTATTAAAAAGCTTTCCATCCATTTATTGTTGGATAAGAGCTACTTCAGTTCTAGGCATCCATTAAATTTGCCACTAAGCTCACATCAATTTTTTCCCCCAGTAGCATACCTGGTGAAATAAGAAGTCATAATAGAAAGCTGTCTAAGTCATTAGTCTCATTTGGTGAGATGCCAAATAATTGCTTCTGTCTTTTAAGAATTTAGTTATCTAAAATTCGCCTCACAGAGTCCACGTGGATGCTCACACACACACACCCTTGCTTTGTATCACTTTCACATCTCCATTAAGCTGTAAATTCAAGCACAGTTTAATGTCTGAATCAACAAAGTCATAATGGTGATGATAAGGGGGAGGAGGAGGGTTATTGATGTGTCATTTAAACAGGAAGGCCCCTTTGTAAGTGCGCGCGTGTGTGTTCGTACAAGCGTGCGCCGCGTCCAGACTTCCTTACACACATATAGACACGCACACCTGACCTTTTCAAAATCCTTCTGGCATTTACAGGGCCGGTGCGAAGGGGCGAGGACAGCTCATTTACATAATGATGGGACCTAACTGCGACAGCCATTAACACAGAAACCAAACCCAGACCGAAGCCTCTCGCTCCGCTGGGACTAATGAGATACTAAGGACTTACTTTTCCCTTCTTTTATTGAGGAGGGAGAAAAAAAAATAAACTCCAGTCATGATCCATCAACTACATTTCTTTTAATAGACAGAGTGTAATGCTGTTGCTCGGTTGTAATGATGAATGGGCCCAGGCTTGGCAGGAGCACACTGTTCACACTGAATCTCCCCATGTGGGGGGGGAGAAAGTTTAGAGCTATTGCACAAGTAGGACGGCCAAAAGAAACATCACTTCATCAGAGTTACCAATTGTCTCAGTATGTGTGTGTTTGTGGGAGGGCAGGGTGTTTTGGAAATGCTGGAAAATTTCCAGAATGTTTCACGAGTCATTACAACATTAGCTGGCATGACTATGCAGGATGAGAAACACGACTTCGGAGGGGCTAATGCGACTCTGCCCAACAAGAAATCCGACAGCTACGGTGACAGACTGTGGTGAGGTCACTTGTAGTTTATTTTCCTGTCTGTCTGCATGTTGTTCCTGTCATAAACAGCATGGCCTTCAGTCCAAAGAGAGACCGGAGGGCGGGGGGAGGGAGGCCATTCGAATAAACCAATTATAAGCGTCACTCAAACAAAAGCGCTGGATAGGGAAAGAATGAAAGATAGCTGAAAATAAAAAAAAAGGCGAGACCAGAACAAGGCCCCTGTATGTACTCAACGGCAGGCGTGGGGGAGGGAACGAGGGATGGCGGGAGAGAGGAAAGGTTTCAAGTGGCGGGGGGGGGAAGAGAGGTGGGGCGACGCCTGTCTTAATCAGTCGCTAGCCCGTTTTAGTTCTCCAGCAAATCCTGAAACTCTGCGACACACTGCAGAGGGCAGCCGAAAAGCCACCTGTTTCCTCGAAAACTGTAGAGAGCCGTCGAGAGGAGCTTTGCATTTGAATTAGCTTCAGGTATATAAAAGACAAACATTGGTTTATTTGTGAGTGGAGAAGGAAGCAGCCTCCTCCCCCGGCCCTGACCCCGCATGCCCACCAGTTTCTCAGGCAGCCAGCCAGCCAGCCACCCCCTGCACGCTCGGAGCTTACTCAGCCATAAAGACAATGCTGCCACAGCCTAGCAGCCCAAACTCCCCCTCACGTAAGCCCTCCCCTCTTCTAATAAAAACATCTCCATGGTAATGGGCCAAGCCTTTCTGACCCACATCCACAGGTCCCTCACAACCTTGACTTGGGGGGGTGGGGGTGGTATTGTAGTGTAATTCCAGAGCTTAAACTAGACCCCCACTTGTAGGCTTCTGGCTAGTTTTATATACAGAAGACTACCTTAATTAAAAACCCATCAAACTTGAATTTTTTTTTTACAGCCAAGCCATAATAAACCACAAACTTTGCAGACAAGGAAATCATGTCTCTCACTACCAGACAGAGGATGGAAGTTGGAGGTAGGTGGTTGCTGTCACAGCTGGAGAGGAAATGGAGAACCAAAATGCAATGTAGACAAGTAAAAAGTTTCAGCTCTGCATCTGCTGTTTAGGCTGCATAGTTTAACTATTTACCCAAAAAGGAGGTCAACGGTTCACTTCGGGAAAAAAACGACTTTAAATGAAAGGAAAACTTAAAAAGCAGAGCTTTTGCTTGTACTGGTAAAGCCTTTGCGTTTTTTCCCTCGCTCATAAATATGTAAAACCTTTTGTTTTGTTCCCCCCCCCCCCCACACACACACACACTTTTCTCCCTCCCCTAAGAGCACTTCATGTTCTGTAAAATGAAATTCGACGAAAAAGGTCCACTGCATGAATAAGTCAGAAGAGAGAGCGTGCTTAGGAGTCGTGATTAAAAAACACCACCACAATCAGCTGCATTACTGTACATGCACGGCTGGGAAACGTACACTGTTAGCTGTGCCAGATCTGCAGGTCCTACATTCTTGCCCCAATTACGGCACAAAACAAATAGCTGGCCCTGCGCGGAAGCAGGGAAAATGTTGAACTGGTTTCATGCCACACACATTCATATGTTAATGGGTTAACTGCATGCCAGGGATGCCTTCTCTCAATATTTGGCTCCACTCTCTGCGGTACCTGTAGATGAGTTGTGCTCAAGTTGATAGGAAAACATTTGAATGATTAACTCGTATTGCCAGACAGGCGGGAGTGGCCCGATACCTTGTTTAAAGTAATAGCAACTTAGTATGGAGGCCTTCCTGGGAGTGATTCATTGAAACTAAAGTTAAAGGGCCAGAGAACAAATTCAGCATTTACAATAATTATGAGGTAATGACACAAACTCAGACATATTTACATTTTCCAAAACTGAATAAACAAGCTGATTATGTCGGATGGGAAATAAGGTCCCCAAGCTAAAAAAAAAAAAAAGGTGGCAGGGTCCAACATATATAATCAGCATGAAACTGCGTCATCCTTTAAGGTCAGTTTGTTTATTCAGCGATGAAAACAAACAGTGCCTTTAGTTTGTTTTGGCCTGAAAAAACACATCTTTCTCTCCTGAAAACTACACAGTGCACCTTTACAAAAAAAAAAGAAAAGCCAGTATAGGTTAAACGACTGGTCAGCAGCACAAATGATAGAGTTTCAGCTGTTTCCCCCTTCTGTTTGCTCTCAGTGTACATCAAGAGCTGTTTCCAGAGCCATTTTCCTCAAGTGAAGTGTAACTAACACAGGATGATGTGCGGACAGAGGGAAGAAAAGGAGCAGGGGGGACGTTGAGTAAGGAGAAGGGTGGCTTTGGGGGGGGACGGAGCACCAAGGACAGTCTGGTACAGTGACTCAGTTTAAAAAGAGAAGAGGACAGTATAGAACTGTAGAGGCCGAGAGTCACCTGAGGGAGAAAAAAAAAAAACACCTTACTCCACAGCCTGAGCCACACCTTGGAAAAACTAAACATGGCGTTTAGTCACACCGACCGAAACTCGGGTCAAAGAGGCGATACGGATGACTCAAGAGCGAAAACACGAGAGGAATTAGAGAGGAGGAAGAGGTGTTAGATGAAAGCACGAAGAATTGTTTGATATTTAACAGTAACAGTGAGAAATACAATAAAATACCAGAGTGGGGAAATCACCTGCCGGGGTTTTTTTCCCTGCTCCTGTCACCGCCCTGACAGGTGGTAGTTAAATCCATCTACCTCTCTGAATTATTAACAGAGGAAGAAAATAGAAGAAAAAGGCTGCCGACAATGAGCTGGACACTATTAAGTTTTCATAAGTGATAAATGTCTTACCGTGTTGAAGAAGTATCGACGCGACCAGGCAGAGCAGCCCGATCATTTCTGAGCGGTCATGCCAATTTCGGGCGTCATGTCTCGCCATGGTTGAACACGGTCCTCTTTATGAAACCTGGCGTAAGCTCTCTCTCTCTCTCTCTCTCTCTCTCTCCGGAGTGAATGTTCAAAAAAAGAATTATACAAAAACGAAGGAAATGGAAAGAAGACCTTCGGATGTGGAGGGTCAGTTTCTGTGGAAGAAACTTGTGCGGCGTGCAGGACAAGAGCAGCGGGGGTGGTGGTGGTGGGGGTCCGACACAGATTCTGGTTCCGTGTCCCTCACTGCGCCTTTAAGACGGAGTCTGCTGAAAATAAATGAAAATCCTCGTGAAATCGTCCTGGCGGCGCACAGGTGAATACTTCCCCCCAGCTGGTGCGCTCTGGATGTAATGAAGTGCTGCGAGCGGCTCTCTCTCTCTCTCTCTCTCTCTCTCTCTCTCTCTCTCTCTCAAACAACTACTTCCTCTGAGCGCGAGCCGACTGTGTGTGACTGACTGGGTGATGTCATCAGGCAGAGAGGCGTCACAGCCCCCCCAAATTAAAAAAAAAACAAGGACCAACCCGATTAGGACCAACGATGGCGGGGGGGCTCTGGGAGCAACTTGTTGAAATGGCCACAAGCATTTTCCCTTTAGAGCTGCACCTTGACGGTGTCTGAAGTGCGCAGCAGGTTGGGTTTTTTTATTTTATTTATTACTTCTGACGAGTTACGTCGAGGAATACTCCTCTAGCTGTGTTTTGAAAAGCTGAGAAGTATCTCTGCGCACCCACTCGAAGTTATCTTGTATCTTATGTATGTAATGTAAATCTTATATATTTGCAGCCACCGCTCAAAAAAAAAAGAAAAAAAATTACCCGCAAAGGAATGTAGGCCTAAGTGAAATCCACAAGAAAAGTGACATTTCACCCCCACAAAACAACAACATGAAGTTACCACAGCGTGCCCGAGTCAGGCAGTTTGTGATGTGGTGCTGAGGTACGTGGAAACGGATGATTCTTGCGCCCTCTGCTGTTTGTTTCCGCACAAACACCGAACTGAGATTAGCTCGTACAGTTTTAAACCCCGGCACAGCATATGCCAGAATCAATAAACATTCATTAATAAACGGCAAAACACAAATCCAGTGGCAGTCAGCGAAATCAAATCAAGAAGGAAACAGCTTCTCGTGTATCTATTTGCAGACTCTCTGTTGATGAGATTTTTTTCTATCTTTCTCCTCCTCCTCCTCCTCTTCTTTTTCCTCTTCCTCCACAGAATAACTTCCAATTCATTTTTGCCCTATTTTCCTCTGGAGCAGGGTGCATACTAGCATAGCGAAGGCATTATCTGGTTTAGGTCTAATCCCTATACCCAAGTGTTTTACAGCCAATGTAATTACATCTTCATAAGTCCCACAGTTTAAACTGTGCTGCTGCTGCTGCTGCTGCTGCTGCTGCAGCTGCTGATGCTGATGCTCGGTTCCTCCTGTTCTTTTCTATTTCCAAGTTCCCCTCCAGTGTCACCCCTCCCTTTTTTCTATCAGAGGTGCAGTTTCTGAAGATAACAATCAAAGGTCAAACCGTGTTCTGCACACCAGTGAAACAAATTAACAGCTGAAATGTGTTCTTCTTTTGGAGATCTTGCAGATACAAGGAGGGGCCTCCTCCTCTCTGTTCTCGCCCACTGTAAATCCAGACGCCGTGGAAGCGCCTCGCCATGCAAACAGCAGCTGTGACATTTGCATTGCCGTGTTTTCATTCGCAGCCCTATAGATGTATGTTTAAGCACCTGCACCAGCCAGAGGAAAGTGTGCAGCCGCCACTAAATCGTATGCATTCACCGACGTGAATGAGGGGATATAAAGAAAGTGGCCACCAAATGGAGGGTTTTCATTTCCTTTCCTTCCCATGCTCATCCATTTTTCATACCCATAACAAATCGACCTTCACACCTTCCACTTTGCAGCTACCGCCCACTTTACTTATGCACTTTCTTATTTTCTTTTTTCTCTTCCCAACCATCTCACACCCCTCACACCTTCCCTTCGTTTACACGTCACTTTCTCTCCCCCCCCACCCTTCCCCACCCTTCTCTCTCTCCGTCTTCCTGTGTCATTCGATTTCCTTTGTCCACTCGTCCTTCACTCCTTGCTGCTATTCATCCCGTCCTCCATCCTTCGTGCTCTCCGGGGGTCTGTGGCAGTGATAATGAAGCGCGTAGTTAACAGATATTAGCTCATTGGCAGTGGATTCATTAGACAGAGCCAAGGCTTATGGTGATTATTTACCCATAGAGGAGGGGCCACCGGATCAGTACCACGCTCTGTGTCAGCAGCCACAGGCTTCTTTGAAGTCACACTGCTGTCTCTCTCTCACACTTCTCCTCTCCCAGGGTTTTTCTCATTCCGTCTGAGCACCTCTCCCTTCGCATTTCTTCTTCTCCCTTTTATTTCCCCCTCTCTCCCTGTCATTAGACACCCACAATACGTATCTGCTTTCTCTCCCTCTCCCTCTCTTTCTCTATCTCTCTTCACCGCCCCCATTCACCCAATGGTAATTATGGAAAAATCTGTAATAGTGCTCAGAGGAGCTGATAATACCTTTAGCTTAATTAAAGACATTTATGGGATGTAAAGACATGTAGCCCAGGGGTTGCTGTGCACCCACACTAACCCAAACTCTTTATTTCTCGCTTTTTCATCTCCCTCAATCCCTCGCTTTCTGCTATTCTTATCATTTTCTCTGTTTCACACACACATTGTGATACACACGAGTGTGCGCCCATTCCCTTTGTCAAACCGAGTGTTGGGGTCAGAAGTTCTGTAACTAATTGCCCAGAAGTTCTGCTCCGGAATGTCGTAAAACATCATGGTAATATTCTGTGTAGTTTATCAGCCTGGAGCACACGCATGCGATGGCAGTAATGACAGCCTTTTTCCTGTCGATTATCCCAAAGTTGCCACATCCTGTTGGGCTGAGAGATGCACAGCAGACTTGTTAGCATGTCAGTCAGGGACACCAGTAATACTGCAGGAAAGTGAACAATACTCAACGTTCTGGAGCGCACTTCGAAAGGTCACAGTGTTGGAGCGACAGCTGGTGCAGCAAGAGTCTGGGTTTTTCTGCTTTCGGTGTGTGATGGAGTCTGGTTTTCTCACCTTTATTCTCGTTTCCTCCTTTGCGGTGTCTTCCTCTCACACTGACACCCCAGGTATGAAATACTTTGTGAGTCTTAGAAATATCTATTTTTTACTGTGCTTGAAACTGATCGTGCTGGCAGGGGAGCCTACATTTCACGGCTAATGTTGCTTTTTAAGTGCAAACATGATTGATGCTGTTTTTCTGGAAGGTAAATGATGAGTCATGCACAGTTCCTCCATATCCCAGGTGGTCAGTGTGAGAAGTTAAGAAGAACACCTTGTGTTCTTGAGTGATTTTTGTTCTCCTCTTGTGACATCTGCTACAATTTAATGCCTTTAAATCGACCCAGACAATCTTTAAAGAACAGGTTCAAAGGTTTTTTCAAGTCTGTCCTTAAAGGGGCACTGTGTAGTTTTGGAGAAGGAATTCTAACTTTTGATATTTAAAATATTAATGAGTTAATGAT
This sequence comes from Diplodus puntazzo, assembly GCA_963678695.2. Taxonomy (NCBI): domain Eukaryota; kingdom Metazoa; phylum Chordata; class Actinopteri; order Spariformes; family Sparidae; genus Diplodus; species Diplodus puntazzo. The sequence goes on from OZ023160.1 coordinate 12,370,566, forward strand.
TCAAACTCAGAAATATAAATTTTTTTCCCTAAATGAATAAACAAGCTGCTCTCAGAGGAAAATAAGGTCCCCAGAACACCGTTTGACAATCGACGAACATCAACAGTTTATTCATGAAAATGAAGAGAATCGGTCTATTTAGTGTTAAAATGTTACATACTGCACCTTTAAATGACACTTACATGCCCGGCTGCAGAAAAAGTGATTTTAATGTAAGACAAAACCTTCAAAAAGTATATCTTCCATTCTAAAACGACATTATAGATGCATTTGAAGTTGATATGATGTTTAAGTAGTCTGCGTCTGATACAGAGTGGTCATCTTCCAGTCTTTTTAATACAAGATTCTCTGTCTTGTCACTATCCATCTGCTGCAGCTCAGCAAAGAAACACTACCCAGGAAAACAGAAAGAGGGAATTTGACACTGAAAATACTGTAACTGTGGAAGATGCCCATTAGATCTGACCGACACAGAGTGCTGAAGCCTCGTGTTATCTTCAGCAAAAGTCCAGAAGTCATTTTTACACAGAAATGGGAATGTGGATTTCGTCAACCAACACTTAGATTCAAAGTGCTCTGAGATGAGATCTCTTTTTCTGTCCAGAAGGAACAATTGGAGTAACCCTTTCGATTCACATAGAGGGAAAAACTGTTGTCAGCTCTTTAGCAAAATCGCTTAATTTCAATGGCCTGAATAATCAACCTGTTATAATGCTTTTTATCCTCTCTCCCTCAGACGAGGTGTTGGTGGCAAGAGAGGGCGAGCCTACCACCTTGATCTGTGCTGATAAAACAGTCAGGGGTGCTGTTGCCATTAACTGGATGGAGAAGTCATCTGGTGCGGATGAATGGAAACTGGTTCTCTCAGCCAATGAAAGGACAGAGTTGTCTGGTGGTGCCTCGAAGGCATCCATGCGTTTGACTGATCCAAACTTTAGAGACACCGGGGTTTTCTCTCTGTTCTTTCTTCCCAAAATGAAGGACGGCGGCTTCTACTCATGCTTGATAAAGCAACAAGAGAAGAAACTGAAGGAGAGGATTATCCTCTTAGCTATCCTCAAAGGTAGAAAGATCAACAGGGTATATGTGAGGTGCTCGCACTAGTACAAAGTGACTAAGTGCATTAACTCAAGTGGTGCACTGATGTATAGTTTTGTGGTACCTGCACTTTACATGTATTCTTATTTTTATGGGAAATTGAAAGAGGGAAGTTGCAATTACAGTTACGGTTAGTATTTTACATTCAAATCACATAACCAGTTTATTAAAGAAGTTGGCTTTTTATAGATGGAATGATTAGTTGATGAATCATTCAGCCAATCACCATAATAATTGAAGAATCTTTAAAGGAAAAAGGAACTGAGAGTGTATTGTTTTTTCTACTTTATGAACAAAACAAAACACTGAAGACATTATCTTGTTGTTATTTACTATTTCTGATATATTATAAATTATCTTCTAACAATCAATTAATTGAGAATTACATTTTCAAATTTCTTAATAAGATAAATAAATGTACCCATCATTCAAGGCTGCAGCCATGGAGTTTACATTGGGGGGGTGGACTTCTAAAATCCAATCCATCATTCTAAAATGTTTAAAACACACAACAAGACTGGGACAAACACACATAGGACTGCAGTACAATAATGGAAATCAGCTTATCAATATGATGTTGTATAAATGAGATCCAACCTCGGGGCTAGGTAATAGATACTTTCACTATGGAGACTTTAAATATATTTTAAATATATTTTGCTTCCCTGCTTGTACAATTGTAACATTTTAAAATGCCAGACTTCTACTTGTAATGGAATACACTGGCGTTTTCTGACTCCTGATTTCCTGTTTCCTCCCTCATCTCCAGTCACTGTTGTCCCCGCTGCACCCATTCCGCAGCACAGCACCCTGGCGCTGATTGCCAGTGTGAAGCCTGACTCTGCTGTTACCAAGATCACCTGGGAAGCGCCTGGAGGTATTTCCATGAAGAGCGAGAGAAAGCCAAATACAGGCACAGTGGCCAAACTTCCAATGCTCCAGATCAGTGATGGTGGGGCTTACGTCTGTTTGGTTCACCCGCAGGGTGACAGCAGCAGGGCTCCCTTCTCCTTCAACGTGGACGTGACAGTTGATGGTGAGACTGGTTGGAGAGAGAGCAGAGCAGTATTGAGGAGTAGAAAACATTTGTTGTTGCTTCTCTTGATGGTTCGAGTGGGCAACAGTGCCAGAAGCTCCAGCAGCGGCATCATTTATTTAAGCATCCTGTAGCAACAGTTCTTCAAAGTATTTACTTTAACAGACCAGTTTCAAAAGTCTACTGTAGATCTGGAGAATTCATCCAGTCTTCCTGTGAATATTATAGTTGCTACATTTATGTATTATTCATCATTTACCCCCCTCCCCTCCCCTTCCTGCTTCCCTTCTCTCCACAGCCGACAATGTGGCCTCATTCGCCAATGTAACACATGGTGAGTGACTTTGTAACACAGGCAGTCTGAAAGTCCTGTGTCAGCAGCTTGCTAATCAGGCAGAGCAGAATGCAAGAGCGACTGAAGAAGTAACTCTCAGCCTATAAGAACGTAATCCCTATTGTTGGAGGAATTTTCCCCCTATCTCCATTTCCCTCCTCTCTTACTTACTATTCTGTTTACTCTCTGTCTTCACCTCACTCGTCATTCAGCCTCTGTTTATTCTGAATTCCCTGTCGATATGTCTGCTTGCACTGTTATGGCTTCATGTCTGTCTGTACTCCATCTTCCTCTGTTTATCTGTTTTAACATCCTGCTTTCTCTCCTCTTTCTCCCTTTATTGCCTAAAGCCCCATGGATCTCTACCGCCACTCAGGCGCACAAGTCTTTCACCTTAACCTGTCCTGCTGTCCAGGGGGACTACGTCTTACTGCACTGGCAACCTGCAGATGCCAGGAAGCAGACTAACATGAAGCTGGTGTACCAGTACGACCGGTGGAGGGGTTCCACCTTGTTGACCGAGCAAAGCAAGAAACTCCAGCTTGCCGGCCCTCCCTACAACGCAGAGGCTGGGAGCTTCTCTTTCCTACTCACACCTGGGTGGAAGGATGGCGGTCTCTACACCTGTGATGTGTATCTGAATGGCAACGCCTTCAGCCAGTGGACCCGTCTCAGCGTGCTGAAAGGTACAGATCAAGTGGTGTCACTGAAATAATAACTTTGCATATATGGGATACAAAAAAACCAACATACAATAAAAGATATTCCCTCATTTGGTATTTCGATAATAAAATATATCACTGGGGATGATCTGCCATGACTGTGACATATCACTCGCAGCATTATCATACTCATCGAATCATTGAAGGTACAAGCTGGTTGGAGGTATGTACAGTCACTGACATTTAGCAAAATAAACATATTTGCTTTCTTGCAAGACTCTTAACACTCTCATGTATGTGCTGTAAATGTTGTCAGGTTACGCCCAAACAGAATACGTTTGTGCAACATGCTGTGTGCGACTATCCCAGAAATAGTGTTTGTCATTGTTCCAGACGACCACACTAGAAGAAAAGCTTGTTGTCATAGAGAGCGGAGGCGTGATCTTGTATAAATATGCAGATAATGGCACACAAATTTAAGACAGTCTCCTCTGGGAAAAAAAAACATTCATTGTGTTGAACTCAGTTGTTCTCATGAAGCATTAAAGAAATAGTTGTGCCAAGAATGAAAAAAGAGCGCTGGAGAGAGAAGTTCAAACCCTTGCTCCTCTCTCACCTCCGCACAGCTGGACAATCGTGGCATGAAGTGGGCGTGAGTGTCAGATTGCTGCTTTCGGAAAGCCAGCAATCCACTGTCGTCCAACTAGCACTTCTGAAGAAGCACACTGGCAGCTTAAAGACCAGAAGCAGCTTTAGCCCGGCTGCCTCCAAAGTTCAAAAGCACGCCTACAAGTACCTCCGAAGGTCACTAATGAACAGCTTGTGTCTTGTTTGTTGAATTGGTACACAATTAGACATGTAAAAACAACCACTTGTGATTTTCTTGGGGAACTATTTTCTTGACAAACCTCCTCCTGGTATCTCCACTGGTTGTCTAGCAACCTCACCGTGACGTCAAGCCTCCTGTTGATCACATAGGAGCCTAAAAAATAAGGAGGGGTCATTACGTCACGGAATCTTGCATTGGCGCAAGTTTGCCTGTTGTAGTGAAATCAAAGCTAGATGAGTGGTGGAACGCACTAAAATCCAATACACTTCAAGAGTAGGTCAATCATTGATTTCTGACATTGACATTTGACATCGCTGATAATGTTGTCAATGAACAGGGCAGGTTTTGACTGATTTTCGCTGATTAGACTACAATGACACTGCGAACATTCCTACACCAAGTTGTGGAACGAACAATGCATCAATAAAAAAAATGGTTGTTTACCACCTCCCAGACTTCATCTGAAGTCATATGACTTACTGTAGATATGTTGGGCTTTACTGTAGTTATCCTATTGCCTCAAGAACAGCTGTCACCACAGTCTGGCCCCAGATAGATTAGTGAATTAATGACCCTTCCTCCCTCTTTCGGTTCCTTGTTGATCACAGGAAAGTGGCTGCAACATAAATCCTCATAAAACCACAACTCATCATTTTCCTATAATACCCAGCGTGTTAACACTGGTGAGCTTTAGACATGTTTGACATTTGGCAGACCCAGGCTAGCTGTTTCCCTCTGTTTCCGATCTTTATGCTAAGCTAAGCTAACTGCCTTCTGGCTCCAGCTCCATACTTAAGGTACAAACATGAGACTGGTATCGATCTTCTCATTACTCCTGTAATCTAAGCACAATGACAACTTAAGAGGCAGAGGGTGACACAGTGAATATTGACACCTCCCTGTAAAGTATTAGCCTCACTTGCTTGTGTGTCGTATAATAATAGACACCGAATTCTTAACTTCTGCCACTGCATTTTTCTCATCGATCATGCACTGTGAGACAAACATGATGAAGATTTCCTACAGCTATTGGTAAAATGTCACGTTATTATAGAAGACATTCACGATACTGCTCATGAAAAGGAACATTTGCTCGATTTATATATTTAAAGAGAAAAAATTGAGCAGAGCACCTGTTGATTTTTGTGAGCGAGCCTTGGGCAGGTTTCAACCTTTGCAGAAAAAAAGAAGAATACATTTGCACCTCACCCCCTCACACACACACACACACACACACACACACACACACACACACACACACACACACACACACACACACACAAAACCCAACATACACGCGTAAAGATAAGACGCTCTGTCATGGCGGCCTTGGAAGGCTTTACTAATCACAGTCCCACTGGCATCCATCATGGCTGCCCAGACGTGACCAGCCGATCAGTCACTGTCACTGTCATCCCGCTTCACACATCTGCATCCCTCGCTCGCGCACACACATGCACATCCACCCATGCAACAATCATGTGACGCATATATTTTTACCCCACCTCATTATAAGTATCATTATGTATGATTATACCTGCTGCCCTCCCTCGAAGGCTGGAGGTGGCCCACACTGATCACACTAATCAAGGCTGAAATGTGTGTGTTTTGATGCGTGTGTGCAGGTCTGTGGAGCTTGATTACACCCAGATGGATTCTCATTTCAGTTTGATGAGACACTAAGCATCAGTCACAGTCAACCAATGCATTAGCAGCAAATCACTTTAATGAATATATATTATTTTGACCCCTCTCTCGATTGTTCTTTGTTTTTCATATCTCTTTTCCTTTACCACATTACTCTCTATCCGTCCTTGGCCTTTTCTGTATTCACACACTACCCTTTAACTCACCTTCTCATCCCATCTCACTCCTTTCTCCTCCTGCATACCTGTCGTTTTCACTTACCCATCTTTTCCCTCGGTTTCTTTTGTTTCTTCCTTCTTTAACATTTTCCCTCCCACGCTCCTCTCCCTTCTCCTCTGCATCACATCTACAGTTAAAGCCAGCTACTCCCCCTCAAAGCTGCAGTTGGGGTGCCTGTACTCGGAGCTGTCCCAGGTCCAAAGTGCCAAGTGGATGTACCAGAATAAGAGTCACCAGCTGCGCTCGGAAGCCAACGGCCTTGGCAGCATCAGCACCTATCTGCCCTTGCCAATCACCTCTGACACAGCCGGGAACTACACCTGCACCCTGCAACTGAAAAATGGCCAGACCGTCCAGGCAACGCAAGCTGTAACACTGCCCTATGAAGGTGGGAGGGATGGCATGGTATCACAAACACTGGTCTGTTTTCTGATTTTCTTCATCAACAGTATATTATGAGCACAGGAGTCCTGGCAGACTTCCTGTCAACTCAGTGGAGATAATGAACCATGAATGTGGATGATTCTCAAGTATGTGCTCCGTGAAGCGTTCTGCTGTGCATTCAAGCCACGCTCAGGTCAATTCATCTGCCAGACAGCGCCTGGTTTACAGTAGGGGAAAGCTCCTGACAGATACCATATGCTGTGGTTTTTAACGTAGTTAAAGAGGTCAAAGGTTAAGACTTCTGTGTAACAAGAAGTTGTGATTTGCAGATAATATGCAGCAACTGAGTCCATTTATATGCCCATGTTTCATAAGAATCCACCAGAGCTCTAATACTCTGCTTAGCTTCCTCTTCTTCTATAAAATATAAAACATAGTGGCTATCGCTTTTCTCATCATACTCACCCTGCTGATATGCGAATATAAGAAGACAGGACCTTAGGACATCTCTCCCCACCAAAACTAAATTATTCAGGCTTATTGTATTGGTGGCTGTGGGGGAGCGCAAGAGGATGTGACAGTTGAATGGATCCCTTAGCAGAGATGAGTTCACTCCCCGTACCCCGATACATCACTGGGGCTGAGCAGCCCAGAGCTCATCATGATGCACGCTGCTGGTATGGCCGTAAGAGTAATGGACACGGAGGAAAGAAAGAGAGGGTGATAAAGACAGGGAGGGGAATGGAGGAGGCAAGATTTTGCCTGATTGGAGAAGTGGGATTAGAAAAAAAAAATCTATGCACTCGCTGGCCACATTATTAGTACTTATACAATAAATTGCAATGCAGTGCAACAGCTCTACCACATATTTTGACTTTCATGAGACTCCTTAATGGAATATAGCAAAGTACATTTACTCAATTATTGTATTTAAGTACAATTATGAGGTACTTGTACTTTCCATTTTCTGCTACTTCATGCCTCTACTACATTTTGTAGGCAAATTCAGAATTTTTTACTCCACTACACTTCAGTTAAGAGTTACTTTGCAACCTGCATGCTGCATCAGAGCCGAAGTAACCTATGTTTAATTTCTAGCTTAATTAGCGCTAGAAATAGGTTTAGATACTCAGATACTTACACCTGTTAACTCATGCTGTCCAATACTGCAGCACTGTATTCCCCCTCTGTCTAAAACACTCCTTAGCTCCTGTCTCTTTAAGGACCAAACTCCTGAATACCCAGTCTGCTCTGACTGGTCAGCTCAAGCACGCCTGAGCCATCACAGCTGACAACAACACAGCAGCTGTGCTAAATGAATTCGTACGTGCCAAACTAGCCGCAAGACAGTAATTATGCAAGTGTGCGGCAAGGTGACATAGTGTGATGAATGGAGATTCATCAGAATTAAAGGCGAGACTACTGACGAGACGTTTCATAAGCAACGTTATCTGTGGGAGAAAGGAACGTCTTTTGCTGCAGACTTTGACCTTTTTAACTTTCAAGATTTTATGTATGCAAAAGAACTGATATAAAATGCTGGAAGAAAGGAAAAAGCATTATAGTTCTTAACATAAATTTATTAATTCGGCAGTCAGATTTTTAATTGGCATATCGGATACCATATTTGGCCAGGCTGATAGCCGGACGACCCATAGTAGCTATACAGTATACATAGATTTGAAAAAGTATGCATACATTTGAAACAGACAACTTCTGCGTGGTTGCAAAGACACCTGGATCTCAGTTTTTTTTAGTGACACATCTTCCAACAACATGGGACAAAACATGAGTTTATTTATTCATTTAGTCTATAATGGGGATGTGAAAGCAGATAGAAATTGTGCCAGCCTGCCAGTCAGCTTTCATTTTCCCTGGACATTTCCAAGCCCAGTGGTAGACAAAATTGCATAGTGAGAGCCAGGTTTATAAGAAACCAATCTAAATGCTGATGATGTCATTATTCTTTAGCCATTACATTGTGCAAACTACATTTACTTCATAGTGATACATTAAAGCAGAAAACTTGTCTACTACCAGTGAAAGCACATTTATTGGCTATAAGTTAATTTAATATCATATTACTTTAAGACTTTTACTCAACTACTATTACTCTTCCTTAAGTATAACTTTTGGCTTTTTTACGACACTGATGAAACCTAAAATGGCCATCTTTTAGTAAAGGTTTCCAAGAGGTGTTATCTATATGTTAATATTGAGGTCACAGTTAGTTGTGGTGTTGCACTACACTGTATTATATTGAAATTTCTTCTTGATATTCTGCTCTATATTTGCCAACTTTGAGACTTCAAAAATAGCGGAGGGTCGAAAAACTTGAAAAATGTGACAGCATTTTTATGTCAGATCATTTTCATTTTATTTTACTTACTCTTGGAAATCAACGCTCGAGTGTAAACGTTTGCAAATCTTTTCATTCATCCATTTAATTTTTGACCATGCACCTTAGAATCTGTGCATGTAAATGCACTGTATTTGTCAGCTTCTTTATGCGGATTGACGCAGTGTTACCCCTGTGATTCACAGAAAAATCAAGGTGGCAGATTTTACAGTCCCCTTTGCTTAAAACTTTAATCAAGAAACAAGAATTTTCCCCAGGGTGACTGGAATTTATGTAAAAATGATTTCTCCTGTCCGTTTTTCTACCCGTCTCTCACTAACTGAGGTGGATGACAGTACAGCAGAGAACAGGTTATTATGACTAAAAGGGGAATAAGTGTAAAACATTGTCATTAATTTGGGATATCTACAAGAGAATTGTGAGGGTCATGAGAAATAGGAGGGTTGGCAAGTATTTTCTTCCCCCCTTCGAGTTTGTGAATGAGGCAAACAAAACATTTCTCAATTCAGTGCAGTTAAGTTTGACACCACGGCAAACTAAAACGTCCATATAGACAGTATTAATCAAAAGTGAAGCATTGGATTGCGTTAGATTTTTCAGATTTGTACCTAATAAAGTAGCTGCTGAGTGTATGTTGAGTGACAGGTGTCTGTCTAGTGTGTCATGAAGAATTCAGTCTGAGCAGAGTGAGAAATTCAAATACTGTGAGTGTTGGTTGACCTACATTTACACTGTTGACAAGTGACAGGTTGCACAAACTCTGCAATGGTGCAAGTGCTCAAATGCTCTTGGTTAATAATGAATAGTGTGAAAAAAGCAGTGACGGTTTATTAAAAAAAACCCTGACGCTTTATAAATAGTTGTTGTGGATCGCAAGACAACTCCCACAGACTATGAGATTTTGCACAAAGTTAGTTTAAGAATGAACTGAAACAACTTAATATATATATATATATATATATATATATATATATATATATATATATATATATATATATATATATATACATATACATATATATATATATATATGTTGGCGTGTGTGTGTATATAAAGCAATTTGGTGATATCTTGTGCGTTGTAAGCCAAATCTAAAGTATAGTGCCAGTGGTACAAGTACAAAAAACCCTGCATAATAGAATTCCTTTCACTGGTGGCACAGTTCAGAAAATCCAAAATTGAAGCAATCATTGTGTTCCGCAGCACATAAAATACTTCAAATGTCAGGGATGTTCTTCAATCATTTGCTACCCTGAGTTGGCCCATCATTTGCGAAGCATTCGAGCAGCTCTTTGGTCTCCTGCCCATCAGCCACCGTCTTCTACAATCGCGCTGATATGATTCACCTCCTACTCCATTTGAGATGAAAAAGGAAAGCTGGAGAGGAAGTGCCAGTAGAGGGAAGGAAGAGGTGAGATAGAAGAAGATGAGAGAGAAAGGGGGAGAGAGAAAGACAGAAAGAGAGAAAGACAAGACAGTGAGAAAAGCAGTTCTGCCTCACTTCACTGCACTCAATTACCATAAATCATGGGCTAAAGCTGGCATGGAGAACAGTGCGGGTCAGTCTTGGGGTCAGAACTCACCACAATATTCCATTAGCAACCTCCACACATACTCACCAATCAATTACACCTCGCACAGCAAATAACGATTGATTTATTTTGAAGCTGGCTAAAAGCTGTGACACCAGGACTAAGGTGAGGCCCAGAGGCCAATCCTTTCACAAACAAAATGTGTGAAAAGTTAATGAGATGCCTGACTTGGCTTAACTTCAGCCAGGTTTCTGTCTTTCAGATCACCTCCAAAGCCACAGAGAGACACAGTATGATTTGTGCTGATTCCATATAAACTCTGTTCTCCGTGGTACGTCTTTGTTTACTTCACTTTTGCGCTCCAAAGAAGTCTGACAGAGCTGATTGCTCTGAGCTCCATGAAGAGTGATCAGGCAGCAAGAGAACACTTGTTCAGGTACGCTAAATTACAGCAGACTCTGCGGAAACAAGTACCTCCCTCCTGCTTCTCTCGTCGCCCCGTGGCTGTGTTCCGCGAGGCTGATGTCATCCTCATTATGCAAACAGACCTGACAAGTTTGATAGCACGCGTGAGATCTTCCCACAAAATTTGACTGGTGCCACAGTGAGCAAATGGTTGGCTTATGTAATGCTTGTTCAAATCATGCCTACGCTTTCAATCAACCTATTTCTCAAAAGCTGCGTTGACATGGTTTGGCTGAGAGATGTGATGTATACATTGTTTGTCAGCTTGCCCAGAGGCAGCTTGTTGCCAGGATCAGGTGTCATGGGAGTGTGCACGGACAAGCCTTGTCTGACTACATGCTACGTATATATTTAGATAATGAGATGGCGAATAGATGGGATTTGCAAAAAGTCAGATGAACCTAATCTGTATGGAAGGTGCGTTTGGCGAAGCTTTGTGCGATGATCAGACAGCTTTTGGTCTCTTTGATACCGGTGCTTCTACTCCTCTTGAAAATGTTTTGAAATTGACAGCATCCATACTGGGGGTCTGTCAGATCGATGTCTGCCGAGGTGTCGTACAGACTATTCACTCTGTCTGACAGAGCCTCAATTTTCCCTCCTCCTCCACTGACTGCACCCATTGTCTCTGACTGACAGCAGCATGATGCAAATACATGTAAGATGTTGAGGAAATCCTAACTGCAACATCTCTAGCTTGAAGAGTTCAAGCAATAGAAAAGGCTGCCCTCTCTTGACTTGAAAGTGGAGAAATACAGGAATAGCTTCTCTTTACATCAGTCAGCCGCTCACACTCATGGATCTACAAGTTTTACATTAGCACTGTTCTTGGAAACACTCATGCTTTCTCCTCTCTCTCACTTTTTTCTCTTTTTCAGAGAGTCCCATTGTGACCACCCCCTCCCAGCTCCCTTCCCTCTCTGCCTTATTACTCCTCGTGGTGCCCCTGGTTGCCGCGGCTGTCTGTGTGTTGCTATGGAGACAGAAACACATTTCTGATCGCAGTGAGTCTTCCGGCGTTTTCTCTTTTGACAGCTTTTCCTGTTCCGTCCATCTTCGACCCCTGTCGGCTGCCACTGAGTGATGTGGGCCGTGACATCCTCTGGGGTTGTTGTAATGAATCTGCCCCCACCTCCTCCTCTCTCCCTGTGCATTTGAGTGTGTATGTGTGGGTGTGCAACTCCTTCTCTCTCTCTCTCTCTCTCTCTCTCTCTCTCTCTCTCTCTCTGCACTTAGGTATTGAGCAGTCTCTGTCTGTCCACACGGGTGAAGCAGAGAACATCTATGAAAATCCTGAGGATATCAGAGAGGTGATGATTTCAGACGTTTCTAATAACCAAATATCCTCTGATGAGTTCCCCTCCCTCTTTTTTCGCCCTCATCATTGCCTCTGGTATTTTTTCACTCTTGCTCACCCTCCCCTCCCTTCTCTTATTCGTCTCTGTTGTACACTTTTTTTTCTGTTTTCCCCCTGATTTCCACTATCCCCCTCCCCTCTCTGTCACTTGTTGTTCATTAAACCTGTTTTCTCTGCTCTCCTCCCTTCCCAACAGGCTCCTCCCGAGGGCTCAGTCTACATGGTGAGTTATTGTGTCGTCCCCTGCGCACACACCCAGGCGTTGTTGCACATGTGTGCATGTGTGAGGAGTTGTGATACACCAATGCATACAGACTCTCCCTCTCTGCATTGCTCCCTCCCTAAGCTGTCAGCAAATATGTCTTCCCTCACACTCACAGTCCTCTCCTCCGGTCCGTCAGCCCTCTCTCAGATAAACCCATTGCCTATCAGCTGTCACCCTTACATTAGTGGTATTAACAAATCAATCTCATTACACAAGCTGCAGGGGGGCATAAATCTGGCCTCTGTAGCATGGATCTGGCTCTTTATCATCCTCTTCTCTGTCCCACTCTTCCCCTGCCTCCTTTCCCCGTTTTCTTCTTACGGCCAGGATTTGAAGCCAAGAGGAGAGGATGATGTCTACGAGGAACTGGAGCGGTAAGCAAAAACCCTTGCATCACCTGTGTGTGCTTTTCTCTGTTGAACAGCTTTTTGTGAGTGTGTTTGTGTGTGTGTGCGTGTGTGTGTGTACTGTCACTCATCTGCCCCTCACATTCTTCTCACACTCACCGATCACGCGGGCCTGAACATTACTGTGACACAGTGGCATAATATCACGCCATGCACTGACAGGCAGCGCTCCTTCGCCCCTGTGTTGTTGTTGCGTGGGCTGTCTGTGTTTGTGTTTAAGGGAGAATAAAAGAGACTGGGGGACGGGAGATTTTTGTGCGAGTTTGTCTTTGTGCTCTGTTTTCAGATGCGAACGGTGTCAGAGCTGATCACCTACCCACATCTCATCCTCATCCAGCTGTCATTTCCGCTCAGTTCCCAGCTGCAGCAGAGGGCCTTTCTAAACAGCAGTAACAACTGTGTGTCAGAGCTGGGATGTGAAGAGAAACTTCAGTGCTTAAGGGAAATGCAACTCAATTGTTTGAATGATTTGTGCATTCCTAGCTATTGCTCTTTATCAGTACTTTGTTACTGATTTGCTTTTAATGTTTTTGAGCTGCACATAGTGGAAAAGACTTTCAAGTTAGACTCAAAACCTTGTGCAGAATGTGTGAAAGTTTATATGTTACCTTGTTTTGCCTTTTCTTTTCTTGACATCTTGTTTTATCTGTTGTTTTACGACTGTAGACATCTGTATTCATGGTCATTCTAAATAAACAGTGTTGACTGTATTCTTGTCTCCTGTATTATTTCTAAGCGCTTTCGCTTTTGAGATTTTTGGTCAGTGCAGGCTTCCGTAGTACTCACAGTGGAAGAATGGCCGGCTGGATGTGGCTCCGCTGTGTTTTAGGGCCTCATTTGCAACGAATTCACAAATCACCGGACCAACATACGCCTGGAGGGAGGGTAGGGATGTCTGTAATGTTCTGCATATGTTTGAATACAGCCGACTGCGAAAACTGAACGGTATTTCATCTGTTAGCATCGATGTAGCTCCCGCTGCGTCCCGGAAGTGTCAGGTGTTTGTTATTGAAGCCCGTACGGCCGGGTTGACTGCGAGTAAATGAATGAAATGACACGAACACGACTGTCTTTTCATGCTGGGCGCATTTCTGTTTCACCAACAGGGTAAAAGCGAGTCCAACTGAAGCGTCATAACCTGTTTTCCTCAATGACATTAGCCTGGTTATGCTAACGCTAGGTGACAGGAAACTTTGCGAAGACGGGCGGACAAAAATAGAAACTGAACAAAAAACGAATTATAAGTACAAGCAAACATGTGAACTTAAACAGAGCCACTGTAAAGACTGTGTAGTTGGAATATCGATCAATGTGTTTATTAAATGTCCTACTAGATGTGCTACTAGCTAGCTAACGTTAGCTCTCTGAAAGACAGACGTTAGCATCGTTGCTCAAGATTTGAACAGTTGATTTCACTTATGGCAGGGATGCACCTACCAACCCAAGACCCTGGAGAAGCACACAGACAGCATCCTCGGCTGGGTCAGTATTCTTGTATGATTCATGTCACTGTATGTTAAGGACTTGGAAGTAAAGTCAAGTAAAAGTGTGTTTTTTTCCCTACAGGCTTCAGCACTGTGGTCTCTGTCCTACTACAGCTCCCCTCTTCTCCTCTGCTATCTGTACAGAAAAGGTTGGTTTTATTAATTATGTTTGGTGGGAAACACAAGTAGACTTATCTCTCTCAACATCTACGTTTATCGATTAGTTGCTCAACTGAATTACTCAGCAACAGCTTTGATGAGTCATTTATCAAGGATAACAGCAAACACTCTCTGGTTCCAGCACCTCGATTATAGGGATTCCTTGTTGTTCTCACCTTTTTTTTTTTTTTAAATTGAACATGTTTGGATTTTTTTACTACATGACAAGACATATTTTTATATGTCACCTTGGGCTCTTTTCACTGTTTTACCTGATTACCTGAGAAGTGATGTAACTACTGATTATTGCCTTAGCTAGATGTTCCAAAGAGAGACAGACTTGGCTGTAAAGGGGAACATTTTGACAAAGGGTGGGTGATAACTCCTCATAATTATTCATTTATTAATTTCAGCAAATCAAAACCATGATGTTATGTTTTTTTTGTTCACAGAGTTTTATGATAAAGGGATTCCGAGCGTTTTAACATTGTGTTAGATACAAACGAAGCATTACATTTCATGTAGGGTATAACAGTGGAAAACAGCTGATAACTTTGAGTACCAGTTTGATTATTTTATGTGTAATTTTGCCATAATATGATGTACATCTACTGTATATGGGCAAATATCCAGATTTATATTATGTTTATGATGCTGACCTCATTGCTCAGTCCTACATCCATGTAAACCATCTCAGCTTTGGGAGAAAAATTGTAAAAACACACTAAAGCCATGGTGCATACAGCAATGCTTTATCCTCTTTAAATGTGAGCATGCCATGTTTAAGTAGAAATCTCTCTCAGAGCGTTTGGCAGTAACATATGTCTAATTGCGTATATTTTTCCAGATGACATTTCTCCTTCCATTAAGTAAGAAAAATTGCCCATGTGAGGGCGTTCTTGGGAATTACTGTTCTTCTACAAGTGGGATTAATATAAAGTTAATCAACTGAATCATCCAGCAAGACTATGCATCAATAGAAATTAATTGCTTGAGGTTGTTTGCTACTCCTTAGTGTATAATTGAGCTTCTGATATTGATTTATGCATACGGCCGTCGGGTAGTTGTCAGACTGTGAATGTTTGTGTTGGTGCTTGTTAATGAGGCCCAAGTCTAACAGAGAAAGTGGGGGCTTATGTGGATGTCTGTGTCACTGTTGCTCTGTGTATTTTTAGGTTACATCTGCACCAGCAAGTTGGTTCCAGTGAGTCAGTATTTGGGAACAGTGCTGGTGTGTCTTCTCGGAGTGGCCTGTCTTAGAGGTGAGACTACAGATTTCAGCTGACAGGCAGAAAATGACTGATTCAAGTCATTCATCTTCAGATATCACACGTATATGCTGTATACCAATAAGATTTCATTAACATTGAGACAGTTGCACAGGGTCTAAACCTAAAAGGAATATTAAATACGACCTTGAGGCTTTGCAGCAAAGTGTATTTTGTGCCCCATGTAAACTTCACTTACATCTCTCATTGTTTTTGCTTTCTGTCTACCTTTCCTCTTTCCTTGTCTCAAGGGTATGGGAGATGGAAAAACTCAGAATATCTTCAGTTTATCTCCATTCTTGAAGAAGCCAAAAAGAATCACACACCAGCAAACAAGGTGAGGTCATGGCAACTTGAGTATTGAACAGCAAGATTTTGTTTTGCGGTCTGCACAAAGTTCTTGGAAAAAAAAGAGGGACAAAAGAAATAATAACATTCCATCAGAACTTATCCCGAGGTACAACTTCTTATTTGTTTGTGCTTTCCATGTAGAAAAGGGTGAGGTGCTACGACTTTGACTTCTCGTACTGGCCTTTGGATTTCAGCTGGACAGAAGTCAGCAGCCCGTGAGTTCCTGCTTTTATATTTTATTTTATTTGAAGTGGCCATGTGTTCACTACAATTCTATTCCCATCAGGGTCAGTACATCATAAATGAATTCTTTCAAAGCACTGCGAAGTACATTGGCTTCCTTGTTTTTATGTGTGCCTTTGACCCTCTGTGTGCGACAGGAAACAATCCAAGGCTGGTGTTTCACTGCTAAAGCCAGAGCCCAGATTAAGAGGGGCTGCAGACAGTGTCCTTAACTCTGTGCGGACTCTACCATGCCACATCATCGGGTAAATGCACTTTATGCAGCACAAAGCCTGCAGGAAGACACTGCTGTTTTTTAAATCTAGTATCCCAGTAGGGCAGGGCAATAGATCGCTGTCATATGTTTATCTTGTATAGACTATATATCATCTTAGATTTTTCGATATCTTTATCATGATATTTCATTAGTGTTTTCTCTTCTTTTTTAAAGGCTGCATTACAGTGCAGTGATGTAATTTTTAAAAAATAATTGTACCTTTACCCACTTAGTCATTATATCAACATTACTGATGATTAGTTATCTAAAAATCACAGTGCGTTAATGTTTTGTGAAAGTACCAATACTCACCCTTACAATTTTTTTGCGATACTGATGTCAGGTATTTTGTCAAAAATATTATAATATTTGATTTTGTCACCAAGTCCTAATGTTTATGAAGTGCTGTAGAGGAGATTTCAGAATATGACAATACACATTTTGTATTGTGATATAGCCTAAATATATAATGAAACCATTGTAAGGCAACATCGCCCAGCCCTTTATCACAGGGGATAGATACAGACTCCTTCGTAGTAGGTTTACATTGTTTGTCCGATGTTGCTACAGTTTTGACATGTCTGTATTTCCTCTCCAGCTTTCTTATAACCCACTCGTTTGGGAGGAGGATGCTTTACCCTGGCTCTGTAGGTTTACTGCAGAAAGCCATGAGACCTATGCTCCAGCAAGGCCAGGCTAGGTTAATAGAAGAGGTAAAAAAAAAAAAACACATTTTCAGTCTGTCCATATTGGCTTCAATAAATACTGATCACCCTTCCCTGCTAATTTCACTCCATTTTGTCACAGTTTGATGGCCAAAGGAACAAGCTCATGGCCTGCGATGGTAATGAGATCGACACAATGTTTGTGGATCGGAGGAGAGACGGGGGACAGAATGGCCAGACGCTGGTAAATGTCTGCGGAAATTTGTTGCTTTTGTGCCTTGGGCTCATTTCAGGGTTCAACAAAACTTGTGCCATCACATTGTGTTTAGCTGTTGAAATCTAAGAATTCTGCCACAGGTCATCTGCTGTGAAGGGAACGCAGGCTTCTATGAGGTGGGCTGCATGAACACACCACTGGAGGGTGAGGACACGTTTTCATCGTAGATTTTTCATTAATTTTATTGTCGCATTAGAATTACAGTTGAATAATAATTAAATGTTGGTGCGCACTGCAGGTGGCTACTCTGTTCTAGGCTGGAACCACCCAGGCTTTGGAGGCAGCACGGTAAGCAGTGTTGTCAGATTTACTACATTTAATCCTTAAACCAGTGTTAGTTTACAGTGTGTGGGCTGTGTCCTGAGCTTCAGATACAGTCTAACAAACAACACAATGTGAATAAAAGGCATGTTGAAATTCTGGTTCCAGTTGGGCCGTATTTCACAAGAGGGCAAGTACACTCCCATGGTGGATATTATCAGAGGAATGAAAGACTGTAAATCTGTTCGAACTGGGAGACGCAGGGTTTTTGTAGGTGGGTCGAGTATTACTGCGATGTTTAATAATGCATAGATATCGCTTTTTTTACTTGGATCTTTCTGCCAGGGAGTGCCATTCCCCCAGAATGAGGCCAACGCCATGGATGTAGTGATCCAGTTTGCAATACACAAACTGGGCTTCAAGATCAGCGATATTGTCGTATATGCCTGGTCCATAGGAGGATTCACAGGTAGATGAAGACGAGAACGATACACGATGAGCACTTTTATATGCCATGAATGTAAATCATGTTCTTACGTCCTGCCTTTATGGTTTTCTTTACTGCTGTCCTTCACTTTGTGTATTTCCTTTCTTAGCCAGTTGGGCAGTGATGTCATACCCAGAGATCCAGTCAATAGTGTTGGACGCCTCCTTCGACGACCTCCTGCCTCTGGCCCTCAAGGTTATGCCTGACAGCTGGAGTGAGTTTACAAGCTTAAAAGTTCTAAGCACATTTTTTTTTGTCTAGAGCAGGCAGCTGTATTTAAACTGAATTATCTTCTCTCTTAGGGCCACTGGTACAACACACAGTTAGGCAGTACATGAATCTCAACAACGCTGAGCAGCTTCTCAAGTGAGTGGGACAATCTATTTTTAGTGACTCTAATCATAAAAGTCAAAGTCTGCATCATTGAACATTACACAACATATTGGGGAGTAATTGCCTTTTTTTGGCGCAGCTCACAGTGATGTCACCAATGATTAACACGACTCCTTCTCCTCCTCCAGATATCAGGGACCAGTCCTGCTCATCAGGAGAACCAGAGATGAAATCATCACCACAACGTGAGTCCCCCGCAGACCATATTACCATGTCTCAGTGCTGGACAGCATTGTGAAATAATCTAATTGAGGATATTAGGATATGATTCACAGTTGGTGGGAATGATGATTACATTTTGGCATTGCAATTTTCATTTTCACTGAAAAAAAAAAAACAATTTAAAAATGATCATGGTGTGACATTTGATTTAGTCTGTACCAACAACATATAACATCTAGAGAACAAGATTTGTAGACCAGGGCTTCTCTCAAAGCACTTTGGTATTTTTTATAATTTTGTATTGCCTCATATGTTACCTTTTATCAAAAAAAATTGCCGTATTAGGATTTTGATAATTTTTCAATTCATTGTGCAGCCCTAAAATGTCTCAATATAGAGTGTAAGTTTGCTTTTCATTGGGGGTTGGCAGTTACAGGTGAACAATATCAGTAGGATGAATTTTGGTTGAAAGGGGGTTGTTGATTGAGGTCATGAAAACAGGTCAGTTCAAATGTGGTCAGAGGGAATTATTTTTTTGCACCTAATTTTAGACTGACACAATTACGATTCAACCACAGGTGTTTTTATTTTTGTAAGAAAACATATTTTTCTGTTGCCTAAACATCAAGAGACAGATTCTTACTGCAGTTAAAATGTAAACCTCTTAAAGTGATAATGTCTGTCGAGGTCGATTTGATCGCTATAAGTGGATGATTACATCTGCACTTATTTTCCTTTAATTCTAATGCAGAGGACCATCTGACTGACATTTATATTCTATTAAATGAATACAAAGTAATAAAATGGACAGTTTTGCTATTTACTGAAATGTATTGACTGTTTCAAAAGCTTTTTATATTACTGTACAAATTATAATACTGTGTATAGTTCTTTCCTCTTGCGCCAAGTTTCACTGATGCATTTTCTGCAGGTTGACATCAGCTTTGAGTTTTTCATTGAGAGAAAATGACCTTTTTTCTCATCACAGTTCCATTTTTCACGCTGCACCAGCCTCAAATAGCCACCCGGATGCAGACAGGTTACTGCAAGGCAAAGTGTCATGGGATTTAAGTAAAACAGGAAAATCATTGCAGTTTTATTGTATAAGAAAGACCTTACATAAACACTAGTTGATGACTATAAGCAAATTATTTAAACAGCATTGGTATAGGGGTGATTCTGTACCAAGCTTTTGATCCAGGTTAATCTCTATATAACTACTACTATACATCTACTGTTTAAAACACAGTAACTGTCGATGTGAGGGTCAAGTGCCTTGCTGATGCTGAAATGGGACAAAGCATCCCCTTCTCTCGTCAGCGACATGTCACAGGACCACTGACACTATGACATGGATATGTTGTACATTGTATTACAGGGGTCCAGAGGATGTCATGTCTAACAGAGGCAACGACCTCCTGCTCAAACTGCTACAGTTCAGGTCGGTGTCCTGATTTTCAAACGTGTAATCTCAGTAGATTTATTGCTGGATATATGCTCACATATGTAAGTGGTGATGTAATTTTCCTGCCTAGGTACCCAAAGATAATGACAGATGAAGGGATTAGAGTTGTCAGACAATGGCTGGGATCCTCTACTCCGTTAGAAGAAGGTACGTTCATGTTCACACCACAGTTTCAGTGTGTCGGAAACTTAAAACTCTGACTAACCTTTAGCACATTTGAATTAAACCTACTGTATTAACCTGAGGAAAAAATGCTTATGTCTACATTTTAGATTTAAAAACTTCATAAATTGTGTGTAATGTCAGTTCACTCTTTCTCCTCAGCATCAGTGTACAGCGGCTACGAGGTGGACGATGACTGGTGTGTGTCTGTGCTGCAGTCGTATCAGGCAGACAGAGATGTTTTGTTTCCATGGAGCGTTGGTAAGTCCCAATGTCCTTTCACAGTCATGATGTAAATAAACTGCACACGGCACGACCCTCATATATACGTACGTACGTGTATGCTTCTACATGTTCTCACACACCTTTACTGTTACCAGGTGAGGATATGACTCCAGAGGGAAGGCGGCAGCTGGCTCTTTTCTTGGTAAGGAAATAATCTATTGTCTATGCACTCCGAGTGAACACTTGTTTCTCCTGTCTGGTTTAAGGGGAAGCCACCTGTTGTCTTTGTCTCGTCTCTTTGGAGTCGGGTTAAATGGAGAGTCTAATTTTCTTTTCTCATAAAAGCCCATTTTCTAGTTTAAACTTGGCTTACCTTCCCCCCTCCTTCTGCAGAGAAGAAAAAAAAAACCACATCACAGCTATTCACCGACATCATTACCACAGAGGAACACTTTTCTGGTCGCCATAGTAACCAGCTCACCTGTGCTCTCAGGTTGACTGGTGTAATATATTTCACTGCGCTCAGCTTATTGAAGTCATTTAACATCAAACAAGAGGAGTGCCATCAATTACAGCTAATGCTATGCTTTTCCTCCCTTGCTAATGCCTTCTGAATTAGGCTTTATTCACCTCCCCTGTAAACCCTTAAGAGATGGAAGAGATTTGTATGGCACAGAGCCATACAGACCGAAACTAATATAATCAAGTTCTGCACTTTTTGTTCATTGCCCTCCCACACCTCTCATTTTCCATTCCTCCTCCATCCCTGCTGCCTTTTACATGTTTTTTTTTTCTCTCTCTCGCGCTGTCTTAGGCGCGGAAGTACATGCGAAACTTTGAGACAACACACTGCACTCCTCTCCCCGCCTCCGAGTTCCACCAACCCTGGAGACTGTAAAGAAAAAAAAGAAAGAAAGGAAAGAAGGATGGATGGATAACAGGAAACAAGCAGCAGAGGTTTTGGGTGGCCTGTGGTCAGAGTGGGCTCCTGGCATGGTGTGAATGTATAACTGTGATTTTGTTCCTGGAGTTTTTTCCAAGACAGATTTGTTGTCATGTATAATGTTGCTGTGGTGGCATCTGGAAAGATCTGGTCTAATACCCCCCTCTCCCCTCCAACTCCATGCAAAAACTTGTAAAATATGGTATATCTTTTGAGGTTAGTGGTGAGTCATACCTTTCAGTTCTTGTCACTTAAAGGGTGCATTTCATGTAAATGCATAAGCCATCTCTTACTCCTTCCATTGTTCCCTCTTTGGCTGTGTTTTTAAAGACGGAATTAAAAATAGAAATACATTGCAGGGCTGTAACAACCCATTTTTTTCATTGTTGATTTATTTGTCGATTATTTTTACAACTGGATAGTAGTTTATTAAATGTCAGAAAAAGGTGAAAAATGTCAATCTGCATTTTACTAAGATGTCATCCTTAAATGTCTTGTTTTGTCCACAACCCAAAGATATTCAGTTTAAAGTCACATTTCAGAAGCTCAAGTCAGAATTTAAGATTTTTTAACACGATTTAAACAAATTATCAAAATAGTTGGCAATTGTTGCAGTTCTAGTGCATGACTACAATATAAATGATGGGAAAATACCTTTATTTCGTTAAATCTGAGGTATGTTGATTTTAAGAATGCAGCCAAAGTTTTTAGTTTTTCAGGTTTATCCACTTTCTGTGGACAGTCTTTATGAACAAAGCTCTACGTTCTGCTTACATGTTCTATTAAATATGCTGAATAAAATAAAATCTTTGACATAAAGAACTGAAATCATTTGTTCATTACCTTAGTGCTCAGCAAATTGCACAGATGTACAAGAGACTTAGATTAACAAACTGCCTCAGAACAATACACAAGACTGTCATACGAGCTTTATTGAATTCAATCAACAATACAATAGACTTGGAAAATGATCATGAAAATTAATACAGAGACATGAAAAAGAAGAAATAAATCCGGATTTACAGAATGCTAAAGGGAAAGTCACATCATTTTCCTGAAGTTGTCCATGGCTTCTTTGACTTTTTCAAGTTCGGTTTGGCTCTGCCGAAGCTGAGGAGAGACAAGTAATCATCATTCAACAAGAATTCACGTCAAACACCACGTGAAACATTGACTCAATTTATTTTTCCCACCTTCTCAGCATCCTGTTCCTGCACCTTCACTGGCACCTTTTCTTTGTAGTCACCCTTTGCCATTTTCTCTCTCAGCTTCTCCATCTGTTTCTCCAAGTCTCCTTTCTTTGTCATCAGCTTAGCCACTTCCTTTTCCACATCAATGAGACCCTGGGGGAATTAAAGGTGAAGTGGATATGAAGACAGTCGTAAATTAACATCTTGTTATTTCAGATCTTCAAAAGGAAAAGGAAATGCCAAATTTACATTCAAGTGGAGGAGGCCTTGTTTAAATAGTATTCCTAGCTTATTTACCTGCCCTGATTACCAAGTAGGTGAGATGCAATCATGCTCTTGGACTATTCAGGTAGCCTCAAGATGAAGCCAGTGAATTTAAGAAGTAATGAATGGCAAAGATTACCTCATCTTGTGTCTAGGGAAACTAAAACATGGGTATATACAGCTTTTTAAGGGTAAAATTCAAGCAATTTGTAAATAATATTGTGAAAATAAAGTTTACAGAATTCCTTCATACCCACAGAAATCTACTCTATATTTCGCTTTTATGTTTACCTGCTGTTCATATAATTTTTTTTTTTTTAGTTCATGATTATTTGATGCTAGGTTAGGGTTAGTCTGACAGGATTATTTCATTTCAAATAAACAGATATTTGGTTTACATGATTGATTGTGTGGATGAACCAGATTGTCTATATTGAAATTCAAACCTTGAAAACAAAAACGGATAATTACAAGCATTTTTTACAAAATTGTCAGACTTAGTCGTAACTCTGAAAACAAAGCCAGAAAAAATCTATTTACACACCGGAGAGATAAGCAGTGGGAGAAACAAAACAAAAGGGCTCAGGCGACCCTCTCTCACCTTGAGCATAAGGTTGACAGTGCATCTGTCAGAGGCGATAGCCACGGCACAGCCTTCTGGGACAGGCTGGTTGTCTGTCAGAGGGATGATGGCCTGAGAATAAGACAAGGTCTGAATCTGCAGACTGTACTTGTGCACCAAGGACGCAGTTGCAGAATCTATGCACTGGAGGTAACCTGGGAGAGAAATGGGTAAATTGAAGTTTAGGCATCATAACAGATAAGTTGTAGACAAGGTACATTATTGTACATGATGTTTATGTACTTTGGCTTCAGGGTGATTCAGGCATTTGTCAACCTGGGTATTATTCTCAGTGGAGGAAGTATTCAGGTTGTTATGTGAAAGTGGCAACACCACAATGTAAAAATACTCCATTAACAATAAAAGCCCCGCATTCAAATCTTAATCAAAGCTACAACAAGGAGCTTTTGTTTGTCGTTGTTTCTGGCAGCCCTTTTGGACGAAAGATGACTATTGTGAAATACAGTAAACTTTGTGCAGCTTCTTTCCTCGGGCGGTGAGACCCCTCAATTCATCCTGAGCACTGCTCCATGAAAAATCATTTTATTTTTAGGACTGATCCAACCCGGAGAAGTCAGTAAGAGTTGGGTAACTATTTTAAGCTGGTTTCTATTTTAATTTTACAGAAATGGCCAATATTCTGGCTGATGGTCTCATTTGCTCATGTAGGTCATGTAGAGGCATCACTACCGAATAGAAATCATAACCAGTTAAAAGTTCCTTGTGGTATGTTTAAGGAAATGCAACAAAAAAAAAAAAAGTCAAAGTAAGTAGACCCAATGCAGAAAAATTATATTACTTTATACAGAATGTTATGTTACCAGATTGTCATTACTGATGCATTATTGTGTGAGCAGCTTGCCATGGTGGAGCCAGTTCTCCCTCCTGTAAACACTGTTCTGTAGTTTAAATCCATTACAATGCATCATATTTTAAAGGTCACCGAATCGTCAAAATTACAAATATATTATATACAGAAGTAAAAAAAAAAAGAAAAAAAAAAAGGAGAATATTTGCATCTTAATTTCTGTTAAGTTTAAGTATATGAAGGATAAAATAGAAATAATGAAGTACAACTACCTTAAAACTGTAGTTAAATCTGCAATAGACGACTTTTTGGCCTAATTTCTGAAGTAAATATTGATTGCAGTGTGATGGCTGTAGAAAAATCACACCTTCCACGTTAAGATTGGCTCCTTATAAGTCTCACTTTCACAATGGCACTTGGCCAGCCACCAGGCTGAAATTTACCCAGAAAAACAAGGGCAAAATTAGAGCACAAAGGAAATGAGTCTGCCATTGCAACCGCAACAGGACGAGGCACTGTTTTACCCTCTCACTGTGCCCAGGTAGTGGTGGTATAATTGGAATCACTGGAAACTCTACACCGCAGAAGAAAAAGAACCCTGATGATGGTGGAGGCAACAGGTGAAGGGAGAGCATGACAGACACTGAGTAAATCAAACTACTTTTGTAGTTGTCTATTTCAGCTTTGTTTGTGGTTTTTCAGCAAATCTACTGAGTTACTTTTCATCACCATTTTTCCCTTTGTGATTGAGATGATAGTTAGTTCACTTTAAACAGTATTCATTTCAGAGTAACTTTTATAATTATGTGTTATCTTACAGTCAGCTCTGGTCTTGGTCAGGTTGTAGTCTGCCCTCAGTGACCGGATGGTCTTGACCACAGTCATTATGAACTCCATGTCCCGGTCGACCTCCTCACTGTTCCAGCAGAACTGCAACAAGTCCCAGAAAAAATGTATGGCTCACAGAGACAAAAAGAGAGCATCACTGAAATATGAACTTCAGTTTCCATCATCCACAACTGCAATTTTATAAAAAACAAATGATTTTTCTTCAGCTCAGTCAGTTTTTCTTTTAAACAACCCTCATTACCCTTTCATTTTCTCACCTCCTCTGTGTCAGGGTAGGATGTGACAGTGATGCTGGGGGGATCGCTCTGTGGTCGTCGCCGTGGTAACCTCTGGTAGAGTTCCTCGCTGACGAATGGCATCAAGGGAGACAGAAGGCGCAGACCAACTTCCAAACATGTGTAAAGTGTCTGTCTGCACACCAGAGCCTGTCTCTGGCTGGTGCTGTCTTCCTCTGCTTTACTGAACACTGGTTTCACACTTTCCTGGAGGACAAGAAGAGCGAGAGAGACCACATGAGGAACAAGGAGTAGAATCGGTTTTGATCCTGAATACATCTCTCCTGCAAAATCATTAAGTTTTTACACAGCCTCATACAAGCTACTGCTGGACTGCTCAGTGGTCTCCGAGACCCTTACCAGGTAGACGTCACAGAGCTCGTACAGCCAGAAGTTGTAGATGGCGGTTGTGATGGCGGGGAAGTCGTAGGCCTTGAAGGCAGTGTCGCAGAGACCAACAGCAGCACTCAGTCTCGACAGAATCCACCTGTCTGACACACTCTCTTCTCCACACAACTGTGAGCATTGAACGAAGTGAAAAGAGGAAATGTTCAGTTCAGATAACACAACTCCTGTACTTCCAAATGTCAACGTGTGCAAGTTTATGAATACAAAGCAGGGCAGCATATGGGGAAACTGAACCCCCTGACAAGAGAAATGGTAACAAGAAGAAAGATTTGCTAAACATCTACTTGGTCAAAATATGTCGCTGGATGAATATAAATAAGCACAGAGCAGTTTTTGTTATTTTCCCCTGGCCTCACCTGGGCTTTCTCTGATGGCACAAAGTTGTCTCCCAGTGTCTTCATGGCAAACTTCACAGCGTTCCACAGTTTGTTGCAGAAGTGACGGTAACCCAGGATGCGGTTGACATCCAGGTTGATATCCCTACCTGTGAGACAAACACAGGAATAAATGATCATTTCAGAATATATTAAAACAGATTTTTAACAACTGACCTTGCACTGACAGGATGGTAAAATTCCTTCTAGCGTTTTGATCTATTTTATTAACTCAAGCTTGAGATGCAGGCTGTGGGCCAATGGAGGAACAACTAAGAATAACAAAAAAGACAAATGAGTTCACCTTGGCTAGTGTAGGCACACAGGGCGAACCGGAGAGCATCTGTGCCACACTCTGGGATGCCATTTGGGTAGTCTGACTTCTGGCCCTGCTTTGCCTTCTCCACCTCAATTGGATCCAAGTTGCTGTCAGTCAACTGGGCATAAAGGCCCTAGAGGGTAGAGGCACAGGGAATAAGTCACCATTTGAAAAACAAAACAAGGTCTTCAACAGTTTTTTTTCTTTTTATCTTGAGAGCCAGAAACCACTTTCAACTGCTTGATGTTTTGACTGGGTAGAAATGGACCTTTAATGTAAAACATTACGGGTAAAGTGCAGTTTTACTACAAGTCCTTCAGTGCCCCCTAGAGGACAGGTCTGCTTCGCCTGACAGAGCAGTGGGGAAGAGATTGATGGCCTCAATAAAAGCTTGTTGGAAGCAGAAAATGGTGCTTAATAAAGCTTACATAAGAATATGTGCCTCGGGGGAGCAATGAGTATGTGCTCTCCACGTGAGAGACAACCCAAAAGGGAGAGAGGAAAGACTTTATGTATGCGTTTATCTGAACATGCATCAAAGCCTGATTGGGCTTTACCTCCAGGGAGATCCCTGTAATGACGTCCAGAGGGTCAATGACGTTTCCCAGAGATTTGCTCATCTTCCTCCCGTGGGCGTCCCTCACCACTGCATGCAGATAAACCTGTGAGGGAAAAAAAAGCGTCATCATTACTTGGTCACGTCCTGCTTATAACACTTACATCATATACCATCGTGTCACCATTAGTCTCACCTCTTTGAAGGGCAGCTTGCCGGTTAGTTTGAGTCCCATCATCACCATACGAGCAACCCAGAAGAACAGGATGTCATGGCCCGTCTCCAGCAAGGTGCCGGGGTAGAACACGTTCAGGTCCTGGGTCTGAGGGGAAACCAAAAACAGCAACATTTATGACGAACACTGAGGAAACCAAACACCATTTAAAAGTCATATTTCAAATATTTCAAACACTTTAAGAGGTACAGTGACACGCGTGTCCAGTTTATACTCTTCTTTATAACATAATTAGCCCTTTTTAGATCAACGTTGTTTACATACACAAAATGTTCCTGTGTCGGCATGATTTTAAACAAAGACCATTATCCTAATAAGTTGTTTACATGGCTAATGAAAACGAATATTATAGTTATATTCCTGATTACATGCAGGAGTTCATACTCCAATTAATGCGCGCTAATGGGTTGGGTTTTTTTTAACAATCTTTCCACCAGTGGCTGAC
Source organism: Diplodus puntazzo (assembly GCA_963678695.2). Taxonomy (NCBI): domain Eukaryota; kingdom Metazoa; phylum Chordata; class Actinopteri; order Spariformes; family Sparidae; genus Diplodus; species Diplodus puntazzo. The sequence goes on from OZ023160.1 coordinate 12,398,306, forward strand.
TTGTTCGACAGCCTCCCTCTTTGATTAGTTCAACCATCTTCTTGAAAAGATCGGCAATGATATTTGCACACATCTGAAGGCCTGTTGACATCCAAAACTTTCACAATGCTTCACAGTGTCAATGTTTCTCCTTCTCAGAAATGTAAGCTTTTCTTTTGAAAATGCATCTCTTCACAGCCTTGCAAATGGTTGGCTGGTTTGTTCGAGGACAACACATCCATGACAACATACTAGGTTGAGTATTAAACAAGCCTGAGGCTGTGCGTGGCAAACAGTGTTAAAAACCCCAAATGAGATGCATATTCCAAGTGTGCTGCATAAATGACTAAATTCTAATTGATATCAGCATATTCTACATGTCTTAACCAGAAAATGCTACAGTCTGAATAAGTATAATAAGAATAATTAGGAATAATGAAACTGAATATTCTGCTTAAATAATCGTTATCAAATTTGTAATATCGTCATATTCGGAAGGAGCGTGCCTCTAAACGTACTCAGTGTTTCTACCTCAGAAGATATCTATATTATGGACAGCATGGAAGTGGCATTTGTGTCAGCAGAAAGGTGGGTGACCTCAGTGTTTTACCTCATTAGGCCATCCGAAGATGGAGAATGGGAAAATGCCAGATGAGAACCAAGTGTCCAGAACATCCTCATCTGAAACACGAGAACAAAAGTTAGGAGCATAATTAATTACATCAGATGAATGTGTGCAGTTGCAAAACATGAACTGATTAGATAATCTGTACAATAATTGTAGTGATGAGAAATTAAAAACGATTAAATCTTACCCTGTCTGAGGTGGATTTTGTCAGTGGACACGCTGAAGCGTTTTGCTGCCTTCACTCTGGCTTCCTCCTCTGTGCTCCCACTCACCCAGTAATGACCATCCATGTCCTGGAAGGGAAAAAAAACAGATGAATAAAGAATCTGAAATGCAGATTAATGGACACAAATAGCTTTTATTCCTGTTGACCCTAACAATAGTGACAGACATCATCTTACCTCTCCTGGTTTCACAGAGGGATCGTTGACAGTGACGAAATACGCAGGAATACGATGACCCCACCACAGCTGCCGGGAGATACACCAGTCCCTGAGAGGAAGATGGATGGATGACAGCTGAAACAGGACTCACTACAGACTTGATTGTTCAAAACATCTATTTCTACAGCTACGAGAATGATTTAATTAACTGACAAGAAACATTCATCTGCAACTATTTTGAGATTCTTTAAAAAGAAGACCAGCAGAGTCCCTAAATGTAGACATTCAATTTAAAATGCTTAACTGTACTTCTGTAAAAGTGTTATATACAGTTACTGTATATAATGAGTATCACTGGTATAACACTGTCTACCATTAATTAAATGTGTTTTCTTAAAGGCCATAACTGCTGCGTTCTTTTTTTTAGGTAATTTAATAGATGCATGATCAACCCCCCAGGGACCAGAATCGGCTGGTTTTAGGCATGACCAGCAATGACCTGCTGCACTGGTTTTCTTCTGGGAAAGTTAAACATTGTCGAAGATTATAAATGCAAAATAACAAAACAGTGACTCAGGCACCACCCTTTTACTGTGCTGCATTAGAAACAGACTCCTTATGTTTCAACCTTTCACAATAGGCTTCCTGAATATACCAGTGCACACTGTAAATGCTCATCAGGGGGAACTTAAATTCTCCTAAGACCATTTCACCAACAAGGTAACTGAATAAAATAGCTTACAACATGTAAGATGAAGTGGGATGTACTGCATTTATTTCATCTTTAGTTGTATGTTATCTCACACAAAAAAAGCTCTGTCCATCTACAAAGCACTTTATTCTAAGATTTGGTTAAGTGAGAGAGTGAGAGAAGGTCCTGTAATGTAAGAGTGAGGCCTATTTAATAGTCAGTGTTTTGTATCAAATAGGTATGTATGATACAAATGTTGGTTTATGCTGTCAATTACAGTTCTTACAAAGTCAAAAATAATCAGTCAAAATCAGAATCGGCAGGTCAAACTTTTACAAATATATAATCATCTGAATCGCACATCATTTTTAAAAAATAATCAAAAATCAAACAATACGTGTTAAACAAGAGAAACCCATTTTAAAAAATAAAAAGAGAATTACCTGATGTTGTCCATCCAGTTGAACCACGTCTTGAGGTGGTGATCGGGGATGATTTTGAGCCGTCCCTCCCTGACAGAATCTGCGGCCTGCTTGCCCATGTCTGCACAGCTCACATACCACTGTGGCTTCATCAGCGGCTCCACGATGTCCTTGGAACGGCTGTTAGAGTAGATAAACAATGGAGCTTTGAGGATGATCCGTAACAGGATGAAAAGATCTAAAACAAAAACAACCGGTATCCACTTATGCATAAATAAGCCTCGCTTTACCTGCAGACTGGGACGACCATGGGGTTGTCTTTGATCTCTTTGAACTGGCCTCTGTCCTTGAGAGCCTGCAGCACGGCCTTCCTGGCCTCAAAACGCTTCATGCCCTGGGGAACAGACAGAATAGTTAAAAAGGAAAAATTATGACATAAAAGCGAAACAACAGGCAAACTATGAAAAGGCCTGACTTTCAGTGTCAGGGTGGAAATGCACACACTGCAGGGGGAAGGACGTTAATGAGACACTATACCAGGAAGGGAGGAGGCACGTTAATGAGCAGGCCATTCTCATCCAAGATGTTGATGAAGGCCAGATTGTGTCTCTCTCCAACCTCGTAGTCATTATGGTCATGAGCTGGGGTGATTTTGACAGCGCCTGAACAGAAAATGGTGCAGAGGGACATTTGAATCAGACGGAAAAAGTAAAAGATGACAGTCTTAATAAGGGCAGTGGCCAGGCTTAACGACTTGTTATGATTACTTGTTCTCTGCACATTGCTGACCAAACAGCAGACTGTCTAGTCCTGTAACAATGCCTACCTGTTCCAAAGCTCATGTCCACAAAGTCATCGAAGACAATCGGCATCTTGCGGTCACAGAAGGGGTGCAGCACCATTTTCCCCTTTAGATGCTGATACCTGGAGTCAGTAGGGTGGACAGCTACAGCAGAGTCTCCCAGCATAGTCTCAATACGAGTTGTTGCCACGATCACCTCCTCGTCTAAGGAACAAAAAGTGAAATGTAAACAACAGATATGGCACGACGTGCTCAAAATATTCTGCTCTCTATAACCTCACGTACCTGATCCGTCCACCTTGTAGGCGAATGACACCAAAACTCCAAACTCCACTTTCTCTTTGTAGCCCGGCACAGGCAATAGAGTCCTGCCAGTGAGCTCCTTCTTATCCACCTGCGAAGCAACCAGAAGATTTAATCAAGAGAACAGCATGGCCAGTACTGGCAGAGCTGTTTGGATCTGTCTCCATCACAGCCTGGTAACAGGGTTAACAAACTCAGGCTGAGTGCTGTTTGAAAACATTTGCTGCGAATTCCAAAATTACACTTTTTTTTTACACACTCATTATACAAAACCTCAGTATAATCACATTCTTTCTATGAAATACAATTTTCTCTCCTTTCTAAAAGGATTATTTTGGGGCATTTGCCTTTAACTGGCAGTGTACAGTGAAGAGCCAGACAGAAAATGTGGGAAGAGGAGAAGGGGAGGTGAATGTGCAATATATGTTTCCAGCTGGACTCAAGCCAGGGACGATACGATGTTACCTTTATGATACACATCTCAACCCTCTGGGTAGTTTTTAATTTCTTGAGTAACAAACTTCTCAAATACATCACTGCTTAATTTTGTCTTAAACACAAACAGGCACACACAAACATTGCCTAGATAAAATCCATTTCACACTGATCCAAATATGAATTCAATTATGTAATGTCTGAGTAAGAACACAGACTTTAAAAACCTAAACTTAAAAAAATAATAATATACATATATATTAGTAAACTAGTTGCTCGGATCTTTATCGCTCACTTTCATTCTTTATCAGTTTACCAAAATACTTGATAACAAAAGTACCTCAATGTCAGAGATGGCAGAGTTTAGAGAGCAGGACCAGTTGACAAGCCTCTTGCTCCTGTAGATCACTCCCTCATCATGCATGCGGATAAAGGCTTCTTGGACTGCATAGGAAAGTTTCTGGACAGACAAAAATGGGCATGAGAATGAGAAATAATTCTTCAGATTTCATTCATATTAGTTCAGGGATTTAAAAAAAAGACTCACAGTGTCCATGGTGAAGCAGGCTCTGTCCCAGTCCAGAGAGGAGCCCAGCTTCTTCAGCTGGTGGTAGATACGGTCTCCCTTTCTAAAAAGGCATAGTAGCTAAGTTATTACTGAGCCTTTATTCTGGTATTCATCTCAGTTTAATCTCTCTCACATCTCTGACTCTCTACCACTTGCTTCACTCACTCATTCTTCCATTTCCAGACTTCCTGGATGAAATTCTCCCTGCCCAGATCGTGACGGCTCATGCCTCTCTCTCTCATCAGCTTTTTCTCCACCACCACCTGGGTGGCGATCCCAGCGTGATCACAGCCTGGGTTCCACAAGGTGGTCTCGCCTCGCATCCTGTGCCTGGACAGACGGGGGACAGCGCAGCAATTCAAACACACAGGTTCCAGATCACAACAAGTAAGACTGAAATGGGTCGACAGAATCCCAGGATGCAATAGAAGTCGCACTGATAATATGACTTTGAATTTCAGGCTACTGAACAGTCAAATTATAGCTACCATCTGGTCAGAGTATCCTGTATGGCGTTGGTGAGGGCATGCCCCAGGTGAAGTGATCCAGTCACGTTAGGTGGAGGGATACACATCATGAACGTACCACGAGGGTTTGGGTCGCTAATATTCTTCCTCTGTAGAAGGTAGGGGAGGGAGACAGATATGGCATTGAGGACTAAATAATGGTCACTAAAAAACATGGCATTTATTCTTTTATGTGACTATAGCGAGGGGAAGGACTCCCTTACCCCGTACTCAGGCTTGAAGAATCCCTGCTTCTCCCACCATGGATACCAGGCTGCCTCCACATACTGAGGACTGTAGGAGTCAGGAAGCGGGCTGATAACATCTGACACCAGAGGAGAACGAGAAAAAAGGGTTGACATAAGGAGCTGAAGCTAATCACAATAATATATGATAAGATTATTCATAATATGGAGGGAACACACTAATGTCACTTTTTCTCATACTACAATCCCCATCACCACCACTGAGAGGCAGAACAAACCTGCTCCCACTGAAACAAAGGTCCAAAAATTAAAGGTTTTTCAAATGAGAGTGAGGACACTGAACACTTATGAACAAAACCTGAAGCCCAAACACTCACGACATACTCTTGCCTAATACATCCGTTACAAGAGACACCTTCACCAACACTGATCAATCACCTTTTTTCTCCCCAGGGGCAGTGGGGGTATCATATGTGATCACTCCCAACTCCTTCTTCTCCGGTTTGGCCTTTTTCTACAAGAGTTTTTAAAAAGAAAAGCAGAACTCACATGTGTCATGTGCTTTTAAACTTACACAAAAAAATTGTATTTTGTTAATATACGCCATATTTATGTTTTTCAAAGCTGCCCCAAATAAGTTTCATTTATAGAAGTTAATATCCATACCTCTGTCGGTGGCTTCGTCTTTTTCTTTGCCTCCATTTCTTTCTTCTGCTGGAACTTCTCAAGCTTTTCTTTCTTTTTAGCTTCCTTCTTCAGTTGGGCCTCTGTCTTTGGTGGGCCTGAATGAGGAAACCAAAAGCAAAATCAGAGTAATGTTCACACTAGAAATATACGTGTATATGTGTGTACTGTGGCACTTCCTGACCTACGCTACAATGTGATTATAGAACAATTGTCAACATATCTTAATGCATTATGCCTGAATGTTTTTTACTTCTATACATTAACTTCCAAAACATATTTTTTCGTAGTGATCCATAATTACAATAAACAGATGCATTTATATCCACTGCCTTTGCTCACGCTCACCCAAAACTCAAGAAGTAGCCTAACTTAGAACTTGAAAACGATTCTCATTATATTGAGAATCGGTTTTTATCTTTATTTGGATTATTACATTTTTTGCAATGAGAAATATTCATTCAAGAGTAGAATCCCAATTCAGCTAAGAATTGATTTTCCTCAAGCCCTACTGACCATTAGCTGTGGCATCGGAAGACTCAACAGCAGGACTGCCGTTAGCAGCTTTAGCACTTGCAGCAGCATTTGTCTTTGGTGCGACTGGAACCATCTTCTCACAAAGAGTGACTTTCCCCAACACCTTCAGGAACTGAGGCTGATTTATGCAAGTTATGAACCACCTGGTAACGTTGGTCAAGACTGTCCTGTCCGATGGCTCCAACACCTAAAAAGAAAAACAATAAATATGATCCAAGTGTGACTGACTGATTTATAGCTCATTCAAATGGTGACTGGCAGCAAACTGCACTAGTTTGCTCAGACAACAGAAACATTCTGAGAGATACAAAAAGCAACTATACAGAAAAACCTGCAAGACAACATGTACGTACATATTTGAAAGGTAGAAGAACAGCTGTGGCTACAGCCATATCAGCCAGGGTGATGCTCTCCCCCACCAAGAAGGTTCTCGGTTCAAGTGCCTGATCAAGAACCTTAAGAACACGCATCATCTCTGCACGGGAACTCTGCTGGAGCTGAGAACACACATCAAGTCAGTGTAGACTAAAAACTGATAAGAATAAATCACAAACAAGTTCAAGTAAATATTTGGAGGCTCCTCTTACCTTCTTATCCACTCCCATCATCCCCATCAGTGGGAAGACAACAGCACAAGACACCGGAGTGAGTTCATTGTCTGCAAAGCTGAGCCACTGCCACACCTGGCTCTGCTGCTTTGTGTCTACACCAGCCCTCTTCCCCTGTAAGGCCAGGTACCAGGACACAGCACTGGACCCACTCAGGACGGAGTCACCTTCCCCAGCGCCCAGCACCAGGGTCGGTCTGGAGCGTGCATTCAGGGACGCAGGAGGGTCCTCTGTGAGGGCCTTTGGCCTAGAGGATGGACAAAACTCTGCAGCAATGAGAGCCAGGAGGCTCCTGAAGTCATCAGGTTGATGGGACACGTAGAGAGTGGCCATCTCTGTTGGAGACACAGAAGTGATGAACAACCGTTTTCACTTGTGCATTCTTATTGTCAGAGAGTAGTCTGGCAAAACAAGTTTTACTACAGTGCTATCTCAAACATTCTTTACCTGCCTGACATTTATGAAGTGGGTGTGTTAACCAGTCATATCAGTTCACCACAATCACTTAAAACTGACGTCTAACTTTAAGTTAGCAAGGGACGCGAGCTTTGTAAACAAACTGGTTTAAACGTGTAAAGACAGATTTCTGCATCTTATACTCGCCTAAATCAATGTTTCAAAGTGTCAGACGATGCCTATGTTAGCCGTTTAGCCATCTCTTTCACTTTCTGCATGACTGGTCTCTGCCACCTGTCAAAGGCTGATGAAAACCCATGTCAACCGGGCTAGTTAGCTTTAGCAAATCAGATAAACTAAAACTCGAGTTTGTCTGAGTGCGTGTCGAGCTTTACGTGTTTACATACGTAGGTCTCTGCAAACTCGTTTAAAAGTTAGAGTTTAAGGAAACCGTGACATGTTATAGATAATGTCTTGAAGAAACTGTCCATACCTTTGAATGAAAGAGAGAGAGACGTCAGCTTAAGTTAGCGTGCTGAGCAGAGCCACATGAGTCCTCTCCGCTTCTGAGCCGTCTGATGCAACGAGAGCGAGCAACGTGTTCCGGGTTTGATCCGCCGCTTCCGGTACAAATCGGAAGTCGTTTTATTATTATTTTAATTTTTTTAATTTGATGTAAACAATACCAATTAAAAAACAATGAGGGCAAAAGTATACAAATTACGAATAAAAGTAAAGTAAAAATATATACATATATAAATAAATAAGTATTGATGTATCAAGTATAGTATTTCTTTCTAAAACGGAGTTGATGAGAAAAAAGAGTGTTGAATTAAATACCCAAGTAAAAATACCTCTAATCAAAGTGAAGTACATTGGTATGTTCTATCCTTTATTTGTATTTATATAGTTTTATGTTAATTTTTTGATTTCATAATCATGAAAACATTACTCAATATTACCATGAAAAGGACAGAACAAAAGCTGCTCTGTCTTATTTTGATGGAGGACACATTCCATTCTGCATAGTACAATAAGCCAGCACTCTCCTTTATTCAAATGTACATGTAAGCAAACATTTATCATAATAACTATCATACAAGAATTAGTTGAATTATTACATCCAAAAGCCTTGTGCACAGTGTTTTTCGATCACAGTTGGGTCACTTATCCAAGCGCTCAAATACAGCAGATTATTTGGACCGCCAGCCACAGTGAAGTGTAAAACCTACAGTGGAAGAAACGTGTGTTTCACTAAATTCGCTTTAGTGTATTACAATTCTTCTAAAATGACTAAGGCGTATCAAATGACATCAAATTGAAGATTTAATCCCTTTTCACACTCTTAAATGCTAAAGAAATTTACAAACCAAAACTGGAGAAAACATTTGAAAAAGTTTGTTACTAATGGCATCAAGTGTAGTTTGCATGTTTCCTCCACTTGTTACTCTCACTTCTGCTCAAAAGCCTCCCTCATTCCACCGATGAACACATCAACCGCCCCCATTATCATTCCCACTCCCAGACTAAACACATTAACCACCCCGTTTACACTTCTCCACACCAGCCTCCCAACACCCCCACCCAAAGCTGCCGCCTGACCCCCCATCTCTGACACCACTGTCCCTACATACCCCTCGCTCTGCTCCCACAGCCGCCCTCCAAAGAACTTGGTCACCCACCAACCATTATCCAGCGCATCACTAAATATCCCCACTGTGTCCCCAGCCAGGGTCCCCATGCCAGTGACCCCAGTGTAGCAGCTGTCCAGCAGAGCCCCCGCCATGGAGGAGGAGCAGAAGTAGGCGCTGGAGAAGCAGGTTTCACCAACACCCAGCAGCACTTCTCCAGCTGAGCACATCCAGGACAGGAGGTCAGAGGTCATGAGGTGGAACACGGAGTAGGTATCTCCAGGCAGGGCACTTAGAACTCCAAGGTCCTCCTGAAGAACGTAGGTGACCTGTGTCGAGATAAGACAAAAATATCACTTTCAAAGTGAGATTAAAAGGTGTGACTGATGAAATGACAGAATAACCTGAATGAATGTGATGAGATAACACCTCCTGCTGGCCTCACACCTCATTCCAGTCGCTGGGAGGAGCAAACTGGAATGAGGAAATTCTTTTGCATGCCTCAGGGGCTGAACATGTTAAAATGCAAATAGTCTCTCTACAGTTTGACTGAACTAATATTTGAATGTTCTGTTTCAATGTTTGTGTAAAAAAAGACTCAAAAGTCAGAAGCAAGCAATGATTGGTGATATCTTTTTATGATGTTCTATTATTGTTGTTGTTGCCTGTAATTGGTCAAATTAAACAAGGACTCCCCCAATTTCACGCATTAAGTTTACTTAACACGTCATCAGGGGGGCAAACAACTATTATATTGACGTCTGTTGCTCTGGATCTAAAGTCTGACAAATGAGGCTTGCCATCTACAAATTTGTGACAGATTGACTCGTGTTACAAACAGGTGTATGGCAAATTCAGCGGAGAACATTACGGGAAATGTAGTATTCATTATATTTGGACCCATAATGGAGGTCAAGGAAGTCAAGAATTTAGGACATCTCAACCATCATCATTTTTTAGCCTTTTGGAGGTGTGATCTTTACTTGCCAGAGTGTACCTTTAAAGGGGCTAGTTAAATGTTCAAGGATTAAGTCAAATTATGAACAAAGTGTTAAACAGCAATTTTGACATTATAATGTGAGAGACTGCAGAGATATCTACTGAAGTAAGCTTGCTAACCAGCTCGCCCCCACCCGTCCTGGTCCAAAGCTTTTGTACAGTTTGCAGCAGTAAGCGGTTACTCTGATGATATGCTGCCACCCATTTGAAATTGAAAGCTGGTCAATTCTTACATATTGCACCTTTAAGATTAAATCAAATAAAACTTTGTCTTAGTGGTCCAGTCCCTTTAATCACCTGTCCAGGTAGCTGTGTGATTGTGGAGAACAAAGGCCGCAGAGGAGCCTTCATGATGGACATGGTAGTTGAAAGGATGTAGACCAGAGTGCTGCTGGAATTTGTGTCTGTCTCCTGCTCATACACAGTTTCATATTCAGCTGAGGCCTCAGGGGACTCTGATCCAACAGCTCTTGAATGCGCCACGTCACGCTGCCCTTCACTGCTGCTCTCTGAAGTCGCTGCATCTGCTGAAGTTTCTTGTGTGACCTCTGCAACATCAGCTTCCTCTGGCTGAGCTTTATCACCAGCCACCTGCTCTGCAGTGATCGGTGCCTCGCTGCTTTCCTTAATGTCTTCATTTGAATCTTGGCTGGTGGAAACAACGTCCTCTCCTTCAGTGACTCCACCAGCAGTGTTTGAATCATCATTTGCACCTGTGTTTCCATCGGTGAGATCCTCATCTAGCTGTTCTGTATTTCCTAGGAGCTCCTCGTTCTGAAGACCCACTGTGATACCAACAGTGGCCCCATCTGCTCCTCCGCAGCCTTCTGAGAACAGCTCTGCTCCTCCGAGCATCTCCTCCAGCTCCTTCACGCTTATTTGCCTCTCCCCTTCCTCTGCCTCTCTGATTAACCCCACACTGAAGCCAGTCTTCCCCTCTGGGGCGGCGCAGCACACTGCAGACCACAGCAGCTTAGTCTGACACTCCTCTTCTCCATTCTCAGCAGCACTGAGACGTCCCGCCCCGGTCAGGACGTACAGATCTCCCTCTACGGAGCTGCATTTAGGAGTGATGCTCGAATGGATCAGTGTTGTGACTGTTGAGTCCCAGTGTTGGAGCAGGGAGTCTGTGGGGGGGACAGGTTCAGACGGATCCACAGCTCCTCTGAGAAGACCTGGTACTGCGACTTTAATGTCGTCTTCTTCTTCCTCCTTAGTCTGTCGGACACAAATCATCAAAATCAGGTGTTAAAGTAAGGCTTCATTAGAATCTATGCCGATTATAACCCTCACTGTATTACATTACAGACACTTTAGCCAGCATTTTTAAGGTTTATCAATACTAATAAATAATTAAATGATCATTTCCAAATGCTCATAAGTTCTTTGTTCATATTAAATCAGTCTTGCCAACGTTTGAAAACCTGGACGGGTTCCCATTCTACTGTCATTGTGTGTCATCAACAGGAATGGAAGTCACTAATTACATTTACTTAAATTACTGTCATTAAGTTTACTTGTACTTAAGTAGGCATTACACCATGTAATCTACTTAGTTACTTTAAGATTCAGAATTTTAATTTATACCTAAACCTTTCATCTGCATTTTTCTAGCCAATAAGGCAAACTGATCCCAAATGGACAAATGCAAACCCTGACTTATCGACAAAAACACAGAAGTCTGCAGCAGGCCCAAGTTGGGAGAGGTGACCATGACCTCTGAGCAGAACGGAATGGGAGCTGGGTTTAATTGAGACTGAAGATTTGGAGAAACAGAAACCTCTTTGATTGAATTTATTGAAAATGCATCAAATATCAACGCTTAAAAAGCAACTCATACTCTAAGAAGCGTTTGAGAGGAATACTTTTTACTTTACTCAAGTGTTATTCTCGTAGTTTTACTTGTAATTGAGTAATATTTTAGTAATCTGACTGTACTCGTATTTGAGTACATATTTTTTTCTTTCCACCACAGGTCGACAGAATATTTTTCAAATGCTGGAGTTTGCAGTCAAGTACCTGAGCTCACTGTTTACACTATTTAGAGCAGTTTTAGAGGAAGTAATCATATATTTCACCAATATGAAGTAGCAGTACAACAACCAAAAAACTACATACTACATACTTATTCAAGTTAAAATACTGTTCACAAATTTTACCTCAGTAGTGAAAGCAAAATAATTCATTGTGCAGAAAAATGGCCCTTATGACTATATATCATTCAAAAATGTGTCAGGAGCAGTTAACTGTTGCAGCTGGTCAAGGTGGAGCTAGTTTTAACTACTTGTGTCATTCATATATTTTAGTCCTGTTCTACTGGACTCACCACAAGAAAAACCTGAAATACTGTTAGATGATTAATGGTAATGTGGATGAAAAAAATGGAAATGGAAATGGAAATGTCTCTTTGATGACACTGGCAACAATCAGGTTCATTATCGGCACCAAATTCTGTTAAAAAGGGTCAGAGTCCAAGGGAACTGGTTTAATTTTTAACACTGCATTTCATTGCCTTTCATATCGTTTTAAGTATAATCTAAATCGGAAAAAGTGGTGACTGGTAACTACATCTGTCAGATAAATATAGTGGAGTAAAGGTAGACTGCAGTATTTCCTTTTAAAATGTAGCAGAGCAGAAGGATACATGGATAAAAAATGTAAATACCCCAAAGTACTTGAATAAATGTACTTAGTTACCTTCCTCCACTGATTTACTGCTCGCATGCTGAAACACTGATCTCTCTATCTTGTTCAGTCTTTTCAAATTCCATTCTGCAAAAAAACAGATCATACTGCCATAACAAGCATTATAGCTGCGTGCTTACCACAAGCTCTCCCCCCTCCTCTCCCTCGCTCTCTGTCCACCCATGGCTGAGATGGAAGGCAGAGTAGACAGCTGTGTCACAGTTCGGTCTGGACAGAGTGGCAAATGCCTGTCCCCCGGGCAGTGTGTGGCAGAGTGGGCGCAGCAGTGGTCCTGCAGAGGCTCCCCGAGGAGGCGTCTGTCTGTGGAAGCAGTGGCTGCAGAGGCTGAAGCCTGCCTCTGAGTTGTCCTCAGCTGGAATAGACAGGCCCGGGCCCAGCACTGCCAGCAGCCAGAGAGCCGCAGCAGCTGCACTGACAGCAGCAGGACACAGCATGGTGGTGGTGAGCTCAGCAAATCCCCCCCCTCGCTCGTTCTCTCCCTCGCACACACTCTCACTCACACAGAGCGAGAGGGAGAGGCTTATAAATTATCCAGTGGTTTCCGTATATAGATGAAAAAGATAAGGTGGCCAGGGTTGGCTGCTGCTGATGGCTTCTTGTTTTCCTCCCTAGCTCCTTGATCTTTCCTCCAGTGTGTCTCCAACCATGTCTGTCTTCTTTGAGTGTCAGCTGTACTCTGAGAGAGTGAATCTGTGTTGCAGGCACAATCTTGCTTACTCCTTCATTTCTCTTTTCCCTGACAACCTCGCCCCCTCTGTCAGTTCCACCCTCTTTCGACTCTCCCTCTGGCCGTACCTCCACTTCACCCCTCCCTCGTACACTCTCTGTGGTTACACCTTTAACTCCCAGGGCTGCTAGGTACACAAGCCAAGCCCACACCCATTGAACGCTGTCAATTACCTGTAAGTCTACATTCTCTAACAATGGTCGTTGTACAAGTTAAGCCTTTTGATTTGACTCACTCTCGTTACCCATTATTCTTGGTAAAGCCCATTCCTGAAAGTGCTGACTCTGTATCAAGTCAGTTGCCTTTAATTACTGTCATATGAAGCAGGACTTCTCATTTCAAACTCCAGGTAAAGTGCGAGCAACAGAGCTCTAAATTTAACCCCGTCAGTTCATGAAATCCTCATTAAAGCTAAATCCTGACAGTGCCAAAGCCACGGGTCATTGTCTCACCCAGCCTGCAGCGACTGTTGAAATCTAACAGACTAAACACACCCCCTTTCACGGCTCACAGATTGCAGCTCGCTCTCCTTAATATTAGAAAACAGGCCTGCTGAGACATGATGTTGGTAATTGCTGTTCTTTGGAAAATCGTTATGTGGCAAAAACAACAATTTGACCGCAATCTAATAAACCAGACGTGTATATGTGAGAGACCTCGGATACATATCTTTTAAGCTCTCTTTTTGACATCTAGAAGAGGTCGATTTCAGCAAGACTGCCTTCATGTTGCTTAAGAGTTACAACCCACATGAGCCAAGTGTGTTCCTGGGCTCATGTCAAGAGACTCCATTGCAGAGAGGACTTACAAGCAAAGAAAACCAGATGCAATAATCAACATGAAGGAAGTTTACATAAGCTTTTCCTAGTCATAGCTTTAGTTTTGGTGAATGTTGTCATTCCTGTATACTATGAGCGTCGACACAGACTATACTTCAGCATACCTCAGGGACTGTCTGTCGCTCTGGAATGAGGGTTTTAGGGTGTGATGTTTTGGGTGGGGCATTAAATCATAGTATGAGGGTATGTTTGACACTTTCATAGCTTTTTAAACATCTCAAATGGTGATTAGGGAAATGCCCTAATCAATTATTTTAGGTAGGATAGCCACTGCTGCAGGTTGACAGCAGGAACTGCGAATGAAACCTGACACACAACGTAACTTTAAACAAAAACCCCCATCAGTAATCTGAAATTATAACATTTTGCATTTTATTCTCTGACACACAATTCGATAAATGCAAAAATAATATATCTCCATTAAAAATGAAGTAGCTTTGATTTTTGACAATTTGTTAACAAAAATATGAACATAGTACAAAAAATGACAGTTGTCAGAACTGCCTGTAACAAGCGAAGAAGACTTAACATTTGAAACATCTATATCACACTAAAACGGCTTTAATGGTGGTTACACAAATAATTGTGTGCATATAGTCAGTTCGTAGATTTCTAGACTGTTTAGACAAAAAATAATCAGCAGGCAGCTTGAAACTGTGTAAAATGCTAAGTATCCAAACATCCCAGTGGTTTTTCTTAAATACTTCAAAACTGTATATTTCTTTCACAGATTTACTTCTAAACATAATATTGGAGAACCATATTTATCTGGGATATTTTATACAGTGATACTACAGTTAAGCAAAAGTCCACCAGGGGGTGCTTGGCTCCCCTTCTGAAAAAATGAGATGGGCGACTGACTGCAGGAGATTCTGCATATTCAGTCACATTCTGTCTCACACATGTACAACCTTTACACCTTCTGCTTATAAACACATGTGAACACACACTCAGGCTCACTCATTAGGGATGTCAATGACTAGTTCAGCCTCGTCTCCCTCCCCTCTGTCCTCATCTCCTCTGTCGCTGTCTCCATCGCTGTCTCCCTCCTCCTCCGCTGCATCTCCACTAAGCATCTGTCTGGGAACCCAGCTGAAAGGGCCGCTAGCGGCAGGAGGGGCCGCGGTGGCTGATGGGTAATTAGCCGCCATTGGGGCAACAACCTGAGAGGTGTTAGGAATAAAGCAATATTGTGAGGAATGGCAAAGGGATGAAGATATGATGCAGAAATTAATGGATGGATGGCTGCCTCACAGATGAAAATCAGCAAGCATGAGGCATGTATATGAGCTTGCAAACAAAATGACCTGAAGGGCATCTCAGCGTAGTTTCAAACTTTAAATGGCTTAGGGGACTAAATATTCTACAACAATTGTCCTGGGATGTCTTACAAGTGATACTGAGTGAAAATCAGAAAAATACAGATTAGACACTGTTTACATATAAAAACCTGTCAGCATGACTTTGCAAAAAAGTGAAATTAATCAATACCGAGTTTTTGCTTTCTGTAAGGAGAACTATCAAAGTCGATAGGTCTTAATTCCTGGTATTTACGCCTAAAATATGTAATGGCCGACCAAGCCACCTCATATAAATGGCACAATCAGATACAGTTTGTGAGAAGTATGCAGTTTATTATTATAATCTCTGAGCATCTTATTCCCCTTTTCCTCTCTCACCTTCCCCGCAGTCTCTTTCTTGTTTTTAGGCGTCTTTGTTTTTTTCTCTTTCTTCATACGTTCAGCTGGGGGAGCCAAATACTCTGGCGGGAAGGGCATCTGCCCAACACACACGCAGGCCCCCAAATTGCCAAACGACCACACAAACACACATGCACACAGGCAATTTGCAAGACACACACACACAGACAAAAACAAACACAGAAAATGAACAATGCGAGGACAGTGAGAACATAATAAGCATCAAACAAAAAAAACAAAGGAAGAGATAAAACAGACTTGTGAATAAAATGACAAAATCAAATTATATAAACAATGCCAAATCAAAACAGTGATTATGTTTGCTGATGAGCAGATGACAGTGGCAGCAATGTTACTGTTGCATTAAGATGCCATACACAAAAGGGAGATGGAAACTTACAGTGTTGAGGTAGGCTCCAGAGCCTGACGACTGTAGGGGATTTACACCAGGACGGGACAGCAGGGAGAGATGAGGGGAGGATGATGAAGGAAGACACGCCCCAGGACTACTTCTTCGCCTGAAAAGAGTAAGAGAGACTCAGTATGACAGCATGAGCATGCAAAGCACAACATGTTTGGTCCACATTGATCCATTTGGTTAAATAGGCTACATCAAGGCTGACTTTAAAAATGTACAGTTTTCTCTATCTTTTAGACTTTTGGCTACTCTAAACCAGAATTATTCTCAACCAAAAAGTGATCTTTTCAAAAATAATTCAAAAGTAGATTAATCTGCAAAGGATTTGACAGCATGTGTATTTTATCTTCTTAAGAACAATGAGACCTATACAGTGATGATCAGCTAAATGTATTTATAATTTTCTTTTGATGTACTCTGTTTAGTAAATATTACTCTTTATGCATTGTTCAAGACATAAACACAAATAATGAACTGCTGATGGAGGCCCTGAGGACACCATATATAAAAAGTTTGACTGTATACACACCATGATGCATCAGGATTATGCTTATGATTTACAAATGCTCACAATAACCAAAACAAAGAGGGTCTAATTGATCAATACATATTTTGCACTGATAATCATGTCCTCGTTTACAGCGCAAGCAGCCTGTTAAAGTTTGATGTAGCAGTTAAGGGCGAAAGGCAAAGTGGTGGCCTGCTCACAGTATTGACTGATTTCAGAACTTCATGTGAAAACGTACTTCTTTGCTACTTCTCGTTCTCTTTCCCTCTCCCTGGGGCCTTCTCCTTCACTGTTGTCTGAAGAAACTGTTGCATCTGAATCTGAAAAAGAAGACAAGGACACTTGAACCAACCGTGCAGTCAACAGTACAACTCTTATCATAGACACGCACCCCACAGGTATAAACACTGTATTCTATATGATGAGTCGAGAAAAAAAAAAAAAACTACCTGAGGAGTCTTCATCTACCCTCTCATACTGTAGCAGTCTGTCCAGGAGGAAGCTGGAAAACAAGGGGCGGCAATTGTTTCACGTATTCACGTATAATATTATAATACATACATTATTATTATTATATACAACCACACATTATCATGTGCACACAGTGCGATCTCACCTTTTGTCCCTCGAAACTTTGAGAAGTTTTCTCTGTGCTCTCCTCAATTCCTCCTGAAAGCATTCCTGCTCCTGGATAAATGAAACCAAACACACAATCAGTGCATTACTGTATTTGGAAACATGCCGAAACATGATTGAACAAGAATGATCGTTCACGCGTAAAAATCACTATACTCACATAAACCAGAAATTTTAATTTTCGTTTGAGATTTTTGTATTTCCGCTTGTAGTCGACTTCAACGTCCGCTTGGCCGTTCATTTCTGAAAGACAGCAAGTAAACGATGAAAGTATAAAACCTTTCCTCCATCGACAGTCGTAAGTATATGCTTGAGTTAATTTTCGTAACACAGTCTGTCTGTAAAACGACAAAACGTTACTACTGAATAGGGTACTGTACGCTAAGCTAACGTTAGCTAGCTATCTAGTTGGACGCGTTAGCTTACAAAGCTAGCTCGCAGAGAACAATGGAAGTATCGACCTATTCATTTCAAGATTCAAATATGATTTCGATAAGTTGCAGTATCATTCTAATCGTCAAAAGCATTGATACCTCTTGTTTGAGCCTGTCTGTACGACATGCTCTTGTTTACTTATGACGTCGTTTTCATGCGTCGTGATGGGCGGGACCTTTTTCTTCTTCGTGTGTTTTGACAGCAGCTGACAACCAGCGCCATCGTCTGCATCCAGTGTACACCTCAGGTACATCCTATCCCTTCATCCTGATTTTCTGATCAAAAACAGAAAGTTCTGCTTCCTGGTCCACTTGACAGGTTCATGTGTCAGACTATTTAACAGGACAGTGTTAACAAAAACCCCTTCAATGCGTTTCTATCGTAAATGAGTCATTTAAATTAATGATGGTTTAAAATTCCTCTTTCTAAATGCTCAATTGACTGTTTTATTTAAATTGTACAGAAACCATCTCCTTATTTCAGTAATCCAATCATCCGCTTTACTGTTTTATTTGCTTAAAGGTGTAATATGTAAGAATTTGCCATCTGCCTATCTCACACTCAAAACAAATAGGTTACCAACTGCCGCTAACTGTAGCTGCCTTTGGCTAGCTAGCACAGTTAGCCGTGCAGCTAGAGATCTGGACTGGGGATTGTTGGTGGTGTTTATACCCTTACAGGACCAGTTGGACTGAAACTAGCTGTTAGCATGTTTACTTCATTAGATAACTCTACATCACAGTACAAAGACATCCTAAATTGGGGTAGACCGATTATCGGCCTAGCTCATTATCAGGCCAATGTTCAGCATTTTTCCGATTATTTTTATCAGTGATTTCTCCGACAGATTGCTGCTAAAATGGAACTTATCTTAAAATGTGCTACTTGGCACCGATGTAGTTTCCTCTCACACAATGTCCTGCCCACAACAATATCTGATTGGTAACACATCACAATTAATAGCCCATAAACCCTTTATAATGCCATTCTGCAAAGTCACTTGTTGCGAAATGTATGAAATAGATGTAGTGGAGAGGAAGTATGAAGTACCTGAAAACTGCACTTCAGAAAAATACATGAGTGAATTCGACACAAAGAGTTTCATTTTTACTGCAAATGAACATCAGTCCCAAATATTGTTTTTCAGTCTTCTTGATCTCTAATAATCGAAAAAGTCATATTGCTTGACACCTGGTAAAAACATCAAAACTGTTGCTTTTTTAAAATTCTGTCAATAATTTTTGCTGTTAATTTCTGAATTACTTTCAACTAAACTGGTTACATATTACACATTTTATATTTGTAATTCTACAGCATCGTAGTAGAGCTCGTTTTGTTAACCTGTTCACCTTCCTCATGACATACATGTGCAGGAACCCAAACAGAGCTAACATGCCTTGCTGAACAAATCTGAAATAAATTGAGTTGCCAGCTGGAAATGAAGGATCCCAGGCTCTTAAGAACTGAAACAGAATCGCAGCAGATTAAAGTGTTTTCTTGTTTATTCCCTTCCACCCCGTGCAGAGCCACGATGAGCACTACCATCGAGAAGACTCCCAGATAATTTAATTTCATCCAGCAACTTTCTGGAACTGGAAAAAAATAACAGCTCCAGTGGTCTGATGTTGTTTATCATTTCAACCTTTAGTATGTACATACTGAGAATAGTGCTCTCTTACATGAACTGAATAAACTGCTAATAGATGGACTTTTCCTATCTCTGACCAACTGAACTCCACCATGCACATGCCTATCAGGGGTGTTAAGTGTGTCCATAACTCAGCCTCTGGAATCACCAAGTTACTGTTGAGCTCAGCTTGATATTAATAACCCCCAGGTCCTCTGCATATCTTTTGAAAACGCCCACCTACAGCTTGCTATTTGTCCTCTGCCTCACTCTCAGCTCTCCTGCAACACCACTTGAGTGGGGTGTTGTTATTTAATTCCTTTGAGGTTAGCACAGCAGTTGGTCATTAACTGCTTCTTCTGAACACACTGTGGCATCTCTCCCTCGAGGAGCTGCAGGGCTGGGATGTCTAACTTTTCCAACAACACTGTCTTGGCGCTCGTGCTTCCTACTGATCCTTTCCTGAGGTTTTTTTTTTAGGCTGAACCATTGACTACACTACTGTAATAAAGCGTGACCTTTTCTAAATTTCAACGTAAATAAATACAGATTGAAGAAATATTTAAAAAGCATTTCAGACCCTTTTTGTGATCTGATGTTCCTTCTTTTTAATAGAATTTAACATTAAGATGGAATGTTTTAGGACTTTCATCTTATTGCTGACCTGTTAACTTTTTTAGCTTTGAGTTTATTTGGGATTTGCACCTTAAATCCATTTCAAATGTTATATTTGCGCTCTATATTTGCACAACGGTCTACTGCAAACTGCTGCACAACAGTGTTCTTTCCCATCTTATCTTACAACTGACTATCATAGTTGTTATTTTTCTAAATACAATATACAATAATACAAATGTTTAATATATTCACATATCCTATTATGTGTCTGTGTCCCTAATATATAATTATTTCCGTCTGTCAAATTCAATTGCGTCGATATGAGGATTGTAAAAAAAAAAAAAGGATCTTAAATCCTATAATTGGCTTTTCAATTAAAGACAATTCATTAAGTTGAAATTGAATAGACAACACTAATTAACAGCTGCTTCGATTCTCAGTCAGTTATTGCTGGGCATGCCGCCATGACTTCATCCAGTGGGCCTGTGTGTTTTATTGAATCACCCTGTCGGTGTCCCCTCCACCCGCCGCATACTGTGGCGCACTGGTGTTTGCAGCTCAACCTCAGCTCAGCGCAGTCACTTGCCAGGACCGGGCACCATGAATTATAGATGAGGAACATTTGCAGAGCTGAGTAATGCTGCTTCAGTGCGCTTCACCCATAGCCAAACCCCCCTGTGTGTGTGTGTTTGTGTGTTTGTGTGTGTGTGTGTGTGTGTGTGTGTGTGTGTGTGTGTGTGTGTGTGTGTGTGTCTGTGTGGGGGGAGTGATGGGGAGACAAAAACAGAGGTAGAGATGTTAAAAGTTTGGATGTGAAGCAGTCAGACCGAAAAAAGAGACTTATATTGAGACATCGGGATGCAGATATGAACTCCCAGTGGAGCAGGGAGCAGAAATGCTGACGATGCGTGTAGAAACAGTTCTCTCCCTCTCAGACAATATGAAGCCAGCAGGGTACGGATACCCGACCAGCATCTTTGAATCAAGCAGAATGACTGCTCATAGCCGCCACACTGGCTCCTCTCATGCCCCCAGACACTGAGAGCCGCCTATCAAAAATAAACATGCAGTGTCTCCCTTCCAGGCGAAACAACTGCAGATATGAAACACTATATCTGCCTGGCTGCCGCTCTCCACCACCAGATTCTTCTTTGTTTCCAAAGACACTGGCAGACAAAAATAGACTCTTATGTGTCGGCTGCCATAAATCGCTGCTCCCAGCCTACCAACCAACCAGCCAGCCTGCCAGCAAGCCCTCCTGGCAACTAAAGTCATCTGCACTCCTCCTTTCCCTCCTCTATACCTTTATTGGATCCATATATCCTCAAGCCACGCTGTGGATACTGATCTGTGCTTGTCAATATCTTTTCTCTAGTTCATTTTCTGCTTGGACGTATGTCCTTGTTGCTCTATTAGTCACTATAGTCTGTGTGTTTCTCCCTCTCTCCCTCTCCCTCTCCGTATTGTTGTGCTTTCATGTTCCTCTAATTTGTCCCTCCCTCTCGCTCCCTCCATCACTTTTGTTGTGCTTTCTCGAGAGTCTTCCCGATTTCGGTATTTGTCAATTGTTTCTTTGCAGAACTGGAATGTACCGAAACCACGCCAAAGACACCAACAACAACTGCAATAAAAAGCTTCTCGGCGATCAAAAGGTAGGCTTCATGTTTTATGGTCTTCACCTGCTGCTGTATGTAGAACAGCTGACATGAGATTACATTTTCACTCAAATTTTACTCATATTTATTTGAATTTGTTGTTTTTAATATAGGCAAATAAACTAATATGTGTTCTTTACTAATAACACTATTATGTCTTTTTTGTTTTCACTGTGTGTGTCTGTGTGTGTGTGTGTGTGTGTGTGTGCGTGCATGTGTGTGTGTTTGTGTGTTACAGGAAAAGCTTATCCAGGCTATTAAAAGAATCAAGCACGAGGTAGATGAGTGCAGAGAGGCAGAGAGAGAGACGTACATAGAGTCAGTGGAAGTAGAGGTACTGTTGCTGCATTATTAATCCCTATCCTTTGCAGAAATACACTCTTTCGTACCAGTAATTTCAGTTTAACACCAAATCAATGTGTACATCGTCATGTCCACACACTGTATCCGCAGTCACACCTCTGTTCCTGTTCCGTCTTTCAGAACAGTTTTGATGCCTTGGAACGAGAAATCAGGTCCGAGTTTGAGAACCTCCATCGTTTCCTGGATGAGGAGGAGTGTAAGGACCTGGAGCGACTGCGGAGGGAGAGACAGAAACAACTGAAGCAGCTGAAGGAAAGAGAGAAGAAAATAGCAGTTCAAGGGAGGGACCTGGAGAGAGCCATCGCGGTGCTCAACAGCAAACTGACTGAGGAGGACAGTCCGAAACTGCTCAAAGTGAGGAGGCTAAAAAAGGACTGTCACGGCGGTTTGGCTAAAAATTGGCTTGAATTTACTGTAGTTGTAAAAAGCAGGGGTGCGGTGATGGGGATGATGTAAATTTGGAGGGTGAGCTGAAGTGTGAGTGGGTACAGAGTAGGAGGTTTAGAATAGTTTGGCCTCCTTCCATAAAACTTTCTGGAAAGTTCTGTGCACAACGGCAGAGCCACACTTGGTCAGCTCTCTTGGGCCTGGAACAAAACATTACTTACCTTACTTGTGATTGAAATAACTGTTTATAACTGTTCCCTCTGTTTGGACTCCTTGGAGCGCAGAGCTGCTGGGAAACCATGTGACTCTGCAGGTTCCCAGAGCTGCAGTGCAACCCTGTTAGCTGTTCTGAGCCTCTTCACGGGCACTTATTTGATCAATTATAGGCATTGATTGACTAAACAGTTGACTTGCCTCCTTTTGCAGGTCAAAATCAATTTCTCATTTGAAAGTGGAAGGACAGAAGGCAGTCGATGCATTGGTCAGCAAATAGGAATGGACACTACAAGGCAGCCTGGCAGCCTGCATTTTGGGAGTCCAAACAAAGATGACTGTCCCCACCATCCGTTTTAAGCAAATACACACAAACTTTCCTAAACTGTCTCTCTCATTGCAGGAAATTCAAGATCTAGTAAAAAGGCAAGTGTTCCATCAAACTAACTGTTTCCCCCACACCTCATTAGTCCTGTGTACATGCACGCTTGGCACTTCTGCACATCAATCCATCTTCATAATCCTCACACTGATGTGACACTCTGCAATTCATCATTCGGTCCTCCCCTCTTCCCTCCCACTTTGTCAAAACAGGTCTCAGGTCAGCTTTGTTCCTCCAGCAGAGGTGGACACTGAGGTGCGCGCTGGTCAGTTTGTGGGGCCCATACAGTACAGGATATGGAAGCACATGAAAAGCTGCCTTTACCCAAGTATGTTCATGTATCTTATTTGACAGAACACATGCAAAACAACAACAAAGCTCACCTTACTTAATCTCCACTTGCCTACAGATATTACATCAGTGACCTTTGACCCTGACACGGCCCATCCTAATCTGTCCCTGTCCGAGTCTTGCACCTCAGTGTGGTTTGAGGAGGATAAGGACACGAAGGATTGCCAGCCCAACCCACGGCGCTTCCATTATTATTACTGTGTGTTTGGCCGTCAGGGTTTCACCACAGGGAGACACTACTGGGAGGTGGAGGTGGGGCATAAGACAGCGTGGAGGTTGGGAGTGGCACAAGATGACGTTCCAAGAGGTGAGACGACTGCTACAGGCACCTCCGGTGGCCTCTGGACCCTGGCCCTGAAGGGCGGATCTATCTTCGCCTGCACCGACCCGAAGCCCACCAAGGTCAACGTATCTGTCCGTCTTGCCCGCATCGGTGTGTTCTTAGACTGTGAAAAGGAGGAGGTGTCTTTCTATAATGCTATTACCATGGCGCCAATCTATACGTTCACGATGGAAACAGTCATGGTTCCTCTGTTCCCCTTCTATAATCCATGTGACACAGATGATGGGAATAACACGGCAGCACTTAAGATCTTTAACCCTTCGCTATGATAATGGATTGTTGTCAATAACTTGATAAAACTGATGGTCAACAGGCCAGAGATTTCTGATACGAATCTTATATTTGTCTTATTGTCACATTTCAAACTGAAACTATTGGCTAAACAAGTGGGTATTTGCACTAGCTGCATTCAACCACGCATCAAAGTATCCACACACACACAACCTCACAAACACTTGTTTCGGTCATGTTACATAAATCAGTTTAGAAGCTAGACCACTCCCACTGGCATGCCCCCTTTTAGTGTGTTGGCATGAGCACACACACACACCTTCAAACACACACACACACACACACACACACACACACACACACACACACACACACACACACACACGCCCTTGACCTCCCTGCCAAGTTACAGCCTCCTATAGGGCAAAAACTGTGGCTGACATATTTGTGGACTGACCTACAGAGCTGCTAAATTAAATTAATTCATTGTCAAAGCATTTGATGATCAAATAAAGGGGTTCTGTGGAACTTCTGCATTGCGCCTTTTCAGGGAAAATGCCATACATTCGCTAGTTCCAGCTTTTCTAACTGAAAGATTAACTGCTTTTTTTTTAATCTGTTGGTGAACTAAACCAAATATTTTTGGATTTGGAACAAAACAAGACATTTAAAGACATTGCCTCCAACTTTGGGGAAGTCATGATGAACATTCTTCATTATTTTCTTTCATGTTATAGACAAAACAATTGATTAAAAAAAATAATTGACAATATTCTAGATAATAATAATGGTTAGTTGCACCCCTTATTATACAATTGTTTTTATAATTTGCAGAAAAGGTGTTGTAAATAGAGAGAGTCTACATTAAGTAAATTTGTTTTGATGTTCTATTACTGGGATTGCTTGAATGCTTTAGAGTTGGAGGAAATAAATGTGGTGAAATATGATGCTTCAAATATATCCTGAGCTGATGTATGTATGTATTTATAAATGTTGAGGAGAACAAAGCATGAGGAAGGTTGTAATTTGTGGCCAGCCTGGAGCTTCAGAGTCTATGACAGGTGCTAACAGCATTATGCTTTTACCTTTGGCCTGTTTATAAATATCTCTGCTGTCCCTGCTCTGCCCCGATGTGTCCCGGCGAGGTTCTGGCCGCTCAAAACAAGTGGGATTAATGGCACGCACGGCCTGAAGGGTGAGAAAGTGGCGCGTGACACTGAGAGCAACTGATGGCTGACATTGAGTGAGATGACTCACTGCGAGACGGGGTGGACAGCTCTGAGACAGAACTGTCCTTCTGTAAGTGCGTTGCCCAGTGGAAACAAAGACAGCAGGACAGCAGATGTCATAATCGCTTGTTTATTTTTAGTATTCCTTTAGACACGAAATAAAGAAAAAACTAGTCTTCTTTACAAAACATCTGTGTGAAGTGTTGTGCAAAAGGGGGAGTACAGGGAGAACATGTGGGATGTCACACCACACCAAGGCCAGAACAGCAGAAGTAAACAGAGAGGATCAGGGCAGAGACGACTCACATAGTGCAAGAAGTGCCAGTGGTATTAAAAGTAGTGGTTCCTATTAGTGGGCTATCAGAGGTGGGTAAGAAACAGAATCCCTCTGGCACCAGTTAGATGTAATAACTCCAATCCCACTAGACTGACCCCTCTTTGAAATGCTGGTTACGTTGAAACCAAAGGCTTGTCCTGCCAACCACACCCCATCTGCCTCTCTCACTCTGAGTGGCCTGGTTTTACAATCACTGACAATATACAGAAGTGGTGGTGCACGAAAATGCTGTTTTAGCAGCCCCCTCATCAATTGCTTACCACAACATAACCCTGAGGGTTAGCCACACAGTGCTCTGTCATTCATCTGCTGCTATCATGAATTCACTCGCATAGTCCGAACCGTGTCTTGATTAATGGAATGGAAAAACACCCTCGCTTACAAATAGAGCACGCTCAGCATTCCTTACGCTACTCAGAAATCCTCTTGAAAACCAGTTTTTTTATACAAGAAGTCACATATCCTCTACACATGTGCATGTCATAGGCCAGTCAGTGGTGTGCAAACGGCTTTCAACGTCTGTGAATCCCCAGCGAGGAAAAAAGGTGCCATTAGGAGTGTCGGCTAATGCCAGAAAACAAGGCCAACTATCCACTACTTGTTTTAGGCACTAAACAAAGACGAGACTCACTCAAACATCTCAAAGTTACAATATCTTTTACAACATGTTCGTGGCTTCAAACACATTCACACTCGTGACGTATACACAGCACTTGCGAGACAATTTAAGCAGGCACATGAATACCTTACTCAGGACAGATGGAGAAGCATACGTAAAGCACAGTTGTTTCATTCTGTACAAACTGCATATGCATAGACTATACCGGGTCAAACACAGTCATAAATCATTCACGCTCTTACATTATGTGCATAATACGAACACAGAAATCCCAAACACACAGTGAGGGTCACATTGAAACATCACTCCTCTGGTCACACACACAGACACAACTTCAGGACAATAAGATGTCGTGGGCATGCTGCAGTCGATGCTTTAAGTGACACAGGTTAAACAGCTTAATACAACATGTAAATACTGTGAGAGATACTGTATGCTGTGGGTATCATCAGGTTGGAATGGCAATAACAGCAGATAATTGATCTAAAAAGATCTAATATAGCTTTGATATATTTTCTTTTTTACAATATTTGGTTGTTAAATTAGTTCAAGACGTTAGTGGTTATTAGTGTTTATATTACATAGTAATGTATGTGTATATATTTTATATTCTAAATTTAATGTTGGTGAGAAATTTAAATTAGTTTGCTTTTTTTTAAAAAGTATAATACAACAACTGTTCTATACACTAAAGACATTCAGCCTTAAGGGGGTTAAACTGGCGTACACATGCAATATTTACAAGGCTGGAATGTGTGTGTTGGGTTTGTGTGTCTGTGTGTGTGCGTATATACTGTATGTATAAAGAAAAATATTTAGCCAAAATAGGTTTGTGGTTCCTTTAAAGATCCAGGCAAGAAATTAGGCATATTCAGTGTTTTACATTATAATGCATTTTTCCATGTGTAATACATTTGACTATCTGATACTGTCTATTCAACATCGAGGCCCCTTTAATTTTTTGTTTGTTTGTTTAAGTTTATTTATTGTGTTTAATAATCTTTGTATCAAATCTGACATCTAAACCTATGTTGTCGTTTGGCTTTTTAAAACGCTGACATATCGCCTGATATTGATGTCTGTAAGAAAAAATCGATTAGTTTAGGAAAGTTACCAAGAAAGGCCAGTTGGTTGTAGACGGATGTGCCGCTTTCACTTTTCCTACGTTTCATTTGATTTTAATTTCCTGGCTGCCATTTTGTGCTTCTCTCAAAGATCCAAAATGCTTCTTTGTTGATTTCAGTGCACTGTCATTGGTTTCCTAGTGGTCGGTTAAAACATGAGGTAGAGACATGCATTTTATAACACTACAATGTTTCTGCACACCTCCTCTGTACCATACAAGAGCTTCAACTAAGATGAATGTGTGTTGAATTAACATCCACATAGCTTCAAACTCATGTAGAACAGCTCTGGACAGATGATGTTGTGGCATTGACAAAGGCCTCTAAGGAGTATTTTGGAGCATTCAGCATGCTAGGCATATATGATCAAAGACGCAAGAAACAAAACGTTCACAAGATTAAAATTTATGTTGAAGGCTGTGAACATAAGTACTTAAAGCAACGCCATGTCGCTGTTTTACTGGCATCTCCACAATGCGTTCCGAATGCCTGATCTGGTCTGTATAACGTGGATGGGCAATTTTGGTCTCCTGTGAGGAGTGAGTAACGCTTTACGCCACCACTTCCTCTGCTACACACCACCACTATGTTGGTGAAACTGGAAATGGAGAAAATGTTTTCTGTTTTTCCTTCTTATGATCTGAGGCAACTCTGCCTCTGCTTGTTGATTTACTGTATCTCCTGATGGATAGATAGCTTTACTTGTTGCTTAGATCAATCCTAACTGTAGCTAGCGTTAGTTCAGTTAGCTCAGTTAGCCAGACTGAACTGAGTGTTGGTGTTTACACAACTAGCACAGGAGTTTTGGACCCCCAGTAGGAGAAGGTCCTCAGGACATAGCTGAAAAGACTGAATAGGCTGTTGACGGACAACGCTAACATGAGAAAAGAGGCCGCCAATTTGCAAAAAAGTCCAGTGTTGCTTTAAGTAATTAGAAATGCCGAGCAAAGGAAAGGGAAAATAGAGAGAATCAAAGAATGAAAGAACTTTGAAGAAAAAAATCTGAGGCACTCAAGAAGGTAATGATAAAAAGCCTTTATTGGTACATGGCTAGTCTAATAAAAACATGCCAACACGTTTCAGCCTAAAAGGCCTTCGTCAGGGCAAGGAAGGCCTTTTATTAGACTAGCCATGTACCAATAAAGGCTTTTTATCATTACCTTCTTGAGTGCCTCAGATTTTTTTCTTCAAAGTTCTACTTGGATCCCCAAACTAAAGAGCACCAGAGGGACACCTTTTTCTACACCCAAGTAGCACTCCATGCATTCTGTTTTTTTGATTGAAGAAAGAATGAAAGACTTGGAAAATGAAAAGAAAAAACAAAGAAACTAGCAAGCATGTTCTTTTTGAATTTACCAGACACTTTCATTCAGTATTTCACCTTCTGAAAAGCTCAACATACAGTGGGTATACGGTGGTCCCATTAAGTGTCTGAAGCCTAATAAACAGCCGGATTTTTGTAGAGCCGTCCAGATTAAAGACAGTGGAGTGGTTGATCCGAACCTTCGCGATCAGTCTGCAAAACACATGTTTATTGTCTGAGATATCCGCAGAGAATCTCAATCTGAGAAACTTTAAATAGTGGGGTTAGTAGTGTTAGTATGTTTTCTTGTGTGGTTAAATTTGTGCAAAACTTATCTTTGTTTTCTATATGTGTTAATGCATTGCACATGTTTCTAGAGCCAGAGGATTGGCACAAGCGTATAACATCCACAATTAAGCTATGTACAAAATTCCAACAACATGAGCGTCATTTATGTGATCGAAGGGGCTTCCAATAAAAAGGCAAGAGGAAGGTTTGGCTGAAAATTTCATGCAGTTTGTTTTATCCACCATGCTGATAGGAAGGAACGACCATTTAGATGGGAAACGACAGATAGTTAAAGGTATACTACGCAGGATTTTTCAGTTGCTATTTGTAAACACACCCTTCAGAGTTGGCCCCTCCTCCCCGCGAGAGAGAGCAGCGGTAGGCTAGCAAGCTAGATAGTGAATGACGGGAGGGAGCGACGTTGGCAAGAACAAAGCCGTGAAAACGTTATTTTTCACATATGTTTCACATATATTTTTGCACATATAAACATGCTCACAGCTCGGCAATGTCCTCCGGATTATGTGTGGATGCAACCCAAAGAGCACACTTCACTTCTCTCTGTGCTTGTGTGTGAGTAGCTCAGCCCTGTCCTCGGTAAGAAAGAGCAGAGAGCAGAGGAGAGAGACGGAGACAGCAATGTAACCAGGTCGCTATGTCTTATAGAGTCAACCTGGACGTTGTTATCGGCTGGGAGCTAAACACCACTGCCCAAAAGTTGACCTCCAGAAAAATCCTCCACGGGGCAAAATACTTACTAAAATAGTTACCAAAATGTACAATGCCCTTTACGGAGGCAGGGTATATGTAAATACAGACACCGTCACACACTGTTAGCGGGCCGCGATCATTAAGAAGGATTACTTTTGTATGAGTCCTTGCATTGTTTTTTGATAAAATCCTGCATAGCATACCTTTGAGGTCAACAAAGAGTGACTGGTATGTTCTTGTTTAAATGAAATGTAAACATTTCAGGCTCCCTCAATATGTTAGAAAAGACCTCATGTGGAGTTTTATTTGTAAACTCTGCAAGGATTTGATTTGCAGTCTTACCGTTACAGTTTTACCCCAAAAAATTAGGCTGCAAGGTGTACACAACTAAAACGTTTAACAATCAACAGGCCACATTTGTTGTGTGGAGTTGTTCAGAATCAGAAAGTCTCAAAAGTTATGTGTTAGTTATAGATAAGTGAGATACCGTTATCAAGATAATACTGTGTTCAGGCATTAGACATGTTAAACCAAAGTTCGCGCCCCAGTTTCAGTGGTTTCTTCATTATTTGGTAGGGGGGTGTTCGATTGTCTACAGTGGTGGTAGATGGAGAAAATCTGTAGGGCTTCCCTTGGATTTTTATGGGGTCAGTTCTCAGGTGGTGGTGGTGGTTGAATCCTCAATTGCAGTGCCATCTTTGCTGGCCTCCAATGCGGCACCACTGGATTTCAGCTCCACTTCAGGGGTTTTAGGGGGAGCAGCTTTTGGAGTCGAGCCTCCAATAATATCAGCGTGATCTGGGCTTGGTTTGGAATCCGGACCTGGCTCAGGTGTACCGTTGGTAATGGGTTCTGGTGTGGTCGGTTTGGGGGTCTCAGGTGTGGGGGTCAGGGCACTCTTACTTTCAGGGGTGGGAGTGGTGGCTTTGGGAACAGCTGGTTTAGGCTCCGGGCTTGGGCTAGGTGCAGGCTTAGGATCAGCAGGCTTTGGATCAGCTGGACTTAGTGAAGCCTTCGGTTCAGGGCTGGGAGCTGGGCTGAGCTTAACATCGGCTGGTTGGGACACTTCCAACTTTACTTCTACTGGCTGATCAGGGGTTTTCTTGGTCTCAGGCGCTGGGGAGGTTTTAGTCTCAGCTACTGGACTTGGCTTTATTTCTATAGCTGGTGGAGCGCTTGGCATGGCCTCAGCAGCAGATGGTGGACTTGGTTTGGTTTCAGGGACAACAGGGAGGGTTACAGCCACAGACTCGGAGGTTGGATCGGGGGCATCGGTGTCAGTGTCCAGTGGGAGGGCGGTGTTGAAGCCAACGCCAGAATCACTGGTCTCCAGGTTACCTATCCCAACCTCCTTAGAGGAAACCTCCAGACCCTGAGTTCAAACAGACAGCACGGTAAGTTGTTTCAACAACACAGCAATTCGAAATGCTTTTCAAAAGACAGAAAAAGACAAGATAAAACAGACATACAAGGCAATAGAACAGGCATGTACACAGGATTTAGGAAGAGTAAAATAAAATAGAAGCTAAAACAGGAGAATAAAAGTCAGAGTGCAGTTACAGTGCAGTGCAAGATAGGAATAAACTATCAGAATAATTATAACTAATTTAATAAAAGGCAGTGGCAAACAGAAAAGCTTTAAGGCTTGATTTAAAAGAACTGAGGGTTGGAGCAGACCTCAGGTTTTCTGGGAGCTTGTTCCAGTAACATTATGTGGTGCAGAAAACTGAATGGTGCTCCTCCGTATTTAGTTTTTGTCTCCGGGGACATTAAGACAGACCTGTCCCAGAAGACCTGAGAGGTCTGTACGGTTCATAAAATAGCAGCAGGTCAGAGATGTATTTTGGACCTTTAAAACCATTCAGGGCTTTATCAACCAATAACAATTCTTTGTCACACAGGAAGCCACTGCAAAGATCTGAGACCTGGACTGATGTGATCCACTTTGTTGATCTTAGTGAGGACTCTAGCAGCAGCGTTCTGAATATGCTGCAGCTGTCTGAACGCAGAAAACAGCATAAAACATGGAGACATTATTAAAACCTCTCAAAGACTCAGGTTGAAGAATAGAAATAAGACATGATCTCACTTTAATATCCACCTCAGTGCTCTGAGACTTCTCGGTAGTGTCTGCCTGGGAATGCTTGGATTCCTCGCTGAGTTTGGTGATGTTCTTGACCACCTGTGAAGATGCGCAGGAAATAATACTCACTTATTATGGCAAGACAACAATATTATCATCATCATCATCATCACCACCACATTGTTGGTTTTCCCTTCCGACCTGTCTGAAAGCCTCTCCCTCATCCTCTTTGCCAGCGTTCTCGGCAAGCTTCTCCAAGGCAGCAGACCTCTTGGCCCTCTTCTTCACTTTGATCAGGCAAGACAGCAGACAAACCAGCAGAAGGAAAACCAGCAGGCCCAACAGGGCAATGATGGCCACGTATAGCGACTCCAGCTTGTAGGCTGCATGTAGGCATGGTAGGAAAGGGGAGAGAGGGACAGGAGTGGGAGAGGAAATAATTCAACTGACCTTTCAGTGACGTGTTGAGATTCCAGTGCATGACTACAGCAGACAAAACACAGGGATTATTCTTTCTATTCTCAGCTAGCAAACCATCATTTTGTCACTACTATTTTCTTCTACCATCAGCATCTGTCACAACATAATATATATGTCCTTTAGCTCAAATTCTTCTATTCTAATCTATTATTTAAGTATATTTCCCCTTAATAATTTAAGCAGTTGTGTAGCTGTCAATTAATATTCACATACTTTCTGTAAATTACTCATCTGAATATATGAAAATAGAATGATCATACAAAACAATTTCAAGGGTTAGGGTTAGTATTATTTAACTGATACCTCTTCATCATCAACAACAACTTCAGAAACTGAGTATGTTTTGTCTTAAACATGACTGTCGCAGCAGAGAGGACGTCCTTTCTTGAACCTCACTTTATAGGGTGTAATTTTCTGAATACTGTCACACGTGACCATGTAGAAATGTTTCACTACTAACACAGAGTTCATGTCAGTTTAAGTTTTTAGAGTGCATTTGCCCCATCCCCATCCTTACGTAGGACTTCCAGGTGGATGCTGGACACAGTGAATCCCAGTATGTCAGTAATTTTGAACTGGCCATTGTCTGAACCTGTGACCTGATCCAGAAACACCAATGAACCCTCCATAGAGAGACGATCCTCGAGACCCAGTTGAGCTCGAGCCTGGAATGAAAAGGCGATGATAAAATTATGCCCCTAACTTGAAAGAGCTCAACTGGAACATACATATAACTTTAACGAATAATCCAATAAAGGAATTAACGCGGAAATCAACGTTAAATGTTAAAAGACTTGAAGACGCTGAAGTTAATCAACAGCACAAAATGCAAAAAAAATTTGGGGGACATTTTCTCTTACATGATTATCTAATGTTATGCTATATGGAATTTCATGCCACACTATACTGTGCATTTTGCAAATAGGAGCTTCTGTGTTGTATCCTTAAAGAATGTACATTATGTTATATCAAGAACATAGATATACAAAGTTCCCCTAAGGATATTATTTTGCTGAGGTCTCATTGTCTCCCGATCAACTTAGTTGACAGACACACTCTTAATTAATGGAACTCACATGAAATATAATGCTTTCTGCTGTCTAAAGTCATGCTTTGCTGTTTCTCCCTAAAGAAAATGTCATATTTCCATAAAAGGGTGCACATTCTTTTATGATGTCAGTCTAGGCGATCTTTGTTTCAGACTACAATAAAACACTGCAGGAAATCCTGGCGTGCCAAGTTATGTAGCTGAATATCAAATCTATTATTAAATGGCCATATTGTAAATGTTAATGAATATTTGTGCATTTTATAATATAACTACGCTACGTAATTTCTAAATAACCACCAACAGAAAGGAAAGGCTGTTCAAAGAGGACAGTAATAGCAATAGCAACATCAGCCACCCTTGTTTAGTGATTTAAAAATTAAAGCCCCTTTCTCTGTTGTACAATACAGACAATGAATAATCACAACAGAGTTGAGAGTACAAAAGAAATAAGAGGCTCCAGTTACATCTGTAAATTTTCCTTTTTCCAGCAGCAGATGGGTTGTTCTACCAGAGTCGGGGGTGTAGTAGAGGTCGACCAAGGAGCTGTTGAGTATCAGGTTGATCTTCAGTTTTTTGCCGTACGGCACTTTCAGAAAGTTTTGGTGCTCTGAGACACAGACAGACAGAGAAGAAGGAAGGACGTACAATAAATACATGGCTGCGCTCTTTACAGGCCGATGGATCATCTAAAATGCATTAGTCTGCTGGAGCCCATTAACGTTGGGTCTTTAAAAAGCCATTATGGCAGACAAGAGGAGTGTTATAACTAGGAAGGAAACAACAACAACAACAACAACATCCTGATGTGAAGGGCTGGTCAGATAAAAAGATAGGTCAAGCACCGAAGAGGAAAGAATAACGTCCGACTGTGCTCACACCTTTGACGTTGAGACACACTTTCCTTTGGATGTGACCTTCGGCATCTCTGACAGTGTAGCTTCCTTCGTCTGCGCCTGTGACACTACTGAGGGTGACCTGGCGCTCGTTGACGCTGAGTCGACCCTGGTAGCCCTCCCTGGTCATCTCAGTGCTTGTCAGCAGCACCAGAGCAGGTCTGCGAGAGGGAAAGTCAAAGAGGATGAACTTTCCTCAACATTTTCTGCGCCATGTGTCAGAGTGTATATACATCATGGTAGGAAAACGTCATTACAGATTTACTTGGGTTAAACTATCAGTGTAATTGTTCTGACTCTACCTTGATGTGTCGTTGGCCTCAACAGCAATGGGCCTGTACTCCAGGGTGATGGGAGGAGTCACACCTAACAGCAGAACATCGAAGTCGCCGCCATATTTAATGCTCTGCTCGATGGAGCAATCTAGACGGTAAAAAAGATACAAGGTTAATTACAGCGGGCGGGAAACTGATATTTAGGCAGAAAGAAATGAAGGAAATGAGAGAAAGGACGGATAGGGGTGAGGGAGAGAGAGGAAGAGGCCCAACAGATGTGAAAAAAGGGGGACGGATTGCAGAGAAAAGAGTAGTGATCCAAAAATACCAGGGGAGCTGAAATGAAAGGGTAGGGAAACAAACCGAAAGGACAGTAAAGACAAGATAAAGACAAGAAAACAGCAGGGAGGAAAGGAGAAAGGAGTAGGTTGGTGGTTAAAGAGCTGCATAATTAATGCCTGGCAGCTCCGGCATGCTCTCACACAAACACACACACACACACACACACACACACACACACACACACACACACACACACACACACACACACACACACACACTCTCTCTCTCTCTGAATCATCACACAACACATTTCTGCCTCCATATGGCACATCTTCCAAATATTGCTATGCTACAGTCGCCTTTATCCATGCTGGGTTTGAGCCCACTCCTCCCTCTGCATGTTTGAATCACTCCATCCTTCTCTCACTTCTGTTTGTGTGTGTGCGTGTGTGTGTGTGTGCGTGTGTGTGTGCATCTAATCTCATCAGAATTACTAGTCAGAGTCCAAAGTCAACAGCGCTGCAACTCGTAACGCTCCGAGGACAAACAGGATGTGTAACTGAGAGGTTTATCGGCTGCTGACTGCATGATTAGAGCGGTAGAAATGTCAGCTCCTACGCTACCCTGACTCTGACTCCAGATCAGATGTAAGAGGCTTATTCTTCATCCTGTGGTTGTCGCTCTGATGTCATCCAGAGGTGGAGGAATGTGAAAAGGCTCCAAGTGAAAGTCGAGATACATTGAAAGCATTATTTTGTTCGTACAGTACAGGAGTACAGAATAATTATCACTAAAACGTACTCCGAGTATCAAAAGTAGTCTTCAAGTATTCAATGCAGATAACTGGCCTCCCTGAGTGTCAAAGTATTTCATATCACATTATTGGGATATAATAGCATTTAACTTTTGTAGTTTGTTGAGGTGGTAGTGGGGCTAATTCTAACTATGTTATGCCCTGTTTTTCATGTGAGCTAAGTAAAATCAGAAAACAAGCCGTCAAATGAACATAGTGAAATCAAAAGTATATAATTTTCTTATGATATGTCGCAAAAGAAGAAGTCCCTTAAATCAAAGGTACTTAGTTACATTCCACCACTTATGTCACCCATTAGACATTTGAAATTAAAGCATAAATGACTATCGATTAGTCCATCTTCAGAAATATGTTCATGACAATTTTGGTAAAAAAATGCCCAAAATTCGAGGTTCCAGCTTCTTAAAGGTACATTTAATACAAGTACCTTTTGGCTTTCGACCAAACCAAACGCTTCATTGATGAATTGAGGAAATAACCAACAGATTGATCGATAAAGAAAATAAACTTCAAGTGCAGCCCTGTTTGAAACTCATCATTAATAGTTGAAGGAGTTTTGTGTTGCACTTGATGAGATTATTTACAAATGCAGGAACAAAATCAAGCACTGCCTTATTTTTGCTTTAGAAAGTTCACAGTAAAGCAGGTCTGTGTTGTATTGAAAATGCAATTTATAGTGGTTTTAATAAATATTGAGAATATATAGAGAAAATAGATATTTAATAGATATAAATGTTATTACGTTTAAAGTTTATTATGTGGACTTGTAACTTGATCATTTAGTATCAATCCAGTCCATGAATCCAAAAGGAGCTAATATGAATTTAAAGTAGCTCAAAGCAAATAAGGAGCAGCAAATCACCAGAATTAACCACTAACTGCTTGTAACTGTAGCTGCCGTTAGCTCAGTTAGCTGTGCAGCTAGTGGTCGGGACTGGTAGCTCGGGGACCAGATGTGTGTTGGTGTTTACAGTGCAAATACAGGAGATTTTGAATGGGATGGGCTGGGGCTAGCATGTTAGCATGCTAACTTCTCTGCGAAACAATAACTAAAAAGTTAATGGTGTTTATTTGAGTTTATTTTGGTTTAGTTTCTTTTGCCAAGGACATTATATTTCTATGTGTGTCCACTGGTTGGTTGGTTTGTCAACAGGATTACACAAAAACTACTGAACGGATTTCCACTAAACTTGGATGGAGGACGGGTCTCAGTCCAGAACAGAAGGGTCGGATCCAGGATTTCTTTCTCATAGGGGGAGAGTTTAGTTAATTTCACAGGGAATACAGCATGGATCTTAAAGAAAAAGTGTATTCAGGTAATCTATGAGTGAGGACAATATGATGCTGATCTAAACAAAAATCCAGATTTAGGGGATAAAAACATTTAAATATGTATTGATATTGGATTAGGATTGATTGAATTAAAGTGGACTGTTGGGCCTTGGTGGAGGTATGCGCTCTACTCAGTGTTAATCTAGTTTAGTTATTTATATGACATGGGCATAACAAAACCATTAGTGCTGCAAATCAAAATCATGCTAAAGCACCAGATGTAGTTGTAGTAATGTTCTGCCTGTGATGTCATCCAGTACCTCGGACTATGAGCGTGATGTGTCTGATGTCCTCTGGGTCATCTGGATTCTTCACGGTGTACACTCCCTCGTCCCCCTCACCCACACTGTCTATAACAAGGTGGCTGAGGTGGCGGTTGAGTTTGGCCCGAGTGTGGCGCATGACGCCGTCCCGCATCAGGACAACTTCGGGCGACCGCGGCGCAGACCTGTTGCGAAACGTGACCAACAAGCTGAGTGAGGGCAGCAAGATGTGGAAATCCTCCCCGTGGAACAAGGTCCTGGACTCCTCCTTGCCTGGATTAAACGGTGGCAGGAGATGGAGAAAGCATTGTCAAACACATAAGAGGTGAACAAAGGTTCATATTTCATAATTGATGAGATAACTTAGAATTATGTATGATGCACTGGTGCACCAAGTCTTACCTTTCAGAGGGGCAGAAAGAGCTATAAACAAAGAAGAATATGTAAATCAAAAGTGAACACCGTAATGTAAAACTGCAATAGAGTCTTTTTCTTCTCTATTCAAACAGACTGAGCAGATTGTCTATTAGGCAAATTGAGCACCATCAGACTTAACTACTGAATAAAACATTGCTTCCTGAGAAAGTAAAAATGCCAAAAGACTGCACTTCCATCAGTGGAAAAAGACAGTTTCCATCACTCATTTTTCTTAACGTACCTGAGGAGAGCAGAAAGCTGATGGCGATCACGCTGACCGTCGCCATCTTGGCTGAGTCTTTTGTCTCTAGAAATAAAAAAGCATGATGTGTGAGGTCAAAGACAGTCAGCATTATAGACATTATTTTAATGTTTTCTTATTTGTTTTGACATACAGTATATCACTCCTTTTTTTCTTTTTACTTCTACCTGTTTGGTGCCCTTCAGGATGTATGCAGGTGACAGATCACACATGACCCTGTCGCTTATTCACAGGGAAACTGCTGCGTGACATCATCCCTGGATGATGTCACGCAGCAGTTTCCCTGGATGATGTCACCCTGTGATGACTGAAGTGTCCATTGAGGCACAAAACTGAAACTGAAAGTGTGCTTTAGTCTTTCTTTGTTTGATTGTGTTGCTTTGTTTTCTTTCAAAGCAGGTAGTCACTTTTAATTTGAAAGGAACACTAAAGGTGTGACTTTATACTGGAAATGACAAGATTTGGAGCTCTCACTGTGAATGCTGTGGTTGTTCAATATTGGCTGAAAACACCTTCAACCTTCTTGTTCAAATCATCAGATCAGACCCCAAAATCTAATCAGTTGTTTGTTAAATCAATGTTGGTATAAGCACCAGATAGAATGGGTATCTGCATCCTCTATGAAGATTTCCTGTTGATATATATGTGCCAAGACACTCAAACAAACAGAAAGTAAATTTAAGGCTCAAAATATTCCTCATAGTATGGAGAATTTTCAAAAAAGAGTCAAGAAGGACATAAGTCTCTTCCACAGCAGGAGAGCACACTGTAACTTTAAAAAGTCTTGGCTTAGGTGAGCTTCAAACAAAAGTCCAAAACAAGAAAGAGAGCGGAGCAAAATATGATTTCCACAAGATTCTGTGAAGGTTTCTGAGGCGAGTCCTGATTAATTGCAGCACTGAGGGGATATTGATGATGCTTTCTGTGCTGAGACATCAGAGGCCACACATCAAGGGGTTGGACCAAAAGAAACTTTCCTGTGGTTTTCATTTTAAAAGCCCAGGAGGGGAACAGGAGGAAACACCTGCAGTGCTCACAGTCAGACAGCATGCAGTCAAGGTTATCTGTACACCACAAAGGGTCTTTCTTTCTTTCTTTCTTTCTTTCTTTCTTTCTTTCTTTCTTTCTTTCTTTCTTTCTCGTTTCGTTCTTTCTTCCTCTCATCTTGTGTATATGTTCTTTAAGTTGCATTAAGAATTCAATTAGGCTATCTAATCATCCTAAAAATCTAAAAAAACAAACAAAAAAACAACCTCCTCTGACGATCTGCAGAGAATCTTGCAGTCCCTGTAAATTCAATTTATCTTCCATTGCCTGGAGGTTATTATTGGACATCAGATATTAAAAAAAACAAAAAACAGCCAGTGGTGCAACATAAGCGGAGAAAGCTCTTTATAACTGAGAATAACTGAGCTCAGTTTAAAATCAGGGCCACGCTTAGATTTATGGGTCAAATTTAGTGTTGTTTAAAGGCCGCACCAAGAGGGACTGATGTCTTAAACTGGCCCTTTCCTTTTAAGTGTATGTGCATGTTCACAGGGCCATCTGGCTTTGGATCACTGACAGGGATTGTCTATTGATTATGTGCCTGAATTTAAACACGGAATAATTCATGAATCTTAAAGATTGTAGTGACGACTCGCTCCGTTTCCGACAGGAAATGTCTGGAACGAGAAGCGCTGCAGGCTGAATCTATTTTCCCAAAAGACTTTCTGGGAAGAGTCGTGATGAATTTGTACACAGAGAGGATTACGTTGATGTTAACTGAAGCAGCACATCGAGAGAGTATGTGATAAAAAAAAAGACATTTTTAGCTGCATTTTTTCCCCAGTTACAATACCCAGGAGGGGACCGAGGAGGGAACACCTGCAGTCTGTGCTTGCAGTCACACTTTGCAGCAGCTAATAAACATGCAGTAAAGATTAAACCGCCTCAAAAATAAGACGTCTTTACTCCGGCTGGAGATGATGAGGCGCTAAGCGCTCTTTCTCTCATGCCTGCCACCTGTCTGTCCTCGTGTAATGAACATATTTTAGAAAGAGCAGCAGCAGAGAGGACCCTTTTCTCTGTTTGTTTGATGAAAAATAATTAACATTTCACAGTGTCATAATCTGACAACCGCGTTTGTTGTTTCCGCAGACGGCTTCATACAACCCTCCGCATTGTATCTTCCTCATCCGCGTGCCACAATCCGGGCAGGGAGCCTAAAAGCCCACTGATTTCATTGTATCTGAAACAAAATATGGAACAAAGCTGCGTCACACAGAACAGTGTCTCTTGGCGAACACAAAAGTAGCGTCCTTTGCTACAGTCTCTATAACTCAAATTACACTGTAATCTTATTACTGCAGTGCCCATCCTAGTTTTCGGGAATGTTTTGCCTTCATCTTGCGCTTTGAACTCTCATCTGAGGCCACTGCATTGTAAACTGATCGTACCTTCCAACTAAAACACAACAAGACTGTTGACCCCCGTAGCTGTCGGCGTTTAATTAATGGGCTTCAGCCATATGAGATGCAGGACTGGCTGGCTCCGAGGAGAAAAGACAAAAGTGAACCGTGTCCATCTGTCACAGCAGTATAAGCCCCCGTGGAGTCACCACAATCTGCTGTTTCCACGCGAGATCTGTCAAGCAAGAAATCTAAAAAATTTCCTTCATTTCTGTGGTGGTTTGGAGCATTTGAGGCCAAATCAGGGGCCGCCTCGCTGAGCGCAAACATGAAAACACATGCAATAAGATATCTTTATATTCACAGACTGTCCTTTGGGCTGTAACCCATGAGCACACATGCCATCTGGTATTCTCCCCTCACTCGCTCTCCCTTCACTACAGTCTTTATTTTCTTCTGCGTTCTTTCATCCCTGATTTCTTCCCTTCCCTCACTTCTGTCACCGTTCTCTCACCATCATCACGGCCCCGACCGAGCCTGCCTGTCCTCCTCTGCTGCCTCCCTTAACTTTCTATGCCGCTGTGTGTGACAGCTCCGTATCATCTCTCGCCTTCTCTCCACCACATCTTGTCTTCTCAGTGCGACTCCGCTCCCTATCTCACTGCATCGCCGTCACTTACCCTTTTTTTTTCGTCTTGCGTTTCTCCCAGGATCTCGTTCTCTTTTTATTATGTCTCTTTCATCCTTCTCCTCCTCCTTATCTTATATAATCCAAGCCAGTGCATCCCACTCTGAAATCAAAGCCCGTGCCTGTGTTCCTTCTAAACTCCAAACTCGCTGGTTACTGGAGGGACAGACAGGTCTTTGTCCACGGGGGCTTTAAAGAGGCGGAAATGCATTCAATGACTGCAGATGTGGGGACCCTACAAAGCAACCTCTGTGCCTTCATCCTTCATCATTTCTTTTTCATTTTCACTTTACTCGTTTTCTTTGCACAAGTGATGCTGAGGGGAGAACACTGCTCGGGGTGAGGCATGCAAGAAGTGAGCACAAACATTTACAGATGCACAAATCGTCCCCTCTTCTCGCAGCACTGGACATGTATAAATCATGAGGCATCAGAAAGCAAGAAAAAATGACTGCTGCATCGACAGCCACGCGTGAAAATGGCCGAATGTTTACTTTGCTGTAGCTGCACCACTTGCAAACAAAGATGCCTTGCTGCAAAACTTCAGATTTTCAAATACAAGGATCCAAAATGTCCCCCAACGAAATCCCGTCTAGACAAAATCCAAAATCACTTCTAAAATGCAATTTTCGATCTTTCGAAGCCTGCAGCTTTCCCTCCAAAACTAGCTGCAGTGAACTAAAGGATAAGACAGGTTTCCACCATATTGCTTGCACCTGTCAGATTCATTAAAATCACTGGACATGAGGGAGGAGGAGCAGGGGTGGGGATGGTGGTGGGGCCTCAGAGCAATGTGCAGTATTGACAAACACACTGTGATGAGAGCACAGAAGATGTGGGATTGGTTCTCTATGAAGATGAGATTATAATGCAGCCGTTGCTCTCGGGTGGCCGGGCCTTCATGCAGCTCTGGCTACAGTCACTGAGCAGCACCACTGCAGGCGGAGGCAACCCAGCCAGAGAGCCCTCCGGCTGGAGCCTCCTGTCAGATAATGGATGCTATTAAGGGTTAACTGTACTGAGCATTTAGCCTTTTGGACCAGATAACCTCCTTGTAAGAAGAGATACTCGCTTCGGAAGGATAAAATAAGAGGACTATCAAATAAAACAAATCATTTTCTTGTAATATTGACAATAATACAAATTGTAGGAGTGATAATAGTTTATTTTTTCACGTTTTCAATCAACATGGACTACTGACTGAACACACCTGCTTTCATTCAAGCTCCCTTAAGGCAGCGAGAAACACCTGACATCATCTTGCATCCTACAAAATAAAGCTGCATTCCATTCTTAAGCACCTGGATCCAAACCAGGAGGCTGAGCGATGAATGAAATTAACATAAAAACATCTGATGAAGGCGAGGCTCCGTCATCCCGGGAGCGTTTAAGTCATTAATCATTATCCTCATACCTCAATCCCAAATCCTGACAGCATCATGTGTTAGGGTGATAAAACCTCACCGCTCAAAGTCTGATCAGCTCACCTCCGGGGCCGGGACAGCCGACAGGCGCATCAGCCGAAAAAACTGCAGAATTTAACCCGTCACACACCAGTCAGATGTAGGACAAACACACGCATGTTAGGTAAAAGAAAGATCCGCACGCTCACCCACCTTTAATTGGCCGAGTCGGAGCTCGCGGTGCGGTCAGCGAGGATGTCGGGATGCCGTTCAGAGGTGAAAATGCGCTCGGATGCTGCCTGCGTGCTCCCTCGTCGTCTCCCTCCCTCTCAACCTCGCCCCCCTCAAGAACAGCACTTCACGACTCGGGCTCAACATTTGGAAGATGTTCAGAATATGTCGGGCTCTGCTCGCTGCTCGGAGCCACTCGACTAGTGTCGGGAAACACCGGACACCCTCCTGCGCCCCTCCTGCAAAAAAAAAAAAAAAAGGACACCTACAGCGATCTGAGTGTGTTTAATGAGATATTAGAGAGGCAAGCCAGAGGAGGATGCTGATTCAGCACAATGGTATGCATCAGTAAACAAATTAAGCCCCAGATGATGTACAAAGTGGATGATGGTGTGTTCAGACTAGGTGTGTTGTCACTACATGGATGCCCTAATGGACTGCTGCACATCACGTCACGTTTCTATTAAAAAACAAAACAAAACAAATAAATCATCAAAACAAAAGCGTTTTATTGGTCAATTGCCTTGAAAAACAACAACAAAAAAACAGTAAATTCCACATGAATGTCAGAAAAAAAGGAATTATAAAATCTGTATATTTCTGTGGTGTTAGTGTAGAAGCAAACCCAAAATCAAACTTTTTTTCACCGTTCTGTCACTTCTGATGTGCTCAGTATGTGCTCCTCCTCAGTTAACATTCTTCATTAAGGAGTCCCAGGTCTGGAGCAAGGCCTGAACGCAGTAAATCCATTTTTCTGTTTTGATCTTGCAGGCTAATTGTTGACACTGAAAGTGACAGACTGAGAGAGCCAAATCTTGTGGTTTTCCCAACTGATAAACAAAATAAAAGCATATGCTGCTGCAAAATTAAATACACATTTGCTAGAAAATATTTAATGTTTTCATTGGCAATACAAACAGATTTCATGATTTCATACAAACATGTGGAACTATTTAACCGTTCTCAGGTTACAAGCTGACAAGTCCGTCTTAAAACACTGATGACACAGCAAGTTTAGATTGACAGCAGGTCAGGATGGAAACCAAATGTGAGTTCTGTATACAAACCGGGTCTTTTTGAGCATGACAACTTATAAGGTGAACACACAGTCAGTAAATGTATGGCAAGAACAAACACTGCAAGATATTGATGTGGAAGCAGCATCAGCATTCATGTGCCTGTATCTCATGTCTCATCTCTGGAGGTAATATGCTCTGGTGAAGCCTTAATGGAGGAGATGGTGATGGTTAATGGAGACGGAGGAGCAACAGACTGGTAGGTTCATGATTACCTCGGTATAAAAGACACTATGGCAATTCTTATCAGGACAAGAAAGAAGCTTATTTCTATTCACTGGCCACCGCAGCTGATGGATTTCAAATCAGACCCCATCAGTTCCACTGTTCCACCACCTAAACACGATTATACAACTCCCTCTTCGTGGTTGGTTACCTGCCAAACTGGCTGATTTACTTGAAGCACTTAGCACACAGAGAGAGTAGCAGCAATTTTGCAGCATTAATTCCCACTCTGGTTGTTACGGTTGTTCAAAGAGAGGGGTGGAGCACAGGGGCGGATAAGAAGGGGAAAGTGACAAGGACGGTTAAAGGGTAATTATGTCCCAGCCAGCATAGCAGCGACATCCCTTTTAGCTTTTGCGACTTTAAAAACGTATTTTTTAACATGTACAGTCAAAAGCGAAAGACTGTAAGAAAAAACTGCTTTCTCTTA
Source organism: Diplodus puntazzo (assembly GCA_963678695.2). Lineage (NCBI taxonomy): Eukaryota > Metazoa > Chordata > Actinopteri > Spariformes > Sparidae > Diplodus > Diplodus puntazzo. The sequence goes on from OZ023160.1 coordinate 12,442,429, forward strand.
CAAAACAGATCAATGTAAAATTATTTTTTAACACAGTCAAAATTACAGCAGATCCACAGTGTGTTCACCACCATGCAAGTAAACATTCAACTTCTGCTGCATACAGCGAAAACATTCTTCAAGTCTTTCATACAGACAAATAGCTGACTCACTAGTGTTTCTACCGGTCTCTGAATTGAAAGGGATGCTACGAGTGTGGTTTTTTCCAGTGAACCCTGGTGTTAAGACTACTTCCTGCCTCTTCCTCTGCCTCCTGCAGACTGTAGATTGCTCGTAGGTGCAGAGAGCGAGTGGATCTGGAATTCGACTTTCTGCTGCAGGATCCCTGTGAGAATGAACTCAGCAGTGACGACTGGGAGAGAGGCACAAAGAGCCGGGCCACACAGCGGCCAGTCCTTCTCGCAGGAAATCACTACAGTCTGAGGCTGAGAGGGAGGGAATAAATAAAGGAGGTAATCACACATATGTTGACTGACAGGATGTCAATACCATAAAAAATAATGTTGATTTATTGTGTGGTAGAGAAGAGCTGTAACGATAACTGGATGAATCCATTAGTGGTCAAACCATTAAATTAATCACCAAGTATTTTGGTAATCAATTAAACGCCTTGAGTATTTTTTTAAGAAAACAAAAAGTAAAACTTACCTGATTCCACCTTATAAAATGTGAATATTTTCTGATTGCTTTACTCCTCCATGACAGTAAATTGAATATTTTTTGGTTGTGGACAAAACAAGACATTTAAAGGAAGTCATCTTGGGCGTTGGAAAAAACTGATTGACAGCGACACAACAGACTAAATAACTAGAGATGTGCATCTCAATTGCAACTGTCTTGGCTGATCCCAATTTCAGATTTTTTCAGAAGTTTGACCTGCTGATTCTGATAGTCTTTCTTTCGGAAATAACTAACAAAAATAACACATTGTACTTCTGGTTAAGACAACGTATCCTTATCCTCAAAGTAAACTGGTAATTTATAGCCCACAGCTTGAATGTTTTACTTTCCAAAAAAGAAAACATTAGATCACAATGCATCCTGGCTTCAATTGATTGGTGCATCTCTACAAACAACCTATTCATCTTTCATTAATCAAAAGATTCTTTGAGAATGAAAGTAATCATTAGTTAAAGCTCTGTGTAAAACCTGACAGAAAACGCTTTATCAAGTTTGACTGGTACCTTGTGAGAAGAGGGCATCTTGGGAAGAAAGGTGGCTCCACTGCAGGAGATTATGTCCTTCATTTGAACTGGCTCTGGCATCACTGACTTTGTAACATGGATCTCGTATCCCTAAGAAGAGAGAAGACAAGAGATGCAGAGCGCAACATGTAAACAAAAGTGATTTCCCTCTATTTTTTATTTAATCTCTGCAAGAACGCCTCAGGAAATCAAGGCAAGGCAAAGCAAGTTTATTTGTATAGCACAATTCAGACACAAGGCAACTCAAAGTGCTTTACAGGCACACACAAATTACATTAAAAAAACATTAAGAAACAAACATCAAAACAAGTAGGCTAAAATAGAAAAGCTTTAAAAGAAACAAGACTGTAGAGTCAGAGTCATAATGCAGTTCAAAGACTTGAATTGCTTCAGCTAAAAGCAGTGGCAAAAAGAAATGTTTTAAGTCTTGATTTAAAAGAGGTGAGTGTTGGAGCAGACCTGCAATTTTCAGGGAGTTTGTTCCAAGTGTGTGGCGCATAGTAACTGAAAGCTGCTTCTCCATGTTTACTTCTGACTCTGGGGACTGAAAGCAGACCGGTACCTGACGATCTCAGAGGTCTGGATGGTTCATAACGCGGCAGCAGATCAGAAATGTATTTTGGCCCGAAACCATTCAATGCTTTATAAACCAACAATACAAGTCTCTCGGGAATGTAATTCGGTAAACACGTGTATACAATTCTCAGTATTAGCCAGTATCAGCATAATAAGTGGTATTAAATTATCCATTTGCAGCTTTGATGAAACAGTGTAGGGCGGGATGGGGTATGTGGCGGAAAATGAAACCGCTTCCCGAAGCTCAGTGCCCATAAAACATCACCAATACATTAAAAATCATTGTCAAATTACTTTCCACAAGTCACGATGTAATGGCAAACAATCAACACCCTGCTCTTGTAAATACACAAGCTCGTTCGGCTACACAGAGGCTGAGCTGAAAGCAAGGCTTGTGGGTAAAAGGTCAAGCATTTCACTTAGCACTTTTATAGGCTGAGGAGGATTCTAACACAAACGTCTCTGGATTTCAGGATGACTAATCCCCACAGTCAATACTATCCACAACCCCTGTGCCACACTCACTCGCTCAACCTCTCATTCACAGGAACAAATATAAAGGAGACAATGTAAATGGTATGGTTGTGTTATGAGTACCTGTAAGAGAGGCTGACTGCTGGCATTCCTCAGAGAGTCCTGTAAGCAGAAATTGAACTTCTTCTCCTGCTCCGGATCCTTCACAGTGAACGCATTAGGAGACAGGAAGCTCCCAGCCTTACCACTCTGACACACAGAGAAAGACATCAGAGAAGTGAGTGTCTATTTGACTCTGGCTATGTCCGAAATCACTCACTACTTCCTATATCGTACATTATATAGTGATTACTACATTTGGAGTGCTGTCCAAATGTCTAGTGTGAATTATTATACCCTATGTAGTGGACTCAGTATCCCACAATGCATCATGAAAAGTAGTGTACAACCGATGGTCACTAACCAAGCAATATTTACCACCATGCAAAACTGGTCTGGGACCAGTTTTTACTGCTAATATATAGCAACTAACCTTTTCCAGCCAGTGTGTGGTAACAATCGGGACTCCTTTAGCGACCGCACACAGGAACTTGACAGTCCTGCGCACTTTATCAGTCACCAGAACGTTCATGTCTGCCACACCCTTTGCCATGCTGCCTCCTAAACGAGCCAACACTCTCTCCCCTGCTTCATCCACCACGCCTGTGAACAGCACCTGAAAGAATGTTTTTTTTTTCTTTCTCATTAGTCAAATTACTCCCTCTTGAGAATAATTCTTCAGACAAATATGGCCACATGTTTAGAAAGACATAAAACCTTGTAGGCCTGGCTGGCCGCTCGTGCTCGGCCACCAGCTGCCGGGGATGCGCAGGAGGAACGGGGGGTCTTTGCCAGAGGTGAGGAGTCCACAGGAGCCTGTCGCTTCCGGGATACACTCCTGGTTGGAGTCTGGGGCTGTTAAACGAGAGAGAATGCAGGGAGGGAAGGATAATGTACATATTACAACAGACAACGACAAAGCAAGGAGACTTGTGAGGACAGGAGAAGTACCAACATAAAACCTAAGAGCAGACAGTGACTGAGGCCATTAAAGTACTTAATTCATTAGCGTATTAATGATGATTCAGAGCAGGTCAGACTACTCTTGTTGTTTAGAGAGTGTGGGAGACCTGGTCAGTCCCTGGCCTGTTGTTGATTGCAGTGCATTATGTTTGTTGGAAAGGCTGACTCACAGACAGAAATGCACCAGGGCCTTCGGCCAAGGTAAAAGCCTTCCTCCCGAAGGACAGAGGCTCCTGTAGACTAATTACATCCTACTCAGCTTTTTCTTTGGTCTGATTTATGCTTAGGCCCTAATGTTATTTTTCTCAATCAAAGGCAACAACGTCAAAATGTATAGGTGAAGTTATTAGGTCACCTCTGATGCCTCCACATGTGCATCCCGGTCAACAGATGTTCCACTTTCTTCCTGCTCATCTGTCTTCTTCTTCTGGATCGCTGATGGACGACCTCTGCCTTTCCTCTCAACCATCCCCCCCTCCATTTTCTCACTCGCCTCTTTCATTTCCAAATCAGTAGGAGGATCATTTGGATTCTTCTTTGTTTGAGCGCTGGAAGCTCTACCTCTTTTTTTTGTCTCATCTTTTGTTTTTGCTTCTGCTGTTTGGGCTTTCTCTGTTCCTTGAGGGATTTGGGTGCCACTGTTAGAGTCCTCCTCAGTATCTGTCTCCAACTGTCTTTTTCTTCCTTTTCTTTGCTCTTTAGCCTCGACTCCATCACTGACTGCAGTAGCCACTGATGCCTCCACAGTCTCACTCTTTACTGCTTTTTGGCCCCTGACATTCTTTTTAGGCGGAGATGATTCTTCATTGGCAAGTCCTTCCTCCTGATTTGAAGGGGTTTTCTCATGTGCCGCTGCAGGTTCAGAGCCCTTTGCATTGGCTTGCCGACGCCCCCTTGTGGTAGTTGCCTGTTGTGAGTCTATCTTCTCATAATCTTCTTGGGGAACCGTATCAGAGGACTCCTCCACTTTCCTGCTCTTCCTGCCTCTGGGTGTAGATTTGGTAGTTGAATTCTGATCACTCTGACTACTGATGAGAGGGATGAAGTCTTCCTCCGCTTTCCTCCCTCTTCCTCGTTGCCTGCCTCCTCTTGCGTTGCTCTGAGAGCTCAAGCTGCAGCTGGAGATCTCAGAGTTGGTGGAGTTAGACCTCGAGAGGGCTCCCTGAGGAGAAGTATCATTACTGTCCTGCTCTGGTACCTCTGCAGCCACAGTCCTCCTCCTGTTGCTGCCTCTGGCAATAGCTGCTCTTGGTGGCTCACTGGTCCTCTTTGCTCCTCTGCCTCGGCCTCGGCCTCTCCCCCTGCTCCCCTGGGTGTTGACACTCGAAGCAGACCTCTCTGAGCTGACAGAGTTGGAGGAGTTGGAGCGAGATCTGGTTCTCCTTGCTGGGACGTCATTATTGGTTGATATGGCTGAGTCTTGCTCTGGCTCCAATGTACTCCGGGCAGCGGTTGTTCTTCTAGGTGCTCTTCGACCTCTTGCAGGCGTTTTGACACTTTCATGTTGCTCTGTTTGTTTTTCTTTGGCCTCTTTTTCTTTTTCTCTCTCCAATGTTTCTCTTTCGTCCCTTTCCTTCGCCTCACTCTCCAGTCTTGCTTGGTGTTCTTGTTTCTTTGTCTCCCTCTCAAGTCTCTCTTCTTGTTCCCTCTTCGCTGTCTTCAATCTTTCTTTTTCTTCTTGTTCTTTTCTTTCTTTTTCTATTCTCACTTTCTCTTCCCTCTCCAATCTCTCCTTCTCTTCTTTTTCACGCTCTAATCTCTCCTTTTCTTCCTTCTCCTTTCTTTCCCTCTCCAATTGTTCTTCTTTTTGCATCCTTTCAGCTCTTTTCTTTTCTTTTTGCTCCTTTCTTTCCTTCACTATTCTCGCTTTCGCTTCCCTCTCCAATCTGTCCTTCTCTTCTTTTTCTGCCTTTTCACGCTCTAATCTCTCCTTTTCTTCCTTCGCTTTTCTTTCCCTCTCCAATTGTTCTTTTTGCATCCTTACAGCTCTTTCCTTTTCTTCTTGTTCCTTTCTTTCCTTCACTAATCTCACTTTTTCTACCCTCTCTAATCGCTCCTTCTCCTCTTTTTCTGCATTTTCACGCTCTATCCTTTCCTTTTCTTCTTTCTCCTTTCTTTCCCTCTTTAATTGTTCTTCGTTTGCTCTTTCCTTTTCTTCTTGTTCCTTTCTTTTCCTCTCTCTTGTCTCTTTTTCCTTTGCTTCCTCAGCTTCCTGTTGCTTTGTGGATTTTTTCCCTGTAGCCCGCTTAGCCCGCTCTACCTTCTCCTCTTCCTCACTCTCATTTTTATCAGGCATCTGTTTTCCTCTCCTTCCTCTGGTAGCTGGTAAAGCTTTATTCTTCCTGCTCGTTTGTCTCCTGGGAGGTTCAGAACACTCTGCTTGCTCCTCCTCTTCTCTTAATCCTGACCTTGTCCCTCTTCTACCTCTCACTGTTACGCCACTGGCTCCAGCTTCAGATTGTCCCCTCTTTCCTCTCCGAGGCTGCGGGACAGTTTTCGTCTCTCTGGGCTTAGTATCAACAGTGGAGGCCTCAGAATTTGTGAGTGGTTGTGTCTCCTCGTCTTGGATTTGCAGCGGCTTTGCTTTTCTTTTTCGCAGACTCGGAATTGAATCCTCATCATCACTTTCCTCATCTTCACCTGTGACCATTGGCTGAGTTTCAACAGCAGAGAGTTCAGAAAAAGTGAGGGGCTGTGTCTGCTCCTCTTCAAGTTTCAGTGCCTTGGCTTTTCTTTTACGAGACACTGGAATTGAGTCCTCGTCATCACTTTCTGTAATTTTTCCTGTATCCATTGGCTGAGTTTCAACAGCAGATAGCTCAGAGTTTGTGAACCTTTGAGTCTCCTCTTCTTCAAGATGCAGTTGCTTTGCTTTTCTTTTTCGTGGACCTGGAATTGAGTCCTCTTCATCACTTTCCTCATTACCACTTGGAGCCATGGGCTGAGTTTCAGCAACACCGATGTGCATGGGCTGGGTTTCAGAACTAGTGAGGGACTGTGTCTGCTCTTCTTCAAGCTCAAGTGGTTTTGCTTTTCTTTTCCGGGGACCTGGAATCGAGTCCTCGTCGTCACTTTCCTCATTATCACTTGCAGCCATGGGCTGAGTTTCAGCAACACCGATGTGCATGGGCTGGGTTTCAGAACTAGTGAGGGACTGTGTCTGCTCTTCTTCAAGCTCAAGTGGTTTTACTTTTCTTTTCCGTGGACCTGGAATCGAGTCCTCATCGTCACTTTCGTCATCATCACTTGCACACATAGGCTGAGTTGCAGCTGCAGACAGAGCTTCACTGAGGTTCCTCTCCTGAGGTTGAGCTGCCTCCCTACGTCCCTCTCCCTCTTCATTCTGCTTGACTTGTAGCACAGATGAAGCAGGATTTTCTTCCTCTATACTCTTTGCTTCCTCAAAGGCAGACATGGGTTGGGTTTCAGCCATGGCAAGAGTAGACGAGGTGGGAAAGTCTAAAGGCTGAGTCTCAGCAGTATCAGTGTCTTTTGTCTTATCTTCATCTGTTTCATCCTCTGAATCACAGTAGGGCTCCGAAACATATGCCTGTGTTGCTTCTAGGGCCAACTCTACCTGGCCTTTCTTTTCAGCCATTACTGAACATTTGGCAGCTTCCTCCTCCTCTCCGTAAGCCTGCGTAGCCTCCAGATTAGAATCACTCTCTGAGGAGGTTCTGTCTGAATTTGAAATAGCTGCATATGCTTGAGTTTCCTCCAGAATCACACCCCCTTCCACAGAGACAAAGGCTTGGGTGCTTTCCATGGCCAGAGCCTGGGCCTGATCCTGCAGGTGGCTGCTGTCAGACAATCCAAGCTGGAAGGACCCTCCTCTGCTCGGCTGTTCAACTTTTTCATCACCAGAAGACTCAAGGCCAAACGCTTGGGTGGGTTCCATAGTGTGGTCCTCTGGAGGGTTGCCCTGGCAGTCTCTGGTCTGGAGAACGAATGACTGAGTCTCAGCCACCACAAAATCCTCATCCTCCTGGCTTCCTGAGCAAGAAGACAGTGCTTTCGGTATTACAGCAGCGCCTGGAAGGAGAGAAATTAAAGAATTTAAAGCAAAGGTTAAAAAAATATTTTCAGTCTGATACATCCCCTTGGTTACAAAACAGACATAGGTATGTGCAATTTGTGCATTAAAAGTAATTTACTGACGTCTAAATGGAGCTGAAGAGGGACTCAGGAATGCCTGAGTATCCATATCCTCCACTCCTCCTTCTGGACCTGTCCCAAAGTCAAAATAATTACATTAAAAGAGAATTTAAAGCAGGCTTTTATCTCGTGTTTAAAAACGTGTTCAACATTGCTAAGCAAGTTATCAAGGACAGTAGATCAGAGGCCAGGATGTGTCTTCAAATTGAGAGAACTGAGGTTCACTTTCACATTCATAAGCAGATATTCTGACCAGGAATGCACAATATATATGGCACCAATAAATTATCGGCCCGATAATGTGAAACTCATATTCTTGGCTGCCAGCTTATATGAAGCCAGACTGCTTTCACTGACTTCAGGAATATATCATCTACACACTCCAATACAGTAGATGAACTTTACTTTTTACAGTTTCAAAGGAAGACAGCACCACTGCAATGTGTAATACATTTTCCACAAGGGTTATCTATCTTTGCTCACTACATCTTAGCCTTTCTTATTCTCAGCTGTATGTAAACTATGGGTTAGGAACTTCTTTTTAAAAAAAAGAAATTATCTGTTATCTGTATTGGCCACGAGAAGGAGGTAATTATCAAGTATCAGAATCGGCTGAAAAACATCCAAATCACAAATCCCTAATTCTGACCTGTCTGTATTTTAAGAACCACCAACAAATGTACTTTTCTTGTATGATATTGTTAATACTGTATTCTATTTTTCTTTCTTTTTTTGTTTGTTTTTCTTGATCTTTGAATCTCTGCAGTTCACACTCACATCTGATATCATCGGACTTGATATGTCATTAAAATGTAAGAAAAGGCTTTATGTCACACCTGTTGTTTGAGCTGCTGATACAGTATTTTTTAAGCAACATGCTAAACAAATGCTAAAAGTACTGCCTCAGTACCTTAGCTTTAAAACTGCAAGAACTTGAAACAATCATACAAATAAATAAATATGTAATTTAATCTAGAACTGCACTGGTGGGCAAAATAGTCAGTCAACAGAATATTCACTGACAACAATTTAGTTTTATTGTTATTTCTCAAGTAAAAGTCCCAATTATTCCCCAGTTCAAGCTTTTTCAGTGTGAGGATCTGATACTTTTCTTTGTCATATATGATAATAAACTGAATATATTATCTGTTGGGACTGAGCCATTAGAGAACATCATTTTTGGGCTGTGCGAAATTATAATGCCAATCCTATTTTTAACCTATTCTCTGACATTTTATAAACCAAATAATGAATTGAAAATGGATCAGTAGATTAATCAATGATAAATAAAATCTTTAATTGCATTTCTCATTCTATTAAGTTATGATTTTAAGGTAAATTGGCTGATTACCTGTCAGTTGTACAGGAGTAGAACAGTTCTGCAGAGGTGGAGCCATCAACCCAGCCGTTATTTCTCTGCACAGATTAGGAATCTGTCCATCACCAGTGCCTCCAAAATCATCCTCTTCATCTTCCACATCTGTGTCACTGTCCACATGAAGGTCAGCTGGATTGACCCCATCCCCAGCAGGGGGCACACTGGAGTCATCCACATCTGTGTCTGCATCAGAGTCTGACTGAAGAACTTCTGACTTGGTACTGGGAGCAAATGACAAGGTTGCGATAGCAAAAGGTATAACCAGAGGAGCCTCATCTTCCACATCTGTGTCACTGTCAGACAGAATGTCCACATTGGCTCCTGCTTCTGCAGAGGTGCGTAATTCTGTGACAGCAGACACCACAGAGGGTTCACTGATGACAGGGGCAGGAGTAGCCTCATCATCTGTGTCACTGTCTGGATGTAGGCTATTAGGAGCGGCAGCTGCGGTTTTAGTCGAGATTGGCTTGCTATCTAATCCAGGGGGATTTTCATCTATTTTAGAGATCGTATTAATTGTTCCACATTCCTTTTCTTCTTCCTCATCAACATCTGTGTCACTCTCTAGGTGGAAGTCTTCCAGTTGTGCTGAAGTGGCAGAGTCAGCTGTGGGTGTGTTCTGTACTGACAGAGGTTTTGCTTTTGAAGCAGCGTCTGACACAGCAGCAGCAGCAGCAGCAGCAGCAGCAGCAGCAGCATCATCATCATCATCATCCACATCAGTGTCACTGTCCATGGTGACGGCCTTTGGCTGATTAACTGTTATAACATGAGGAGGTTCTGTGTCGTCAGCAGAGGAAGGCACAGATTTGATATTTTTGTCCAATGCATCATCATCCTCATCCACATCTGTATCACTATCCATGTGAAAGTGGGCTGTGTTTGGTGGCTGATCAGTGTTTTGGTTTGTTGACAGGGTCACCGGACCAGCAGGTGCCACCTCTTCCTCCTCTCCCTCCTCTCCCTCCACATCAGTGTCACTGTCCATGTTAAATGCAGGGATCGCGTCTGTGGAGACTGCAGGTGCAGATACAGGCAATTTATCTTCTCCTGTAAGACTGACATTGTTTTCCTGTTTCACTGACAGACACTGTTCACTTTCCTCAGACTTTCTCCCTCCCAGTGCTGCTCTTTCTTCCTCCTCTCCCTCCTCCTCTTCGCTATTGTCCACAATTGCAAGTGCCTTTTCTTCCCTCAGCTGCTGTCGCCCCACATCTACTTCTGTCTCCTCTGTGCTGAAGCTGACATGTCTGTGAGGCCTATTTTTAGTGGAGACGGAAGGTGTGATGGGACTTTCGTCCTCGCTGTAAACAGTGGAAAACAAGGTGACAAGCCTTATAATTCCAACATTAAAGAAGAAATAAACTGTAATAAAGTGTATATTCACAGGTTTGGTTATGCCTATATTATAAATATACATAAGGTAAAAAATTCCAGAATATATTGTTGATATTGTACCTTTCAGGGACGATTTTGTTTCTGGGACTCAAGAATGTTGAACATGTGGGACTGGATTTATAGGAGTCAGAATCAGACACTGTAAAAAATATAATAAACATGAACTTGTAAAACATCAAATACAAAAGACAGAGCTTGATTACTATGACTATTTGCATCATTTACATACCTTGCGCCTTGCGCCTCCTATCTGCTTCTCCCCCTCTTTCTCCCTCTGAGTCTGAGTCAGACTCAGGGACCAGGGTCCCCTGTGGCTGGGTTGGAGTTTTCTCAAAGGACAGGCAACTGCGTCTGACAGGAGTCTCCCTTGTGCCCTCACAATCTGGTAAAGACACACTTGCCTCTGTACCTCCATTGACACATTTCTTGCTGCTAGTGCTTGTGTCAACTTCTTTTTCTCCTGAGGCATCTGACAACCTGGCCTTCACCCCTGATTTTTTGCTCAGAGGAGTCCTGAAGTCTCCTTGAGAAGAGGCTGTGTCTGCAGCACAGCGGACATACTGACATGGGATGTCTGCCACCACCAAACTGTCACACTCACTAAGGGCATATCGTACATTTGGAGTGAGCTTTAAGCGGCCCTTGCGGGTACCGTTCATGCTCCCTAGGTCCCATACTAAAGCCTCTGTGTCTTCTTCACGGTGACAACCTCTTTTCCCGTGGACAGAGATGCAAATTGTAGCGTGCTGTTTGGATACTGAGGGTGCCAGCAAGGGCAGGGTGCAGGTGTTCGAGTCACGGCCCAAAATATTTTCTCCCAAAAAGAGGGGCAACTCTGGGTGACAGAAACAATGCATGTTGGTCACAAGTTATGCAGACTGGGCTTGAATTGGCGGTAATAACAGCAGCAGTAAAATACTCACCTGTCTCAGGGATGTGTTCATTCTTTAAGATGCATAGTTTAGCCAACGGTTGGCCCCTCTTGTTTCCATTCTCCTCTTCATTTTCTTCCTCATCTGACTCCAAGAAGGAGTCACTGATCATTTGAGTGGCATCCATTCCTCACACAGGGTCTGACAGCACGACTGCTCTACGTTAACACAGATAAATGGCTATTTAGGCTGTAATGCTAACGTCCTGTTTCACAAACGCTTGACCGGCCTTCAGAACACAGATCGTTAGCTAGCATTAATAACGGTAGATATTACTAGACAACTCCATGCGGCTAGCGTTAGCCTAACTGGCTAACTGATGATCTCTTTAGCTACAACTTCCTGTTGTATTCCTGATGTGCTCCCCGTTGCAGCAGTTATCTAGGCAGCGCTAAACAACGCTGATACAACTTTTATTGAACGTGTACAAACATGTCCTAAAAACACACACACACAGCGATTCCACTTCCGGTCAGCATGACAACAAAACGAACACGGAGATGGCAAACTAACGTCCTCAAGTAACTGAAACAAGTCCAGTTGCCTACGATACAGCACCTAGAAAGACTAAAGCTAGTATGGATCATGCAAACGTCAACGTCACAATTTCATGTTATAAAAAACCTAACTTCTGGCTACTATTTTGAAGGTAATAACAGTCCCAATTAAAAGATAACTGTCTTGGTAATTATCTTGAGAACTATGGAGGAAGTTTACGCCATAAGTCAAGCAGGTGGCTTGACCGTAATTCACCTAGGTGCATGGCAAAATTCCTCTAAAAGGCTCATATTGTTTTCCATAATGCTTTTACTTCTACGGGGAAATGTTGCACTATACCCACCTTCACAACTCACACGTCTCGCCTTGCCCAGTGAAGATAAACAAAAAATGTACACGCATATCCTGGAAAGAATTAACCACGCCCAAAAGAGGCTTTAAAACCCGCAAGCGATTGGCCAATATACCTATCAGTCACACTACACTGTGCAGCCATTGGACAGTCACATCTCAGCCTTACTTTCAAACTAGCTGATTGGACCAGAATTTCACAAAGCGTCACTGTTCACACATTCATTTTCGCGCCGTACAATCGTGTCTTAAAGGGACCGTACGCCCCAGTCTGACTCGTATCAGAAGGCAGGGCAGCTGGCCTGACTCCCCAAATTAATTGTGCCGATTCGCAATTTCTGTATGTAAAATTATACCAACCATGTCCACAAAGATGCTAGAATGAATAGCTGTGAATGCCTACGTACAGATTCAAGAATGCAGTGCTGTGAATGCTGTGCTCATCCCCTGACTGTGCTATACACCATCATGAACTGCTGACTCCTCACTCTTAACTAGCCGGTAGGGGTCCCAAATGATTAAAAACTGTTTTGTTTTTATTTTTGTTTTTTTTTTTCTATTTTGTTATTATATTGGCTTTTTGACGTTTTGTTTTGGAACCTGCATATTTTCCCCACACTTATGCCACAACCCTCATGCATTTAACCTCGACACACAACCTGCCCTGCACTCCCTGTTCCACCACCACACACATTCACCCAGACACACCTGGTAGAAATCTGCGCTCATGAGTGCATTCTTTTAGTATTGTGTATTAGTTACCACACAGCAACTTTGGGGCTTGTGTGGTACGACCCAGCTGCCAGGATCCAGTGAACATATGTTCTTTGGCTTGACTCATAGATGTGGGAATGTGGCTCTGTCTGACTCTTATCATGTTGCATATTGGTCGTACACCCTTCATACTGCTTGCAGAGTAGAAACTCATCGGGATGCACCTCATTATAAACTCTATATGATATCTGGCAACCATATCTGACCGACTGCATGAGAAATCCTGGCGTAAGAGTAGAGTACCTATTCGAAGGTTAATGCTCATGCAACAGAAATTTAAATCTACTATTCCATGCATTACAAAATGGAATGACACAGTTTTTTTCACAGCTGCAGGAAATAGCACATACATTTATCAGTAAACTCTGGCACAGAAACTGCTGATCTCAACAGTTAACATTAATGCACCTCTGGAAACCCCCCTTCATAGCCAATCCTTTATATTTATACTTTTTTTAAACAAATAATAATCATTAATATGCAAGAATTGATGAACGGAAAACAAGGTTTTTTTTGACAACTTTATTCGCAGTGTATCACAAGGGATATCTATTGTATGCTAAAGTTTGATTCTAGCAATGACACTATGTTTGTTCCATGGTTACTTCTGTGGTTGCTCCTATTTGATTATTTTTCGTTTTGGCAATGACGTCTTGAACTTCACATCTTCATCTTCAAGCCTCGTCTTCAGCCTCCTCCTCAAATTCACCCTCCTCTTCAGCTGTGGCATCCTGGTACTGCTGGTACTCAGACACCAGATCATTCATGTTGCTCTCTGCTTCAGTGAACTCCATCTCATCCATACCTTCACCTGTGTACCAATGCAAGAAGGCCTTGCGACGGAACATGGCTGTGAACTGCTCAGAGATGCGCTTGAACAGCTCCTGGATGGCTGTGCTGTTGCCGATGAAAGTGACGGCCATCTTGAGGCCACGGGGTGGAATGTCACAGACGGCGGTCTTGACATTGTTGGGGATCCATTCGACGAAGTAGCTGCTGTTTTTGTTCTGGACGTTGAGCATCTGCTCGTCAACCTCCTTCATGGACATGCGGCCGCGGAACACAGCAGCGACGGTCAGGTAGCGGCCGTGACGTGGGTCGCACGCAGCCATCATGTTCTTGGCATCGAACACCTGCTGGGTGAGCTCTGGGACTGTGAGGGCTCGGTACTGCTGGCTGCCTCTGCTGGTCAGGGGAGCGAAGCCAGGCATGAAGAAGTGCAGACGGGGGAAAGGCACCATGTTGACGGCCAGTTTGCGGAGATCGGCATTGAGCTGACCGGGGAAGCGCAGGCAGGTGGTGACTCCGCTCATGGTGGCGGACACCAGATGGTTAAGGTCTCCGTAGGTGGGTGTGGTAAGTTTCAGAGTGCGGAAGCAAATGTCATAAAGGGCCTCGTTGTCAATGCAGTAGGTTTCATCTGTGTTCTCTACAAGCTGGTGGACTGACAGGGTTGCATTGTAAGGCTCAACCACTGTGTCTGAAACCTGAGGACAGAAAACACAGAATCTTTTCAGTCTCATGATCGCAGAGAACAAAACCTAAGGCGAGAGAAACTTATATTACACTGCAAAAATATCATGCTCTACCATAAGGGCATGTTACCTTGGGGGAAGGCACCACGCTGAAGGTGTTCATGATACGGTCGGGGTACTCTTCACGGATCTTGCTGATGAGTAGGGTGCCCATACCGGAGCCAGTTCCACCACCAAGTGAGTGGGTGAGCTGGAAGCCCTGCAGGCAGTCGCAGCTCTCTGACTCTTTGCGGACCACATCCAGGACTGAATCCACCAACTCAGCTCCCTCTGTGTAGTGACCCTTGGCCCAGTTGTTTCCAGCACCACTCTGACCTGGAGGGGTAGGAATGACATGCAGATGAGCCTTTCTTTCCCCTTGTTCATGAAAGGCTTTACTTATACAGTAACAAGAGCTTTATTCCACCCACCAAACACAAAATTGTCGGGTCTGAAGATCTGCCCAAAGGGTCCGGACCTCACGGAGTCCATGGTTCCCGGCTCCAAGTCCACAAGAATGGCGCGAGGTACATATTTACCTCCTCCGCAAGAAAGAAAATGAAAGAATATGAGGCGAAAGAAGGCGGGAGAGGGGGAGAGAACACATAACAACTCAATAATGCAGGAAACCACAGTCTTGGCTGTGACACAAAATGTCTTGTCAACATGTCTTCAAGCTGAACATATATCCACATAACATACACTTAATTTATGTACAGATCAGTTGTTTGTAAGGCAGCTGACCTGTGGCCTCATTGTAGTAGACACTGATCCTGTCCAGCTGCAGGTCACTGTCTCCGTGGTAAGTCCCTGTGGGGTCGATGCCGTGCTCATCGCTGATCACTTCCCAGAACTGCAGACACAAAATGGAAGGTATCATATGACAGTTACTTGCAGAGAAAGAACGCATCTATCCATGAGCAGTGCGGTTTATGGGACTGGGGACTTTAAACGAGGAAAACAGCCGTGGGTTTGCATTTTTGGCTTCTGATGAAAATGACAGGATTTTTCCCCTTTCACCGAGCCATATCTTAACCCCTTTAATACAATGCAGCTGGTAATATTTCCATAGTGATCAACTGATGACTTAGCAGAATGCAGTTCTTTTTCTAAAGGAGCACAAAGGGACTACAGATCACTCCACAAGCTAAACTGGGAATACACTCCATTTGCGGGCCGTCACACTACACTGAAGACGCTGATTGTCTTCAGATCTGTATTCACGTCTTGTTCTCTCTTTAAAGACCACACTCAGAGTGGGTTAACATTAGATCCCATAAGCAGGGTGAGCTGTTGCATACGCAGGCAGCTATTTGCATGCACATATACAGTATTTGAGATATCCAACTGAGGCTTTTTTTTTGTCATAGCGCCTGTGATTTACTGCTAACAGCAGCAATAGGAGGATTTAGAGTAATCTGGCTAAGCGGGCTGCATTGCAGCTCAGTACTAAGGAGATTGGGAGTCAGCTGTGGTTTAAGTATCATGACATTTTAAATAAGACCACATAAAACAAAAAAATGACCAACTGACCTCAATATGAGGGATATCCAAACAGGACAAAGAAAAGAACAAAGGGTCGAAAAAAGTACTACCAAAAGAGTGATAAACTGACCGATATTTGACAGGGACACGATAGATGACTATCAGTAAAGACTGAAAATATTCAAAGTGAAAGAATGAGGACAATAAGCAGGAAAGCAATGCCACACCCTGACCTAATTCACCACAATGTAGCCCCTCAGCAATTCTGTCAATCATATCCACCGGACATCTGAGTCAATGAGTCCTGGGGGAATGGAAACAATTGGAGATCCTCCCTGCCAGGCCACCAGTGGTTATTTTAGCAGCATATTGGGAAAACACAAAGGCACTAATGATGAGAAGGAGATGGGTATAGAATTACTTTATTATCCCTTTTTGGACAAGCTGATATGACTGTATGTCTGTTATTGACTAGCTGGAATTGGAAAACAAAAAAAAAAAAAAGAAAATGTTTTTTTTTCAATAACATTAAATGTTTATGGTTGTTATATTCTCTCCTTTAGCTATTACCTCAAGGCATAGGCCACACTTGCATATTAAGTAAATTGACAGCCCAGTGACTTCACCCACTGTGCATCAGCTGTTTCCTTCATTCCTCCCCCACCCTACCCCTAATTTGGTTAGGAGGGGAAAGACATTGATCACAAAGACAGTCCCTCCTTTACTGGACATTAAAACCCCTGTCAGCAGGGCATCACTATGATAATGATGCCCCCTTCCGATATGTGGGCCATTGTTAATCTGGTCTCCAGATTCCTGTGTGTTTGTCTGAGAGCGGTCCCACTTAAACATATGCTGCCTGTAACAAATGATCAGTTGTTAGACAAAAGGCCGGGATAATGATGGGCCAAGAAGCCGTATACTGTAGCAGACTGCAATTGTTGCTGTAAGACTGGGTGGGTGAGTTATTGTACTGGTAGGGCAGACTGCAGGGCCCTTTAACTTCACTTTAGTTACAAAAAAAAGCCTCGAAATTCAAAGTAAATCGGCAAAAGTATGTATCCGAGCGCACTTTGTTGCTAAAACATTGACGATCTCTGTCATAAAATGCAAAAGATCTGTCTTTTTCAGAAGTAGCAGTTCTTTCTTCACCAATTATCCATGCCACACCCTTTCCACAGCTCCCCTGCCTTCTCCCCAGCTGAAACAGCAGTCTGCATCTACAGCCCGCAGAAATAAAACCTGATCAATATTTGCTATGGATCCATCTGCCATTTGGGGCTAGAGAGAAAAACAAAGAAGAAAAGTAGGCCTTCTATCCCAGCTCCCCACTCCTCATTGTCTGAAACACCGGCCATATCTGCCTGTGCAAGACAAAGAACCCAGAGGAGTGCGGAGTACTGACTGAGGGGCTCTGACAAGTGAAGAATGGACTGATTTTTTTTCTTCCCCTCCTCTCCTTCTTTTTATTCCCCAGACATTGTGCTGAGGTCAGCAGAGCCCTCACTGCTGAGGAGACGCAGACACGCCCGGTGTTGTGTGAATAAAAAAAAGACCCGTCGAGACACAAGAGGCCCTTTTTACCGTTATATCGATGAGAGCAGAGCAGAGCTCGGTCCGCTGCTCCACACCCACCCACCCACCAGTTACCGCAGTGCACAAGATCCAGACAGAAAAGCACAAAAAAGACTCAACAACAGTGGGATTTAACTCTCTGTGAAACATACTTTCAGTTTCATGATGTGTTTAAATGCACAAAAGTACGCTACATATGAAAGGGGTGTGTGTTTTTTGATGCATGTATAATGGCACAAAAAGCTGTTCTTTGTCTTCACATAATCAATCAGCCTCATAAAAGATTTTAAGATAATGACTGATCTGCATAATCCAAGGCTGTGGGCGTGTTTTGTTTTTTTAACAATAAGAGGACTCAATTTTTTCTTAAAAGGACTTAATAAATGATCAATACTTTTATTTTCCTACCTTGGCACCGATCTGGTTACCGCACTGGCCGGCTTGGATGTGCACGATTTCCCTCATTATGGATGCGAAAGTTTTACAACGGCGAGCAGGAGCGTCTCTCTTCACGGGACCGAGGAGCCGACCGCAGACTGGTTTTAAAGTGCCGGCGGACAATGCATTTATAATGTTGGAGCGCATCCAGAGCGAGGCGGGGGCCGGGGTATGGGGCGTGGCCTAGCCCCAGACCCACCTGCTGCGCGCGCTGATTGGCTGAGACGGCTGACCCATGGAGAAGACGGGGAGGGGCCGCTGCTGCAGAGCAGGGAGGGGACAGTAGATACAGAGATTGAGCAGAATTTTACCAGCTGGTGACCAGAAACACCCAGTAATGATGATGAGATGTATTGCTCTTTTTTTTTCTTTTTTCTTTTTTTGTTTCATACACACTAGGCTACATGTGAATAGTTAATGAGCAGTTTTAGATCACTCCCCTTACCGTAACACTCCCTGCAGAGGAGCCAGATGGCACCAAATTTGGTTTCCAATCTGAGACAGTGGGGTCAGTCGGTTCAAGCCTCCCTCACCAGGGTGCTTTGGCAACATTAGGAAGTATGTGGGGTGACATGCTGAAACACAGTCTCCTGGTGAGGTCTGTATAGTAGCTGTTCTGGAGCTTTTCATCATATTACATGGTAAACTCTAATGCATTGCATCCAGCTGATGTGTTCATCATTTTTACCTGTGTCCAATCACTGACTGTTCAAGTGTATCTCCACCAATTTTACGCATTAAAGTGTGTCTTCAGGTCTTGGGGTGTACTACTGCATGTGTGGAAAAAAGGAGGATAAAGAGGAAGCTGCATGTAATCTGATTGCTTCCAGCGACGTCACCCCAGTGGCCAGGTGGCATTGTCGGTAATGTAGGCAGCTGGTTTTGGAAAGAAATAAGACAGTTTGTAATTAACTCGTTGAAATGATTTTAATTATTTGTTTTGGAGTGCACTGCCGGACCAGTGGACTGCTCTTCAAAACCTGGCACCGACATTACCCACAATGACTTCGCCACTGAGTGAGATCACTGGAGGTGATTTAGCAGATTACATACCCAGATAAAATGTCACCAAGACCAAATGTTAGCAGTTCAAATTTCTGTACACCACAGATACATTCAAATTTGTACGTGTTGTGTCACCATTGACGTGTCTATAAAACATGTCATGTCATCTATTACCTGACTTTTATGTCAGGAGGTGGAGGGGATGGTGTTGGAGTTAAAGGCGACAAGCCTGCCAAGCCAGTGACTGCAACATCGCTAGATATTTGGAAGGAGACCTTCAATCAATTTCCAGCTGTGTTTGAGGCGACAAAACCTGATCATTTTGGCAGAAAGTCAGGCCATCTGTAGCACGACCAAACCAGATGTTTTGAGGAGACCTCAGGTCAATTCCAGCTGTGTTTATGGTGACCAAAACAAGTATTTTAAGCCAAAACACAATGCTTTCCTAACCCTAACCACATTTTTTACCAGAGCATAAGCAAATCATTGTGACAAGAGAAAGATTTAAATGTAAAGTTTTGACATAAAGAAACCTAATGTTTTAATTTATATTATTTTTTGCATAAATGTACAGTGCCAACATTTATTCTGGCAGTTGAGTTGAATAAATGCAGCCTTCTCTGGAGCCACAAAAGGGTTTATACTACTTTTCACGTATGCAGTAGTATTCTCAAAGACCTGTAGGTTCTGTAGCTTTCCATTTTGGGACTTTGTGATTTGTCTGTTTGTGTCCAATGTTCCCAAAAAAGGAGAGCTAACACAGCCTTGTAACAAAGCTTGTTGGATAGTGTTCAGCTGCATTTAGAAGTAATACATAACAAAAAAGATTATTACCAATGCTACTTAGCTCCATCTCTCATATCAGCAAAAGGAACATGTTGAATGTCAAAGTTCAGAATACAACCTGCTCAATCTCCCACAGTCATGGCAGAGGCCTCAGTAAGTGACTTCATTCATTCTGGACACAAAGGAGGATGCCTGTGGCAAATATGAGCCTGGGGCTGATGATTGACGTCTGGTCAGGATGTGTTAGCCAGACTCCTTTTTCCAGATCCCATCAGATAGCGAGGACAAACGGGAACAAATCCAAAGCCATCCATGTCTGTAATATAATCAGATTATAGTGTTAACAGTTATTACAGAGTTTGAACCAAACTGTGCTGATGGAGTTTTTATATATATATATATATATATATATATATATATATATATATATATATATATATATATATATATATATAAAATAGTGTAGTCAGGTTTGAACATCCCTTATATTATTTTGTTTAAAATAGAATTATTCTGAATTACTTTCCTGATAGAGGCAGCCATTGAGAAATAAAGACAAAAAGAAAGCATGTGTTGCCTTTCACTACCTTTGCGTTTTTCCACACCAAAGGTTGATGTAATGCTCTATCATTATAGTCTTAGAGTCTAATTGTAATACGTGACTCCATTGCAACTGTGCACATTAGTACTGTTATAACTACATAACACATAATGGTGTGCACTTTTAGACATTGTTCCTGTACAGTGATCGATCGTTGAGAGGATACATCTAAACTGACAATTAACAGCCCATGTCGCTGTCGTGCTTCAGTCAGAGGCTGTGTACAAAATTGCCTTTTATTTTTCTGAGGTGAACATTGATGGTCAAGGTTAAATATATGGGGCAACTGCTTTCAAAGCCAAAACATAAGCCCAGTAATCAGGAATCATGTGTTTCGTGCGATGTGTTTCCTGTCTGCAGCATGCTGTATCCTCATTCGGCAGTAGAGATTATTATGTAAGATTATAGATCCTGGCAGGGCTGTTGACTTTGCTGAGGCAGCTGGAAACTAATGCTGCGGGCAAAGCAAATGCACAAGGTCACCGTAAAACAGCATTTTCAAATCATCTCAAATGGGTCAGATAAGGAGTTTCAGACCTCAGAATGAATGTAATGGTCATCATAAACACTCAGTGGCCACTTTATTGGGATCACTTGTATGACCTTTTCCAATCCAACACAGCGACAGAGCCATCAGTTCTACCTTTATGAAGTTTTTAATTTTTGTTTTTTGTTGACATTGCTGGAAATGAAGAATTTCAGATATACATAATATATTTTTATTATTGAGGCCCGGTTAAAGGTGCACTAAGTAGTTTTAGAGAAGAAATTCAAACTCAGAATTTTAATATCAACAATATTAATGAGGCAATAATACAAACTCAGGAATACTGTTTTTCATAAATGAATAAACAAGCTGTTCTCAGTGGATGTTAAGGTCCAGAGAACACTGTTTGAAGCTAGAAAGGTGGCAGGGTCCGCCACATATAAACATAAGTATTCAGTAAAACAGTAGGAAATTGTGTTGTCCTTTCAGGTCAGGTCGTTTACTCAGTTTATTCAGCCATGAAAATGAAGATTTGTTTATTTAGTTTGGTTTGGCAGAAAAATACACACTGTATTTTGTCCTTCCCATTTACACACATGAGGGGGAAGATTATTTCAAAATTTATGCTCTTAATGCTATGATATAAAATGGAATTAACACGTTTATGTCAGTGTCTTAAATCAGAACATTATACACATCATAAAGGTGGAGCTTATGGCAGAGAAGTTGCATTGGACTACATTAAAATGTGCAACAACCTTGATCATGCACAGACTCAGCGAACACAGCTTCACTGTGGGGAGAGGCCACCACATGTTGCCCCAGAAAAAAAAAAAAAGGAAAGACTTTGCATCCACCTCAGACAACAAGAAACTGAGCAAGATACAAATACTATCTGCAGATCACATAGACCCCAAAACACTTTGGGCTTTTTGATAAAAACAAAAAAAGCGGCCCTGTTGGCTGGGCTAAATAAAGCAATGTGCAAACACAGCAGCAAGATTCGTGAGCTGATGTGACCGGACAAGTCCTAGAGAACACAGCCACCGTGAGGTCAGGTCAGTCTCTGGTGTATTTCTGCAATGACCAACTGCAATGTGCTGCTCTCATACATAGACAAATATACATACATACATACATACATACATAAAAAACATACATACATACATACATACATACATACATAAAGAAGAAAAATGTAATTGAAACCCATTCACTTGTAAATGTTGCAGTGTTTATCTCACTTTTTGTATTTATTTATTTTTTATTTTAATGTTTATTTAACGGGGACGATACATACAACATTGCCACAGAAAATGGGAAAATGTGATGCATATAAGACGTCTAGCTTCAGCTAATTTGCAGTCTTTGTCCCTGGTCAGGCTTTAGAATAGAATAAAATATTCTGAATACAATAAATGCAATTATACAAAGGCAGTGGATAATACAGTCAATAGGTATGAATAAACACAGCTGCAGTTATAACTTTCAGATTAAAACGCAAGTTAAATTTAGCATTAAACATAGAATCAAGTGCTGTATAGACAATGACTTGAGAGAAGTTAATGTTCACATTTCTGCTACTGCTTGAGCCACAGTTTAACTTTCACACTAAACGTTTTTAGTTCTGTTTGGGATTTAATTTCTGATGGTAAAGAATTCCATAGGTGTATACCTTGCACTGAGAAAGATGATTGGCCAAATGTTGTCCTGCATCTTCGAACTTTACAGTTTGCTAAGTTATGCTCCTTGTCATTGTCTTACAGTTGTCTGTCTTTTTAGATTTACTTATATACATTTAAAAAGTCAAATATTGTTACATAAACTTTTAAATAACTCTTGATTCTGAGCAAAGGAGGCATTCACGGCTCGAATACAGATATCTATTGGTGCAGTGCATGTACCTCTAAAATGCTTCACGGAATGTGGATCAGTTAACTGGAAAAGCAACTTCATCAAAGATACAGAATTTGATAAATTAACAACACAAGACTCGGAAAAAATATTTTAAATTTCACGTTCATTTTTCAAAGTTCTCCCTCAAATCGTTAGACAGACAGATGTGCAGTTGTCAGCAATGACCAGCAGGTGGCGGCAGACATGCGTCATCATTGTTGCGACGATGGGCGTGGTCAATGCGCACTTCCCTCTCCTAACAGACATTTTTCTAATTCCAGTTGAGTGGAAACGGCTCACCGTCCGCCTGTAGCAACAGAGAAATCTGACATCGATTTGCTGGAAAAACGTCTGCATCTTTCGCTGACTAGATATCAGTAAGTTCAACTGAACTATCAGCTCGACTCGTTATATCGTTTATTTGTACTTACTAGCTGTATTATAAACACTAGTCTTTTTTTCCTATAGGCGTAGTGACGCTATCGATTCAGAGCTGATTCCGCTGCCTTTTAAAAACCAGCTAAGGTTAGCGTGTAAGCTAGCTTTCTTTTCGGACCTTCAATCAGCTTCATTTTTAACAAACTGTACGTCTGACGTTATTCTTGGTGCACCGACGTGTTTTAAGCTGCGTTTAACTAGACAACACATTTGACAAGGTTTACGTGAGGTCGTAAAGAGGGGGAGGAGCATGGGGGTTCTCCGTGGAAAATGGAGGCTTAACCTAATTAATGTTTGTTTTTTTTAAGTTGGATGATTGACATAGACACATGTCAGTTTTAACCTGTGATTTACTACCATACTCTTATAGACGGCTTGTAAACCTAAACAATCGATCTTATAACAAACTCTCAAGATAGCGATCCGAAAAAGAACACATGTATGAATGTTAATAATATTCATTTATTATTTATGTAAGAATAGTGTTTGATAATGTGATAAAATACATTTTTCATGTCATGTTTTACAGGGTTGAACAGTGGACTGTGTATTGGTCGCTTTAATATTGTTTATCGATACACTGGGCGGTGGCTCATGTTCTTTACAACACAGAAATAAACACGCTGGTGTCCAGATTTGTAGCTTAATGTTTTCAGTTTATTTCCAATTGTGCCAATTTCTTTACATCCTCAATGAACCCCGATGATATTCAAGAAAAGTGATGATGCTGTCCTTTTCTTAGCTGTGGCTGAGTAGTGATTCTATACTATAACAAAGTCTAGTGAGAAAGGTCTGTACTTACAATCATTTTTTTGTCTCAAACCAGGAGTCAAGATGTTTTACACATGTGGACCCAACGAAGCAATGGTGGTGTCTGGTAAGATATCCGCTTGTGTCTGATTTCTTGACTGATTATTTCCCAGGTTTGCACAGGATTTTAGGAAACCAGAACAATTTTGTAGCAATCTTACAATTGTTACAGCATGAAATGTGTCATGATAATCCTGTCAGGAAAGAAGAGGTTTTGTTGAGAGTGGACGAGTAAACCTGTGTCATGTGAGTGCTTTAATCATCACATGACTTGTGATAAGTTGATATTAAGCAATACTGATTGACTGTTTGGAGTACAGTAGGAATTTCCTATCTTGTTGTATTGTCATGAGGAAATTGCATTACTCCTATTGCTGTAATACTGGGTTCCACGTTGAACCATGTCACCCACCCTGGAGTAAGTAGCTGTATGTTACTGAATGATAGCGTAATGTTTGTGTTATATGTTCCCTCTTTCCCACCAGGCTTTGGCCGTTCTCCTCCTCTAATGATTGCTGGAGGAAGAGTGTTTGTCATCCCATGTATTCAGCAGATCCAGAGGTTAACCTATTTTCAGTCTCTATTTCTCTATTTTTCTACATTAAGTGCAAAAGAGCTGCTTGTGTTTGTGGATTAGTCAACAGACAAGGGAGGTGAATGTTAATGCTTTTTCATTCTTGCTTTGTTGTTATTTCACCCTTTCTAATCCCTCTTTTTCTTCTTAGAATCACGCTCAACACCTTGACTCTCAACGTGAAGAGTGACAAAGTCTACACCCGTCATGGTGTGCCCATCTCTGTGACTGGCATTGCACAGGTATGCGAGCACAGGTATATGAGAATGGAGCAACTGAAATACCAACTATATAACACCATTTATTAAATGGAGTCTAACCTCTGTTTGTGTTTCCACAAAAAGTTAAGTTATTCTAGAAGATTAAAATATTTAGCAAACACACCAAAAGGCATGGAAATGAAACAGCTGCTATAAAACAGCAGTAGCTGTTTACAGAAACAGGCCTGGGGCTCTCTGTATAACTGACATATTAATGAGAGGATTGAAACAAGTTACTAGTGTGTATTATTTTTAAGATACAAAATACAGAAATACAAGCAAATTGAGCAAGACTTTTTTTTTTCCAAAGCTAAAGCCTCCTTCTTACTTTATATAAAATCACAGAATGCATATTCAGTTGAGTTTGAAGGTTCCTTACTGTTGGTAAATAAGTGAAAGGAAGAGGGCACTTGAAAAAGGTCAATGAGACGCTCCCACAGGGCAAGACTTTAGTGAGTCATTGGTTATTTTTAAAGGAATTTGCATGTTTAGACATGTACAACATAGAACGAAAGAAAGAAAGTAAGAAAGAAAGAAAGAATATCTGACTGTGGCATCTTTTAGTTTTTGTTCTTCTGCCCTAGCAAACTTTAAGTAATTTAACGCTAAGTTCAGGATTCATACAGGTTTTCGAATTCCTTGAAAATTCTTAACTTTTGGTGCTAGGATTGAAAAATGCTTTGGATAAACTGCTTGAAATTGGGACTTCATTACCTTGAAAGTTTATAACTTTATATTGGCTCAACCAGGTTATAGATGCAATTTCTACATATCCAGTGACACATTTTGAAACTTTTTTGCTTTCCTTTAATATATCATCCTGCTGTAAAATGCTATCACGAAGCATCATTTGTGGTTGTTTATAGCACTAACACATTTAATTTAATGTGATATGTACTTGACCATATCTAAATATGTAATCAACCACACCCGCACGGTGCTATAAAGCTTTAGATTCCACTTTAAAATACTTAAAAAGTGCTTAAATTTGACTATGGAAAAGATGTTTGATGTTAGAAGATGAAAGCCTGCAGATTTTCACTTTCATTCACATTGTTCTTTTCCTGTCTGTCTCTAGGTGAAGATCCAGGGCCAGAACAAGGAGATGTTGGCCACCGCCTGTCAAATGTTCATGGGCAAATCTGAGGCTGAGATTGCTGTGATTGCACTGGAGACACTGGAGGGGCACCAGAGAGCCATCATTGCCCATTTGACTGTGGAGGTTGGAGTACTGACGTTGTCAGATTGAATTTGCTTGACTGTTTCCGCTCATAAAAGATTGTTCAGAGGCTTCTTTATGTTTATGATTCAGCTCTAACTGAACCACTAAGTGAACAGCCATGAATAGCATTAAAAACTATGATGTATAAATATTTGTTAACAGGAGATCTACCAGGATCGTAAGAAGTTCTCAGAGCAGGTCTTCAAGGTGGCCTCATCTGATCTGGTCAACATGGGAATTGGCGTCGTCAGCTACACACTCAAAGATGTTCATGATGATCAGGTACTTTGTGTCTGTTTGGGATATTTTCTTGTTATCTAACATAAATTACTGAGCCTGTATCTTTTGTTATATGGAAGCTTTTAGTCTTGTATGATCTACAGTAATGCTCTTAAGTGATTGTTACTGGCTCACTGTCTCTGACTCAACATACCCCTGACCGCTCTGTGCAGTAATTGGGTCTAAGTGCTTCAGTGGTAACCACACCATCTCCTGTTTTGTTTGTTTTATGTGTTATCTTCCTCTTCAGTGCCCCAACTGTGTTGTCTCATACTGTCACTATTTCCCCCCATCACTGTCCCTCTTCTGCAGGACTATCTTCACTCCCTAGGTAAAGCCAGAACAGCCCAGGTGCAGAAGGATGCCAGGATTGGAGAGGCTCAGTACAAACGAGATGCCGTTATGAGGGTAAATAAGATCCTTTTTTTCTTCATAATCTGAAAACAAGAATAATCCATCATTTGACAAGAAATACCAATATTTCTCGGTGTCTGTCCTTCTTTCTATATACAGGAGGCCCACGCAATGCAGGAGAAGGTTTCAGCTCAGTACAAGAACGAGATTGAGATGGCAAAATCCCAGAGAGACTATGAGCTGAAAAAGGCAGCCTATGATGTTGAGGTCAACACCAAGAAGGCTGAGTCAGAGATGGCCTATCAGCTTCAGGTACCGTCATCTTTTCATGGTCTGATCTTTGAAGTTAATGCTGTCTGTACTTTTATTTTTAGAAGGGTTCCAAGCACCAATCCAGATTCTTGAAAATATCTGATTACTGTTGCTGAAGGCTGAGTAGTGGTAGTGCTTGATTTTCCCCTTTTCTTCCTCAGGTGGCCAAGACCAAGCAGCGCATTGAGGAGGAGAAGATGCAGGTGCAGGTGGTGGAGCGCACACAGCAGATTACCCTGCAGGAGCAGGAGATCATCCGCAAGGAGATGGAGCTGGAGGCCAAAATTAAGAAGCCCGCAGAAGCAGAGAAATACCGACTGGAGAGGCTGGCTGAGGCTCAGCGGTGAGTACTGGAGCATTATACTGGAGTCTAGTTCTGATGAGAGTTGAACACTGATAAAACACACATAAATGACAAAATTGAATATAACACTCTCCACACTCTGAAACAATTATTACAATCTGTAATTTTCCTGGCAGCCTGCAGCTGATCATGGAGGCTGAGGCTGAAGCAGAGTCCATCAAAGTGAGTCCTGCTGCATGTGCTCTGTTTATTTCCTGGAACACTCCCTCCAGATCTCATTTCATCTTTTCCTTCACTGCCCGATAACCATATTACCAAACATTATTACTGTCTGGCCTTGTAGTCCTGTACATTTCTGTTCTAATTCTGTCTCTACATTTATGTGTGTGTGTCCATGTAGATGAAGGGCGACGCAGAAGCTTTTGCCCTTGAGGCTAAGGGTCGTGCTGAGGCAGAGCAGATGTCCAAGAAAGCCGAGGCCTTCAAGCAATACAAAGATGGAGCCATGGTGGACATGCTGCTGGAGAAGCTGCCACTGGTCAGTCTGACTCATGAATTAATGAATAGAGGACCTAATCATTAGAGATCTGTAATGAATTAATATGTAATTATCATACCTTTCATCTCTGGGTTTTGTATTAATCAATAGACTTGTTGACACACAGCATGGCCTCATGAAGAGGACCTTTGTGTAATTATGACTCTGCGCTGGCGAGGCTGGAGACATTAGGTGTTCAGGTTGTCTCTATCCCCACGCTTACATCCGTCTGTCCCATTCTTGTGAACACAGTATTTTAGGATTGCCCTGAGGGAATTTCTTTAGTTGCTTAGCCCATATGTCCACCATGACTTAATAAGGAACTGATTATAGTTAGGTGGTCAAAGGGCACTGTGGCCTCACAAAACACATTTTTTCACAGAAGCCAAGATTTCATACGCGAATAATGACAGGATTTCACACAAATTTCTAATGGGATAAAATGATGAAGTCGTTGAAGATGATGAGTGATGGTGACAACATTTTATATCCAAAAAGTCAAACTTCACTGTGGCATCATAATGTGCTGCAAAAACACTGTTCTGACCATCATTTAAAACCATAATTCAGAAACAGAGAGTGAGACTGTGACCATATTTGGATAGTTGGGTGTTGATTTGGTGACACTTATATTGGGTGACCACCACAAGACTGTGTTGATTGTATCCACGACGTTCTTGCGGAGCTCTCTGCGGTAACTGAGGGATACTTTTTCAGAACTCGCACAGTTCCCAAAGTATCATAATAAGATGCACTGACAACACTTTTAAAAGGTTTGAAGTGTGAGCTAACTGTGCTAAGCAATGCTAATATCGTTAGTGATATTCACACCATAAAGTCAAAATATAGATCTTCACAAATGAATGATACGCCGTGCCAGTCGCTCTAAGAAAGAGGATTAGTGTTCCGTTAGCATGGAAAATGTTGGCTCCTGCTAAGTGACGGGACGTGCTGGAAGTCACCCCAGTAATTCATGCAAGGTGCCATGGAGATGAGGAAATTTAGATCGGTAGATATGCTGTGCTGCCAGGTTGAAGACTGAAGGCATACAGCAGTGGTCCACCACAAGGTCGTTGGTTTTGCTGATATTGAGCTTTAGATGACTAGCATTGCCTCATGTGACCAAGCTTTCAGTTCTCAGTACAAAAAAATAGCCTCAAGTGAAGACAGTTTATTTTCTCACTGGCATCATACATGCCAATATAGGGAGTATAACTTCTATTTTGTTTAGAACTACACGTAGTACCTTTTAATCAATTGAAGTCTTCACTACATAACTTGTGTTATACGACTTGACAGTCATGGATGTAAATTGTAACTTGACTGGTGTGAGGAGGCAAAGTCCTAATGATGTCTCTCACTTCCCTTTATCCTGTTTAACACAACCACATCTTATGCTTGATAGATTTAAACTTCCCTAAATGTTCCAAGTCTCATTTTCAACATTTAAAAAGGTTTCCTCTCCACTGTATTAATTCCTCTGTTCATTCTTTGTCCTGCAGATGGCAGAGGAGATCAGCAAGCCACTGTCAGAGGCCAACAAGGTCACTATGGTGTCCAGCGGCGGCTCAGAGGTGGGAGCTGCCAAACTTGCCGGAGAGGTGTTAGAAATCATGACCAGGCTGCCTGCCGCTGTGGAGAAACTCACTGGAATCGACATCTCCCAGGTGAGCTGGAGTTTGTGTGCTAAAGACAGATGGATGGTGTGAGACTGAACGACTGGTGCAGGTGGTAATGACTTGTTTCTCTCATTGACTTCACAGGCTGGAGGAAGGACCGGCATGGTGCATTAAGAAGAGATGAGAGTAGGAAGTATCAGGAGAGGTGTCATCAATATCCACTCAAGGAGCTCCTTGTGCCTATAACCACTGTACCGACTCTGCTACACCGTAGTCCGTTTGTCTGTGTGCATGCACGTGTTTCACTTATGTGTCTCATTTGTCGCCCTCCTTTACAGTATGTGGTTTCTTTTCATGTCCTGGGTCAGAGCTGTTGTGCTTCTGTGGTGGGTGACTGCAAAAGCAGCTGCAAAGGATAGAATTATTAATGAAGCTACTTTTCTCCTAGGAAGAGACAAAAACCTCAGCCCACTTTAACAAGTGATTGTCCAAATAGGGTTTCTATCTTTGTTGTTTTATACTTCACCTTCGGTATGCAAGTTTTAATTGTTATAGCTCACAGTAAGCAGCCTCATTATCCTTGCTGAAGGACTGGGGTCTGTAAACTGTCATTCATTTTTTAAAAAAAAAACTTTTTTAATATAGAAAAAGTTCATGGCTGAAAGTTTTTGTGCCTTTCAACAACCCTCTTTATCACTGTTTCATAGCTTTCTCTGCTGTAGTCGTAGTTCTCTACTAATAACTTATCACAGCCTAGTTTGATGTTATATTGTTCTCTCTGTCCAACATAAAGAGACAAAGATGGGTTGTTGCTTGTTTACTCCATGTCTGTGTTGTAACGACGTTCCAGGACCCAAAATCATATCAGTTGCACTGCAAGTGGAAGGATTTTCTTTTTGTTTCAGACTGAAAGGGAAGGAAGTGGTTGATGGGAACAAGCTAAAGGGTTTCCTGTAAAAAGCAATGAAAGTAGGTTGTGGTGGAAAAAGAGGTAAAAACAACGTTGACTTTTGACTTTGCTGCAGTGTCTTCTAGAGTCTTGGTCTTGATATCTCGAGAGTAAAGAAGAAGCCTCTCATTTACTAACTTGCTAACTAACTAGCCTGCTGCTTTGATGCACTCGCTGCCTGGAGTTTAAACTAACAAACAGGGAATAGTATGACTTTTTATTTGGTTACTGATTTTTCATGACAATGTGATGCTGAGTATTACAAATTTTGGCAGATTTGAGCTCTCACAATTATAGAAGGTTATAAATGACAGTTCAGTACCTCTGATTTGGAGCCGATTTCTTTTTCAGATTCTACACTACGCTGCCGAGCCTTATGCATTTTGTTATCGCCAAGTGCCTGGTCAAAACTCCTCAACAGTCAAGTTGACTTCCTGTGACTAAGCTTCTTATACTTCTCTGTCAGGTTATCTTTCCTCATATGCAACTGATCATAAGCCATTCGTTGTCGCCAACGACAGCTGTAGACGAAAGCCAAATCTGTCTGTACTTCTTTTGTACGTTTCTCCTGACTAATCTTTCACTTTCCTTGAAATTGCGCTGGTGCATGTCTATCCTTTAAAGTGTTTGTAAGCTCTTTTTACATAGTGTGGAAGTTGTATACTAGTGTCAAATATTCAAGATTTATCTGTAGTGAAATGTTCTGTAGACAATAAAAAATGTTAGAGCGAAAAGAAACGGTTGCTGTCTAGTTGCTTCAATGAAGAGGCTGAAGACTGATTTAAGACCTCTGCTCCCTCTCAAGTGTGAAGATTTGCTCATTTTTTTAATTTAATTTCTTCTGTCAAGGATATTTTGTTTTCAGCTGCATCCATTTGTTGGCTTGTCAGAAGGATTACACAAAAACTACAAAATATATTTTCAAGAAACTTGGATGGCAGATGGGTCTTGGCCCAGAATAGGCCCCATTAACTTTTGGAGCGGATCCAGAAGTTTCTTCTCACTTGCTTTAACATGGTGAGATGGGGGTCATTCTCTCTCTTGATGAATGCTGTTCTAGCCCCTTTAGCACCCCTTTAAAATGCAGCCCCCAGGACTACTTGCACCTAGTTGTATTAAATTTGGTAAACATGTTAATCACAGCCAGACCTACAAAAAAGTTTCTTGGTGCCATGACCTTCACCCAAGGGGGAGTCAGCCATTTTGAATTCCATGCATTACACACTTTAATGAACTCATCCTGCAGCTTAAACCCGATCAGATCCAAATCTTAATACGCCACAACAAGTTATCAAAAGCTTGTTTGCAACTTGAATTACTTTGGGTATGACCTCAACTTGGGATCTAAGAAATTATGAAGCCCGTGTTAATTACTTTGTCATGTTTTATGGACCAAATGATGAATTAATAAATCAGAAAAAACAATCTGTAGCTGAATTGATGATGGAAGTAATTGTCAGTCGCAGCTCTAGATCACATCTTGATTTATTTGAAAAGGTTAACTTTATTAAAACATCTACAAAAATAGACAACAATGAATTACAATGGCATCAAGGTAGCAAGCGTTCTAAAGAGATACAGAAGACCCCAAATGTAACAAAGAGTTTTCCATATATTAGTAAAGGAAATTACAATTCTGTCCCTAGAATATTTACATACTATTATGCTCAACTTCAAAGACACAATAGGACAAAATGAGACACCAAGGAGTGTCTAAGTACATACAGTATATATAAAAATATGGGTTTAGCTGAACTACAGTGTATCAAAAATTACTCAAATGGCACAGTAAACATGTATTACCTAATAATCTTGATCACCCCACGACTGATTTACAGTGCTATACAATCAGTATGGTAGATGCCTTGATTTTACTATGGTCAGCTTAATGTACTAACATGGGATAATGCAGAGGTCGATGTTGACATTCACACTAAAATCAAGAATACAGTAATGCATTCGGAGGGGGGAAGACAGATTGTTCTCAACACACTGACTTTCAGAGCAAAGGAAAAAGGTTGTCATACATTTTAAATGAGATGAACTGATGGTGCCATTCCACTTTTTTTAAATAATATTTTACATCCGATGGTTTGGCAATGGCCCGTGGGAGAGGATTTTAAAAGGCAGGCAGACTGTCCCGAATGTTTGATCTCCCTTGGCAAATCTCTGAAATCACTGCAACTAAAATGCAACTGAGTCCACATCGACAGGAATCATATCAGGCGCCTCACGGAGAAGAGTTTCATGGTGGCCTGGGATATGCATGTGGGATTTAAAGTGCAGCTGGTTGTGGAATTCTACATTTATCCTCTGTGTCTGGATCGCAGCCAGATACAAAAAAATCGCCGAAACACCTGAGCAGGTGCATCCGAAGACGAGCCGTCCGCCGCCCCGGCTGGCAGTATTGTCTCTCTGCTCTGAGAAGCCGTTCCAGTTTCATCGGCAGCAGCAGACCATCCTCTTCTGTGCCTGTTTCCTCAGGTCTGAGAAGTCCATCTGGCACCAGTTCCTCTATGCGTGTGTCTCACAGATGGGGTCCATAAATTGCTTGTGGCCTTTTGACGACAATGGGAGGTTGGTGGTTGAGAGCTTTTGTCTGGTCCACATCATTTCACAATAATAATAATGATGGATTGGATTTGTATGGCACTTTTCAAGATACCCAAAGTGCCTGACAGGGTTCCAGGGTTCAAGAAGTCCACAATAACTTTGAGTTACAGCTGTGGATGTGGGGCACTAAGAGTTTGGGGTTGAGATTGTGGATTAACGAAGGGTCAGCAAACACGATAAGATCCTCTTATGGTCGTCTTCTAGCCTGAAAGTCGAATCCTCACAAACATTTAGAGGATTATCATTTTTGCCTCAGATGGGCAAAAGGTGCTAAAGCTCGAAATACTCCAACTGAAGTAGATTTATTAAAGGTCCCATATTGTAGAAAAGGAGATTTTCATGTCTTTTTTTAAAGCAGGTCTAGGTGCTATATAAATACTGTAAAAGTATTAAAACGCTAAATACATGGAGAAATGAACCAGCCTGTACTTATAAACTGTCTCTAATGAGTGGCCAGGACTTCCATAAGGTTGTGCTGTCATAATGATACAGTCAACGCCCCTCAGCACAGATGTCATGGCAAAATACCAACAGAGCTGATGCTGAGACATGGTGGGCGGTTCCTATTCAGGCCTGTAACAGCTGACCAATCACATCTGACTGGGGTTTTCTGGGGGAGGGGCATTAAAGAGACAGGTACTAAAATGGAGTGTTCAGACAGAGGGTGAATTTTTACATTAAAATGTGAAAATGAGCATTATATGGAACTTTAAAAATGTGTACAGTAGGTCATACATACTATAAATACTAAGACAATCCCTGTGTGCACTTTCATGTCTGAATGAGAGGTGTTAAGAGTGTGTGTGTCATGTGCAGTGTGTGCACCTTCACCTGTTAACCCGGATGTAGTATTTGAGATGCTGAAGAAACAAAAGTCACGAAACCAAAGAATTCATTCATTTCCTAGCTTACTATGGTTACTGTGTATTTTCTGTCATTTAACCTCTGCAGCCTCCCGTGTCATTACCTCTACAGCACTCAATCAAGTATCTGAGAAGAGAAAAAGTTCCTATGCAGACTGCACCCGCCACCATCCGCTGTGAAATGTAGCTCCAACTGTTACCTCGTCTAAAGCTGGGGATAGGTTAGCCTCTGGCAACGGGGTCTGATGTGAAAGTAAACCGAACCAGCGGTGTCTCAGCCCCCTCCACCCAAATAAAGTACAAATATAAAAAGCGAGCAACCCACTCTCCCTTCTCATCTGCCTCTGCTGTGCAGCACCTCCACCACACCTTCCCACTGTAGCAAGGATGCATAAACGTAGCCGTTTCCCCTCATTAGCGTCGTTGCCTTTCTCCTCTTTGTGTTTCTTTGACTCCCTCTCTCTCTACACCATGTTCATGGCGTCCTCGGTAAGAAAGGAGTGGATGTAGGCGAAGGACGGGCGGAGCTTGCAGTCTCTGTTCCAGCAACTCAACATGAGCTCATAGAGGCCCTGAGGACACACAGCTGGTTTGCTCAGATACACCTGGGAGACAGAGAGAGAGGGGGAAAGGTGTATAAAGGTGGCACCATTTGAATAGTGAGAGCTAACTTACTTGCGTGTTTTAACCCTGACATTTTAATATGCGAAAAAATATACAGAAAGAGAAAATAGGCAAAAAAGAGTGTGTGTGTGTGTGTGTGTGTGTGTGTGTGTGTGTGTGTGTGTGTGTGTGTGTGTGTGTGTGTGTGTGTGTATTTCCGTGTGTTGTACCTGTCTGCCCTGGTCTCTGAAGAACTCCCCGGCGTTGTCGATGACCTGCTCGTCTGTGAGGTTGGAGTACGGCTGCTCTTGACAAACGCTCAGCATCTCCCACAGAGTGACCCCGAATGCCCACACATCACTGGCTGTGGTGAACTTACCCTAAGAGCACACAGAGCACACAGATACACACTTAAATGACTGTCAGCCGTGTTATCAAAGAATAGCAACTGACTGGTAAAGACATTTAAAAGATTTCTCTTAAATATGAAGATATTTATGAATTAGTCGTCTTTTCAGGATTTTGCAGACTTTTCTTTTCCTGCAGTGATCTGTTTATTTTTAAGGTTTACTGTCAATTTTAGTATTTATTATTATCAGATAACTGTGAATTACTATGGCAAATAGAGCAGAGCTGGAACAATTAGTTGATCGTTTCAGTGTTCAGTTCAGTTCAGTTTTGGGGCTGTTATTTCAACAAAGCAAGCAATTAAAAAACGTCAGTTTGGGCTCTGTGAGACTCTGAGGAGCATTTTCATGATATAAGACATTTTAATTGACAAAAAACTAATTGATTGATTGTGAAAATAATAGTTAGATTAGCAGATAATATAAATAATCATTAGTTACAGCACTGAAATAGACACAATGCAAGCAAATTAAGAGAACATTGAACATATGCAACAACATTAAGTGAGAAAACTGAACCAAATACAGAAACGCTGCGAAGTAGAACAGGCAACACCAGAAACTTTCCAGGGGAAACTACAAACCGATGCATGCGCCTGGGGCAGGCTTGTTGATGCCATGGTTTGTGGCTGATGAATTTACTGAGGTCGGCCATCGTGCGTCTTTCGCCGTTTAAGATATTTTCTTTGTTTGCTTGTGTTTTGTCTATTTGCATGTGTTTGTAATTGCAGTGTGTTGAGTTCCACGGGCCTCTGTAGTAAGCTTTAAATGCTCTGCAATACACATCAAGTTGGATTGATTGAGATATTTTCAGAAGGATTAAAAGGGGCTTGACTCATTTCCTCTGAATTTCATGTCTCAGTGAATCCAGACGTTGTATTTACTGCCACACAAAGACTACCACTGTTTACACTAAACATCTTCCTGTTGTTGCATACACAAGAGGAAATCTTCAATAATACAAAGTGAGGAGAAAAACAGAGGGGAAGCTCACGTGAGATGTTAAACAGATTCATCTTAAAGTAGTTGGTACTTTTGATCATGTATGAGGTGTTTTACTATGCAAATTGTACCCACTTCTGTACTACTGTAACTATCAATAGAACAATCACATAGAGTATTGTACTATCACACACCATCAGATGCACAAACCCACATTCCCGTCCTCTCACCATGAGGATGCACTCCCAGGCCATCCAGCGGATCGGCAGCACAGCTCTGCCCTGGATCCTGTAGTAATCTCCAGCATACAAGTTCCGGCTCATGCCAAAGTCGGCTATCTTGATGTGACGCTCGCCGCCCCTATCGTCTTCGCTCTCGCCCCTCTCACCCCCAACCAGACAGTTTCTTGTAGCCAGATCCCGGTGCACGAAGTTGAGGGAGGAGAGAAACTTCATCCCTGACGCAATCTGGCTCGCCATGGAGATGAGGGCCGGGTAACTGTGGGAAAAAGTTGTCAGATGGAGGGGATGATAATTAATCAAAGCTGAGCTGACTGTTTCCATTTATATCTGTGTGTATATTTCATGTTTACCTGATGGTCGGAGTATTGTGTGTCGGCCCTGTCTTGTCCAGAAGCACTCGGTGGGACAGATACTGGTTCAAATCTCCACATTCCATGTACTCAGTGACCATACAGAGGGGATCGCTGCTCACACACACTCCTAGCAGACGGATGATGTTCGGATCCTTCAGGCGAGACAGGATCTTCACCTCTTTCAGGAAATCATTCCTACAGGGGCGAGTATGAGAGTGAAATGCATCAGAGGGTAAAGAAGAGATAAAGCAAGGAATATGGAGCAAAAGATGTTGATTTTAAGTTTCTTCTTCTTCTTCAAATATTAAAGCCTCGTCAGGCAACATTTTCTTGCCACCACTGAAGTGAGAAGGCTGCTGATTCCCCTGTGAATCAGCGGCTCATTCCGCAGCTCTATGTGGCTTTCCACCTCATTGATTTGTTTTCGCTGGTCAATATGTTTGTGCTGCTCGGTCTCTCGGCGATCGCCCATACAAACCTGTGGACAAGCCACTCGGGCACGCGAGCTGATTTAACCTGCCCAGCACAAACAAGGCTGACAGCCAAAGTAAACAAGCAGCTGGTGAGAGTAGGCAAACGTCTAAAAAATTTAACGGAGGTCCAGACATTTTTTCTGAGGAGCTGGGGGACCAAATTGAGGGCGAGAATGTGAGGAGATGTTGTCCTGCTCAGGCTGAAAATGTAAGTCATGTCAGGCAGTTGATTACCAGCTTGCGACCGAACTTCTCAAGGAAATCTATCCAATTTCCTATCTCATATCTCTGGCATGCCCCTCTAAATATACCCATTTATTTATGAAATCCAATGCTGTAGTTCAGTGAATACATTCAAAAGTGGAGAAGAGGAAAGATGCTGTAAAGGCTGAAAGAAAAAAGCGCAGTCGTGTGTGAAGGTACAGACCTGGCGTTCTTGGAGGCGTCTGGGCGCAGTATCTTCACCGCTACCAGGAGAGGGCGACCTTTTCTCACATTGAAGGGGAACTCCAAGTTGGGCAGGTCCTGAGGGCTCTCGATTTCACACAGGTGCACCTTACACCAGAGAAAGGCAGACATTGTTAGAGCACAATCACCCTTCCGCCCACGTCCACACCCACACCCACAAAGCATTTTTCCAGGTCAGTCCTCACCTCTCCGAACTGTCCTTCTCCCAGTTTTTCCTTGAAGATGAGGCACTGGCGCGGCAGCTCCGGCAGCGGGCCGGCGTCGGCCCCTGGGCTCGAGGAGGCCAGGGCAGGCACGGCGTAGGTGTTGTTCCCGCTGACACCCTGCAGGCTCACGATGTCTGCCTCAGCGTAATGAGGGACACTGGGAGGCAGTGGGGGGGACACGGGGGGAGACAGGGAAGGGTAAGGAGGGGAGCCGGGGTAAGGAGGAGGCTCCTCCTGAGTCGGGGGGAAACCCTTCTCCATGTCCATGTCCAAACCACAGGCTGAAGGGAGGAGACAGACAGGGTGGATGAGATGAAGATTTATGCTGGGAGAAGAACCATGTGATTAAAAACAAATTATTTTTGCTTTAAGACAGTCGGTGAGTGAACGAACAAGATGAAATCAAAAATTCAGACAAGTATTAAGACAGCTTGTTATGAAGGGATCGTCTGGTTTCAGGGGGATTTGATTTGATATTAACAGAGGAGAAAAATCTCTGTAAACCACTTCTCACAAACAAAACTTCATAAGGTTCTGCACAGAAAATAAAGCTTATGAGAGAAAAATAAAGCTGATACAATAAAAGACAGGGTGATACCAGATACAGAGATGGATAAAAAAAAACTTGAACCCAATAAAATAGAGGACAAACAGCTTAACTTGATAAGATGGCAAAAAAGCGAACTTGTAAAAGTTTTAGTCATAAAAATGTCTTTACTATATACTACTTATGTCTTTGCTGTTTTGAACGAGTGCAACATAATTTATCATTGTCTGCTTGGTTTTCAAATTCAAGGTTGGGCGCAGCTAAAAGACCTTGGCAAGCTGGGGATCGGCCTCACGCTGCCTATTATGATTTTTCCTGCTTATTTCCTTGATGTCAACTGGATCGTGTAGCCGTCAAAGTCAGGAAAACACGTAACTGAAGTTGTTGTGATGGATGAGCGGACTTTCCAAGAATCTTTGCAGAACACTGCATGGTTTCATTGCTGTTTTTTCCGCTAAAATTCAAGGAACTCCTAAAGTTTCAATTCATCAAAAGTTGTAACAATCTCACACTCAACTTATTCATCTTTCCACAAGGTTCTGACAACGCACATAAGTCAAAACCTTGTCGGGAGTGTGGCTTTCGAATACTAAGTTGTTATAACTTTGTTGGAATCATAATGCTGATGACTGGAAACTTTCCACTACATGTCAATGCATACGCTGCCACAGCCCACGGATGGATGGGATACTGCATTTCAATGCGCCTGTTAATATTTATGCTGTATTATTCATCAAAATACTGAATAAAGTTTGACACCAGGCTTCTCAGTATCCAACAAAGAACTGAACCCTTAACACGTACATTACTTTAGACACATTTCCAGCTTCTACTTATCATTCTGAAGTAATTATTGATTGCACTGTCTGCACCGTCTGCCTATAGATTGGTTCCCTATTAGCCTCACTTTTACTTTGCTAATCGGCCTGCCAGCCGAGACAGATTCTTCCTGCAAAAATTACAGCACAAAGGAAAGTGCGTCTGTAATGGCGGAGGCAAAATAGGCGAAGAGGGAGGCTGATAGAAACCGAAGTAAAACAAGAGTAAACAGACGCCCTCACTCGATGGAGAGCGCTCCTGTGTTGTGTCAAAGTCTGTTACCCTGTTGATACACAACCAGGACTCGAGATGATTAATTCTTTCTAACAGATCAGAAAGGAACAAAACCTGCCTACACATTAACACAACAAAGTGCTTTCCTCTGCAATAGCACTGACATCAGAGTTATAGGTCTAAGCTAAGCTCACTGTCGAACACAGAGACAATAATACTACAGGTCTACAGCCATACGAGGGGCTGCAGCTAGATTAGGTCT
The DNA here is from genome assembly GCA_963678695.2 of Diplodus puntazzo. Taxonomy (NCBI): domain Eukaryota; kingdom Metazoa; phylum Chordata; class Actinopteri; order Spariformes; family Sparidae; genus Diplodus; species Diplodus puntazzo. The sequence continues at coordinate 12,481,710 of OZ023160.1, forward strand.
GTCCAAAGTGGGGCCAGCTGCATTAAATTAAAGGAAAAAACAGGCTTGTATAGGTAACAGAGAGGCGAGAAAGGGCTCATTTATCCGCTCACATATGGCCAATAAAAAAGTGATTAACACATGTAAATTGCTACTTATTGTTCTGCAGAGCCCCTTTGAGAGAAAGTTAAAATTGATGTTCATGCCATTTCATTTATGTGCACTTCAAAATATCCTTAGTTATAAACTGTTTAAATAATCTGAGCACGGCAGCAGACTGCCACTTTGTGCACGAAGTCCATTCAGGGAACTTGAGATTGTCGTGCCAATTTACAGCTTAATGAGACAATAAAATATGTGTGTCCATTTTCCCTGCGGTCCCTCATTCACTTGCAGTTTTGGCCCTCAAGGAGAAAAAAGTTTGGACAACCCTGACCTCGACACAGCAGCGCTCTGAGGTAAATGCTGATATATCAGAAAGCTAGCATCCTCACATCTGGACGTTTTCATGGTTTTGCTAAACAGGTTAAACAGGTATACTGTTCATTAGGTGGAAACCGCCTAAGTTTATCATTTTGACATTTGCTAATTAGCAGCACTAAAGACAAAGTCCATCCATGGAAGAAGAATACAAATGTTGTTAGCATTGCAGGTATTTTATTAGAAGTCAGAGTCTAAATCCGAATCTTACTACTCTGTAATGATCATTTCTTTACAAAATTTCGTGTCAACCCATCAAACTGTCAAAATACTTCAGTCGAGAAGAAAACGAAGGACATAGAGAAAGACATGAGCATCAATAGAGCCACGGATAAACAAATAGATCTGCATTTTCCAGTCTGGTAAGAAAAAATTTTACAATTCCCCAATACCAAGCTGTCCCTTCACACAAAGCATGAGTCATGTTGAGTGGTGAGTGAATGAGAGTGACTAATAATGTGAGTAACAGGAGGGATGATGAAGGTCAGACACATGCAAAATAGACTCATCACATCTCTGGTGTGAGAGCAGCACTAATGCCCCAAACCCTGAATAGACTGGATAGTGAGGGATGGGCCTCTCCTGACTGTGTCGGCCCAGTCTGAGGTCTCTTACCCTGGGGCACATTGAGGCTCTTTTCCTGAGCCTGAGCGGTGCTGGGGACGACTCGGGGTCTCGAGCCTTTTCTGTGATCTGACAGGAGCAGGTGATAGGCTGGGTTGTTTAACAGCAAGGCTGGGAGGGTACACACACATGAACACACAAACACGCACAGGACGAGGCGGGGCACACGCACGAACCAGGATATGGATCATACAGATGGTACAAAGTGGAAGGTGACACAAAATACACACACACGCACAGTGAAACACAATAAACCATTAGCATGACACCGTTAGCATATCCATTATGGAACAAGGGAAGGAGGAGGGGTTGCAGTGACACATGGAGAAGAGGAACAGAGGAGCATAGCAAGAACAGGCAAAGTTAACACAACCAAACATAACAGAAATAAAACAATGGATGAAATAATGTTTCTGTTACTCATGTTATTTCAAACTCACACAGGCGCCTAGTAAAAAAAAAAGGCATGCAGACCTCCTGTGGTGCAATGCAAGTGAAGGAATGCTTGGTCCCTCTTTATTCCTCTCTTTCTCCTCCCTCTTTTCTTTTTCTTCCCTTTTCTCAGAACAATAGCTCTTTTGTGCCCCCTCTGCGCTGTGCATCTTCATGAAGGCAGTTTTCCTCGCGGGGTGTTTGGTTTGATTTACTTTTGTTTGGTGTGGTGAAATACATTGTAATACCAGTGTTTTATATGATATGCACGCCACATTGTTTCCTTCTGCTTCTCTGTTTCCCCCCCTCGGTAAATGAGTTCGAGCTTATTGGTTCGATCAACAAACGGAGGCTGCAGAGGCATGAACGCAGGCACGCAAAGCACAGCAGTCTGCATAAACCACACGTATGTATGCAGACATATGCATTCCGTACATAGGGAACGCTGCATTGCTTACATTTTCCACTGAACCCATGCCATTGTTTGTGGTTGACCGTTGATCAATCCCTGTCATCATCTATTTAGCATGTGGCATATTTTTCTCCATCTTAGCATGCTGTATGTCTCACTATTCATGTTCTTTGTCACGCTACGAAGTTAAATATGATTTACTACTTGGACTGAAACGCTCAGCTACAACAGAAATCACTGATCCTATCACATACGTATATATATAAAGGCAAACTGTGTGCTCATACACTTGTGTTGATGAATTACCTGTGCTGTCTCTGTGATCCCTTGGCCGTAGCAGAGCACTGGGCTCCTGGTACTCTCCCTCTCCCTCTCTGTCATGGTCGCGGTCGTCGGGGAAGGTGTGGATGCGCTGGTAGCGGCTGGAGTAGCTGTGTGTGTTGTTGATGACCACGTTGTCCGAGGGGACTGATAGGTGAACCCGCAGCTCATCACTGGACAGACTACCCTGGGCCTGGGAGAGCAGAGGACTCATTTGTAGGTAATAAAGCTCAGTTGGTAATTCGGTACATCTAGCTAATACTAATGCATTCTCGCACAATTGTTCCTGCAACAAGTTCGCCCTTCATGAAGATGAAAGAGTTTGATGGAATTGTTTTAGAGAGACTTTGATTTAATCAATTGATTGAATGTTTATCTAATATAATGTCCCCATTTTTCATCAATAATATTGTTGGCTTTTTTGTGCGTTAGTTATCGATAGGACAGCTGAAGATATGACAGGAAAAACAGATGGGGACTCAACTTTTGTACATGGGGTGCACACTACCTGGTGTGCTATGGGGCGCCATGTCCAACCCTAGATACCAAGTTAATAGATTGATGCTGATGGATAAAAACATTACAAAGGTATAAAACACTCAAATGGGACGTGAAATACTTGGGCCCGCTAAAGAAAAATATATGTGTGGGAAACACTGCTGTACACTTAATGTGTTACATGTATTAGGAGACAGTCTAGGTTTAAGGTGTCCTGTAGGCGACCCATACACCTTTCTGACCAAAATGAACCAAGTGCCAGTTCTGGGCGGGTGCTCATGCTGATTCAAAGTTGGAACAAATGCGAAGTGGATTGTTTGAATCCTTAAAGCAGATGGTGGAAACTGCCTCTAATCTTTGAACAATTGGAGGTAAATGTAAAAGGATCCCCACAAAACATCCAGATGGAGATACAGTGGTATGCTGCCAAAGGACAGGCAGGCTGAGAGGCAGTTGTTGTATCAGCCTGTTATCAATCATTTCAACTTGGTTCGGAGAGATGGCTTAGCCCACACAAGAAAACATTTTCTCACTTAGGGTCATTCTGTAGAAAGTAGCTGGCATTGTTCCTGGAAAAGTAAGTGAATAGATAAGGAGCTTCCAAAGCCTTTGAGCCACACGAACATGATGTAATTTACCTCAATTGTACCAGGGTGGTAACAGACATCAAGCAGAGACAGATGTTTCAGAGGTTTGGCTTATAAAACCGAGACTGCATCGGCGAACTGAACCTTTACGGCTGCTGATGTGAACACAAGAAAACCTGCAGGTTGTGTCCGGTGTTAAATGTTTTACTGTCTCGACTTAATTATGAGTTGTTTGCACTATTCAAACATGTCAGAAAAAGGATGAGACATGTTGACCAGCGTTTCCAAAAGCTCGAGAGAACGTCCCTGAATATCTTGTTCTGTTTACAACTCAAAGAGGAGTCAAGAAAATATTGACAAGCTTCGTTGCCTCCAGCACTTACAAAATGCTGTAGCTCAGCTCTCAACCGGTTCCAAAAAACTACTCATTTACTCCCACTTTAGCTTCTTTACATTGGGTACCCATGTGTTTTTAGAATTGACTTCAAAACCCTTTCATCACTTTTAAAGGCCTGTCTAGATTGGCACATCTTCACATCTTTGAGCTGCTCTCTCCTTATGGCCGAGCGCGCTGTCTGAGATCATCAAGAGAAACTCTTTTATCTGCTGAATTGATGTCTCAATTCAAATCACTCCTCAAAACACACATGTATAAAGCTGCTTTAACCACTGACTTTGATTCCTTTGTATTGCCCAGGTTTTTCTTATTTTTACTTATTATAAATTCTATTGTCTTGAAATTCATATTTGCCACTGTAATACCTGTGGTTCCTCGTGACTCTTTCATTGTTTGCTATAAAAAAAATGCTTAAACATGCTGTATAAATAAAGTTATGATTATTAAACAAATCAATTACTCTATTAATCCTGAAGCTCTCCTGCACATACGAATGGCTGCTTTTTAATGAAACTCAGTCATCACACGTGGCATTTATTTTCGACTCACCTTGCCCAGAATCTTTTTCCAGTACTGCCTCCACAGGATGACAGCTATCACGGCCAGCAGCAGCAGGATGATGCCCACCAGGCAGCCGATCAGAATAGCTGTATTACTGCTATCATCTTTGACTACGGGAACCCCCGCCCTCGGAGTGTTCGCGTTAAATTCTGGATCTGGACGAGGAGGATACAGGAGGAAATATCAGGTGTCTGCACGCTTCATATGTCTGAAACCTGCTGTTGCATCTTTATGGATGTGATGTCCACTTATCCACCGCCGTCTGTTTTTCTCTGTGTGTTTGTGTGCTTGCATGAGTTAATGCACTGTGTCGGAGAGCGTTGGCTCCGTCAGCGCAGTCAAGCACTAGCTGGGGTCACACACCAACTTAGTTTCATCAGGCTTACTTAACATCTGATGGGGATTGTCTGTTTGAGTATGCATCCGGTATACCCACTCGCACCACAGGGCTTCTCAGAGAACAGAATGTGAATGCTGTCTCGCTTCTCGACAGCTTTGTAGTTGACTATTAATCTGCACCATCCAGCTATTTTTTTTTTCCTCCTTTGAAGGTCAAATGTGGCATGTTATTTAAATGAGGGATGAAACTCAACGAACTTCCCAAGTAGTGTAAAGTCTGCTCATAAAAAAAAAAAGAAACTCTTAAAACCACTTTAAAGGAATACGTGATGTCTTGGAACAAATAGCTCCATTAAAAACAGGCACACACACCATATGTAATGCTTCTATGTGTATACACCACATACACCTGCAGACGCACACTGTCACACACAGCCAAAGATTGACACACCACATTGTCACAACAGAAAACAAGCCCCCCCAAACTCCCCTCTGTCAGTTCAACACCATGCGGGTAATAAATAAACCCAAACAAAGCCGTTCAACCACAGCCAGTGACAAGGACAAAGCAGCATACACGCCACAGAAAACCATTTCCAGCTTTTTAAAAGGCCTGTTATTGTTTAACCGAGTAGAGCAGAGCCAGTTTCCCCAGAAAAAAAACATGCAGTTTGTGAGACCGCAGGAAGCCAAGTTGTTTTTGTACATAAATATAACGTACTATAGCTCTGTTAGTGTTTTTCCTACAGCTGTATATCCTCAAACCCAGGGGACAGAGCCCAATGCCAAAGCCTGCCCCTTAAATCCCTCCTCAATTATTCTCCATACCCTCAACTGAGCGGTGGGACAGTTTTAAGATGCTGGAGGAGGGCCAGAGCAGATGGAGCTAGCTCCCCGTCCCTCGCTTTATGTCTCTCTCTCTGTCTATTCTTTATTTTCTTGTTCTCGCTCACCTGACAGCGTCCAGTTACCAGTGGTGTCCGTCATGAAGGAGGTGGTGGTGATGGGGGGTTCTGGAGGAGCGAGGGATGGACAAAGGAGGAATGTGTGAGAAGAGAGGAAGACTCAGAAGTGGGTGATGAAAAGAGAGGAAAGCATGGAGAGCAGGATTCTGGCTCATTTTGGCTTTTCATTCATCAAAATGAAAACGGCCAAAACTTCACACCTTCACAACTTTTTTGAAAGCCACCCACACTGTAAATAAAGCCAAAGGGATGTCTGCCTTCACTCAAATATAATAGAAGTGGATGGCAGCCAGCTTGGGGAGCTCAAAAAAGTACAGTTGAAAAACTCAACAGCAGTGTCTATTTTCAGAAATCATACTAAAGATAATCCATCCAGGACGGCATCAACATTCACATCCCTTTCTGTCAAAAGCACGAGCCTCTTGTCCACGAGAAGTAGTAGTAGTAGGGGTTTCATGATTCTCCAAATCCACTACTGGATTTGACTTTTGATTTAAAACATTTTTTTTAGCACCGACGGCTTCGCCATTGTCAGACTTTTAAGCCTGAACAACTGTCATTTACAATTGTTATATGGTGCACTTGAACCCACCGTGAAGTCCCTCTGAGTGTGTCAAACTCTTACACAGAGAGACAGCAGAGGAGAGAAGCAGATATGAAACTACAGAGATAAATCTGCAGAGATAAACAACACCATAACAGCAGAGTGTTTCATAAATGACCTGCAGTACAAACTGTCAGACTGTCATGAATAGATGCACGTTCCTGAAGCTGAAGTAAAATAGTTCCCTGATGAAACTGCTAACGAGAAGGTCTGCGGAATATCTTGAGTAACTGGGTCATGATTTCTGGAAAGAGACGCTGCTGTTAAGTTTTTTGAATGTATTATTTTGGGTGCCATCTAATGCCACTATGTTCGAGAGAAAGCAGATGCCTCACAATCTCGACAGGTCACTCCACCACAACCTGAATTGATAAAACAGCACTACAGGAAAGTGGAAAACTTGTACTTTCACTTCGGGATGAACCGTCCCTTTTAGAATAATACATTAAAAAATGACCTTTAATGTTAAGTCAGATTTCTCCCGCCCTTAAAGTGAAATGAAATCCCCGAGATAAGAGTTGACTTAGGTGCAGCACATTTTGGCTCAAATCCAGAGGCTTTCAGCTCTTGTGATAAAGAGGGAGGCTCGTCAGACGCGGGCCTCCTTTGGCGCTGCCCGACTTCAGCTCTCCCTGTGACACATCGCTTAGACACACTGCCGACATGCTCGCGCTCATCTCAACTGGAGGGTGAGAAACGAGCGCCTGTGACGGGAGGCGATGAGAGCGAGATAAGGGGAGTTAGAGAGAGCAGTAAGGACAGGCAGGTGAAGTGGCACGGTTGGTGGAAAGAAAGATTCGAGAAGATGTGAGGGGGAAGAGGAGGAGGATGAAGACGAAGAGGAGCTGAAGGAGGACTCACCAGGAGGACCGGGGGTGGTGTTGGAGGAGCTGCGGTTCGAAGTGGGAGAGGAGGAGATTTCGTAAACGGGAGGAAGAGTGGTATTGGTGTCAGGAATCCCGGGACGATTAGGACCCAATGAATCATTGTCTGTGACATCCTCCTCATACGGCTCTGGATGAGGAGAAAAGGGGTAAAGGGAGGAGGAGACGATTTAATGGAAATGCCTCAAGTTTTACACGTTGAAGCAGTTTTCGATATGGTACAACACACCATCTGGTGTCATCAGCTGTTGGGAAAACAGTGGTTGTGGTTACAGCTGGATGTGTTTCTAGACAAACATTCATCTCAGGAGATTTTGTTAATTACGTTGTTTTTGACAGGGAGCTGAGCCATTCCTTGATTATGTATTGATAAAGCGTTACTGTATCGGCCAGTTAAAGATAAAATCTGTAAAATTGCTGTGTTAAAACGTTCACAAACGACTAGACTGGTTGAGTTGTGTACTAACATTAACACAAATGTCCTTTATCTAGTCAAGGTAATGCTGCGTTCCATTCGATCGCCTGCCAATTCAGCGTCTGGGAGAAAGTCTGATGATATGTCAGAGAGTGAGGGAGGAAGTTGCGAACGTGACTTAACGTAAAGTGAAAAAGACGTTATCTCATTAACCCATTTGTGGCCATTTCTGGGCAGAACGATTTTCATCTGCAGTTGTGGTTGATCAAAAATACAACAACTCCCATGATCCCACACTACTTCATGACGTCTAATTAATGTGTTTCATTGTTTTCATTGAAAGATCCCCTTCAGCAGAAATTACATCATGTGTTTTTTCCGCCTAGTTAACTGTCCAACTAACCATCTATGTTTAGTTTAAAACCTGTCAACATTTCTATGTCGTGGTGTGTTTAACAGTATCATCAGCTGCTGGGTAGCTCGCTAACAGTTTGTCACCCATGTTGATGGATGAGTCAACGCAACTGTCTGGAAAGATCGTCCACGCTTCTGTCGCCAGAGGACCAAAACAGGAACATTAGGCTGAAATTTATGTCGACTCCAGTATCCAGACCGCCAGGGACAGCACCTCGAAGCAGACCAGTTTGGTGCAACAGCCTGGCGCGAGTCCAGCCACTGGAAATGCCAGACCACAGTTGGGTCAAGTAATTTTAGCTACCTGGGTAGGGTGTGATTACGGAGCACTTTGCTGATTCTTATCACGCCACAGCTGACAGTGTTTCTGATTAGAAAGGACAGTTTAATTAGTCACAGCAATCTCAGCTGGAGAGCAGCGGGGGCACCTCTATCTGACTTCCAATCAGATAGGCATAAATCCTATCGTCACATGAGATATCGCAACCACCTTTTCTATTTGTGATTTATGATTCCGATAAATGCTAAAATAAACAAGGAGTGTATAAGGAATAACTGATACAGCATCTACTTTCACGACAGGTCTATTTATTCATGGAATGCCAAGTTCAACCTTTCGCTAGCTGAGGTGGAAAGTACGCCTTCTTATGTTTGAGCACAGCATGAATTTTCAGTTGAATTGCTGCCAGGGATGGGACAAGGGATCCTGGACTTTAAAAAATACCCATACCTTAAATCAATTGAAAGCAAATGTCAAGGACGAAAACTTAATTCCAAATGTCTGTTGCCTAAGGTCTGGAAAATAATCTTGCTCATTAGATTTCGGAGTGTTACTTCATTTGACTTTAAAGTGAAACTCTCGCCAAAAAGCAACCAAGGCTTTATTTGTGATTGAATACGAGTCAAACCTTCGTGTAAATGCATAATTACGATGAAAGAGGCACTTTTAAGATTGACCATAGTTTCCTTTTCGGGCAAGCCAATTTCCAGTGAAGTGCAGGGGCACTCTGCTTATGCTCTTATGCCGGAGATCCAGCTCCTACGGTGAGTCGTTCAAAAACTTTCTTTTTAGGAAACTCTGCGTACACAAACAATGTTCTCAATGCTCGTGTTCATGAGTAGAGACCCTGGTGATACTACGAGCAAACTTTCATGTTGTGTCGAGCCTTCTTAGTGTTTTAAAAATAGTCATTCTGATGCTAGCATAAGAGTGCCCCTGCACTCCATTGAAAATTAGCTTGCCCGAAAACGAAACTACAGTAAATGTGTGTGTGTGTAAAAGTGCCTCTTTCGTCGTAATTATGCATTTACACGAAGGTTTGACTCATATTCAATCACAAATAAAGCTTAGGTTGCTTTTTGGCGAGAGTTTCACTTAAACTCTGAGTATTCAATGTCAAGGTGTTTTCCTGTACGTTTAATCACTTCCTCTGCCCTCACTTCTGAATGCTGTTTGAAAAAAATGAAACAGATATGAAAGTTAGAAATAGAAAAGATGCATGAGTGTAAGTAAGGGATTATGAACGTCTAGCTGTCCATTATCGGGAATCAATTGACGATGTGGAGGCCAACGTGTTGGACAGTTGCCTTCGTAAAGAGCATTATTCCATTTATACTATGGTCACTTGCCAAAGGAAAAACATTAAGACCATTTGTGTGTATTTTTTCATGTTTTTGGCGACGCCTGAGAGTTTGACTAATTCCTGAAATTAGAGATAAACTAGTCCGCTCAGCTCACAGAGTGCTGAAGTCACGTCCCTTCCTGTGGACATGAGACCTTATCTCTGAAGAATATTGTAGACAAATACATCTTAAATCCCATTTGAAATGTGCCATAGTATTTATGAATAAAAAATCATCGAGTTTTGTTGTTAAACCGATCAGTGAACTACATCGACTCGCTCAACATACGTCACCAACACCAACATGGTTGCCACCTTGGCAAAGAAAAGATCCTAAAAAGGTAATAAATCTGGTCATATTGACAACTGCAGTTATGTGAAAGGACAGTTTGTGGTGACCGTTCACTGTCGGCCGTGTAGGCTTTGTTACAAAGTATTTTCACAGTCTTATATTTCACTAGTTTTATGATAAACTGCTACTTTCTCAAGTCTCATGTGTAATTCATGTCATAATTCAGACGGGATCAAACAACCGTCTCTCTCTCTCCACTCACGATCATAAATCATTTTTCAGAAATAAGGTCAACTGGCAGGGACATGACTTCAGCTCTCTAAAGCAAAAGTGAATTGACACCCTCTAGCCAATCAGAGTCGAGTATTCACCCAGACCATTGTGAGAAATAATAATAGACACAAAGAAGTCGAAGAAGAATGCTGGTCGTGTTTTAAGCCACAGCACAACAATCTTTTTCAAGTAGCTCTTGTCCTGTTGCTGTGGTCTATATTTAGCTATTGTTTGGGTGAAGCCAGATCTCTGCTGTACCTCCAGGACAGGGCCAAACATAGTTGCCAGGATTTGTGTGACGCAAGTGCAAAGCCTCTATGGAAGAAATACTGCCTGTCAGAAAGACATACTGTAACTCACATAGGGAATAAAAAATTGATGACTGCAATTCTTTCCTACCAGAGAGGAAAGATATCTCGCTGATGAGCAGCCAGCGGTCAGCAAAGTAGAATTTGCAGCGGAGGATCTGAGCCGGCCGGCCGCCCAGTGGGAGGGAGATGGGTCGGGAGGAGGGGTCCTTTAGATCCTCGAGGGGCACGGGCAGAGTGAGAGGGGAGGACCAGGGCTGGAGGATGCCGGGCTTGAAGAGACACTCCACCTTGTTGAATACTCGCACTCCCTGGGTGTGACGGTTGTTACTGTGCACCTGGAGGAAGGAGACAAGTAGGAAGAGATGCAAGACAAATCCTTCAACCATGCACGGATTTGAATTAGCTCAACTTTTGTGCAAACGTTCAAAAAACTAAATTAGGGACGTAATCATTAATTATTCATGGGGAGACAGGAGGAGATTCAATTAACACACAAAATTAATGACACGTTCTCATCATGTTCGGCCGTAATTGCTTTGGCACGACTTGAAGCTGGTGGGGGACTGCAAATGAACAAAACTAGAACACTGGGAGGCAGAAGAAAAGACAGAGGAAAAGGGGCGTCTACGCAAGAAGGAAGATGGAGGAGAGCGGAAGATATGTCGTCTCTGTTTTTACAAGCATGGAAAGGCCACAGAGAGAAGAATCCATTAAAGCTGATCTAATATATGAGGCGGCGTTGTGGCTGGAAGGCGGCAGAGGAGGCTCGGTGTGAAGAGAGACGGAGAGGGAAGATGGAGGGTGTTTAAATGAGAGAACTAGAGGTCAGACTTATAGATCTGAGAGATAGAAAATTAAGGAGGAGATTTTTCTCTCCGAGAGAGAAGGGCCGCTCCGACAGGTTAGCTATTAACCTCACACTTACTGCGACGCCAGCCACTCTAACCTAATCCACATGTTAATGCGCACACACGGGATGCAGGAAGAACAGCTGCGCCAGATGCTGAGTACGTGTAACTGACTCTGATGGGAGGTGGAGGTATGTACTGTATGTTGGTGGTAGTGGCGGGGGCCTAATAAGTCAACAGAGCTGAGGTAACTCACTACTCCTGGAGGGAATACAGCTCCGATGACCTGCACAAAGCTTAATTTAAAAGCATAACACTGCATTCATTATGCTTTGCTTGTTTCATCATAAATCTAACCTACATTATGTCTTCCCTCTGATCTTTTCTGTTTGGTTTCCTGCGTCTTCCACATGAGCTCACAAAGGAAATGTTTTCCACAAATTCCCAAAGGACAGAGCTGGAGCTTTACAAAGACGGATCAGACTGTCTCCAGTCTGTTAAAGGTCTTGTAGGAAGTGCAGGTTACGACTGACAAAGGGTCAAAGTGCAGATTTCCCTGTGGGAGAGTGATTAGGTGCAGGTTAAGGCACTACAGAGACGAGTCGCAGCAGAATTAGGTTCAGGTTCCCACTCCTTATTTATCTGACCCGTGTGTCTGACACATCCGCTCTGCCAGGCCAGCATAACGGTGTGTGTCAGCTGAGGTGAGTGAGGGAAAACCACTGGGGAAAAGGGCAGGAAAACAGGATAAGCCTTGGAAAAACACTTGGAATACCGCTGGGAGAGGTTTTAAAAGGTAACTGAGAAACACTAGAATAACAATGAACATGTGAAGAAAAAAAACGACAGAAAATGTGGATCTGAGTCAAAACCAGAGCGCTTGGAGATTACTTGTCACTTATAACTCTGGCTGGGGATTCATACTGTTTAATATGCACATGTATAGGGTGAATCCCGCCCAAACCGACATTCCAGCCCGCGTCCAATAAGAAAACACAGTTATAACTCACACTGGGTTGCTTCATATTATCGTTTCCCCACCCGTTGCTCCAAAAGCTAACCCCAGAAACCACACAGACGCACAAACAGACTCTGATGCAACTCAGTGGCACCCGGAGAGCCGAGCGCAGACGCACTGTCCCATGATAAACAATGGCACATTAAAACTAATTAAATGGCTGCAGAGCTATTCCAGTCAAAACGCAGCTTTCTGGTGAGACGGCAGATTAAATATGTTATTACACACAAACATAACTCTGCTGGGGCTTGTTATGGAGGTCGCACTGGCTGGAGCTGCAGGAATTTTCTAAGGAGTTTCATCGGATCTGCCTAATGTCCTGCCATAATCACAATGGCATGCTTGTGATTGCTGCTTCATGAGACAATTAATTAACCAAATAATGTTATAAACAAATAGTAGATTGTCTGCATACGGGAACAATTTACAGAGTGTCCTCATTTTAAAACATCCGGGAGTTACAAAAGTTAAATAAAAATCTCTTTTACTTCTTCATTATGCAGATTTATGCATCAAGGTGCTCCAAATTCTAATTAAAATCATCTCTCCTAAAAGCGTAACAAGTGGCTTATCGAGGAAAGTTTGTGTTGTGTTCATTTTAGATTAGTTTTTTGCACTTTTGCCTCCACTGGATAGTTGAGCATTAAGATACATGCAGGGGAAATCTGAGAGAGAGGGGTGTGACATGTAAGGTCCTCATCTGGAATTGAATGAGCACCGATAAAGAAGGTAAACTATGCGTCTAAACCACAAAGCCACAAGGACAAACAAAGACATTCCACTGGGATAACAGAGTCGTGCCTGACAGCCTGACTTTCATTTACACAAAATAACACAAGAACGACAATACACTGCCATCAGATCTGATGTAGGCGATGAGAAACTGAACGCGCATAAAAATGTCTTTGGATTCAGTATAATCTCTGGTGTGTGGATAGACTGAGCTGCAGCGCCTCATAATTCACATATTTCAGAAGGATGGCCTCCCTGAAGACACACACCGGGAATTGTTTAGCTTTTAGCCTCGATGACATCTCTGATTTACAGGCAGCTCCAGGCTGTCTGAGATCCAGTGGGATAGCAATGTCCTGCATAACCCTCTCCCACAATCGACACAGCTGCCTACCTGCATGTTGTGGAAGACGCGTGGCTTCTCAAAGTGGAACTCGATATCCACGCTGCCTTGCCCAAGGGCTTCCCGGCTCCAGCCGAGGTAGTCGTACCCAGGCCACACCCTTAGCTCCTTTGTTTGGATGAAGTCGTCTCCTCCCAGGACGCCATCGCACAGCTGACCCAGGCCTCCAAACTGCATCCTGCACACACACACAAACAAAGCACTGCATGGGTTAAAGGATGAGTTCACCCAATGATGAAAATTCAACTGTTGTCTACTCTGCCCCATGCCAACTGTACGGCAGGTGAACATTCGTAGTCGCAAAAGCATTTTTGAAGCTTCACAGCAAAACAGTTAAGCGTTGCAGCGTTGCAACAACTACAGAAAATTGCTCCATACAGGTTTTCTGACATTATCCAAGTCTCTCGAAGCCCGGCGAGAACAAAAACATTTGATAAGATGATGCATGGTAGAGCATGTGCAACTACTTCAGACTGGGTGCATACTAACTCTTTTAGCTTAGCAGCTACAGTTAAGGTTTCAGAATTAAAAAGGTTGTTAATGGTGTTTCTCCAAAGTCATTTGGGATCCCAGAGCCTCCGAAGACTCTGATTGGTTGCAATATTGAGCAATTTCAAGTCCCCATCTATTTTAGTTTTTCAGAATCCTGCAATGCTGTTTTGCTGTCAAGCTCCAAAAATTGTTTGTGGAATACAAAACTTTACCTGACTTTCAGCCGGCATGAGGGTGAGAGATAATGACTGAATTTTAATTTTTTTGGGTGAACTTATCCTTTAACATGTCGCTCTGTGCCGAGATGATGAGATGCTGAACGCTGTGGACTGCTCTGGGCTTTCTACCTACAAATGTATTCACGCGCTGGCATACAGAGACGCATAAATAAGCTGATATACATAAATACACATTCAAACATGCTTTTTCCTCTTCCTCTCCCTGACATACAAACACACACCTCGACAGGAACAAAGCAACACAACAGGGTCACCAAACAGGCCCCCTCAATCCCAGCCTGAGTCTCTCCCTCACGAACACACACATCTGCCACAAACACGTCTGGATTACATCAAAAGTGTTAGCTCACCCGCTAGCAAAACATTTCAGCCCCATTAACCACAATGTGGACTCCCCCCAGTTCTTAGTTCACCCCTCCTTTGCTCCCTGCCAAAACATTATGGTCAGGAAACACGCCTCAAATCCCAGAGCGGCTAAGAGAAATAATGTTATTCCCTTTCGATTAGGCGGACACCAGAATAATCCTTCAAGAAAGGGATTTGGCAGCGCCTCAGTACTAACAGATGTGATGAGAGCCGTGGAGAAGCTGTTGGTATTCCATTGATCGAGGCACATTTCACTCCACATTGTTGACCGTTAACGCCTGTGAATCTCTATCCTGATCACATTTGAGGAGGCAGTATTGCAATTTGCAGGCAAGGCCGCATGAAAACAAAATCCAGGGGAGCAGTTTATTGCAATGTATGGAGATGAGATGCTTGCTCATAAATAAAAATGAAAATGGTAAAAATGGATGGGCTGAATATCTTACCCTTGCTCTGTGCTGCCATCGTATGTGGAGTCGTTCAGATAGACGGGCATGCCAGGCAGCTGCATGACGTTACCAACTGGAGCTGTGTAGGCCTTCAACCCATCTGAGTGACAGGAACAAATATTCAGCATTAGTGGTGCATTTGTTGAAACGAAACATCTCTTCAAATCTTTTTGTGCTCAAATCAAGAGACAGGCAGCCACAAGCTGCATGTGAAACATTGTATTCTCGTCATGAGCAGCTACATATTTACTGAGCCAACTTTCAACAGTAATCACTGCCGCGGGGAAACGGCTACAGATGTTTTTTTTAGGTAGTAAAACAAACGAAGAGGTCTGCCGCTCAGGCCCCAGTCGCCATTAACCGGTGAAACTCAAGCCTCTCTGCAGCTAATCAGCCCGATCACCGAGAACAGGGGTGACGTCAGCAACGCGGACTACAGCTCGCCGCTCTGCCACCTACAATAAACAATGTTCCATGTAGGATTTACAGTATGCATGCAATATGCTCTGTTTGCACGTAAATGAGTGCCTTTGGATGTATGTTTAATGTACACGTGTAAGAGTGCATGAAGGTCAAGCGGATCCAGCATAAAACAATAAACACAGGAGAGACACTGTCGTAATATATCCAATTCGGGATCAGACGAGAGGCCGAATGTGCGTAAATCCTTTCATACTGAAGACTCTGTATTATCTGTGGATTGTGCACAAACGGACTTCCTTGCGAGAATCCACATCAGAGCATATTTTAGAAAGATGGTGTCCCCGAAGTCACAGACTAGGAACCGGCGCTTTAAGCCTCGGTGACAGCTCTGATTTAAAGGCAGCTTGATGCTCTCTGAGGGTGGTGGATGGGGCAGGGGAGGAGGTGAGCCGGTCATAAAGTCAGTGTTGTGCTTCAGGAAACAAGCAGACCAACACCATTTATCACTGTGTGGCTTCTTTTATCAGGGAAAACCCCCGACTGCAGCCGTAAAATTTGATGCAATGCCTCCCATCACTTTGGGGGAAGTATGGAGAAAGTATGCACGTCTAACATTTACCATCGAACAAATCCCTTTTTTCATCTGATAGAGGAGTAAATACAGGATAAAGTGAAGTCAGTCACCTTCACCGTCTGAAAAGCTATCTGATTTATAAAAGTGGGCATGCTTCAGAATAAAAAGACAGAATGAATACCTGAGTAGCCACAAAATCGTCTCTGTCTCGCCTCCGCACAAACGCTTACCGTTCCATAAACAACCGTAGAGCTCCACGCGAAGGCAGACGCTCATCACCCGGTCAGCCATGGGGTAGAAGCGCACCATGCGGGCCACAATGGGAGGGCCCAGGTCTTTCAGCACAACGTCATAGGTGTTCTCGTTCCCTGACACCACCTGTGGGAAGAAGTATCAATTCAAGTATTCAATCATCCAGCACATCAGTCATCTCCCCTGTCATCTGTTGACTTGAACAAATCTGGCCTGAAGGCTTTGACTTATCATTCAGTTTCTGTCTTCATCCTGTGAATTTCACTGGAGCTAAAATGAACCAACTGAACTTTTTATTTAAAACACACAGCTGGGAAGAGAAGGATCCATTTTAGAGCAAGAGCCTCGGGCACAGTTTTTGTGTGGGCTGCCTTAACCTGAGGATTTACATTAGCTTGCAAATTCTGAATTTGTTCTAAATGTATTTGTTGTGCAGCACCTGAAAAGGAAAAAGAGTAAGATTCATTCCCTCAACCATTGGCTGTTTGAGGGAATGACTAAATTCCCATGCTATCAAAGTACACACTGAAAAAAACACACTGCAGAATGTATCACCACAGAAAATATTGGACATTTACCAGGCACAATACGAGGAGGCTGCCTTTATCTGCACAAGGTAAGCCATTCATTGTATAGTGTTGAAGTCTCAGGCAGTGAAGGCTGCTTTTGGCTGAATAGTGAAGTTTAGCGGGCAAGATGCCAAACGCCTCCACTGCCCAATAAATAATAAATAAATCAAATGCAGATGAATTATACAGCCCATCAAGATGACATTCATTTTAAACTTCCACAGGATATTGGGCTCTTTCCCATCAATAACAGAGAGTCAACCTCTACAGTATGTTCCTTGTGTTGTGTCCTTACTTAAAGACATTCAAACTGTGACTTTACTTTATTTGTGAACATGTGAACGAGACAATGGGCTCCAGCTCTGTTGTAATTAACAAAACAAGAACACCCTGCTTACTTCCTGGCCCCAGCGGTCCTTCCAGGTGATCCATTTCACTCCGTCTCGAGAATAGCGGAGCCGATAACTGCGAGCAAACTCCTGGCCATGTCCATCGGCATGACGACCCTGGGTACCGACCAGAGCCAGGAAGTGAAGTTTGTGCAGGTCTACCTGCAGGAGACAGGAAATACATTAGGAAACTCAGATTGACATACAAATAAATTATCTTTCAGTTAAATAAGATGCTACAGCCAGCCAGACAGCCATATATATAAATATATATTTATATACACACACATATATATACACACACTTCAGAGGTGCTGGAAGATGGATTTGTCTGTTTTGGCCTTTGAGCCTTATATAAGCTAACCACCCTCTGCTTCTAGCTTCATATCTAGCAGGAATGAGAAAAGAAATGGGTTCACATAAGTATCGTCGATCTTAACAAGAAAGCAATAAGGGTATTTCCCAAAATATACTCTACTTTTGGTCTTAAAGTGGTAACTAAAGGAGGCCTAATACTTAGCACAAACGCTCTGTTGTTGTCAGCAGTGCTGGCTTAGGCGTGTCTGAGCTGACCAATCAGATCAGACTGGATGGTAGTAACCCAAAACAAAATGATTTTGCCTAAACTTAGCATAATATGTCTGCTTTAAAGCATAATTGAACAAATGCATTGCTAATATAATACACTCAGCAATATTTTAGTGCAGCTTCCTTAACCTAAAATAATAACCACCAACAATTTTCTTTTAAAAACAATACAGCTATTGTACTGAGCACTAACTCCAAAAGTAAAAGTGTGCATATCAGAGGAGCGTGAACAGAGCTTCTGACCTGGAGATATTCTGATCCACTGGGGAAAACAGCTCCTGCAGGACACCACGCTCCATCCCCCTCTCCAGTGCTCAACCTGAGAGAAACAATGAACTTATTTATGTTGGATAAGAAAATAAGAAAAACAACTGAGAAGTTCACCAAATCCCAGCCCACACAACACTCAAAAACTCACATGCAGAGATAGAAACACACCCACAACAACACTTCATTGAAACACAAAGAGGTGCAACTGAGGATTCCACACAAGCAGTCTGACCTTCCGCTACCTAAAATACATAATAAACTCTAAGGTAGACAAACATTCACATATAAAATAGGGCTTTGTCTGAAAAGAAAGAGAAACTGTGAGACAGAGACCATGGCCAAAGGAGCACCGTAGGCAATAGAGACGGAGAGCGAGACACTGCAGACAGATGGAAAATACAGAGAACATATGGAGAGGGAAACAGATGAAAGGAACAGAGTGAAAATTACTAGCTCCTTCACATTCGTCAAACCTCAAAACAAGATCTGGTGTTGAGCGTCAGGACCAATCTTTACTCACAGCCTGCAATGACCACACACATGCACTGCTATAAGATTTTCACTCAGTGTGACCTTCTTCAATCCAGCCTGAGAAGAAAAGTCCACACTACCACCACATGTTGGCCACAGAAACACCACAAACTTGGCTGATGTCGCATCAGCTCGTACAGGGAGCTTTGGTACGGACGCCAGGCCGCAACCCTGCTCTGACCGCTTTGGGGCTTCCCTCAAAAAAAATGAAAGCTGCTGCTCAGACCACCAGAACAAATCATTATATCAAGTCGGTGACACTGACAGTGGCGCTAGTATTTTAATCAATTCCATTCTCCTCTTGGTGGGTGAGATCATGCAGCCCGGAAACCGAGGGATGATATCACACATTAGTGCTCCCGTGATGGAGGGAGGTGGAGGGAGGAGAAGAGGAATGTGGCTGCGCAGAGTTCAGGCCACCATGCACCAGCCAGCAGGATTAACATTACAGCACACTGTTCTGCCAGGTACCTCATTTTTCTCCGATTTCTCTCTGCTCCTGTCGTTTGCTTCCTACCTAAATACCAGCCAACAATTCTCTCCTTCTCCCTTGTTCTCAGTTACCTTATTCCCTCCTTCCGTTCCCCAATATGCTGATACTTCACTGCTTCGGAGTCACAAGAGCCATGAAAAAGAAATACCTAACAACTCTGCATCCCTCTATCCCTCCCTTCACCCAACACTTTCTCCCCAATTAATTTCCCTCCACCTTTCAGCACACCGTCGCAACGATCCACCTTTCACATGTTTTCTTTTTTCTCTCCCCTCTGTTTTCTCTCTTTCTCCCGCAGTGTCTCCCCGATGCCTCTTGAAAGGAACTAGGGCTAATAATCATTTCCACATGGTTGGACACTCAGGCCAAGAGACCCAGCCCAGCAGACCCAAGGAGACAAATGAACACACACGCACAAAGTCCTGCTAATGCTCTTACACATGGCGCAAGCATGTTGCCGGCCCTAGCTAGGCTCTCATGTCTCTGACCTCGGTGCCAGACAGACAGGGTGGTGATATCATTACCAAGAGGCTTTTAAAAAGACACACACTATCATATCCTATCATAATCTAATAGACCTCTGACAAATTACTTTAGTGCCGTGCCAGCAGACTGACAAAAAGGCATGCAGACAGACATCAGTCCTCAGTGACATGCACATGTTAATTAACTCATGTTTGACTCAAGTAGAAGTAGATCACTGGCACTGAAGTACAGCTAGCTACACTACAACAAGTCTACCTTAAAAGACCACTGAAATAGCCAGTGTGACATCAGTAAGTTTACTGTTTTGATAGTTTAATAATACGCTTACAATGTAGCCTGATAATCAGCATATTTCACTGTATATTTATTAGAAGGTAGACATGGGACATGAAAGTTTCATAGCACAATCATTAATTAGAAGAAGAAGAAGAAGAAGATAGGGTTTTTATGTTGGAGGAAACTGGAGTATTCAGCAAACACAGGGAGAACATTCAAACACTACACAGAACCCTGGACCATATTTTATGCATCAATGATACAACATCTCTTTGTGTAAAACAATCAAACTATTCAGTGACCAGAGCTGGATGGGGGTCATGAAGACGGGAATTGAATATCATTACAATACATTCAATTTAACCGACATCCTTTTTTGTGGGGATACAATAAGAAAGCCAAGCATTCAGCTATGGTGACAGGCTTTGTGGATAATAATAGGTGGAAAGTTACAGAATCGTCCTTGTTGCATTTTAAGATTAATGACTCAATCAATATAGGACTGCTGGTTATCGAGCTAGATAGCTTTTTGCAGTCACTCAACTGGGTTATAACAATTATCCCAATTATCTCAATAATGGACATTCACTACAATCAACTTGAGTGTTTTTATCACAATCTGTGATTGCATCTTACATAGTCCTTTATACAATTAGACTGTGACACATCAATGGCGCTGACTGACAGTCAGTGTGAAGAAGGATGACAACATGGAAAATGGATTGCTTTCGTTTGCAGAGCAGTTCACCTCATGAAATATTGTGACCTGCCCGGTTTATATGTATGTATGTATGTATGTATGTATGTATTGCAAGTTGCAAAAGCATTTTGAGTCATTTTGTTAATCAATATTTCATGAGTAATGTAGTTGTATACGTGTACAGCATTAATAGACAACACCGATATTTAAACAGATGTGCCTTGAGATTCTGAATTGCCCTGTGCTGTACCTTGGGCACAAAAGTTTTGCACTAGTGTAATCCATCACAGTTAACATAAAGTCTGCATTAATTCAGCTCAATGTCATATTGTCATTGCTCGTTAATGTAGTTTAATTGAAAATTGATTTGAAAAGTCTGCTCTGCATCAGTGGTTGACCTTTTCACTTTGCTGGGGTGACAGATATGTGTACACCAGAGTGCGTTACAAATGCAATAAAGCCGACTTCTGACCACATCTCATCAGTGAGACTGGGTGTGATCAGACACAGAGAAACGTGGATCGCCTGCAGCAGAAAATACTTTCATCAGCGCTGGAGAAGAAAGCGGTGTGTTTTTGGATTAAGAGCAGAGGACTTTGAGTCAATCTCTGCCCACGGCATCTTTTGAAGATCCATCCTGACCATCCAGAACGCCTCAGGGAGGAAGAGAGTCGGAGCAAGAGCCATGTGAATCCAGCTTGTTTGTAAGGCTGCTCCTGGCTAATGTCTGGTTACAGGAAACGAAATGAACAAATGGGACTCATTTCTGCACTAGTGTGTGATATCAGTCTCAAATCAGAGGCTGTTGTGCCCATAGAGAATTGCCTCCAACACAAATCAGATCAGTCTGTTGCACACGACGGGCTGACCGTATCCCAGGCCGAGCGCAGCAGGACGAGGGGAGGTGGACTCTGTGTTTATAACACTGATGCTCGGCCCTCACAGTCAAAGTTGATGGACAGTCTTTCCCAGATTTGGTGTACAATGGTATACAAAACTATGTTGACTGCCTTGTAAAGTTATCCTTAAGGCAGAATTCCAGTTTCTAAATGGTAACCACACAAAGAGTACAGGAAAACTCTATATCCTACCTTCCATGTTTGGCCTCTGTGGAGTCAGACCAGGCGCTGGAGGCTGTGATGTCGGAGTCTGGGATGGTGCCATCCTCCATCCCCAGGGCGTAACGACACTGAGCTGTAGGGGGAGGATGAAGGGAAGAAGAGGGAGAGAGAAAGATGGAGACATGAATAACATTCTCATCTGTATGGAGAAAATGTCCGGGGGAAACTTAATATTTCCATTAGAGTGTCGGCAGCCATCATTGGTCACGGCGCATAATGTTATGTCATCGCTGGGAAAACTTCCGGACTTCATGCTTCATAACCCACACAGACACTGAGGGGAGGGAGAATAAATACCAAACAATACAATAAATTGTTCCTGTTCTCTGATTTGTTGCAGGGTCCCTCATGGGTTTGTGTGAAACGTAAATTCAGTGTTTCATCACTTTTCCCTGCAAGTCCCCTTTGTCCTGTCATGTGACTACATCAAAGATAGTCATTAAAATTCATCTGGCTGCCCTTTTGTGAGACGCTGCGATCCATCTACTCCAAAAGTAAACCTTTACTGTTCCTTTTATGCCGTTTGTCTTTCCAACTAGCTCTCAAACCCACACAAAGCCACCTCCTCGGGTTCTAGCCATCCAAAACGGCCCCTGTTCCAGTTACTACTGCCGGGGGGATTTGCAGGAAGAGAACAAGAGAGGGAAAGAAACGTCAGGCGAAATGAAAGAACACAGACAGGTCTCAGATATCTGTGCGGACTCCACTCCAGCGGCAGCATTATCAAATGATCCAAATAGTGTGGTCCCAGGCAGGGATTACCGAATGCCCCAGCTATCTGAAGCCCGTCATAAGGAGGAGATGGTTGAGCGGGGCGGAGGAGAGGGGGGCTGAGGGTTTGGGTAGTGATAAAGTGGAAAGAGGGACTGACAGTGATATGGAGGGGAGGCTGAGGGTGACAGAAAGAGGCGGGGTGGGGGGTAGGCGTCTAACTCAGTTTCTGTCATTGAGTCAGCGGACAGGAATGTTGGGCTGGATGACAAACCCTAAAAACCCCAACGGGTGCAGCAGACACACACATACACACACATGCAAACACATGTGCGCGCACACACACACACACACACACACACACACACACACACACACACACACACACACACACACAGTTCATACAAACCCTGCAGACAGGTGCCCATTTCATCATCCTCACACATCACTAGTCAATATTCTCTATCTCCAATAATTTTGCCTCTCCGTTTCCCCTCTCTCGCCTTCTCTCTCGCATCTGTGTTTGTGTTGTGCCACAGTCTGTTCATTCGTCTCCATCCATTTCCTGTCCATCAATCAAGCTACAGATTAATCTAAGGCAGACATGATTAGTTGATAAATCAATTAGTTCATTAGCAGGCAATCCACAATGATTTGAATTAGTGATGCAACAAATGATTATGTCAGTTACTGATTAATCTGACAAAAATGTTATCAACTACATCCACTAATTGGCTCATTTAATCCGAACGAGAAAAAAAAAAATCACAATCTCTCACAATCACAGTGTAATTTGTTGGAAAGACAAGAATTTGGGGGCAGCTCCAAAACTTTTTGGGGGGGGGGGGGGGGGCAGCAAGACCGCCTACTGCCGCTCACTAAACTGTTGAAGCTAACTTTAGCTACTACGTGCCATAAGCAAGTAGCTCACGGAGCTGTGGAGGTAAGTGGCTGCAGAGAAACCTTAGGTGACTCCCTGTCAATGAGCACAGTCATCCAGCCTCCCAGTGAAGGCAGCTACACAGCAGACTGGGGCTGAACACAGCCTCTGACACAGACAGGTTCAGTACAGGTGATACAGTATGGATTTAGGACTACGAATCCAGGGATAAGAAGACATGGCTGAAAAAGGCTGAAGCAGCAGAGGGCCAGGAGAGAATCAGGCAACAGCAGCAGGACAAAAACAGTGTGAAGAGCTGGAATAATAATATCTTACCTGGTGAACTGAGGATATATTTGGACCAAACCAGATGATTGTCGAAAGACAAACCAGGGCTGTTTAGTTTTTAGTTTTATTTCGTTGAATGAAGTGTGCTTTAGGATGAGTTAACGAGGTTATTTAGCTCGTTCTTTGGTTTGGTTAAAGACTGAAAATTGTGCACCATTATTCCCTTTCTTGTCATTTTGTGAGTTTACTGTGGAAAACTAGCCAACTATCGCCTCTTGCAGTACTACGTGATATATGAGACAGGACAGGCCGGGGCTAGCTGGTTAGCATGCTAACTCCATAAGACATGTCTGCAACACAGCACAATGACATGGTAATAAGCACCAAACATAAAGATATCATCAATTTTGTGCAACACCACAGTGCTTAAATTGCTGACCTGATGTTGGTCCAATAAAAAGGTTAAGGGATCACAGAAGGTAGACAATTCTCCCTGAGGGGAACATAAATGTCTGTACCATATTTTATTACAATTGATCCACAAGATGTTGAGATAAATCAGCCAGAACAAAAGTCGTGGACCGACAGTCCAGTATCGACATCACAGGAGCCACGCAGCTGAAATCCTTTTTTTTTGTCAAATGACTGATTAACTGATTGTCTGACTGTTTCAGCTCTAATTAGGATGATCTATTATTCATTTGAGTCATTTATCAATAATAAGCAGAATAAGCAGAAATTCCAAAAGATCGATGGGTGAAGTTTCTTGTGGAAAATTCTCTCTTTCATAAAATAAGCAATAAATCAAAGAAATAATCTACGCGTAACTAAAATAACAATCAATACTTGCAGCCTGCGTCTCATTCACAGCCTGCCTGCTGCAGTCAGAAGGTTGACCGCACTGCAAACAGTCTCCTCAAGTTACACCTGGTGGGCTCTCATTCACTAACCCCTCATGTGCTCTCCTTCCCCAACACTTTGACGGACACTTTCATGAGCTGCCTGTGCATTAGCGGTCTTGACGAGCCGGAAGAGGAGGGGGGGGGCTTGGACCGCCCAGCTATCTCATTCTCCTATTACACATGACTGGCTGGCAGACAGGGAGAGGACACAGGATAGCCTGTTGATAGCGGACGGAGAATGAGCCTTACTGATCTGAGAATGTGAGGAGAATGTCGGAGCAGCAGGGCGAGACGATTGCTGAGGACGAGAGGGGAAGACGAGGGCAGGAGGTTTGAAAATGCAATTATGCTTGAGGTTGTGGGAACAAAAACAAGCGGTGAGGCTGTTTCAAATGTAGCAGTTTGTGAGGGGAATAAACAACACTGCGACTGCGGGAAAAAAAATTGTGCAGCTCCAATTTAGCAATTCTCTTTATTGTATGAGTGAAATGACATCCTACCTGGGTTGAAGTGCCACTCATGGTCCTCTGAAGATGACACCAGTGCCAACAGGACTGTGAGCACAGTGACAGGAAACAGCCGCAGGGTTGGCAAGGCCATGACAGCAGCAACACACCTGGTTACCTGTCCGGAGACACGCTGATGACCACAGGCATACCTGTGGCAAAGAAAAAGAGATGCTTAGATCTAAATCCGCTTTAGAATTCTTCTCTGTGCTCGTTTGAAATCCATCAACCACCGTCGGCCCAGAAATGATTTTGCTTTAACGCCCACACACAGTGTAAATCACACAAGTGCACACAGTCAGCTCTGGCCACAGGCTGCTGTGCTCAGTCTCCCCACCTCCATCTCCCCATCTCCATCGACAGCACAACTCTCTCAATCAAATCCTCTTAGTCCAGAGCAATGAGCCTCACAGTCATTTGTTTTGCATGCCGAGCTCAGCAATGGGCCAAACCCCAGAGGAGCGAGCACAAAGCCATTCAACAAAGGCCACTTTCACACGCTAATTTGTTTTTTTTCTCTGGCAGCAGAATGTCGGGACACAATAATACTTCGCTGCCTTTAGAAAGGGTACAAACAGCTTGGTAACTGAGGATGGTATAATTAGCCGGCCCCATTAACTCCCACGGAATTTTATTCCTTCTGTATTTGGACCGCCACTAATTCCTCCACGTTACTGATTCCAAATGTACTTTCCCTTAATAGGACAGAGTGTCTTCTGAGCACCCAGCTGGAGACGCTTGTTTGGCCTACGTAACAAACAGATGAATCTGTAAGACTGAAGACATGAAAAACAACGAGTGAGCGAGAACAGAGAATGTATCTCATAGTGTTTCGAGTCAATGGGGTCACAAACATGGCCTGTGTTAGTCGGTACAAAGTAGATGACACCACATCACAGACATTTTGCATGGGTTGTTGAGTCGCTTCAAATTGAATGACTTTATACCATTTCCGCATCATAAAGTCTTGAATATGTTCAAACCCAGAGAAATCTGTAAGTTTACCGAATGGTGCACATCATTTGGTCGCCCGTGATTAAAACTCCCAGAGAAACATCAGATGGTATGTCAGAGTGAAGAAGGAAGTTGGCAAATTAAAGTGTAAAATGTTACCTGATGTGTCCTGTATGGATGTCTTTTCATGTCTGTGTGCTATGGATGTTTACTGTATTTGTGTATCTATGTATGGAGGCTCTTGTTGGGCACTTTATTTCCTTGTAAAGAGACAGTAAAGTATCTCTCCATCCATCCATGAACTTGCTTCAGCCAAACAGACGGAGTTTAGGGATGGGTATTATTTGGATTGTATCTAATTCATGTTGAACAGGGTTATTTTGCCATTTTGAAGGTTTTATTGCACTTCAAATAGCGTTGCCGTCAGCTCAAGTAAACTTGTTATCATCGCCTGGTTCACTTCCCTGTCTCCACCGCAGCCTCTCTGCTTTGCTGACTCAGTGTGTGTTTATGTGGAGGAGCTCAGCAGAGGAGAGGCCGCAACAAGGTTATAAAAGTTATATCAAAACATAAAGTACCGATAAGAGGACCACAGTGGTACAGTCTCTCATAATCTAGCCCTGGGGCCTGTTTGAAAAAACAGGTTTCGGTACAAATGCCTGACAGATTTTAAACAGAAATAACTGTTGTTTAACAATGAAGAAAACAACTCCAATGTCCCCATATCATCAGACTAGATCTTTTGTTTTGACTGAAAGACCTTACACACAGTGTGTTTAAATCGTACCAAATCTTAAGCTTACCAAGACACCTGCAATCAGTTGCCGGTCAAAAAGCGGCAAGTATTGCAGTCTAATACATCATGTTCAGATTTTCGTTTACAATAACTTTGGATGATGGAGGCTACAGTGCTGTTGAGCTGCACAGAGAGATGATGAAACAACAAACTGTAATCTCCAAAACGATCATTTCAACCGGCAATAAGCAAGTTTTCTGCTCCAGCGTATCATTACGAGGTAAATATTGATTGCATAATGTAACGGGTATAGAATAATGAAACCATCTGTGTTTACATTGGTGCCCTATAAACACTGTAACTACGCAGTTTTGTCTGCTAAAAGAAAAGCAAAGGTGATTGGCCAGCCGTTTCTCCAACAGACTAAATCCGACAGTTATTTGTGGAAATTGGAAATGATTCTGTCGTATTTGCAACCTCAACAATAACACCACTTGGAAACAACATATACGTTTATTATTTTGTTGCCACTTTCAACGATCATTTAGTTGAATCAACACACAATACACAGAGTCTGGACATTATATCGAATGCAGGACTGTTGTATTAGACAGCATTAGTTTTAGCTGGTAGTACTTGGAAAAACTGGCAACGACATGGATCCTGTATGGATGTGATATGGCTGCTAGTTATCATTGTCCAATGGCCTGGCCCAAGTTAAACCCTTTGCGAAGTGGCTGTGGCTCAGGAGGTAGAGCGAACCATGGTTTGATTCACAGCGCCAACAAACTCCAAGTCGAAAGGTCCTTTGGCAAGATACCGAGCCCCAAACTGCTCTCATTTGCTCTTCTGTCGGTGCATGAATGTGTGTATGAACGGTTATTGCTCCCGATGAGCAGGTGGTGCCGAACATGGTGGCCTCTGCAGCCAGTGTATGAATCTGTAGTGGGGGGGGGACGAACGCTGACTTGTGTTGTACAATGCTTTGTTTGTTTGTGGCACCAACACCACCAACATCGTTCCAAACAGGAACTATATGGAAGTGGATGTGGAGAATTGATTTCCAGCAGTCTGCTGTAACCAAAGGTTGTTGACAGTGAAATAAGCCTGAAGCATTCACGGAGATATGACTCAACATCAGTCATAATGATGGTTCTTGGGAGTATTTAATGTCGTCTGAGGTGGTGCACGGTGGAAAACGTTTGAGAGTTACTGCAATACAGCATTTCAGGGGTGGTGTCAATGCTGAAACAACCCCAGTATACAGTGCTTTGCGCTTTTTTTGTCTGACAGCATCATATAGAAATAATAAGCATTTTTCATTGCTCCATCCCCGTGTCCGTATTTTACTTTCGAACGTGTCGAGTAAGACTGCCAGTGGTGGAGCAAGAGGGAGCAAACAAACCTCCTGATAAGTGGAAGTCTGAAGTGGGAGTGACAGCTGGGAGAGACAGAGAGGCCAGGCTGCCTTCCCTGTAGACCCTCTGTGTTTCGGCTTCATCTCTGACTAGACTGGGACAGGCCGACAGCTGACACACAGCTGTAGTGACAGAAAACTGGAGGGCGGGTGAGGGGAGTCGTTGAGGGGGAATGTTTGGAAGCAGAGTGAATAGAACAGAGTTAGCTCAGGCGCAACAGGGCGGAGACGATGGAACAAGAGCAGCGATGACATGGGTACATGTGTGTGTGTGTTTGGGAGGGGGAGGAGGTGGTCCAGAGAGGGTGACTTATGGCCTCGCTGGTGTGTGTATGCATGGGTGCGAGCTTGGGGCGTGTATGCGGGCATAGAGGAGATCTCGGGGATAGAAAAGCCGGTGCAGCTGTCCTAAACGGGAGACACAACGCAACCGATACACGATGCATGTGTTCAAAGTGGAGTGAAAAACAGAAGACAAAAAGAGGCTGATGCCTCTTTTCTTCAAAAAAAAAAACAGTCGAGTGGTCTGGATGAGTAAGTATATGTGTGAGTATGCCAGATGACAATACGCTGAAATATGAGACTTAATGGACCGAAGCTGTTTGCACAGAGTCAGAGCTGAGAATTTGATGACTGGGGCTGAAAATCACCACAACAACCAGTGTCCGCAAACATTATGTGTGACAGCGTCTCATCACTGTTTCGTAAATGAAGGGGGACAAACTTTTAACCAACACGCCACTGAGAGACGAAGACATTATAAACAAGAGAGAGAGATCCAGTCGGACAAATGTTTTCTCCGAGCAGGAACAAAAGCCGCCACAGCCATCCGAGAACATTGTTGTTGGAAAGAGTCAAGTGGTGTTGAACAGCTGTGGTTAGAGCTGAGAGAGAGGCGAGAAGGGCCCGCTGTGTTCTGGAGGAGGCAGCGCAGCGTGAAGCCCAATCTACACTCTCGCATTTTGTCTCGGCTAATCCATAAGCAGGACTAATGAATACTTATGAGCAGCTGCTGTTTCTACAACAAAAACACGGCTGACAAGAGAGCGACAGAGTCAAGAGCGGGGAGGCATACGGAACTTTTTTTTAAGTTAGCATGCATTGCATCATTAAAGATAGTTTGCCAGAGTCACTATAATTAGATCGCTCCAGAGAAAAACTGGCGGGACTGCCTTGGCACCGGTTAGCGTCTTTTTTAGCAAGTCCCTCGTGTTGGAGCAGAATGATTGCATTCGTTATTCTTTCCAGTTGTATAATGAAGCCATTCCAAACGTCAGTAGTGACCTGAAGGGCTGCTCAGGTGGTCTTGGATGTTTCAGTCCAGTAATTGTGTAAGCTTGACATCATTGCTGAGGATTTTTCCAAAGTATATCATAACTTTAATTGTGATTACCTTCATTCCAGACAATCATTACCTTAGTCTGTGTCAGAATATAAAAATGACATGCAGACACTTGAAAACTAAGAGAGGTAACCAATCATAATCCATGTGTAGACCACATTCTTTACAGTTTCAACATCCGAGCCTCATGATATATGTACGCAATAATTAAAAGTCGGAAACTAACTCATTTCAAGTAAAAAGCGCCACAATATGCAATATGGCCAAGAGCAATATCCAACTGTTGTTTCTCTGATTTAAGAAACATGTTTGTTCAGTAAATAACATCACAAATGTGGCATCAAATGTGTTTCTGCTTTCTTGCCTCAACGTGTGAAGTCTCTAATCACAGCCGGATAGAGTAACACTCTGCCTCACTTAGACATGACTAATGGCCACTGGGAAACAGAAAGCAGTGAGCTCTTTGTTTTGGGTTTCCGTTAGCGTGTGAGGAAGCTGGCGAGGTGAAGCCGTACGCACCGCTGCCCTCCGACTCCTGGAGAGGAGATAGTGGGAATTAATCTTAAATCTTCACAACACTTTGAGGAGTGACTGTGCCCAGCCACAGAAACAAGGTCATTTGATGCTTTTCGGGAAAATAGACATGTTTCTGTCACTGCAGGGCTTCTGCTTCCTTATTTTCACTGAAAACCCACTCCAAGGGCAGGCAGGCGTTAAGTTGTTTGGCTGCACAAATCTGTCCGTTGGATTCCTTTTTTTCATCTTGAAAGAATTTCCCTCAGCTTACTTTGGTTAAATATTAAAATACCACTTAGTGTAACATTTCCTTCACCCTGAGAGCTGAGGAAACCAAACACATAATCCCCCTTGCTCAGCTTAGGAGACAGTTGCTCTTAGAAGTGAAAATATAGGCAGTGCACTTTGAATAATTACCTACTCTAACGTCTACAGAAGATCCGAAATGTGTCAAGAGAAAAACAGGAGAAAAGTCTGCTGTTAGATCCTATTGGTCATACACTGGTCATCCAATTGTACAGCTGTGTGTCATAATATTCATCTATACAAGGAAGTAAGAGTCAGGACTGTGGCATCTGATTTTATTGAGTTTTACCCGAGGTGGAGGAAGCAGGATGGAAGAATGGATGAGTCACTTAAAAAAGGTAACGAGAGTTGAAGGAGAAGACAACAACAAAGTCAATGGCAGTCAGTAAAACAAATTAAACAGCAGCAACAACGCAAAGAGAAAGTGGAGCACGTGACTGATGGTTGGCTGAAGGAGCAGGTGACTCACTATGAAACATTAAAGAAAAGCATGGTAAGAGGATTGTAAGAGGGGAAAAAAAACCTGTTTCCAGGAATAGTTTAGTTGTGCTGAACATCACATGACTCATTAAGACAGCTCAGCCTTCATCCGAAAAATACACAGTTCGATTCCCACCTTCCTGATGGCAGTGCTGTGACCCATGAGTAGAGGCACCAGGATAATGCAAAAACTGCTAAAAAAAAATGAATGCACGTAGCTGGGATTATTAGCATGTGGCTACATGAAGCTGAAATCAATCATATTTGAAGAGTGACACTTCCAACATTTCCTTTTATACTAGGACACAGGTCCACTTGGCCCTTCAGCTCATAGAGAGTTACAGCACTGTTCAAGATATCTGCATGGCAGACAGAGACAAATGGTGACTGATTACCTCAGGTTGGTCTGGCAAATGAAGAATGCCCCCATCAACAGCAGCGACGCGAAAATATTTGTATTGTGTAAGTACAAAGCATCACAAAGTGGTAGCCGGTTTTCTTTACCGTTTTGTTCTGGCACTCAGGTGTCAAGAAACATTACGGTAGATTTGTGAAGATGGCCCAAAACAACAGTTTAAAATCTAAAATATACAGAAGCGCTCAATATTCCGATATATCCAAGACTGTAATGCTTTTAAAGTCACAAGGTTACACCACGCCAGAGACAATTTAATAAGCTAGTCATTTAGGAGTCTGTTGGAGGTGGACTGTTGTCTGTTTCTCTCACCAGCGGGGAGGAGGTTTAATGGTGCATGTGTTGGTGGGAGATACTGTTCAGTGGTTCCTGAAAGAGCTTGACAGATTAAATCAGCCAGCAGTCCACAATATAAAAATGAACACCTTAAAATAACAGCTTCAGAGCCATTTTGATGGTACAGTGTCTTATAATCGGGTGCCTGTTGTCTCTATCACTTATTTCTGCTCTATGTAACTCCTGAGGGAGGGCAGGATCACAGCGTCACATACATGTTTACTCCAACATACAAGTTTTCAACTCGCAACATTGTTATGACGTAATGTGTTTTGTTTGTAGTTGGCACCTACATTACATCCGACAAATTGTTTCAGACCTGGGATTTGTATTTACGACACTCATTACTTGTAGGGGCGCCAAACCAAACAAATTGCCAGTTTCTACATAATGTTGCTTTAGGTGATAATGAGCAAACAAGAACCTCCAGTACAGAAATTCCAAAGACATATTTTTGGTTGGCTGGAAGCACCAACAAAGTTGATTTTTCAACAGTAAAATGTTCTGATCAGAACACACTGTGGTTACAAATCAGTATAAACACATTTTATTTATCAGATCCCTATCAAAAATATATGTTTATGTGATGTCACAAATAAAACCAGTGCATCTTTATCAGAACTGTAAATTCTGAAATATGTGCTAGTTCCTGGTCTTAACTGGTTATCAGCTTTCTACCAGCTTAATTAGCAAGTGATACAAAATAATGAATGCACAATGCCTCGGGGTCTGGCCTTAATTAACCAAGTCAAACCACCAAATGTGTCTAATTGGTTTTCTGAAGAGAATTAGGGATTATCTAGAACCTGCAGATGAGAAATGTTGATGCTGTGTTACTTGAGTTGCTTTTTCTCTGTTAAAGATGCTCTGAAACCTAAACTCAGAATCTTCATATTTACAATATTAATGAGGTAATCATACAACATATGAATTATGCATTTTTTCCATAACTGAATAAAAAAGCTGTTCTCAGAAGACAATAAGGTCCCCAAAACACTGTGTGAAGCTAGAAAGGTGGCAGGGTCCGCCAAATATAAACAAAGTAAATCAGTATGTGATTGTTTTGTCCTTTAAGGTCAGTTTGAAAACATAAAGATGAAGATCTTTCTCTTCTGAATAAACTTTATCCCCCAAAACTACTGTAGTGCACCTTTAATGTCAGTTTTTGGCAGCTGATTTATCAAACATTTGTGCAGACAAATGCTCGAGTGTTTAGGATTTAGAGAGATGTTTTGGAATAAATGGTATACGATATTCATAATAATGTTTTTATTAGTGTATAATCACCTGAAACTAACAAGTGTGTTTTTGTTCCCTACGAATGAGCCATTTATATTTACAGAGTAGGTTCTCCTCTAAAGAGTCCACCATGTTGCACCGCCGTGTTTCTATAGTAGCCCAGAAAGGACAAACCACACGCCCACTCTGAAGAGGGCCATTGGCATTTTCCCCAATAGTATTGGCAACTGTGGGTTTTTCTACACGCTTGGGAGGGAAGAGGTTCACAAACCCTTCACAAAATGTTTGCTAGTGGAAACATTCCTCGTAAACTTCAGATTTCCCAACAGAGTCTCTCTCTATCAGACATTATGTCCCCGGAGCTCTCTGCCCGCTGCAAACAGGTGTTGGAGTGGCAAGTCTGGGAACTTCACAAGCAACTACAGCAGCTGATTTCACAGTTCAAGGGGACTTAAGAGCCAGCTCCAAACACACACTCACCAAAAACTTCTGCTGAATAAAGATCGTCTGATTGAAAGTGAAAATGACAACTACAAGGTTGCATTCCGATTTGGGATTCCAAATCTGATGACATGTTCCTTTGCGCTTTTCTGTGTTGGAGGTTTTGTCTGCACATCGGTCTTTTCCAAAGCTTGTGGAAAGTGAAAGGTTTACATTTCATTTTATTACATCATTATAGAAGAACTGCAAATCAAAGAATCGTAACCCGGTAGATCCAAAATTTGACTATGTGGCTACAATACAACAATACAATAATACTTTGTCTGGACCATTTCTTTAAATTATAACTATACCAAAACATTGTGCTGCAATAATATCCTGCAGAGGATATTAAAAGGAAATCAGCCAGATCAGATACATCAACAGTAACAACACAGAGAGCAGAAGGGGGCAGACTGCCTTCACCATATGTGCCACAACACAGAGCGATAAATAATACAAGAAATGAAGATGTTGTGTGAGAGCTGAAATATGCCAAGAATGAGCGCAAACACAGAGATTACACCCAGCTTGTTATCCTCTTTTTTAGCACCTCTGGCAATCAACAGGGTCTATATTGAGTCGACTGTTCATTAGCTGCATCATGTGAACCAGACAGTGAGGTCTCGTCTCTCTGCTCACAGAAGAAAAAATAACAGATCAGAGTGTAATAGTTCGTCTGCAAAACTGGTTTCGACTCACAGCACCTAACAACTGAAGTACTGTTTTGGTTCTCAGGGCTGAAACTTTTCGCGCATGTCCGTGCATGTAGTTTTACTGTTCTCAGCTCTTTTCTGTCCGTTTCATGCATCTGGAATGAGGGGAGTGCCATTTCACATTCTAGCGAAAGTAATTTAATGAGAGCCCTTTTCTCCCCTCAACTAGAAGTAAACCTGAGTCACCTGCCGCGTGAGAACGAACCTTCACCGCACTGAGGGAGGTTCAGTACTGAGTTTGACCTCAGTTGAAGCGTGGGTGTGAAAATCCTAATGAGAAATCTAGCAGATATGTGGGAGCATTTTGCATGTTTATACGACAGCATGGCAGCAGAGTGTGTGTGGATCCAGTTTGACGGTGAGGCCATTTTAGGGCTGCAGTGTGATGGCAAGCCGCAGCCCTGATTCCCTGAATTCAATTTGCACAGAGCCGGTGCCACTTGTCAGAGAACAAGTGAGAGGCAGAGGGGAGGATGGGGGTGAAAGGATAAGAGAGAGGCATGTGGCGGCACCGTGCGACTCTCTCAAAAGGGTGGAGAAAAAAAAACGGTCAGAGACGGAGATGCAGACAGACAGACAGAAGAATGCCAAGGCTGAGGAAAAGTCCCTCCAGTAATCGAACGAAGAGACTCAGAATGACAGTGTGAGCGAGCATGCGACAAAAGCAACTCTTTTCGCAGGAGGGGGGGGGCAATTATTCATCCAGCGAGCAGCTATTGAAACAGCGAGAAAGGAACAGACGGAGAAAGACGGATGGAGGGAGGGTGGGAAAGAAGGAGGGAGGGCCTGGAGAGAAACCGAAGTGCAGAGAGATCAGGTCAAACGGGAATGAGTTCAGCGAGACTCAGCGTTTTGAGTCAAAGTGAGAAAAACAGTCGGCAGCCCTCTCACAGATGTCTTCTTCTCATTCCTAATGAACGACAGCTGAGCAGACAGAGGAGATTTTCAGACGTCTTTGAGCTGTTTAATGTTTAGCTTCTACAGTGGGCAAACAAAGAAACACTCTCGTACAAAAGCAGATTAGGATCCAAAAAATTGTGTCTGGGCTTTGCTAAAACTCCAGTCACACACACACACACACACACACACACACACACACACACACACACACACACTTTCATCTCTGCTAAAAGCCTCGGGCACAGGCTGATACCTCTATCACACTCACAGTCCTCCTCCTCCTCCCTCTCGGCAGAAAAAAGCCTCCTAAAAAGAGCTAAATTACATATCACACAACAGTTTCCTGATGCTAATGTGCCCCTCCAAACCCCTGGGAGGGAAAGGCAGGTAGGCCCGCCTCACTCAACGTGAACGCTTACAACTAAAATCATCATACATAGAAGAAGTGTTAAAGAAGAGGCTCACCTTTGATGCAGAGCACAGTTTTCTTCCGTGTTCCAACAAGGTTTTCAAAAGCACTTTCTTTGCCAGAGGGCATTAGTAATTATTACTGGTATAACTGAGCAAAGAAAGGCACAATGTGTGCTAGCAGCTCAGGCGGCGTGAGGATTTGAACAGAGAGGGAGAAAAAAAACGAAAGACAGAAGGGGCAGAAAGGAGAGAACAGAGAGCAGGCTGGCTTTTCAAGTTCGGGAGAGTTTCCATCTTTCATCAGGTTCGTCTACTTCTTTCAGAGGCGACCTCAGCTGCCAGTTGTCGGCTCGATGTGCAAAGCGTGATTCGTGAGTTGGTTTCTGCAGCAGCAAGCTGATTATTTACTCAACATCATATGATTTAAGAGGCAGCTCAAGCAACTTTACACATCAAAGTGTGTTTACAGGTGTTGTGAAGTAGTACTGCATCTGTGAGAAAAAGGTGTACGGAGCCTTTTGCTGCTCCAGTAGGTGCTAAATGAAGTCTGAAAAACTGCCTCAAGCGGAATCGCTTGAAGCGCTGTTGATTGAAGACTACAAGTTTGAAAATGTAAAAGATTTGGGGGTGCGGGAGACAACAAGACATCTGTAGCCCCGCATATACTTTTGGGTAAAATGACTGTGAATGCTGCCTTAAGTCGGAATAAGAACTAGGGAAATTGGCGATAATGTTGGTAAACGTCTTGCCAGAAAAACATAGAGGACGAAAGTTAAGTTTTGGTTGATTGTCAGAAGCTTTTTATTAATTCACCTATTGTATATAATTTTTTGCTCATTTGTAAGATGCTATGAGGTTGTAATTGTTATTTGCTGTCTGTCTGGAGTGAGCCTAGATTAGACAGAAAAGTTATTTATTAGCATTAACCCTGATAACAAGTCGGCTAGGGCAGTAATTTAGTGGTTTTAAGACCAGTTAGCATCCGTGGCTCTCGTCGATGAGGTACCACTGGCACTAGACAGCCCTTGTCGGTGGCTTCTTGGCCGATTGAGTATGGATAAGTGGTGGTGGTGACTGATCATTGAGATAAATCATTTCTGACCGGCTGTTAAGGTAAGTTGATCAGAGAGAGAGAAACAGGAAAAGAAAGGGAAAGCCCCATGAGCTTGTCGCTGTAGTAGCCATGATTTTTTTCTTATTCTTCTCCTCTGCACCTTCACCAGTGCCACATGCAACTTTTTATCAGACATATTCTACTGCAAAGGCACCAGGTTAACAATTGATAGAGAAAAGTATGTGGAATAACAAAGACAAAATCTGCCTCTGCTACTTCTATTCTGATCCTTCTAAAAAAAAAGTCCATCCAAGTCTGACAGTGTTACAGGAGTGAACTCACTCAGTCAGAGTCTCTTATTATTTCTGAGTCATAAAACATGCATTAAGTTCAGGAATTATGCACTGGAGAGGTGTCATTTGGCAATTTTTGACATTTCTGTACTTCTGTGTTGCAAAAACCTTCTTTGCCACTTGGAGATACTGATTACTGATTCTATCATAAATGTACGTTAGCATCTGCAAAATAGTTAAAAGCTCACCTTTTGGACGTATGCAGAGGCATTTCGGCAGGTTTCACAAGCCTGAGATAAGCCGATATAAGAAATTGTGACAAAATATCTTTGAGGAAACCTCAGCCACCAAAATATGACCCCAGTTTACTTACAACCGAGCAGCAGCGTTGTTATCTAACCAGGACACGCTCGACGGGGAGAGCAAACCAATAAATGAGGAGACCACAGGGACGATAGCAGAAAGGGGGGTGAAGATGAGATGGATAAGCGGGGGGGGGGAATAAATGAAACATCTAGTGCCGCTTCAAAGGGAATGGAGAGAGAGAGGATGTAGAGGGAGAAATGTGTGTTCCATGTTAGATGTAAAGAGAGAGAGACAGATTGCCTGAATGATCAATTAGGGGATCAAAGATAGGCTGGATGGAGGAACAGGGGAGATGAAGGCATGCTGGAGTGGTGGGGTGGGCGAATCTGGAAAAAGGTAGGACTTTGGAGATGGAGGAAATCAAATAAGAGATGTGAGAACTCACTGACAACTAAAGCGCCAGCACATCCCGAACAACGCTTTGAAGTGCCACCAGCCATTATTCGATGAATTTGTTTCTCTGACAGTCTCGTTGAGCTCGCTCTGCATGTGACCACACATACGGTCAATGCAATTGAAAAGTCCGGCTGTCTAGACTTGAGGGTAAATTGGTTTAAGAAAACGGTGGACAGTGCAGTCCTGCCTTCAATTGGCTTCATTTCCCATTAGAGCGACACTGCAGAGACGGGAGGCGAGGAGCCGTGTCATGTCTTTGGACTTAAATGAGTTCTTCCACTGGCCTTGAGGTTCCCGCTCAGTCAGTTGGGAGCCAATTACTAGAAAACACAGAATTCGGTGCCTAATACATGACCACCATGAGAAAAGTCACGCAACAGACGGCTCCTTTGGACTGAAACACCCTTGTGGTCATTGTTCTTTTTTCATGTGGTTCACTCGCCGCATTAGTCACATCGCCATCAAGATCAGGCAACTGTGCAAATCATGAAATCAGGCTATTGTGCAGGATCTGTCTTTAGGTTCAGAATGTGTGTCCACCTGCTGGAAGCCTTTTCAGGTTGGTCAACAACCAGAAAGGCGAAGTCACAAAGCCTGACTGCCAGCCAGACAACGGCCCAGATAGAGGACAACAGACTGAGGTCAATGATCAACCAGACGAGACAACCCAGACAAGACAAATTAGTTCTTCTGTGTGTGTGTGTGTGTGTGTGTGTGTGTGTGTGTGTGTGTGTGTGCGTGTGTGCGTGTGTGTGTGTGTGTGTGTGTGTGTGAGCTCGCACAAGGTTGCACATCTGTGTGTCTTCAGTCGCAAAACAACATCAATTATGCAAAACTGCGGTCACTTCCTCTTGTTTCGGACATAAATAAATTGCCCGAAAAACCTCCAAAGTCTGGAAACAAAACAAAAGACAGCCATTAGATAGCCGACTGACAGATCTGTGCACACTTCTTCACAAATCATATTACGCAATTAACATCATTTTCGCCCCAATCCCGCCAAGACAAAAAACTAATCAAAGAAAAACTCTTCCTTGAGTGTGTGCGTGCACAATAATTATACTCACATAATTGGTCTTTCCAACTATTTAATATGTTCCGCGTCTCCTCTGCTGGACTGCACTGCTGATAAAAAAAGCAGCTATGCAGGGCCAATGGCTCTCGTGGGACGTTGTGGGAGAGTTTGCAGCCAGATGCCCATTACACAGGGATCCAGCAGACCTGTGCTTGTTGTGAGGGATTGTGTAGCCACGCTCAGGGCTCCTCCTTGCTTTATGCCCCTGCCTTTGCTACAGAGGCAGAGAGGGAGGGATGAGGAGAGAGAAAAGTGCCTTTTATTGCTTCCCTATCTATTGGCAAATAGCATACCTCCCTCCCTCACCCTCGCCCTCACCTCCTCCTCCAGCAGTCTAACAAAGCAACACCTCCTCTGGAAAGCCTGCTCAGTCCTCTGGCCAAAAAACTACCCACATTCACCATTTTCCCCCGTGGTGGGAAAGGTGAGCGCCTGCTGCTCTGCACATCCACTAAAGCCCATTGTGCTCTCCTCCATCAGGCTACCTGGCATGCACAAACACACAAGCAACAAGCTGGCAACAGAAACACATGCAATCACGCCCACATTCTCAACTCTCTCCTCCGGTTTCTTACACAAACAGACAGAAAGCTGAAATACGCAGTTTCTTGGCATAACTTTTTTTTTCTCTTGATTTCAGCACCGTGAAAGAGAAAGTGAATCATTTATTACACACATGATTGATTTGCTCTCCCCACCCCCACCTTTTTTTCTCCTGAATCATGAAAAACACAAAATATGTATTCACTTCAAAGTCCAAAACCTTTTTTTTTTTGGCAGCGTCTCCTCAGAGTCTGAAAATCAACACTGCCTCTTGTTTCCAGTGCCAGGCAGGCCGGGCTGTGATGATCTCAGGTTCTGGACTGATTAGCTCTCGAAGGAGAACCAACTCCTTGAAGGGCCAGAGGTGAAGGAAACCAGAGCTGGCGGTCCTATGGGAGGTCACCTGTGCTGCTGTGAGGTCACCGGGTTAATGGTGGGTGTGATGGCCACCACCTGGATGCGCTGAGGTCATCCTGAACAGTGGGACACTTTGCAGACCCCTGCATCATCATCTGCTGCTGCTGCCTTGCTTTTACTCACGTTAGTTAAACTTGTGTGTCTTGTGACTGTGACAGCCTGAGTTTTACAGACAGTGAAGACAGTAAATGTGACCAAACGCACAGATGACGCGCACGGATCGGGACTCGAATGTTTCCTCTGCCGCCAAGGACCCACATTTAGCAGGATGCTGAACTGTTTGCAACGAGCCCAGACCATGATGTTCACTGTGAGAGTATGTCAGCTACGTAGTTGTTAAATGTCACGATGATTCTGCCACACGAGACAGAGAGAGAGACCCGGGGCGCGACTCTAAACCTCTCATGCGCTACCCAGCAGCCCGTGGCCAGCGTCCAGAGCCGCCGTGCCCGCCTCACAGCGAGACTTATAGACGCCAAGCCAGAGAGTGAGAAGCAGACAGACACACACACAGACATACACTGAGACAGACAGACAGCTGGAAATATCCGCTGCAATATTATTATAGCCGCTTATTATGGAGCGGAGAACGCGCGAACGATTTAAAGGAGTTTGTCTCACTTACCTAAAATACGCGGAGAAGTTCACTTTGACAGGAGTCCAAACTTTGAGACAGAGTGTGTGTGTGGGACGAGTGAAGATGCGTTTTGTCCCCGAATAAAAAAAAAAACAACAACAACAACGTCCGCTGAATAATCCAAACGGAGCTCTGGAGCAGTTGCGCACAAAGTGAGCGACCTCTCGTCAAAACGCAGAAAACAACAAATTCATCCGAGTTTCAGCAGAATTTCAGGGACTTTTTCTCTCTCATGCTCTAGGGATGAAGAGCTGTAAAAACTATAGGTGAGGAGGGATATTTAAGGTAGCGGCAGGCCGTCCAGGGTCCGTGCGCTTCGGCCCCTCTCTGAATGCGAATGTGAGCCCCGGCTGCGCTGCTACAGCCTCAGTCCGGGCTCCACAGCCGGGGCCGGCAGGCGCCACCAGGTGCTCATTTACATAACTGCACCGGCTGTGTCCAATCACAGCTGCGAGCAAGGTGTCTGATTGAATATTCCAGCACGCGCTTCGTCCAATCAGAGCCCCACGTGGGCGGGAGTTGTGAGCTTATCA
Source organism: Diplodus puntazzo (assembly GCA_963678695.2). NCBI lineage: Eukaryota > Metazoa > Chordata > Actinopteri > Spariformes > Sparidae > Diplodus > Diplodus puntazzo. Next base: position 12,522,188 of record OZ023160.1, read on the forward strand.
ACACTGTAGAATGAAATGCAATGTGGAGCCTTCAGGGGCCATGGGAGTTTCTTTGTTACAGCAAGGCTGAGATTTGGGGAATATGACATGTGATACAGCAGCAGGCAGACCTGCCTTCACCTTGTTAACCCTTTGCATGTAAGGAGAATGTTGCTCTGGTGTTTTTATTTCTTTCTTCTCAATCTAAACTTGTAAACTTTTTAAATTCTCTCTGCTCTCTGCATCCGTCCTGAGCCATGTAACGTCGGCCCACAATGCTCTGCCGTGGTATTTAGCTCTACAGGAAACTTTATTACAGAGTATTGGTGGTGTAACTGTATACCATTACTTCCCCTGGGCTATAATGACCCAGATTGAAGGGTTTGCAGTAAAAGACAGAGATGGAGCTGCAGGAACCAGGAGAGTTGTTGATATGGGACCCTGAGGCGAAAGCAGGACTGAGATGCGAATTCGTGTTTTAATGGAGCCACATGTGTGTTTAATGCGGAATCACATCAAACATGGCACCAGGCAGACACAGAGAGAGTTTAAAAGAGGGCTGTGAAACAGTTACAGTATGTGTTGGTACTTGCCTGACTGCCTGAGAGGAGGGAAACTTTAGCTGGCGCTCAATCAGCAGCGAGGGACAATAAAGGTCATTTAACAGAGTCTGAGCTCCACCTTCTATAAACAAGGTAGAGAAACACTGAGGCTCTCTTTGGCCTCATGTTCTCTTGTGTGTGTGTGTGTGTGTGTGTGTGTGACCTCAAGAGTGTTTTGAAATGAGACGCTGTTGTTGATAAGTCAACAATTTCTAACTGAGACAAACTCGGGAAAGTGATAAATTCCTACCATACAGTGTTTAAAAGTGCTGTACACTTTTAGTTACTGTTAGCTTTCAGATTATAGTTCAGTTTACAAAATATGATGCATCGCTATGGATCAAACTCCCCACAGGTATAAGAAGCTCTTTTAATAATAATGATACCAGAGTTGTGAGGGTTGCTTAGAATATGTGTTCTGATACTGTTACTAATTACTTGTAATAAAAAAAACTTGTAAAATGCAACCATGAATAGAAAAATGAAATTCAAAAGCTGCACAAGCTGCATTGGAAGCGCTGAACAAAAAACATTTTCTGTTTGTCGATTAATTCTCAGCAGATTTAATGAATTTCGATTCTGAATTTCGAGTTGCGGCTCCATTCGGACCCCCGTCACCCTCCACTTCCCTGCCTCCCCGCCTCACCCTCCCTCCATCAATCTGTGTGTTTTGTAAAGACTTTAGCTGCACTTTCATCTGGCCCAAACTCATTTTCTCTGCATATCATTGACCTTCTCTCTCACCACTTTTTAATTCAGTGCTCAAACCGAACCAAAACACTCGCCTCTCTTTGTGTTTAATGGTTAAGCTTCCCTCGTCCGGTCCGCCACATAAAAAATAACCTCACGGGCAGAGTTTATTTCTCTGACCATGATTTATTCATGTTTTCTGGTTCACTGGAGTCTGTTTCACGGAGGTTTTCCTCTCCAAACTTTGTTTTCCAATCACGCCTAACAAATGGAAAAATGAGGTGATGAAGTTGAGGTGAAATTAAAGGGATGATGATTGTAGAGATTTGAGTAACTATCCACGAAATTCGCCGACAAAATGTTCACTGATTCCCAGAAATGATCCTGCTGATGAGCACAGTAATTCTCAGTTCTTGTTCCCTCACTCTCCAGAGCCTTTTCACTTCCTCTTTTCAGCCTTTTCTTTTGTGCACATCGTCCAACTGGCTCTGCTTTGTTCGTTGTCTGGGCAACTGCAAATCCCCTGGCAGAAATAATGACCTTTTTCTGTATTATTTCCCTTCTACCCCGTGCCTCCTCTCCCCTATTCTTTATGTGTCACACTTTCTCGCTTTGCCCTGATGCTTTTTTTCATATTTTTTTTAGCCCCCTTTTTTTTCCGCAAAACATGCTCCATTTCTCCGCAGAGTTTTGGTTTGTTGTCACTAACCCCCCCCCCCTTCTCTCCCTCCTCCCTCGCTACTCATTCTCGCTTTGAGAGGAAACCAGTGGAGCACAAAAAGCAGGTCTGATCCTGTGAGGAATTCACTTGGAGAGAGAGACTAACACAGGGAAAGAGAGAAGTTCAAGTTATATTGCACTTATGAGTCGGCGAAGACAAGAAAGCACCTGGTGAGATAGATAAAAAAAAGAGAAAAGATAAAGAAAAGGAAAGAGAATAAGTTGCACAAAACATCAATGAACTGTCAAAAAAAAAAGAAGAAAGGGTTTTTTTTTCAACTCAGAGAGAAGCGTTTTAAAACTTTAAATAAACTCTTTACTTTTTAATAAAGGCCACTGCATTCGGCAGAAAATTACTATTTCCATCCAGGAGGGATGACAGATGATCCATTGCCTTGTCATTTTGAATGTGCAGCTTGAACTTATCACTTCTCTAAACTCGCTTAAATAAAAAAACACAAACATCTGAATTAGAAATGGGAAGTGTTCAACTCAAAGGTATGAGACAACGCACACACACACTCACAGGCAGCTTGTCCACCCCCTGTCAGGGCCTGACAGCTGTGCAGGGCTGCAGGATTCAGACAACACAGATCAGTTGCAGAATGCAAGGCTTGCAGTATGTTGGGAACCGGCATAAAACCACATACCAGGCATACTACCCCCTGAAACCTCTCAGCCACTGTCTTTTTTCACTGGGAATACCCAAAAGCAATAAAATGTCTCAGATTTGAGATGGTCAGATAAAACGCCCAGAGCTCCGCTTGCCACAGAATACCTTCGATTTTTTTCTCATGCGTGTGTGACTTCAGGTCCAGGTTTGGTTCATACATAGGCGAGAGTGTGCATATGTGTGCCTGAGTAAATGTACAACTCAACATCCACCCCGTGCTCCCCTCTAATGTCTGTTTACTGTAACGTGTCTGTGCTGTCAGTATCAGTCACAGGCCCCGGCCAGGTCGGATTTGATTGGCCTCTGAGGAGGATCTGGGGGCGGTGGAGGTGTCAGGGGGTCGCAGGGTCACTGTCTGCCCCAGGGGGAGATACCCGATTGGGGGTGAGGGTGTGCGTCACAGCCCTGGAGCTCTCTTTTTAGGTGTTTGGGGAGGAAAATGGTCGTGTCAGCTCCTCTCACTTTCCGCAGAGCTCTCTGTCTTTCCGTCGCTTCTGTTTGTTCCCGGTTGTGTGTTTCTATTTTTGGATGCAAGATTGTTGATATATTCTCGTAGCTAGATTAAGAGTCTTCTGTCACGCTCTGTGTGGCCGTGTGGCTGGCACAGCGTTGCTTGGAGCTTGGTTTGGTAGCGTTCTCTGGTCTCTCAGGGCTGTGGGCACTGAGCTGGCTACAATTATTTTCTTTGTTTACCTTTCTTTAATCTTTTCAATCAACACAGCAGACAGTGTACACCAAACTGCACTCTCTCGGGGTTCACAGCACTGTTCCACATATACTGGTCCCTCCTGAAACAATGGCAGGCAATAACTAATATATACACTCAGGAAAGGAGATATGTAAATATACAGATTAGATAAGAGCTAAGTGTGAGACAGGATGCTAAAATAATTATTGTATTATTCTAACAGTCCAGAGGAATCTGTGGACTAATTTCTTCCAAAAAATATATTTTACCACTCAGCTCAATAAGCAACACAATCAATATCTAAACATAAGTAATATAAACAACCCAAAGAAAATGTAAGTAACTAAGTAATCACACTATCATGCCTATATCGAGCTACAGTGAAAGTTGGTGGGAATTTCATTAATTTAGCAGGTAGTCAATCATTAAATATTAGTGATTAAAGTATTGGACAAACTAAAATTCTGATGTGATGATTTTGAAAAAGAAAAAGTCAGAGATCATGAAGCTGTTACAGTGTAATTCACCTCGAGGGGAACATTAATGTAGTCCGCAACAAAATTTTCACACAGAAATACAAATGTCAACCAAAAAAATGTCAAAAGTTGAGGGATCACCAAAAGTAATTAGGATACATCATCTGGGAATCATGAATGGCTGCACAAATTGTATGGCAATCAGTGGTGGAATGTAACTAAGTATGTTTACTTACTTACTCACTCACTCATATAAGAAGTGCACTTCATTCACATTTGCACATTTTTAGTGGCTTTGACGGATCAGTGGAGGAAGACGTACCTAGATTATTATTATACAAGTAAAAGTACCAATAAAAATATGTAAAAAAAGTACCAATAAAAATATGTAAAAAAAAAAAAAAAAAAAAAAGAATAGAAAAAAGAAAAGAAAAAAAGAAAAGAAAATACACAAGTGTAAATACAGAAGTAACATTAGCAAAATGTATGTGAAGAATCAAAGTAGAGGTACTGGCTTTTGTAGAAAGTGAGGGATGTATTGTGAGGTATTAGATTATTACCTTCAATAAGCAGTGAGCACATGTTGTATATTAGTACAGTTTTAAGGTATACTCGTACTTTACTTGAATATTTACAGCTTTTTAGAGTCATGTGTTTACGTTCGTATCTGTAGGCATCGATGCGAAACAGGCTTGTGTTCTAATGATGGGGTGTGAACAGATACTGTCCTACAGTTGAAGATAATCGGATAACGTAACTAAAACTGTCCCTATGAAAAGTTACGTGGTGCAACATTAAAGTGATGAACACGCTAATGCATAATGAGTGTTTACTTTTATACTTTTAGTTTATGTAGATGCCAAACTCTTGTACTTTCATTAATGTAAAGTTTTCAATGCAGGACTTTTACTTAAAAGGGTGTATTTTTAACTATCACAACTTTCAATTAAGCGCACTACAAAGAACCTTTAACTCATTAGGAAGCAGTCTCGGTATTATACTGATCCGCCTTTATGACCTACATAAGCAAATGAGACTCTCAGCGTGAAGACTGGCTATTTCTGTATGAATAAAACAGTTCCGTCACAGGGCTGGAGTCCAACTTATCTGGGTTGGATAAGTCATGAAATTAAAACTATTCGCCACGGTGGATTGCTGAGGGAGAACAGAGCGGTCTCATAGCCTGAGGTGAGAAGCTGCTCTGTAGTCTGTACAGAAGCACGAAAACAACGCTTTATTTGTTTCACCATGCTCATCTTTAGGCTGAAGGAGCTGCCAGAGTAAACAAACATAAAAGTCTTTTTGCACATCTTTTACTTTAGTAAAACATCACAGTATTTCTTCCACCACTGTTGGAGTGTGCCAAACTAGTGGACAGATCAATTGCAATGTGTTTATGTGATGTATTAGTTGTTTTTTTTTCTGCATCTGTTTTGGTATTTTTATATAAAAAGTGTGAAAAACAATTTAACACCTGTGAAGTTTTTGATGATAAAAACATTTTGTTAAAAAATGCATCGTGTTCTTCGCTTAAATTTCTGACTCAGACGTTTGAAGCGTTATCGCGCAGTCAAAAGAGGACTCCTGTTTGGATTTGGTGTTCTCAATGATCCTGAGGAAGAAACTTCCCACTTCTTGATCATCTTCTGTGCTCTCTTGTAACCAAACGGCGCTTCCAGCCACGAGAAAGTTCTCACTGTAACAGATTAATTTGTCTGGCCGACACCATGCAGCCTCTCTCACACAGATAAAAGTATCTGCTGGACAAATCCCATCCTGCCTCGAGTGTCCTTGTGATCACGCAGCTGGATGTGTGTGAAGTGTGATGAGCTCAGTGTTGTCAGGGGAATGTGGGGAGCGAGGGGTGGGGGGGGATTCCAGATGACCCCTCACACAGTCAGGCGTCCCTGGAGACCCTCTCAGCTGTAGTGGCGCACTTGTGCCTCGTCTTCCTCTCATGGCTGGAGGTGGAGGGGGGTGGGGGGGATGCACACTCTTTTGAGAGTCAGGTTTCTCTCCCCCTCAGAAATCCCCTGCTATTCATTTGTACACACACACACACACACACACACACACATCTGACAGTGTGGAGGACTGCAGCCTCTGCTATGGCATTTGGGAGGCTCCTCTACAACTGTCGCCTTCTGTTCAAACTGTCACTCCAGCCCCTCGAGGATTTTACTTCCCTTTTCCCTCACCCCTTCCCTCCCTCCTCTCCTCACCTGTCTGTGCGAGCCATTGAATGAATGGCCTCCCTTTTTCTTCCCCGATCTCTGCGCGCTGCTAACAATAGAGCTATGGGAGTTGCTCATCGGATGCACTCTGATCTTCTTTGTCTGGCCCTCCACCCTACTGTCTTTACCAATTACATGTTCAGCCTTTCCACACCCCTGGTCTTTAGCTCAGACAGTAGTTTAAACTTGGCTGATCGTTGCCTTTACACAGCCATGCCATTTTCCCAGGGCCTGTGTCTGCGTGTAAAGGACTTATAATTATAGCTATCCTTTAATTATTTTAATTAATATTCAAATTGGCCGAAGCTCAAGGGAGAAACAACACTCAGCTAATGTAGTGGAGTAATCTTGGATGCCTTGCCCGGGGTCTAATCTGCTTCCCGTCTCCACTCCCTCCCTTTTGTTAAACTTTTCAGGCAGACTGTTGCTGGCTCCTTCCAGTGAGAGTGAATGTTGTGGCGGATTGGAAGGCGCTGAGGACGGGGCGGGCGGTTGGTCGGATGGGTGAGGAGGATGGCAGAGGGGGAGAGACTCAGAGGGGTGCGAATGAGTGCCATTGCAATGCAGTGAGAGGTGGTGCTAAAAATACCTATTGACACATGGGCTCTGACTCACAAACAGGGTCACAGACAAACACACAAGGCGGTGACTAAAGAGGTCTCATTCATGCACCAGCGCACACACATTCAGCACATGAATGCAACAGTTAGAATACAGATCATTCACATTAAAGCTTTAAAACACTTCATCCCTCTGAGTTTGTGCTGTTGAACTCCACGCCAAACAGAGAGAAGGCCCTTTTCCACACTCAAGCAAGAAGTCCTCTGAACAAACAAACCCAGCTGCCATATTGTGACCCACTGCAGGAGGAAAATGGGAGAAAGCTGCTCTGCACACACGGTGCTGAATGCTCACTGTGGCAAACACTGTGTCTGAGTTTACCTCGCGGTGACACACTGCTGAGACAGTTTACCGAGCGCTGATCACCTGAAGAAAAGAGACGCTAACAGTCGGATTTTCTCCCCCATAGAGCTCGGCTTTCAGAGCATCCAGTACAGATTAGTGTATTTTTTGCTGTCCACACATTTGGCCTGAGGGAAATTTTTAATCAGACTTGTGCCTCAGAGTCCACAGCAGCACTGTGCCATCAAAAGCCTCATTCAAATGTTCACAAGTAGCCTTGAAGAATCACTGCAGTAGGAAGAAAGATGGAATGTTACTATTAACTCAAGTAATAAACCTGAGCACAATATTGAGGGAGGCCTGCTTGTACTTTAGCTGAATATTGCCTTTTTTTAAATTAAATACTTATACTCCAAATAGGCTGAATACTGTACTTTTTACTCCACTACATTCATTTGATAACTTTAGTTACTTCCAATAATCAGTCGCTCATTAATATTCAATATATAGATACGTACTACTAATAGTATGTACACAATACTAAAGTACGTTTACTATCGGATACTTTAACACTTTCACTCAAGTACTAGAGTAACTTTCACTTTTGCCAAAGTCATATTTGAACACGATATCTTTACATTTACCCAAGTACAACTTTAGAGTACAGTACAGAAGTACAGAAGCATCATCAGCAAAATGTGTTTAAAGTTTCAAAGTAAAAGTATTAATTCTCTAGGAAAGTGGCCTCTGCGGGTGATATAAGACAATATTTGATTATGCTGACCCTTCATCATATAAAAAGCATTACACTGTTGTAGCTGGCTGAGGTGGAGCTGGCAACTACTTGTTCAGTAGTTTAATTTAGCAGTTCGCAGTCCCAGTGCCAGGCACCTCCAAAGGTTCACATGGAAATCTAAGTGGTTGTGAGATGATTAATGGAGTTGGGAAGAAAGATATTATAATTCTACCTTTGTGTTCATTGAACCTTTATTTAGATTAAAGAGAAGTGTGGGGGAGAAACCTGCCTTTCGTCAAACTGCTTAAAAAATAAGGGGCCCCAACTTGACAGTTTTTTGAAAGGTGTCATTAGTCAAAAAGGTTTAAACCTCAACAGAACATTGTATTTTATGAGCTCATGACATGTTAATCAAAGCAAATCAAAGAAAAAGTACAGTATTTCAGTCTGAGATGCAAGGGTGTAAAATGGAATTATTCAAGCACCACGAATTGTACTTGCGTAAAGCAACTGAGTAAATGTACTCAGTTACTTTCCACCCTTGCAGGTGATGGTAGTCGAGACCAGCATCAAAAGAAGCTGAAGAGGACATCCAATCTTCAGGGCCGAGGCCTCGTCACCCCCAACAGCGCCGCTGGAGCCCCGGGACGTTGACTGGAGGGACAACTGCCTGAGCTGTAAATCAGAGTGCGTTTGACCGTGTGTGGTCTCTGAATATAAGTGAAAAGTGTGTGACTCTAGCAGAACAGGGATTTCTACCACAATAACTTCCAAGGTGCATAGAGAAGAAAATTGTCCAAACAAGAGAAAAACTTTGATAACTGCTGGTCTGAAAGCGACTGCATGCAGGCTGATCTGCAATCTGTAATTAAGACAGAAATCAACCCTCATCACCGGTGGAAAACATTATACTTGAGTCCAAGTTTAAGGTACTCGTACTTTACTTGAGTGTTTTGTTTTGTCACTAAACGATCAACAGAGTAAGAAGTATAAAAAAACATATGATAAACTCACAGAATAATGCGTTAACACAGGCCACTTGTCACTTTGGCAGTTCCAGGCAAATGAGGTCATTTCATCTCTAAACTCAGACCAAATTATCCAGTGGTTCACAAAATTGGTCCAAAAAGATAAATACAAATATGTGCAACAGAAGTTTGTTTTTTTCTTCTTTCCCCTCACAATTATCATCTAACGATGAGTTATTTTGTGGGGCTGAGGATAAAACTGCCTGACTCACTTTAAAGCAGCTACACTTCACCCAGCTGCGACAGTAAATTGCTGCCTTTGCATTTTCACATCATCATTAACACTTTAATAATGTCATTTTAGTCACAGGGGACATTTTACAGAAGAACAAGTGCTTTTACTTGTGAAACTTAAAGTGCCTTTATCTGGAAACACTTATGCTCCTGGCTGACTCACACTGGCTACCTATTACAGAATTCATTTTCTAAGGTTTTACTGATTTCTTTTAAATCCCTACATAGTGTGGCTGCAGATTAGATTTCAGAACTCCTAACCCCTTATCCTGCTTCAGAACCCTTCAGATCAGAGATTCAAATGTTGCTAACAGCTCTACGGTGCAGGTTTAAAACAAAAGGGGGATCATGCTTTCACGGTTCCAGCCTCAATGTAATGGAACACACTCTCCCTAAATTATCAGATCAGCTGAGTCAGCGCTTCAATTTAAAACGCTTTTGAAAACACACCTGTACAGACAGGAGTTTGGATCATGTTTATTCAGAGTATTTAGTGTTGCTCTTACATAGTTTGTTTTTATCGCTCTATTTCTTATACTACTTCTTTTATTGCTCTTGTATTCCCTGATATTATTGCCTTTCATTTTGGTTTATTTCTCTATAATGTGGAAGATTTGCTATAGAAATAAGCTGTCTTATTGTTGTTGTTGTTGTTGTTGTTGTTGTTGTTGTTGTTGTTGTTCTTCTTCTTCTTCTTCTTCTTCTTCTTCTTCTTCTTCTTCTTCTTATTATTATTATTATTATTATTATTATTATTATTATTATTATTATAGTTGTTGTTATTATTGGTAACATTTTATAATATGTGAGTTGTGGGTAAGGAATGAATCAGAAATGCCTTGATAGTTAATGAATTGTTAATGAGTGATTCCTCAATTTGTATTTGTAGAATCTAAGTATCTAATAATCACTTAATGATTCATTAATATAGTATCACCCAGTCTGATCTCCAGTAACTCATTTTCAACTATAACATCCTCAAATCACAGTTATTGGGGTATTACTCTAGCAATCAATTATCAAGCATATCATTATCATTATGGGATAGAAGTATTGGCAGCCCACCTTTTCTTCAGCAATCCATCTCAACAATTCCACCATTGACCCACGTAACACTTTGTGACCCACCTCCTCCGAAGGTGATAAAACTGAACATGGCTGTAATATCACGTAACACATTACTGCACATACACACTATAAACACCATAAATGAGAGGCCTGTGCACAATCAGCTCAGTGCACCTGACTATGAAGTGCAGCACAGTCTCAGACTAGCGCTGGCTTTGATAGCCCTCTAGTGACCACAAAGGTGTACCTGCCAGCTGAGATATAGAACTATAATTTACTATAATGAGACTTGGTGCAGTTCGGTTGTTTCTATAAAACCAACAGGGACATTTGATTTTTAGTTTTTGTCTTACAATGAAACACTAAAACACTTGTTGCACTTCCTATTCATTCTCCATCTCACCTGTGTATGTGTGTGTGTGTGTGTGTGTGTGTATGTGTGTGTGTGTGTGTGTGTGTGTGTGCGTGCATGTGTGAGAATGTGTGTGTCCACAGTGCCCAGGGGAGCATATAAAACCAGACTAATGAATTTCTCTGCTCTGCTTATGCTCCGGCTCTCATATGAAACCAATTCATTACTCCGTGGTCTCACCCACATGTTGGGGGTCACATAGGGAGCAACAATGGGGCAAGTAAGAGAGAAAAGGGGGGGAAGAGGTCAAGAGTCGCCACAACAACCGGCTTGCGTCATGAGAAAGCTTTCCGTGGAGTAAAAAAAAAAAAAGGTCAAATTTAAACCACATGGGCATTAAAAGGCGTGACTGACGCTGGCAGCTAAGATATTTAGCACAGCAGAATTTAATTAACAGTTTTGAAATTTACGGTGTCATGCTCCAGTAAATCTTGGTCCTTTGTCTGGCTGTAATTACTGCCATACAGGTTTTAGGGCTACAACATAGTTTAAGCTCTAGCTCGCGAAATGAAGCAGCTCATGGCTCCGGCTGCAAATCGGAAACAATTCTAGATGATTCCTCTCTTCCCCCCTCAGAGTTTATCTAGTCAGCAAATAGCATCACTGAGTACCGCACAAGTTGGCACTGGATCCAAATTATGCAAGTTGAGGGGATTTCCACCCACTTCCATTGCGTAAATAATGATTATGGCAGTCCTCAGTGGTGATCATCATCACGCCGTCTCAGCTCGCTCATGAACGGTGGCCACTGGGTCACGATAAACATAATGAGATAATAGCTGCAGCCAGATTTACTCTGACAGGAGGATTGGAGAGGTGTCAAGAACGTGACTAGATTGACAGACACTGTCAATACAGTCATCCCATAATGAGGTTGACAAACAGCACTCAAATGAGACATAAATCTCAAGGATTTGCTTCACATTTTTAACACATGACCATAGAAATCATTTCATTAGAAGCTGGGAGAGGTGATAATTTATTCCACATGCTCCACAGTTAATAAATGTGGTGGCACAGCGGACAACGCTCGGGGTTATGTTGTACTGTTAGAGCAGCTCTCCTCTTCCCATGCAGATCCTGTTTTATTAAATATAGTCATGTAAGACAGGCAGTGGCTTTGAAATGAAAATTGGAAGTGCTTTGATAAACAAACACCATTATAATAAGAGCAGGCTCGCAGCCTAACTTCGGTGTCTTTTCAAGAGCCTGTCGATTCTGTTCTGCTCCCTTGAGGAGATCAGACGCCTCTTAAGAGAGCAAATAAATCACATGCTGTTTGTTTCGAGCAGTGCTATTAGTAGAATGTGTGATTCAAATGTGTCTTTCTTCATTCACAGTGGTGTTGCAGAAGATAGCAGGCTTCAATCAGGCCTGTCTGCAGGGGGGGTCAAAGGGTACATGGTCAGTAGTATCCAGTCTACTGAAGAAGAGATGAGTAGACTTCTGTTTATCAACTCCACCAAGGAAATTGTGTTTTTCACCCGGGTCCATTTGTTTGTTGGTTTGTCAGCAATATCACACAAAAACAACAAAAGAGATTTCCACGAAAAAGATGGAGGATGGGTCTCAGCCCTGAAAAGACCCAGTTAAAGATTTGTGCCGATAAGAGAGTTTTGTTTTTTCCCCCACTAATTTCTAATAAAGAATGGATCTTGATGAAACAAAAAACAGTCGTAATTAGGACTCTGGTGTCTTTGAGTACAATTTGACATGTGGGAGTTTTTAATTCAGATTTCGACATTTATCCAAATCAGCACATTTAATAAACTGTAATAATGAGAACAATTGTAGTACAAAAATTAAATGTCTGAATGTAAGAAAAGTTTCACTGTGATATCTTAGATCAAACTTTTACTTTATTCACCATTTTTGGTCTAAAAATCTATGGAAGTTTACAAAACACATCTCTAAAGGCTGTACTCCTGAAGTGAGTTTTTTCACACACGCAGTCTCAACCAGAAATGTACCCTATATACACTTTCATATACCATATACCATTTATAACCTGATCCATACAAGAATTGACAACTAAAAATATGGTGAGAAATTTATTTTTTATGGTTTAAAAGCTCTACGTTTTTGGGATATAAGGGAATATAAGGGGATATAAAATATCTGTAACTGTGACAGTCTGATTTGTAAGAAATATCTGTGTTTTAAAATAAAAGACTTCCCTTTGTGTGCTTTTTAACCATATCGAGTAAGTGTATGCAAAACAGAGTGAGCACTGGCTGGATGGTTCAGTAACACTGAATCTGGAGAAAGTTGTTAGAGACTCCACGAGGCTAATGACAGAGAGCTTATTTAAATCGACTGTGTTGGTATTAGTGCTAGGGATGGGCGGGGATGAGGGCCCCAATTTGGGAACTTTTGTCCAAGTCAATAATTACGACTGGCTGGCCTGGTTTTAAAAAGTTCACAGCAAAACAGTCTAGCAGTGTGCTCCTAGACAACTTAAGTAGATGGGGAAATAAAAAACAACAGCTTCATACAGCTGGTCCGGTGTGATCCAAGTCTCATGAAGCCATGAGATCCCAAACTGATTTGAATAGACGTTAATTAAACCCTTTTTTAAGACGAAATCTTCACTTTAGCTGCTGAGCTAAATTAGTTAGCACATCACACATTGCCTGAAATGGGCGCAAGAGTTAACAGCATGTTAAAGGTTTAAATAATGTATTTTCAAATCAATTTGGGATCTTGGGGCTTCCAGAGACTTGGATTACGCTGTATAGAGCCAAGCCCCTATCTTCTTGTGTTGTTTGGGACCAAGCTGCAGCGCTGTTTTGCTGTGAAGCTCCAGAAATGTTTAATGGACTACAAAACTTTGGGGGAACTTCTCCCATACTGGACTCTCCCATCTGATTATATCTGCCACACAGATCTGGTTAGAGTCCATCCTGTATGGGACAAAAGGCATGTGCACAAATATTTAGCATTAGTTTTACGAGAATTCAAGGTTGCAAATGGCTAAAATTCTACCTTAATGATTTTACGGTTGGCTACATTTTACTTCATTTCATGCCTTCAGCTTCAACTCTCAACCATGTGGAACTTTACTGATAAAGTAGTTTGGGGGGACTTTAATTAGATACGAGTACAGTGCAGCTGATCGTTACCATCAGTAAATCTTGGCACAGTAATTATCTCTCTCAGGAAGTCCCCTGCCTAATTAAAGGACAACTTTAACCATAAAGCACAAACATCTCCACAAGAATGCATTTAAAACTTTGTGTCTGTTTGGCAGTCAGGCAGAATACAAAGTGTAATTATTTTGACAAAGCTCATCGAAACATGTCCCAGCTGTCCATTTTGATCACAGATTTCCTCTAAAATTTTGTCAAATCATTTTGAAGTTCCCACATCATTCAAGTGGGAGTCGGCAGGGTGTCTCTTTTTAATAAAACAAGAACTCATTAGAGGGTTCGTCGTTAAAAGATATTTTCTGATAACATATTTTATCATCTACATGAGTTATCAAACATAGCGATTATATTAATGTCTTTAAAGATAAAAGAAAAAATGTCACAGACACCTATACGGTTTAGAGGATTATTTATTCTTTTATTGCAGAAAGCAGTCCAGTCATCAGTAGGCATACTAGGAATGAAATGAGGAATGCAGCAAATAGCCTTCACACACCTCAAGCCTTCACACTACTCTCCAGACAGTTTTCATACTTTCAAAAAACAACTAAAACATAATTCCACATCAACACAACTAAAAGTCTGTTGCATGTCTAACAGCATGGTAGTATTGTGTAACTTTTTTTAACTGTACCGGTGGTAGAAATGACTGCATGTGGCTGCAGTGTGATGTATTACACAGTAACACAGCACTCTGCTGTAGAGCTCCCTCAGTGAACACATGAATGAGGTCAGACTACAGCACGCAAAAATACAGCACTCGGGATTGGAGCGGGGCCATCGCACATCACAGAGAAAGAGAGAGAGACCAGAAAGAGATGAAATGTCAGTTGTTGTTCAACAGACTGTTCGATGAAAACATGGCGGTCACGAACACTAAGAATTGTCTGCAGCAGAGTCCTAACAGCTTTACATGATCTGACCTTGAGATTGAGTGAAGTGTCATAAAACCAGCATCAGAGGACAGATGGAGTGTGTAATGTTGTTTATAATGATGGACAGATGGAAGCCAAGATGGCCAGTCTCTCTTTCTGTGTGGTTAAAGGAATAGTTCAACATTTGGCAAATACACTTCAGAGATCAGTGTATGGAAAATATGAGGATTCAGCCAGCAGGCGGTTAGCTTAGCTTAGCATAAAGATTGGAAACAGGAGAAGAGCTAACTTGGTTCTGTCCAACAACATGAACCTTTAAAACTCACCAGTAACCTGACAAAGTAAGAGGTCTTTTAAACATGGACTCTGTTTTTCGCATATTTTGGAGTCTAAAAGACTAAAAGGTACAAAAGGTTTTGGAACTGGTCCAGTACATTGCCTGAACGAGCTGTAAAGGCAACAATGTAACTCAATGGGCCAACCATGGCCACTGAAAAACATCCACTTGAAGTGGTTTGCTGCCGACAGGTTCTAATTTTTCATTCTTTTCAAACCCACGAGACTGCATTGAAAAAGACATTTATTTTACCTTGCAGAAGTTGCTGAACTCCCACTGCTTGCATTGGTAAGTTTGTTTGTGCTGTTGGCTGACTTTTTTGTTTTGACGTTAATTCAGACCCACAAGTCTTTAGTCATTTAGACTCCAAAAAAGTAAAACTGGAAAACAGTATACAATGTTGTAATTATTCATCTTCATGTTTGCGTTGCCGTTGTACAGATACAGGTTAGCTGTTTCGTCTTGTCTTTCCTACTCTTTATGCTAAACTCCAGCATCATATTAACCAGACAGATAACACTGTGGCGTCCATCTTCTCATCACAACTTTCAGAAAGGAAGCAACTTATGGTACTGTACTTTCCAAAATGTTGAACTATTCCTGTGACAGATTTTTTAAGATGTCTCTGTTGGCTTAAACCTACTGATCTTTTAGCATATAAACTTGCTTAACTAGTGTAGACAAAATCCTGCACTAAATATTGTTGATCTCCGTCTGTATTGAGGGATCAGTTTTGTAGTAGTTAAAACACTACAGGTTAAATTCCTGAAACAGCTTTGTCCAGCAATAAAGGGTTCAATTACCCTTCCCTCCCCATTTTATATTTAATTTCCTGCTGACTGCGTAGAATCACACCAAATAAAATATAACTCTCAGATACACTATAACTCAAGTCAAAACCCCAGTTTAGATAAATGAACCTCCAACAGAGCTGCAATTCTGCTAACGTCAAAACTGTGTGTAAAATACTGGTTTGATTCATTCTACTTTTATGGTTTAATATATCTTGTATCCCACCCTTTAGGCAAAGTTGTGAGAATTGATGGTCTATAAAGAAGATTTAGAGCCATGTTCTTAAATCTTCAGCTGCTCTGAGAGTTAAAGGGTGGCTCCAGTGAATGACATCATATTGAC
Organism: Diplodus puntazzo; assembly: GCA_963678695.2. Taxonomy (NCBI): domain Eukaryota; kingdom Metazoa; phylum Chordata; class Actinopteri; order Spariformes; family Sparidae; genus Diplodus; species Diplodus puntazzo. The sequence goes on from OZ023160.1 coordinate 12,538,126, forward strand.
AGTGCTTCTGATTTGTTTTATCATTCTTTCCTGAACTTTGGCGTCACAGCTGTGAAGTCACTTATCAATAAAGAGATTGAGTACCGGTTGATTGATTATTCCAGGCTCAGGGAAGTTATTTTGTTCAACTACATGCAAAAGAAAAGGGGGGGGGGGGGAGATTAAATCAAACCAAACCAAACCCGTTCCTGGAAGCAACACTAAAGAATAAGCTTCATGGATGAACAAGCAGAGCAGAGGCACAGCATGGAATACATGGATATGCTCTGTATATAATAATAGGCAGAAGGAAATGGGCTCAATGACTTAGAAGGGATCATGTCATGTCATGTCATGAGGAGTGGAGGAGCAAGAATAAATGAGAAGGAATGCAGATCTAGGAAAAAAAGGGAATGAAAAGTGCACTGGGGTAATCAGGGCAAAGTCAGGGGAAAGGAACAACTCATGTATTCCTGCTCGTCTTTCCCCCCGGTTATCACTCGCACTCATTTTCCCGAAGGACATTGTACATGTTGACAGTAAAGCCAGATGGCTTGTCGTCCTTCCGGCTCGGACGTCCAAACCCCTCATCTTCATCATCTCCATCCTCATCGTCGTCTGCATCCCGGTCTCTCTCTTCCTCGGGCTCGGTGCTGGACTCCCCGTCGTCGTCATCGTCCCTCTCTCCTGCTCCTTCCTCCTCTGTCATCCTTCCTTGAAGAGACATTATCTCCGGCAAGTCTGGGTGATTTTCCCAATGCTCTGAAGACCATAAATAAATAAATAAATAAATAAATAAATAAATGACAAATAATCCCAGAAATAAATGTATTCCACCCACCCGCTGTTCCAACTTTTCAAATACACTTGAAATGATGAGTCATGAAAGAGCCAATTTTACCTCTCAGGCAGCTGTAGCCAGTTGGTCTCAGGCAGAGGCACAATCTGCCATCAATTGCCAACCTCAGGAGACTGTTAGCTGCCCGGTAAACATCGTTACGAGCTGCTTTTGCTGTCTTATAGCCTCTCCTCTCTGCCCATGCTGAAGGAACATAACGAGATGGAGAGAGTGGGACCATTTAAAAAGACAACAATAAACAAAAGACAAAATAACACAGGTCTCTTAAAATGAACAACTAATTGTTCTTTGATTGCAGTGATTAAAGTCAGCAGGTGAGCAACTCTTCGACATTGTAAATAAATGAATACATTATATTGCTATGTTCAAGGGTTGTCCTACACCTGTCCTACATCACTCGCCATCTTCCGCAAAAGACTCAAGACTCATTTGTTCAGACTTCACCTTGACCCCGCATAGCATCATTCCTTCATCATTTGGGCCTGGATGTTTAGATTGGATGCTTTCTGCTGAGATGCTGTAGCTTTGACATTTTGCTATTCTGGTAGGCTAGTTCGATTTTACATTGACCCACTGCAGTGCTCAAACTTTGGACAATTTGTGTAGTTTATTTTCTGGCTTGTTTCTTCTCAAAACCCCTCAGTTTTTTCTCTCTCCTCTCCCATTTTGCAATCTAAACCATTAAATAACATCTTCTTTATGTCATGTGTCCACAGCCTAGTACACTGTCCCACAGTAATCATCATCTGTACAACAACGCTGTGTATAATCAGTCAAGTTTTTACAAGTCACTGTTTTGATGACTTGCAACTTGACAGAAAATTAACGACTTGAGACTTGACTTGGAAGTTAAAGACCGTTGTGAAAGTTGTGTTTTTTTTATTTTAATTTGGTTTGACTGTCAGTGTTTCACTCTTTAAAAGTGACAGGGAGGGATTTTTTTTATTTTGATTGAGAAGAAATTAGGCTCATAATCAGATACCAAAGATAAGACTGCAGTATCATGTGGGTTGCTGAAGTGACTTGACTTGAGACTGGGCCAAACACCTTCAGACGTAAATGTGGCTTACCCTCACACACATCCCAGGCAGTCCAGCTGAGCTCTTCAGATCCCTGGTTTCCTAGGTGTGGATGGCTGTCCTGCAAACTGGGATGTTTGAGCTTCAGCACAGAGAGGAAAGGCGTTCTTTCGCACAGATAACCAACTGAGCTGTAGGGCTCCTGCAGCTGAGACACAGGGTAGATGCCTGCCAGAATCTAGAGAAGATAAAACAAAAGCAAAGGAAGAAAAAGATCACTAAGATATATCAAAGCAAACTCCAAAATCCTTTTTGAAAATGGCAAGATAGTATCAAAATAGCTGTTTACAAAGACAAGAAGCCATCACACAAAACAACCCTGAAATTCATCAAGAGCCTTTGAAGGATAACAAGAAGGGAATGTATAAAATCAATAATCCATTTTCCCAGAGGAATGTGAGCGTGTTTTTAATACAATTAAGTTTCTATAGGGCCTAAACAGACAATAAAACTCAAAGACACATCTGCTCTGAAGCAAATAAAAGAGAGCTTACCTGCAGCTGTTTGTCGACACGGGAGGGGAAAACCAGTCCAGGGCAGTCGCAGAGTTTCACTGTCTGGGTGAGGTAGTAGGTCTGGAAATATTTGGTGTGGCCTGGGGTCCGAGATACACTAACCACCTTCCTCCCCACCAGGCTGTTAATAACAGATGACTTGCCAACATTAGGAAAACCTGGGGGAAGAAAGAGAACCGATCTTTAATATCTACAAATTATGTTCCTAATTTGGTTTTATGATGCTAGCCTGAAATTGCCCAGTGCCCTTTTTTTTTTTTTTTTATTAATTTCTATAGTGACGCCTTTTGACTGGAATACAGGATATGATTAACTTTACATGGATTTTATTCATATCATATCAGATGAAATTACTGTGGATGATGAAAATGAATAACATTCAACAGGTCCAGTAAAAGGGAAAGGAGGACCTTGTTTTCTTTCCTAATCACATTAAAATGAAAAAATATTGAGGTCCCTGATAAGCTTTGAATAATAAGGTGCTTACTGATGCAATTATCCTTATCGAGTCAAGTAAAAACAACTACAAAAAAAAGACTTCAATCAGAATTCACAGTTGAGAAGTTACTTAGAACTACTTATTTTTCAAGATTTTATTTTGGAAACATTCTCAGAAACTTCCACTCAGTCTGGCTACATGGTTCACTTCTCTTACCTATGCAGCCCAGTGTGAGAACCCCATCTTTGTAAAGCTCCTGGGATGGGCTGCTCATCTCCATAGCGCTGTCACTTTGATGCTCAATCAGCACTGACTCGGCTCCATCATCTGGACGATCACCATCTAGGTGCTCAGCAACAGCATCTCTCTGAATCTTCTGCTCCCAGCTGGATAGGTCAACTACGGAAACAAGAAGCATCACTTACAAGGATCAAAATAAATGTGCATCAAGTTCACAGAGTGGACAAATGGCTAACGTGCCTGCGTTATCACAGCCTAATTATGCGAGGGATATAGCAAACAGACACCTACCTCTGCCTGCTGTGATCTCTTGGCAGGCCTTCAGGATGTCGAGAGGACCTCCAGCTTGACTCCAGCCAGCCTTCTTCCTCATCCTCTTCTTCTGGAGCACTACAAACCAGCAGACAGACAGACAGACAGACAGGTAGTTATTCTCACTGCAACAAGAGCCGATCAGATTATTCTGGTGATATTACACAAGAGTGAATCCACCGAGTGGCAGGTTTATTTACATTTTATTTGTACTCCGTACTCTTCTTGTCCTCCCAGTTTCCCACCCTATCCTTATTCTCCCTCTACTTACGTGTGCTGTAGGGCTGTCCAGGGTGAGATGTAAAGCACACTATTTGCAGGTGCGGGAATTGGGAGGTCATGTAGTGTTTCCAGGCGATCACCAGTGGGGGAGGACACAGGTCGGCTTTGTTCAACACCAGGACCACCTGCTTCTGAAGATCTCCTGTGATGTAGTGGTATAGGGCTGGAGGGAACTGCAGCACCTGGGTAGGTTTACATGAGGATACCCCGGGTTAAAGTGTTAATCATGGCCTATTCAAGATCATGTCCTTGTTAATAGGAACAAGATGACTTGTGCTAGTATTGGAAACTCTAAATGGAGGGTAGGAATTCACTTTATCTGGCAAGTGTATCCGGCTTGTTGGAAGTTTGAATAAGTATGTCAGGAGCTTATGTCTTATAATTAGAACCAAAAAAACTGGGTTTAACTTTAACTTGGAATCAAATGACACTAGCAAATCTTGAGCACAGCATAACTTTAAATGAAGCTACTTCCTCTGAGTTTATCAACAACACCACAACAATATTACGAGATTTAATAAGACACTAATAAAGGAAAACCAATGTTCAATATTAAATACTGTAGGTCAAACTGCTCGACTGAACTGCTTCTTTGAGGGTCAAATTTATCCATATACAATATATGACCATTTTACTTGTGGTTAAAGAATGAATGCAAGATTGTCCTACAATTACATTTAAAAAGGACAGAAACAGTCAACATAAAGTACTACTTTATTCTGACTGTTTCTGTCCTTTTTAAACTTATAACCCCTACTGTAGGGGTTATATGTGGTATACGATTCTCCAAAACTCTATTTTCTTTTTTTCCAAAACTACTTACCGAATCTTGCATTTTATCGATGTTATCATGAATTATTTTTATTATAGTATACAGTTCTATCTATACATGAGCCATCCCTTATAATCTAGACACCTATTTTAAGTGACCAAATTGCCAAACAAAAACACTATACATTTGAAAATGTCTACAGTAAATAACCTGACTTTAATAAACACCATGTCAGCCATTCAGATGGACGTTGACTGTGTCTCCATCTAGTGGTCGGATCCATCCTGTAGGCTTTTGCTTACAAGGTCACCTACCGGGTGCCTGATGTCCACGATGAGCAGGATGACGTCTGACATCTCCAGCACTCTCCATAGCTGCCTCCATGTCTACAGTGAAGAATAAAAGAGAGAGACGTAGGTCGGGTTTAATACCGTAAATTGTAAAATGGGATCTGTTGTTATTCAGCGTAACAATTTATTGGGAAACAAGGGTAAAAGATTAAAAATGTTTTTAAACTACTTTAAGCTGATATCTATAATTCTGTTTCATATCATGCCCCATTTTAATATACTGTATGAATATGAGGCTGGGCTAAACCAACAGTAACTTCTGGGTGGATAAGTAGTGATTGATTTGCAATTGCAGCAAACGTTTTTTCTGCAGCTATTTTTAATCGAAACTACACAATTTAAAGATGTATATGTAAACAGTGTTTTCCCAAGTTTCTTCTGTGTTGCTCTGCTGATGTCTTAGATAAACCAAATAAACCCGACAGCAGCATCTCAATGCCAGTCCGACTAAATACCAAACTCAAGCTGTTATCTTCTTTAGTTTGTGGCCCAACAGGTAAAGGTGGGTCTCCATCCTAACATGAGTGAAAGTAAAGCATCAAACATGCATTGTAGATGAATGAGATGCATACATGTTAAAATGATCATGAAAAAATAAAATTAATTTTATGTAACCTATGTAACATTGGGGTCTTCTCCCCAAATGTTAATGTAAACAAATATTGTGATTGGTCCTCTATTATAAAAAATAATATTGAATCTAAATCACAAAATAATCTGTTCAAACAGCAGCTTTTTCATATATGTTTTATTTTCCCATCACATTTATCCTCAGCTCCACTGAAAAAGCCATCATCTCTAGATTACTGAGAGTCACTTATCACACCACCAGCTGCTCAATGCCTGCTTCTACTGTAATGTTCCTCCTGAGCTCAGCCCACGCTTTGAAATTAAATGATCTGCAGGGTTTTTGATTTTGAAAAATAGCGTTAGCATTTTCACAGCCAGAACAAACGACAGCAATGTCACTGCATGCAAGATACTTTGGTACTTTGTTCCCAGTAGAAAATACCAGACAATAGACAGGTGGATCAAAATATACCTGCAAATCCCTGCATGAGTCAACTTCTCCACAATGAAATATTCAGTTTATGATACATCATGGCAACTCAATAATAAACAGGATTACTTCATCTGCTGTCAAAGGGTTCAACTGAATTTTTAAAAACTATCTATGACTACTTCTACTTTTTGCACAAAAAATGTCCAGGCATTGCGTGCTCCAGAGAAGGTTAATAAATTGAGTAATCCTGGTTCACCTGTATTTCTTTACCTGCTGGGCAATTTGCAGCACTACTCCCCACATGTGGTGCCAAATTGTTTTGATTATCAAAACAAAATTAGATGCAAAATAAAGACAAGTTTAGGTTCCAGCAAGGGCAATTTCATTTATCAAAAAGCCATTAAATATATTGATTACCTCTAGATTGTGCTCAAAATGGCTGAGAGATCCAGGTGGGTTTCTGGAGCTCAGGTCATCCAGGTAATCTCTGTACGACTTCTCCTCTTTCCTCAACAGATTCTCTCGTGTCATCTCATAATTCCAGGGCGGCCGTCGTGGGAAACCAAGACCTGGCAGTGAATAATCAAGTTTAAGCATGTCAAGCAGTGTGACCCACTCCATTAACCTACTCCACTCATCTGTTTGCCTTATTTTGAGACTGTCATGTGGAAAGCATTAAAAAAACAGCCAGACCTTTCTCTAAGGGGTAGATGTCATTGATGTTGATCTCAAGTTCCTTGTCCGAGACTGGATGCAGGACCTTCTCCCTAGCCAGCTTCTTCCTCTTTTCCACCTCTTCTTTACTCTCTTTCTCAAAGTGCAGTCGGAACCTAAGTAGAGGATCGCGACAAGGGTGTCAATAGGGCTACTTCACATACTTTCTAGGCACTGTGGTGTTAAAAACCTCAAATGTCTGTATTAAATCTTTTTAAAAATATGCAAGTTTACTTTTTTTAGATTTAACTTTACACCACACAATCATAAAGAATCTTGCCAAAAAATAGTGTTTTGTACAGCCAAACTAGAGCAATCAAGATAGAAGCCATTGTTTTTTCAACATTTCTGATGCAACTCAGATATTCCTGAATTTGGATATCTGCTGATACAGGTACAACTTACAGTTTTACAGTTAGTTTTTTGTGTTTTGAGACTAAAATATCTCAAATCTAAGGACATGTTGAGTTAGACATCTGTTACAAGCTCACTTAGGTTCATTGTCAAGTGCAAGATCCACCTGTATGTCTAACTGTTTTAATTCTGGTAAAAAAATATGAGGACTACTGGATATCGTTGTAGAATTTTGTAATTACAAAATAATTTATAATTGAAATGTGTTTAAATTGTATTATTACACATTAAGAATTCATAAGCACATCAGACGATGGAATCTGGATAGGTACGTGGATCTGTGACCTCAGACCAATATCTGATTAGTTCAATATTGGCACCAAATGCCGATATTCAAATCGATCACATCGCTCCTACTCTAGCTCTGACATATTGCTCCATTGATTTATCATGGAGTAGACACTTTTCTGCTAATTCAAACATTCTGCTGCTGTTCCAGGCATTACATTTTATGCAACCCTGAATATCTAATAACAGACACTCTGTGTAGTGTGTATTTTTCTCAGCAGAATTATACATCTTTCGAATTCCCATTCTTTTAATGAACGTGAGTATGAGTAATAATACTGACAACTCACCTGTTGGGGTCATATCTACCTTCTCTGTTGAAGGGCTGCTGATTTAATCTCCTAATATCAGTGGTCTCACTGTCTGATGTGTCCGACTGTCGCTCTCCTCCTCGCTCCACACTGGCATTACGGCTGCTGGGCCCAGAACCTGTGTCACCTGGAGGTCAGGGGCAATTGTCAGGGATTAATTACAGTCAAACACAGACATGGATCATGTGCTAATCAACTTTATTGAATCCAATACTAAGATCTACTTTTCACTCATGTTGGCTGTTACAGATCTCGATATGCTTCTAATCAGCCGCCCTCTCTCATGTCCCAGTCCAGAAGGCTTCAAATTACTTCTTGATGACAAATCTACATTCACCCTGCAATGGCCTCTTCCGCTGATGAAGTTATTAACAGAGGACAGGGCCTGAAAAATCAATTTCCTCTTAAGTTATGTTACAGTCTTACTCAGAATGACCCAGCTGCTACAGAAGTTGTTGAGTCCTAAAGGGGCTCGAAGTCCAGTTTTTTTGGGGGGAAATGTGAAGGAATATTAAAGCAATTCTAAACATTTCTCCTCCATTTGGTTGCAATTAAACAACTTTAACAGATGTTTGGAGAATGAAATGATGTCTGATGTCTTTCTCCTGTGCTCAGTATGAGTGGTATTACGTTAACGTTATACATCAAGCTCATGGACATCTTTGAGCCAACATGCAATCACTATTAAACGCTGTTTTGAAATTGATCTGCAGGTGGCCTAACACTACCCCACGGTCTGAGCTAATCTGCCAGTCTTTCTTTCATCATCAAGGGCTAAAAATCAAACATGTCTGCGATTCTCACTCTTCTGTAACACATGCGCAAACCTGTGCTGTTGTTTTATTTACAAGTTCACAGGCAAGTTCTATCACTATATTGTTATTACAGCTAGCTTACAGACAACATGGCGGTTATTTAACAGGCTAGCTACACAAGTGGTACTTGAACATCTGACTTAAAACGACACAGCACAGACACCAGCACAACTATTCGTGCCCCTCACGTAAAATTAGCTGTGGAGCACGAACCGTTAGCTAACTGCTAACGCTAGCATGGCAACGCTAACGACCACTATAGTTACCTCTCTTCCTCTCCCGTTTGACTTGTAGCTGTTTCTTCTTCTGTTTGTTGCTGAACGGCTTTTTCCGGGGCATACTTAAAAATGCGCTGTTTAATATATATAGCTATTTACTGTGTATTGCCACCTACAGCTTTCTAATTGACGTTATTTACATGGGTGAAGTTTCTCGACTCCTACACTTTTCAGTGACGCCATATCCACTGCAGACTGCAGAGAATGGCGGACGACACCACATTTAAGTGTTTTCAAAATCGCAAGGGGTTAGATTATTGTGGTTTACGATAATTTTGATCTTTTTAGGAACCATTTGAAGTCGGGGAAAGGGCTTCATTCCAAGAATCATTATTTACACAGACCACAGAAATGTTGGCTAAATTGACTATAAGCCCCCTTCTCTGTAATGGTACAGTCCAATTTTGTAAACACCTCACAAATTCGCACATTCCAGCAGAGCAGACAAGATAAAACGATGAATGTACCTGGACGTGCAGTTGCATGATTGTGTTGTAATTAAGACACAAGCAGCTTAGCGTTTGCTTCTCTGTTTTGCAGGTGTTATATATCTGTTAATATCTGTCTGCTCATAGTTGTTCTTGGGGAAAATAATAGGTGTTTACATGATATGTATACACAGCTAAAGCAGTGTATCAATCAATTAGACCTACTCAGTTCACAGAAAATAAATCAACATTCAATTTTGATGATATTCCATTGTTAAAGCGATGTTTAAAAAATATCAAATATTTTTGAGTATTCAAATATGAATAATTGATATTTAACAGACTGGCTTTGGCTGTTGGACTGCCATCTAAAATATTATCCTTAGCTTTGCAGAAACTTTTTTCATCTCTTATACACAAATATTTTCTAAATCAATCAAGAAAATAATGAGCAGATTAAAATCTTTTAGTAACACTGAATGAAAGTCTTCTCATGAAGCCACTGAGGCAAATAAGGAACACTTAATTTGGTATTATTAAGACTGAAACTGAAAAAAAAGACAAATATTTCAGATGGTTTATTGTATTATAAACTGAAAATAAAAACACAAATTTCAGATGTGCCAGTATGTCCATAAAGAAGTCTTATAAACATTGTCATCGTGGAAGTACAATAGCATGAACACATTTGGATAACATTACTTTTAGGACATAGACACAAAGCAGTACAATGGGATTACATGAAAAGTGAACTGGCTGGTCACTTCCCTGAAGGTAGTGAACGCCTGCAAATAGGTCTCGGTTATATGGATTACCACATCCTTTAAACACACAATCATACTTTATAAACTGGTAGTATATATCTATATATATATACTTGATTGATTTTTTTTTTTTCATTCCTGAAAAGGAAGTAACCGTCCCCTTTAAAGTTAAAAAGACTTAATTGTGGGTGTGTATTTTACAACATGATAGAGGTATTAACACTGTTGTCTCTTTACGAAAGTATAAAAATTTACCTTCACAGTCAACTGCCAATTTTATTAACAGAGAGGCTTTAAATTGCCGTGGCCAAAGCTGTAGGGAAGTGCAGGAGGTGATGAAACAAGAATAAAGAGAAGCACTGTCTCTTTGACTGTCTTCCCTTTACTAACCATCACTGTGATGGACTGAAACATATTTTATTGCAGCCTTTACATGCACTCTCTACTCAGACAAGACAGCTCAGCAAAAGACAAAATAAATCAAACAAGGCAGAAAGAAAACTAAAAGAATTAAAACAAAATTATAGCATTCAGTATACTGCGTCACCATGTTGTTTGTCCCGTCCGTCTCAAACCATCATCCAGGCACAGTCATTTGTGTGTTCCAAAGTTCATGTATTATCTCAGTATTGCTTATATCCTTCCACTCTCCAACTTCCATTCTTTGAATTGATTTTAACTTCCCCACTTCTTCCTTTCATCCCCCCTAGGAGTTGAGGTGCTCCACTTGAATAGTGGATGCTGACACAGTGAGACAGAGGTCCTTGTTGGAAGTAAGATCCGCTACAGTGACTGGTTTGTACTGGATGTCACTTGCAGACACTGTCTTATACTGATGCATGTCAAACGGACAGGAAATGGTTTCTGATTGGGGGTAGCCGCCCTGGCTCTGCCCCTGCTGCCCGCCGCCTGCTCCTCCACTCCCAGCTCCCCCAGCTCTACTCGATCCTCCCGCTGCGCTCTCTGCGTGGCCCTGGCTTTGGTTCTGGTTCTGTTGTGCCGACTGTGCTGTCGATGCAGTCAACTGGTCTGGGCTGTGTTTCTCCATGTGTTTCACCAGATACGTCTCCTGAGATGAGGGGAGGATAGGTAGAGGGGAAACAGTGGACATATGACTACACGGTGCAAAGTAGTTGCCAGTTGTCTGATGCCAGTGAGGCGATTCAAAGTGTTTCATGTAGTAATGTTCTTCAGAAATGGACATTTGTCTTACTGAGGTATAAGTGCGGTTGCAGAGACCACACGAGTAGATCCTTGCATGTTTGACCGTGTGTGTAGACATGTGAACCTCCAGGCTCGCTGCATCTATGTATCCTTTATTACAGTTGGTGCACTTGTAGGGTTTGTCCTTGTTGTGCTGACGCCGATGGGACTGGGAAAGAATGGTTATTGGACAAAAGTAGTTTTACAGTACTGCGGATATTAGAACCAACACATTAAATGAATTTACTGTATGAGACTACATTCTTTCACACCTGTAAATTTGAGAGTTGCGTGAACGACTTCTCACATCCTGGATGGGAACACTTGTATGGTCGATCTCCGGTGTGAATCCTGAATAAAAAGCACTTTAATGTACATACATGGACTCCTATTATGTTCATGGTGATCTAACTTGACCCCAGGGAGACATTGAGGCAGATGAGAAACCCAAGACCAGTGACTCACTTACCTGTTGTGCTGCTGAAGGTGACTGAGCTGTCTGAAGCACTTTTGGCAGTAGGAGCAGGAGTAGGGTTTCACTCCGGTGTGGATGCGGATATGTTGGGCCAGGTAGCTAGAATTGGCAAATGACTTGGTACAGTGGGGACACTTGTGGGGCTTTGACTCTGTATGGTTTCTGATGAGGGCAGACAGCAGGGTGAGAGAGAAAGAAACAGGATTGTAAAGGTGGACTGAGAAAAAAGAAAGATGATACGATACTTGACACAGAAATTCATCAAAATTCTGCACTGTTTTCCGCTGTCAGATTTATGCCCTTAAAATTTGATAATTTAGATTCCTTTAAATTTCATCTTTTGATACAGTGTCAAACTATCACAGAACAACAAAGCAAATGTTAATTATTTTGACTCTGTCCTTTTTATGCATATCCTTCTGCCCTAGATGATTGGAATGTGCAAATAGAAATAGAACATTTAACATATAATAATTTAAAAAGGTGCAACATGTAAGAACTGGCCACTTTGAATTCATACTCCCAACAGACAGAGGTAGCCTATCACTACGGTGACTACTAACTGTATTCTTTTTATATATCCCTGACTGCAGCTACTGTTAGCTTTGGAACACTGGGACACAGAGATTTTCAGGCCTTTGGCTAGTTGGTTAGCACATTAACTTCAGTAGATATCTCTTTAACACAGTACATTAACGGCTTTGACTGACAAACTGTAACAAAACTGGCTTCTTGACATTCTGTCGGTAGTTTTGGTTAATTTTGAATGTTTCATACTACTTTTCTTACATATTGCACCTCTAAGTTTTACAAATGCATCCGTTTGGACTAACATGCCTCCAGAAATGAGTGTAAATCGATCAATTTCATGACAGCCAAAAAGAAGAGCAACAGGATGATTGTAAGATGATTTCAGAGAGCTAGAAAGCAGAGCATGACAGCAAAGGATTTCCACTGCATTCAATGGAGATGGTAAGAAAAGGTATTAACAAAGAAGTATACCAAACAATCACACGATGGGTTAAATGGGGAAGCACAAAGGAAATATGTCTTTAATTAAACCTTCATTTCCAGTTGTATTTCTAAATATGTATGTTTGTGTTTCTACTGGAAAAGCCCTGGCAGAAGAAATGACAGAACACAGACAAAAGAAGTGTGTAAAGCAGGAAAATGTGATGAAAATGCAATGCAGATAGTACAGAGAGAAGCAAGTATTGTGTGCACACGCACAAATGAAAAAAAGAAAAGGTCAAATATTCTCATCAATTAATATGACACAGCTCCATGCATTTCAAATGGCCATCCTGATTAATGTATAAATTATGGAAAATCTTTCTATGGACAGAGCCCAACTTTAAAAGGTGTAATTTGAATTTTTTTTTTTTTTTAATTTTTTTAAAAAGGTCACTCCAGGATGGATCTGGTAGCATGCGAGCCAACATCTACACGGCAGTGAAATATGCATCTGTACACCTCTCCAATTTCTTCCCCAGGAGGAAGGTGAAGACAGAAGTCTGGGCTTCTAAAAAGCTCTTGGCAGAACAAGTTAACAGGACAGGGGAATATGGTATGGGATTGGTTACAGGGAAAGGGGGGTCTGCAGTACCGTGTGTGCTGCTGTAAATGACTGAGCTGCCTGAAAGATTTCTGGCAGTAGGAGCAGGTGTAAGGCTTGGCCCCACTGTGGATGCGGATGTGCTGGGCCAGGTAGCTGGAGTTGGCGAATGACTTGGCGCAGTGAGGACACTTGTGAGGTTTGGCCTCTGTGTGCGACTTGGAGTGGATCTGCATGTCAGACTTACTGAGGAAGGTCGCCGCACACATCCGGCACCTACAGGCGGAGAGACACAGAAATGGGAGGGCGGGATGGAAGAACAAGAAGGAAAAAGAGGGACACATATACAGAAAAAGGAGACACAAGAGAGGATGATGGAAAAAGGAAAGTAAAAAAAGGAGATGATGGTTGTTGGAAGGAGACAGGGGTGCCACAAAAAGAAAGAAAGATACGATAGAAAATGAAACTTACAATAAAAAGGAAAATAAATTATATCAGATAAACCAATGAAGACAGGGGATGTGAGAGGGGTTAAATTAAAATATAAAAGAAAAGTAAACAGGGAAAGATGTCAAGGCAGAAATCAGTAAAAACGGACAGGGAAAGGTACGCAGATACAATAAAAAGAGAAAGAGCAGGAGTGCTTGAGAGTTCACAACTCAAAGAGCATGCTATATAAAGACAAAGAGGACGGTAGAGGCCGGGTAGCATTTCATTTCCAGTGTGTGCAGAGGCAGAGAGGGCTACTATGAAGCGCTGATGTATTTGTATCTCAAATACATTAAAAGAAAGAATCAACTGCCACTAAAGCACAGGCAAGTTCTGCCATGACATGCAGTGAAGTGTGTTTACAGGAGGTGTCGGTGTGTGTTAAATGCTTATATCCAGCAGCGTGTATTTCATCTATAAAAGCTTAACGTCTCTATGCGGATTTCAACAGGACACAGAGGAACAAGTGTGCTTGCATTCCAGGACAGAGCGAGGAGAAAGGGGGGATGCACAGCAGGTGTTGTTTCGACACCATACCTGTATGTTTTAGTGCTATCTTTAGGCGCACGGTCTTCGTCTTCATTTGACAGCTCATACGGGTCTCCAGGGTGATGCTGCAAAGTTGCCACCTGTCAAAAGTAATACTCAAAGTTATCTGATGATTTTCTTTTTCTTTTTCACCATCTTAGTTTTTTTTCTTTTTATTCTGTACTTTCTTACCTGGCCACTGGCCAGATGGGCCAGTATTAGCGTTTCATTTCCTGATGGGCCGATCCTGGCCACCGTTGCCTTCTTCTTTCGTCCTCGTTTTGAGGGCGCTGGCATCACGACCACATGCGACGCCGCATCCCCTTCTTTTTTATCTACAACAGGATCAACAGCAGCAGGTTGAGAGGAGTGAATAATCATTAACTAAGTAGCAGATTTTAGAAAGAGGGTCGCAAGCTCTCTGGTACAGTTGTTTAAGTTTCTACTGAGCCTTCCTGTTTTTTTAACTGCCCTCTACATGTTGATCAAACTCCAATGTCATTATTCTTCTTTTTCAGGAGTAAATTACATTTAAATGTGTAATACACAGAACCTATAGAAAACATAAATCATAATGTAAATTTGGATTTTTAACAAATAAAGGCCAGTCTTCATAAAATACAATTCTGTTGTGGGGTTACATTTTAAAACAACCTATGACACAGAATCTAGGTGAAAAACACGACTATTTCTGACTTAAAATCTGTTGACTAATGTTGAATTATACATGTCGAAAGAATCTTAAAGTTCTTAATAATACTTCCAACAAAAAGCTCAAGTTATAAACAAACAGAAGACAAACATACCAGTCTCTTGCACTTGGAAAATATCTACTTATTTTACAGAAATTGGTTTGCTTGAAGGCATAGAAGCGTTAGTCAATGGCTCAGACTGGATAAGCATTAAATCATTAGCTGCTCATTTTCAGGTTTAGTTGCTGTGTAACTCCAGAGACCAATCTGTGAGAGCAGTGCTCAGTTGGGTTAATAACTCACAGATTATTTTCTCTCTCAAAGCCCAGGGCATAGTAAAAAGGACACCCACCAGGTCTGATCATGTTCCAAATCACTTAAACGATATTACATTACGCAGAATTAACATTTTTCTTGGTCTCTGGAGTTTTGACTTAAAATGCAATTTGTGGTTCAGCTGATTCTTGTAAAAGCAAATTTACTCTATGTGCGGCCACAGAAATCAGTAGGCATTGACATTACACTCAATAACACAGTAGTTGTGGCTACTGCAGCTACATTTCAGAACCATTTATGAATTATATCATGTGGTTTGTGTCATTATGCTTTATGCTTTTACCTGAAGGATGGAGTGCTGAAACAATCATGGTGGTTGCTGGGTGACCGGAGACAAACGACTGAGACGAGGTGGGAGAGACAAGTGTTCCCTGAGGAGTTGTGATGACCAGACCCGCTTCACCGAAAGTGACGGACAGAAACAGAGAAATTATCACACATGACAACGGCGACTGCAGGCGGTATTACATTAACAGTTTGTAATTGTTCATTATAAAAGTGTATTAGGAAAACATTTGTGTACTATACGTTAAACTGGAAGTGTTAAGATGGTGATGGTACAACATGGCAGGTCACTGCTCCTCCATTATTTAATGAAGACCTGAGGTTGTAGCATAAATTGAGGTGTTTACTTTACCTGTTTGTTTAACAGACGATGTGTGCTCTTAGCCCATAGTGCCGAGAAGAGCTAAGCACACTTTCTCACCATCTAAATGTTTTAATCCATTGCTGCAAATGTAGGATTCAGAACTAAACATGTAGGGCCTAACTCAGCCTTTGGTGATCTCCTGATTTGAAATTGATCATCACTGAATAAACTAAAACAGCGTCTAACTAAAAAAAGACCCAGACTCACCTGCTGTCATGATGCCTGTGGAGGGGACAGACAGCATGTTCTGGTTGCTGTGAGGAGGGTGGAGTTGTGCCACACCACCGACATGCCCTCCACCATCTGTCTTTGTCCCAGGAGTGGGAATGGTGAGAAGGGCTGTTTGATAGTGGGATGCAGATGAAGCAGCGAAGGTAGCGTTCTTTTCCTGCTGCTCCTTCATCTTGTTCAGGAACATGGCATTCTCAATCTGTCAGGAGGGATGAGTTTTTAATTTGACTGAACACACTGTTCCCCTGTCATTGCATATTTATAGTCACAGAACACTCCTCAAATTAGTTTACTTTTCAAATCAGGTCTGAAGGAAATATATATTCTTGATTCAATTGTCCGGACTTACCTGTCCTGGTACCGTGGGGATTGGAGACCAGAAATACGATGAATTAAAATGAGAATCTTCCATCATTTCTGTAATGAGATCAAACCTACATGTAACTAAGAGAGTCGTCAATATGATAGATCAACAATACAAAGACATAACATTACAAAGAAGTGTTATATCACATTTCAGAATCCAAGTATTAAAAAAACAGACATTTCCAATTATGATTAGTTGACACAGATAGGGGTTATTTCTTTGGTCAAGTGGAACTCTTCAAATATATACCAATATGTAGCTGTCATTTGTTAGGTGAAATTAGAGCTTGGTTATTGATCTTTAATAGACTACCTCCAATTGAAAATTGTCTATGTAAGATAATTAAACAGAAACTCACATTTATTTCAGATGATTTAGAAATAGTTATAAAAGAATATATCTACTAAGATGGATGCCAGCGAGACATAAGATATGATCAGCCACGATCTGATAATAGATATAAATAGATAGACGTTATCCTACTTGGGATAACACAATTTTTGTTTCCCTTTAATATTATCAGACTCACGATTAGGTTCAGATTAAAAAGTGGGAATCACAGAATATCCCCTGAGACAATTTGGTTCACGATATGGATTCCGCAATAATTTATACATTGCAAGACAACCATCTAAAAATACATCATAATGTCTGGGCAACTGAAGAACACAAAATAAATCCCTCAAAAGGCAAAGAGCAGGAATTACACTACTACGACTACTATTAGTTAGGGATATTGGGATATATAAAGTGTGTGTGCATGGATATGTGATAAAAGTCAAATGAAATGTGTCGCATTATTTTTTGGGACCATAAACATTCATTAACAAAACACAAATATTCAGATGTGTCACAGAATAACACTTAAATATCCCAACATCTCTAACAAACTTTGAGAAGTATGTGTCTTTATTCGCTGCATTGTGGTGTTAGAGAGAGCAGAATTTGACAACTGAAATGAAACAAGGCACAAATTGAGCATAAAATGTTAGTAACTCACACACACACACACTATGATTGTGACTTGTCTAGGTTGCACCAAAAGGCCAAACTAGCAGAAAGCAGAACAATCCTGGAGATAAACATGTTTAATAGATCGATACTAAGTTTACACCAAGAGGAAGTAACTCTGGTAAGCCAAATGGTGTGAACAGGTGCCTGCATGTATTTATAAAAATACTGACATTCAGCGCAGCCAGTGAATGGTATTGTAAGAAGCGATCTGCTGGTATCATTCATGCTGGTTCACATGAACACAACAGAGCCACCCTTCACGTTACTAGTAACAGATGTGCTTTTCTACTGTGATAAGTCAACATTAGCTGTTATTAAAAAAGGTCACATTAATCAAGTAACCAAACAGAGGAGTGCGGGCCCCCCAGGAGGTGTGGGGCTCTTGGGACGGCTGTAAATGGAACAGCATTGGCCCAGCAGACAAGATCACACTGGTTATAAAGAGATGCAAAGACTGACTGATAAGGAATTATAAAGGTTTAATAGCTAACTGGTTATAAGAGGTATGATGGGAAAACCCCCATAAATATGGCTTGAAAACCAATATAACATGTTGGACTCAGTGACTGTCCCTTGCAAACGTGTAAATTAAGGATTATGATCCTCGATTATATAATTTAATGTTCAACTTTCTCATCTGGACAACAGCTGTAAGGTAAGGATCTGATGATCTATCGTACCAACACACAGTGACGATACAAACTAAATGTGGGGTTATTCACAGCAGATTCAACTTCACAGCTATAAGTTGGCTCCCGCGTAACGATCAACAAAACACCACATCATACTAACTTTTATGAAAACGCCACAAAATGAGATGTAGGCCGTGATAATGTTTAAAATAAGCCCTGGCTCAAGAGAAGGACTCCATTTCGGCTCCTTGCATCTTGTAGTTAATCGGGCCCGACGTGCTGATTAACATACAGTTAGCTAGCAGACAGCGGTGTCTGTAGTGCCCTCCTGCTCGGGGAAAAAAAATAACAAGCAAAGCGAGAAAAAAAAAAAAAAAAAACCAAAGGATGAAAAAACTGAAGCGAAGAGAAAAAAACCAATAGACCATCCTCACAGACTTCCGGCTGTGGAGACGGGTGGAGAGGCGGCAGCGGAGTCATGCAAATCTACTCAAAATTACTACCGACTGCATGGAGAGTGGTGGCGTTTACCGGTACCGACGACTCCGTCTCCCTCCCCGGAACTGTCGTGGGTCGGGACGAGTTGGACACAGTTTCCAAATCGGTCGAAATTCCTGCAAACCAGTGAAGTTTTCCCCCCTCTTTTTTTTTTTTTTTTTTTAGGTTTTTTTTTTTTTTTTTTTTTCCCTCCGGTGAAGCAGCTGCCTCGTCTGAGCTTCACTTCCTCCGGATAAGGTCGTCAGACAAAAGAAGTGTGTGCGCTGATGTCACTTCCTGTAATTTGGGGGACGGTTAATTTAAAAAAATTAAAAAAGAATGTTGTTCTCTGTCAGCTGGTGTATCATGACAGCAGAAGGTAAAAAGTGAAACCACACGAATTTATTTATTTATTTATTTTTTTATCACATCGAGACTCCATTGTTTGGTCTACTTTGTTACGTTTGAGCTTCAAGTTGAGGCAGGGCAGCCGGTGTGATGCATTCACGTGCTGTCGGAAGTAAGAGAGTTCAATATATTCTGTTCACTCAAATCACAGCTATTCTTTCAAATGACTAAACTCTGTGGATAATACACTTTCCATCCCAGTTCAGTCATTTATACCCTCAAGTTACTTAATGAATTCCTTGGGTTTGATCAAATTGATTGATTGAAATGTTTATTTCGAACAACAAACAACAATAACTAGAAATATATAAACAGCATAGCAGAAAGATTTTCAAAGACTCGATGACTTTGTTTCTGTATTTGATTAAAGACGTGAGAAGTATTGATTTATTTAATCCCATCCCTTCCCCATAAATTAATTAATGATAATTTACCATAGCTATTTACATATTTCTATCAATCACATTTATCTTAATCATACTGACCCTTTATCTTTCTGTATATTAAATTAATTAGTGCCTTAAAGGATAAGTTCCCCCCTAAATTTTTATATAGGGCATTCATGCATACAATTGGCACATACTATTTTGTCATGACAGTGCTCCTTGAACTTTGACCCTCTTGCTCCTATATCTTTGTGCTGTGCAGGGGACTGTGGGTCACAATAGCCAGAAAAGCCTGCTGGCATCCATACAGCAAAGATGTGACCGGATGTAGCGGGACATCCTGGTATTTTTGGCATGTTGCATGCCATACTATTTATACATATACACACTATACATATAATTTCATACACAGTAAGAGGCAGTGTGGGTATTGGAACACAGGGATAGTCTACTCATCCCCTTACAGATGGAACGTAGGGTGAAGTTTCATAGTCCACCAAAAGATTTCTGGAGCTTCATCGTAAAACAGTGTTGCAGCATTATCCTCAACAGCTGAAGTAGATGGGGACTTCAACAACCAAAAACTGACAATAAAATGCTCCATACAGCTCATCCGGTGTAATCCATGTCTCCAGAATCACAGAGATTTTGAAATGTATTATTTACCCTTTTATAAGTCTAGATCTTTAGTTGAACTTCTACTCTAAAGCATCTGTGTTACACTCAACAGCTCAATCTGAGAGAGAAAATAACATATTTTCAAAGACAATTCTGGATCTCGGGGCTTCCAGTGACTACTTTAATTTTTGATAGAATGCTACAATGTTGTTTGGCTGTGAAGCTCCAGAAATGTTTTGATGACTGCTAAACTTCACCCGACTGACCATCAGCACAGGAGTGAGTATATAATGACTGACTTTCATTTTTTGGTGAATTTATCCTTTAAAATTGACTTAAATTCATTAACTCAAATGAACAATTATTAACTTTTATACTTTTCACTCTATGGGTGGATTACCTAAAGACTCAGGGCCCAAGGGTCCAGGTAGGGTTGAATTTACCAACCAGGAGAGTGAATTGCTTGATAAGTTGATTCACAGAAAACTAACTGAGTATTTTAATAATCAGTTTATCCCTTTAGGGATTTTCAAGCATAAATGCCCAAAAATGAATGTCTCTAGCTTCCCAAATGTGACAGTTTGCTGACACTCCATCCAATATTGGAGTACACTGAATATTTTGGGGTTTTGGACTGTTGTTCATGGAAAACAAATAAAACACACTTTGAGGTTGAAGCAAATTTATTTCAGATTTTGGAACTGATACCATGCAATCTGGTCTCTCCAAATGTTCACAATGAGATAATACCAGAAAGTGTCATACATTCCTCTGTTGGTGCATGATTAAGAAAAAACCCAATTTTCTACTGCATATATTTTTGCAATGTTTAAAGGTTGACTTTGTACCCGTTTTATTGTATATCCAGTCACTGTGTCCCGATGTTTAGTTGGCAAGCATATGTTGAGTTTTTATCTAATAAAATATCAAAGTATGAATACCTTTCTTTTGACAATTTTTTTCGTCTGTGAGCTGGTACACTAAACTTGTTGGCATTGTCTTTATGTTTGTTTTATCTCATGTATGAATGGGAAGCTCAAAAATACGAGCTGGTGGAATAGCGCATGAAGGCAGCACAGAGTGAGTCCTCCAGTTGTCAGTGTGACCTCTACTTAGAAAGGCTTTATTTAGATAGATAAGCTGCATGTAACTTCAAAGAAATGTTATCAATCACGTATGCTTTAATGAGTAAGCGACACAATTTTTTAGATGTACAATAATATTAGGTGTTTACTCTTTTTAAATGCACTTCTTTACCCTTCCACACGATGTCGCTGTAAGGACAGTTATACACGTTTACTGTCGACAACATCCGGCGACACGTCTCTCCAGACACACTGCTGAACCGTCAGATACTTCTTATTCTTCTTCTTATTTATCCAACACGATGTTGTGTCTTTGACTCTTTCAGAGTCAGTCGGGGCAGTTTAAGCTGTAGTTTGGGTCGTAGTTTGAGGTTTGGGGTGAGGCGGTGCACAGTTTCCAATGGGGGAGGTGAGGAAGCTGCAGAAGAAGTTGAGGCAGATTGAAAATCTGGAAATAAAAATCAGTCTTACCCCAGAGGAGAGATTCAAGGTACAGAAACACTTCATCTGTATTTCCCCCCCACAGTGAGATCCATGTGTAATATGTGTGACTTCTGCATAATCCTGAATAGATTTCCCTCAGGTGTAACAACAGGTCATGACTGCAGCGCTGACTTTATTACACATTTAGTCTAAATTAAAGACAGCGGAACAAATATGAAACTTCTCCAGCCTTCAGAGGATCACTGTTTGATATCCAGACACCAGAAACTTTAAAGGAAGTCAGACTTGGCTCAACACAGCCAGTGCTGAAATGTAACTAAGTACATTTAAGTAGGCTACATTTACTCAGGTAGCCTACTTGTGCTTTACTTGAGTGTTTACATTAAATACTTTTAGGTGTCCAGAGCCTGATTGACATATCTGTTTGACAATATTATCAAGGGTAAGACCGATTAGCACAGTTATTGGTTTCCAGTCTCCTTGATATCTAATGATCTGTACTGGCCCTGCAAAAGTCATCTCAGTTGACCCTTGATAATATGGGCCGACATTAACCTATCACACATATGTTGTCTGATACGCACCAAAATAAAAAAAACTGTTATTTTAGAGATTATAATGCACTGATATCACTTTAGACACTAATGTTTATTGTTAAACTGTAAAATGTCCTGTCTCCATTACATATCTCTGTTAGAAGTGTCTGATGACCACATTTGAGGGATTATTGCAAGATATGTGTGTATAAGGGGCAATATATTGATGTTTTTACTCCCTAATATCAGCCCCAAAAATCAAGTAGTGGTCAGTTTCTGGTGACTAGTTACTTTGCAGACTGTAGAGGCAAAAATACGACATTTCAAGATTGATTAATTTTATCTGTAGCAGAAATTTTAAAAAGCTGTGATCCAATAATCAGAAAAATGTTGAATACAGGACGCCTTAATCTGACACACTAATACTCAGGTGACACTGAGTACACAGTGTTGGGTTGCAGCAGTGTGAGATTTTCACGGTTAAATGGAAATATCACAGTGTATTTCATAATTATTATATTTATTATTATGAGTTAAGATGACCTTTAACTGAAAGACAACAAAGGGGTCTCTTGTTTAAACAAATGCTTTACTGAAGTTTAAAAGAATATTACATCCTGACAGACATGAAACTTAATATGAACTTGAAATATATATTTTTAAAAATAACATAAGTATAATTTATTTTAACTTTTACTTTTGATACTTAAGCACATTTAATAACAGATGTCAGAACTTAGGCATCGCACAAGATAAATAACAGTGTTGATCTCAAAAAGAAGCACAATATGTAATTAACATGAATTAATTATAATGTCAGAGTGAATGATTTGACAGCTTCTGCCTCAGGAATTTGAGAGATCAGAAGCTTACACTTGCACCGAGTGCATCAAAAAAAAAAAGAGAGAAAATAATGATCAGGAACTTGAGGAGAGATTCAGTATGTAAAAGGGCAGCATCTGAATTTTGTAAATTATGGCCGCGCCCTACAACAGGGTTGTTTCTTTACTGGGCTGCCCCTAATTGGAAACTGGATAATATATGCCCACACTGGTGTCCCACACATCTACAGCTGGTAGTGATGGTGAAGGTTACTGTTGTAGCGGCCATGATTCACCCCTCTGCGGAGGTTGCATTTCATTCGTTTGTACTTGTAGCTTGTATGATGAAATCACCCACAACCAACTAGAAACTGATACAAATAAAAAGCACACACAAAAAATGATATTTTTAAGTAATACAGCATTTTATTTAAAATGTTGATGGATATCTAATTATAGAAGCATATTGCACTTGTGGTGGTGTAGCTAATTGCGTTTACTCAGAAGTTACTGTCCCAAGTGTTATTTTGCAGTATTTATTTTACCATTTTATTGGACAACTTTCTTTTAGAGGGACTTGTTGCACTTTTTACTTTACTAAGTTATCTGACAGACACTTTTGAGATCAAAGTTTAACCTAGAAAAACATAAAACAAGTTATGATGTACTCTTACATGTTATTATTATATACTGTATATAAGATCAAAATGAAGATGCTGCTAACAGAGTTATACATTAAGAAAGACATTTTAACATTATAATAACATAAACAGGTGATTCTGCCACACAAGGAGCACTTTTAGTTCTGATACTTAAACTAAAGCACAACACTGTGCGTTTACATTGAGGTATTGTTATTTTTACACAAATACTGTTCTTATGTTTAAATATCATTGACTTGAGTCTTTTCTTTTAATGCGACTTTCTCCTTCTACTCCACCACATTTCAGAGGGAAAAGTGCTTTTTTTCCTCCGCTGCAAGTATTTGACAGTTATTTCGTTATCAGTCACTTTGCAAAAAGCATATGGAGAGCATATCAAATGTGGTGATTGGTGATAAATTAAACAACCCAACAGGAACAGCTGAAAATTAAACATGGACTATTATGATAATTGTGATCAAGTCATTGTTTAATCGCGGCGATAACACACGTTTATGTCACACATCAAACGAACAAGCTCGACTCGACCTCGTTATGTAATTTGTGGTCAACAGAAAGGAAAGATTGTTATGTAAATGATCACACACCTACATTGTTCAAGTTCATTTTTTAATGCATGGAGATCTCCTGCTTTTGCTTTAAATTACTTAATGTATTTTTAATCATTCTGAGGTTCAAACTATTGGTTGGAAAAATAAAAAAAAAAAAATGAAAATAATCATCATTTGCAGTTCTATACAAAATATTTCAGAGCTCCACCTCAACCAACTACAACAGCAATATCCTGCTTTTATATGGATGCATGAGTAATAATAATCTAATGATGTAATATATGATAATATAGCAGTCACAGGGGACATTTTACTGATTACACTCACGTAGAGTATTTTACAGTGTGATAGTAATACATTTTCTTAAGTAAAGTATCTTGAGTCGATACTTCTGCCAGTGAAAGGTTTTTCTCTCCGGTGAAATTCAAAGTAGCAGATATACAGACTTGTGGTCAAACCCTCCCTAAACATTGTCTTCCTACATTTCCAACAATGTCACTCAGTCCTGCCTTTGTTAGAACGTCCCTGTCCACTAATTTCCCACATATTGTCAAAACTCGCGTCCCTTGAGTCTGTCCAAAAAATGTAGCTTCGAAGCCCGAGCGGAGATAACTCAGATGAGATCATTATTACATCATCAGGAGATATTTTACAAAAAAAAGCTCTACCAGAGCCACAAAAGACATCATGTCAGTGTTTATTATTAACAGAAGTCAACCTTTTTATGTGTAAATTGTCGGGAGTGCTTTTTTAACACAGGAAATATCTAAAAAAATAAGAAGTTAACATACTTTATTCACTCATTCATGCACGGTTCACAGCTCGCAGTCAGACAGGAGCACTGTGCGTGCTGCCAGTAGCAGTGTAATAAATCAATACAGGCTGAGCGTCCTGGTTGTGCATATAAACAACTTGTGGATTGAGCAGCTCGGTTTACAACCAATCTCGTGCCTTCTCTCCTCTCAGATCTCCAGGAAGGCGGAGCTGCGTTCCAGATTGGCTGAGCTTCAGCTGCAGCTTTCTGGCCCGCAGCAAACTCTGGGGATTGTGGGAGACGGAAAAAAGGAGAAGATGAAAAGACAAGTGTAAGGAAGTGAGGGAGAGGTAGCGTCGGAGGGTTGGGGGGTGGGGGGGGCAGATGGAGAGACACGTAATTCTTCAAAAGCAACAACATTCACTTTGAAGCCTTTGATCTTTTTTGTATGTCTATCCAAACACACTGGAGGTCAAACACTGTCACGCTTGAAGAAAATGGGAACTCTCTGCTGTTCATAATGTCTCATGTAAACATCACTCAGGGATGTCATCTACCCATTAAAGCCCCCCGGGGCTCTTCGCACATCACAGAAACCACCATGTGCAGGCGTTAACATCAAAACGAATGGAACATATTCTTTTCTGGAATCTTGTTATTAAGAAGTGCTTGTGTTTTTTTGTTTACGTGGGACTTGAGTAGCCTCCACAGGTATGCTTCCCCGTCGCAGAGGACGCCGTGTGCAGTTTGCATCTCGATTATTCATTCAGCTCTTGCTTTCTGCACTGGCACAGGGAGGATGCCCCTGAGGCCCTTCCATCACAAACGCCTCCAGCCTCCAAGATCCTTAAGGGAGAAGAGCAGTCCAAAGCTCAAGCAACGCCAGCGCCGGCTGCCAGGCAGAGGGAGAGAGGAGGGGGAGCAGAGATAGGCAGACGTCGGGAAGGGACAGAGCCGGCCAACGTGTCAGATCAGTGCCGAGACGCGGGCGACGAGCGGCATCTACGGCAGGAAGGTGGGATACTTGAGAAAAGTGGGAGAAAGAGATTGTGATTCCAGTGAAAAAGTACAACGCAGCGCCCCAATTTATCCGACTTCAGATTAAACACGTACGCCCAGAGGAGCCCTAACGAGCTCATGTGGCTGCCATAGTATTAAAACCAACAGGCTACATGTGCTTCCCTGAAGACAGGACCCACGCTTCGCATTAGCACACTAATCCATACTGAAGAACTGTGTAGATTAACAAGCTGGGGCGCTGATGAGGCAACACTGCTAATTGCACAAATCATTTTTTTTTTTTTTTGTATTTACAGAAGCTGAATTTACATCCCTCAAAGCGTCTTGGGAGAAGGCGAGGTTTCGCTTGAGGCTGCTTGAGGGTCACAACGACATAGTTACCTGTGTGGTTGCTGTTGACAACCTGGTGGTGTCTGGGAGGTAAAGCGGGAAAGAAGCCCTGATTTGCATAATGGGTGTGCAAAGTGAACACTTCACCTAATTTATCACTTAATATGCTCCGGCTCTCTCCCTCGCTGTCTGACATGTATTTGTTTTTCTTCCTCCGCCCCGACCGCTCGGCTCAAATCTCTTGCGATTTATGTTGAGCGCCTTTTAACTTTGCTTGCTTGTTTTCCCCCGCCTTCTCTCACTCACTATAACTCCCTCTTTTAACTCCCCCCCCGTCCTCTCTTTCTAACTCCCAAGTCGAGACACGACGGTGAAGGTATGGCACGTTCCCACGGCGGCCGAGCACAAGAACCTGGGGGGTCACACCGGTGGGGTCACCTGTCTGGCTGCACCTCCCCCCGAGTTCTGCAAGAGACTGGGTGAGGACACACGCGCACGTTCACGCACACAGATGCCTTACATGTCGGCCGGCTGCAGTAATGCCCGTGTCCTGCGGCCTGGTAATTATAGGAGCGGTTCATCAGATCAACCCCAGTGAGAGATAACCTCAGCAGACACTTTAGAGAGTTCACTGTCTGTCTGAAGCAGGCAGCCTTCCATCACTTGAAATCCACCGGCCTCTCCGGCTCTCCTCCCTCCTACACTCCCTCCCCACCTGCTCCGCCGACTTAAAAATACCAAGTGGAGAAGTGCAGCGCATAAATGATGCAGCTCAGCTCATTGGCTAATTTGTTTCTTTTTTAAAATCACGTCCATTCTCTCTTTGCCTCTCTCTCGCAATCTGTCTTGTCCTTTTTTTTTTTCATTTTGTACATCATCACTTATTTACAGCTTCCTCCCAGCTTATTTTTTTTTTTTTTTGTCCTCTCTTCTCTCTCTTTTCCTGATCCCCACCCCCCCCTCCTCCTCCTCCTCCTCCTCCTCCTCCTCCTCCTCTGTCCTCCCTGCTCTTTTGTCTGTGTCTGCCCTCTCGCCAGCTTGGTCACTGTCTTTGTCCGACAAGGAGAGGTTTATTTTGAGTGGCTCTGCAGACTGCAATGTGAAGATCTGGGCCCTGAGCATCGGTACGCTTAACCACACAAACATGCCACACACACACACACACACACACACACACATATATACATATATATTAAGGTAGACGGAGCCCCGGGGCTCTGTCTGAGAAACACGGTGTGTGCGCATTGTAATCAATGTATTCCTGCGTGACTGCTGGTCTGTGTCCTGTCAATTAAATTAGTGTTTTCTCGTTACCTCCAGGGCAGTGTGTTAAGTCTATCTACACTTTCAACGCTGTGACTGCGCTCTGCTTTGTGCCAGAGGAGGACGGCTACATCATCACCGGGTCAGGTGTGTTTTTGTGTGAAGAGCAGGTGCATGTGACACAGCGAAAACAATAATTGGACTTGGATTTTGTCAGATCACATAGCATGTGTGACTGTGTATTTGTTCTGGGAATGTGCATGCATAGCTGTACGAATGCTGGTGTGTGTATTTACTAGAGTCTCACACGGTGGCATCATCTGCCAGCGAGTTAGAAAGTGTAGCGCAGAGTTATCAGGCTGAATCAGGGAGATGGAGGCACACAGTTTAGGCAGTCAGGCTCAGGTGGGTCGACCGTGACCAGCAATAATGACTGCCAGACGCCTGTCAGCACATGTTAACCTCACACTCTGTCGCCCCTGCAGACGGGGGGAAAGTTCAAGCCTGGAGCTGGCACACCTTTGAAAACTGCCAGTCAATCAACGCTCACCAGGAAGCAGTCACATCCGTCCAGGTGGGTGGGTCACTCACCTAGCGGCCGAGGATGCTCAAGCTGTTTTTCATGTTCAGCCTATTTTTAACACAAAAACACTCTCTCCGTAGGAGCTGTCTCAAGTACTTTCAGAAGTCTTAATTATTAATTTGTGAAAAAGCTTCTCCTCAGGAAATCAAACAGTTGTATTACTTCACTCTTATCGTCACACGCGCTCTCTGTTTATAGCTTTCAAATGGACATCAAAGATATTTGTTGAGACGTTAGCCGCGGAGCTCGTCCATCTTTTGAGAGAATACTGTACATATTATTGTGAGCAAGAAAAAAGATTTTTATGGATGTTGAAATCCAAAGCTGCGCTGCCTATGCACATTTTTCAATTTGCAATCAAAATGTGCCTGAAGCATTAAAGCGTAGCACATCATTGTCATCCTCTTTGTTGTTTATCATGCAAAGAGCGCAATCCATTTATAACCAGCAGCAGCACAGAAACTGTTCACACACTTTTTTTTTCCCATGTACACAAACATATGTACACTCTCTGTGTATCTGTCTATCTCTCTCACACACGCATGCACACACACACACACACACACACACACAGACACACACACACACACACACACACACACACACACACACTGGGTAAAGACTCAGATCACCATGACAACCGTGTCTCCTGTGCCCTCCACAGTCTCAGGGTCCACTGGTGTTCAGCGGCTCAGCAGAGGGAGGGGTGTCTGTGTGGGAGAACCGGTGTTCGGATCGAGACCCTCTAAGGCTGCTGCACCACTGGAGCGGCCAGGTGACGGGCTGCGGAGGGGGGCCGGCGGGGCGTCTGACCCTCAGCCCGCGGGGGGATCGAGTGTTCCTGGCTCACGGTCGAGCTTGGCTCAAGATCCTGCACTGGAGGACAGGTGAGCTCTGGAGTGGGATTGACAGACTTTGTGTGGATGTGTGTTCATCACGTTGTGGGGGCCCATTTTCCTTGCAGGGACAAAATTCAAGTCCCCTTTAGGAAAGCATTAAATTATAGGGGGAAGGCTTGGTTTAAGGTGAGGGTTAAGGTAAGGCAAGTAGTAGTTATGGTTATGGTCTGAATGACCGAGGAAGGAAATGAATAGAAGTCTATGTTAATATCTTCAAAAACACAACTGTTTGTTTGTTTGTGTGTGTGTGTGTGTATTTCTCACGTTGTGGGGACCCGCTTTCCTTATGGGGACAAAATGCAAGTCCCCACAATGTCAAGAATTACATTTTAGGATTAAAACTTGGTTTAAGGTTAGGTTTAGTGTAGGGGTTAGGATTAGGTGGTCATTATGGTTATAATAAGGGTAAGTGACCAGGAAAGAATATAAGTCTATGTTTATGTCTTCAAAAGCATAGCAAACACAACTGTGTGTGTGTGTGTGTGTGTGTGTGTGTGCGTGCGTGTGTGTGTGTTTTTACGTGTATGTGTGCGCGTGTGTTGGATGGAGAGAGAAAGATTGAATAAAAGAAGGTAGATTTCGGAGCATTTGCATAATCCTCCACCTAACATCTGTCCAATTATCACAGGAGCGATGTCCAGACTGACCAATCACAGCAGCATCACCGGGGTAACAGATTGTGCTCACCAGACAGGAGGCCTCCTAATTGGCTCCTGCTATGATGTGGCAAATGGAGAGAGCTCGCTAAATTGTGAGTAAACCATGTGCAGCCACAAGTTACCCGCTCCACTTTGAGAGGGTGAAAGCCCGATACAGACTTGAGACAAAATCGAAAGCACTTTGTTTCCCTCTGTTGACCTCCGTTTCCCTCCCCACTCGTCCCTCCAGTGTTCTCGCTGCCTCAGTGTCGGTACCTGGCCTCTCTGACCTGGCCCGACGCTCCCAGAATCCTCTGCTTTGCGGCGTGGACCACGGGGAGCGGAGACCACCGGTGGGTCACAGGGGGTCGCGACCTCATCGTGTGGGAGCAGCTCCCGCGCTCTGGGAAGCAGAGGTGGGCATGACGCATGTCAACGCAACTCGGCTAAAAAGATTTGAGTCTAAACCGCTCAATTATATTTCTCATTTGCATATTTATTCCAAGGTCAACTGCACTGCTAATTCTAAAGCTATACCGGGATTTATAATGCGCTGGTGGATTTAACTGATTTTGACACACTCTTCTATTGATATTAGGCGTTTGATGAATTGCTTGGTGTAAATCTTACAGGGGTGACGTCACAGTGAGGAGAGACAGTCGATTGGAGTCCTGCTCGCTTGAGTCTGAGGGGGACTCTGAAGATGACGAGGAGGAGACTGATGGTACACACACACACACACACTAATGCAATTTCACACCTTTTTCATGTCTTAGTTTACTGACGCACACGGCTAATGGGTTACCATGGCATTGATTTCAATATCAGGTTAATTTTAGATGATGCACGTCGTGACAAATCCTCATGACCTCTTTGTCAAATTTAGATTGTGAGGATGGTGAGGACGACGAGGGGAGAGCCGGCCGGCGTGACGGCGCGGAGGAGGACGGAGGGTCCGGCTCGTGGCTGCGCTGTGTCCTCCAGTGAGAGCCGGCTTTCTCACGCCGCGGCCTGAAGAGGAAATGAGAAGGAGAAGGAGCGTGATGACAGCGAAGGAGGGGGCGCAGGGGAGTGAAGTGTGACAGACTGAGTGTCAGTGTCGAAGGGGAGAGTGAGTGAGTGTGTGTGTTTGTGTGTGTGTGCGTGTGTGCGTGTGTGTGAGCGGTGGGCAGATTGTTTTCTATGTAAATATTATTTCCACATAAAATAAAGCTGTCACACTGTGACTCTCACCTCTAAATTTGCGTCTGTTGTTTTGCTTCTTCCTTCCAATCTGACCTGCCTCTTCTTCAAACACCAGTTCGTCGCCCCACTCTGCCGGTGCAGCCTGTGTAAATGAATGTAAATTAAATTTTATTCCATCTTTATTCCCCTCTCACCCTCCCTTTCTTCCTCCCCCCTCTCCTTCCTCTTTGCTGTGTCTGTCTCCCTCTCTCTCTCTCTCTCTTTCTCTCTCTGGGGTGTCCTTGCTGTTTTTGTAAACATAATTGAAGAGTTATTTTTTTCTCTGCCTCCAAAACGAGCTTATTAATGTCGTCCTCAGTATCATTTCTGTTTGCCTCGTCAAATTCATTTCTTTTCCTTTGCGTCCATTTAATTGAACCCGTTTTAGAAAAAAAAACACATAATTAGCATTTAAATCTCTTTCCTACAGTCTCTTGCCCTCCCTCCCTCCATCACTCTCTCTCTCTCTCTCTCTCTCTCTCTCTCCCCCCTCTCTTACTCCAGCAGACTCTACATGTCTCCGTCGCCACGGCAACCGATGCTTTTTTTTTCCTCCTCTCACTCTGTATCTCCCCCTTTCTCTCTGCCTCCCTCTCTCATTCCCTCTCTCCACTGCCAGAGGTAGGCATCATAACTGATATGTGTCGGTGTGTCTGTGTCCGTCTCCTCGGTGTGCTCGTGTGTCTCTCGGAGTGACATTTCTGTGGCATTTAAGCGGCAGCAGCAGCGGCGGCGGCGGCAGCAGCAGCGCGCATAGGAAGTTACCGGTCTGCGCGCAAAGTGCCATATAGAGTCCTGGCTCCGTGCATGACGCCTCTAATGATGATTAATGTGCTGTGCTCAGGTGTGTGCACTGTAAATGTGTGTGACGGACAGACAGACAGACAGACAGACGGACAGTGAGTGTGCGCTCCTGCCTGTGTATGTGTTTACTGTATGGGCATGTGGCGCGTAATTGAGCGTTAAATTTGAAAGCCCAGGGGAGAGTGTGATTTTTTTTCTTCTTTTTTTTTCTCTTTTAAAAAGTGACAGAGTTGGCTCTGCTGCTGTCTGTGTTTACATGCTAATAGAAGAGAGAACAAGCTGGACCCTCCTACTTCTTCCTCTCTCCCTCTCTTTTTTTCCTCTCTCTCTCTTGCCCCTCTGTCCTGTCTTCCAGAGAGAGATGATCGGAGGAGCGGAGTCTCAGTGAACACAGCGAAGCGATGGAGAGATGGTAAGATGGATAGTGTCTGAGGTGAAGGAGGGATGCGTGGCGTGCAGATGCATGAAATGTCATTCTGAGTGATGGCTGACATGGGAATCAATGTCTGAGCTGATGGGGTCGCGCGGGGCGCCAGCAGACAATGCATTTTCTCAGATAACTTCTCTGTCACTCCACCTCCTCTCATGCTTTTCCCCTCCACTTCTCCTCCAGCTCCATCTCTCCTGTCGCACGACTGACCGCCCTCCGCTGCCTCGTTCCCCTCTTCCTGGTTGGTCTGGTGGCGCAGCTCTCCACCTGTAACCGTGACGAGGGCGAGGAGCAGGTGGACGCGCTGCCGGTCCAGCTGTCCGTCACGGCCCAGGTCACACCCACCCCTCTGTGGGCGGTGGACTGGGGTCCCACGCAGCCCGTGGAGGACGAGACCTACCACTTCCTCTCCAGCCAGGAGAACGACCCCCTGCGCCAGCATGGGAGCCAGCAGGAGGCCAGCACCGCCACCTCCGAGGACTGGCCTTATTATCCTGACGCGAGCGCGCAGCCCCGAGAGGAG
Organism: Diplodus puntazzo; assembly: GCA_963678695.2. Taxonomy (NCBI): domain Eukaryota; kingdom Metazoa; phylum Chordata; class Actinopteri; order Spariformes; family Sparidae; genus Diplodus; species Diplodus puntazzo. The sequence goes on from OZ023160.1 coordinate 12,570,595, forward strand.
CCACCGCTGGAGTCCAGGGACCGGGTGGGGGTGGAGGACGGAGGGACGGAGGCGGAGGAGACGGAGCCTGAGGAAGGTGGGCACCGGGAGATGCACAATAAGGAATTTTTTTTTCGAAAAGTAAAGGTGGCCACGAGCTACAGCCCATGTGAACACACACACACACACACACACACACACACACACACACACACACACACACACACACACACACACTCACACACACACACACACACACACACACGTCCTCCAGGGAATGAGCTGTCAGCAGCTGACACTGTGCTGTGTGCAGCCGGCTGTGTCTGTGGCGGGGGATGCCTAATAAAGTTCTCATCACTCTCAGGGAGGAATTGGCCGCTGTCAAATTGCAAGATACAGAGAAGACGTCATCGGATTAGTGTTGTAGTTGGAGGCCGCATCCAATTTCACATCTCAGCTGGCTTCACTCATTTTCCTCCGTTGTTCTGGATACAATTAGACAAGCTGTGAGATTTGTAAATGTGTGTGTGTGTGTGTGTGTGTGTGTGTGTGTGTGTGTGTGTGTGTTACAGTGGACCCTCAGTTCTACGTCACCGTGACCATCTCCTCCCTGCTCATCCTGACGGCGGTCGTCATCACAGCCAAACTCTGGTAGGAAACCTGAGCTCCCTCCTCTGACATCTTGTGTGTGAACGTCCACATGAATTTAAAAAAAAAAAATAAAAGCAAGCTTCTTTGATGAACTACAGTGAACGATCAGCAAACTTTTCCCTGCATGAGCTGAGACACCTGTCTTCACAGCAGGAGGCCACTACTGGTCCTCCTGATTAAAGGACCTGAGGGTTCTTTATAGTGAGAGCTGTGATGATGCAGCCCGGCGTGAGATTTAATACAAGACGCCTCCTTCAATATGGCTTAAATTTGAATTTCTAAATTGGACACTTGGAGACTACGAGGGTTAAATGAGATGCTTGATTTGAAACCGTCTTACAGATTCCTGCATTACATTTACTCTGACAAAATTGATTTTTCTTTAGAACAACGTGCACCTCATTTGAATCAGGGGGTGTATCGAGGTTTAGAAACTTTCCAACTAAAGTGGATAAATCGTAAGACACATCTAAGTTAGGTAGATCATTAACACGCTCAGGAATTGAACACGTATTTCTGCCGCACAGAATTTTTGTAATCACATTTTTGTTGACTTGCTCATAATCTGTGGACATTTCTCAAATCTGTGGACATTTCTCAACACAGATCAGTTTTAGCAGTCAAACATGTATGGAATCACTTACTTAAAACTATGTAGGGCTTTCCATAAGTGTAAAGACATTGGAGTACACAGTGATTTTAAAAAATGAGGCAATGAGGGTCTAGAATTTGATATTTTCTGCTGGAAATTCAAGACTTGCCCCCTTTTAACCCACTGACAGAGATGCTGGAAGTGAGTCACAGATGGGGGTGCTGAGGGGTCAGTCAATATGATGACATCATTGTAAATGGCACATGGCGTTCTTATTTTTTGTATTAATTTCAGTGGCCAGGATAACTTGTGTCTTATAGTTATCAACAACAAAAACAACATTTTGAGAACATTTTGCGCCTCAGCAGATGGCAGACTTGAACACCAGTGTACTTTAGGTCAAAGCAGCCACAGCTACACGCGAGAAGATGAAAAAAGAGGAATTTGCCAGACTCCATTACAGAATCGCTCAATTGTGTGAGTTGTTGAGCCGGGAGGAACTTTATAGACGTTGTGAAATGCTGTCTATGAGAAAATCAGTATTATTAATGCCTTCTCATAAATTCTGCATATATTACACATGAAGTTGATGTTTTTTTTTAAAATGCCTTGTCATATGGGGGGCCTTACTTCCTGTGACCATGCCCACTGATGGGTCAAGATGAGAGTGTACGGATTGGGCTTCACGAAGAGGCCAGATGTGTGGGTTCTAGTGAAAATAAGACCTTGACAGCTGCAGATGTGTTTTGCACGTGCACGCTGATCAGTCCGTCTTGTCTGTGTCCTCGTTGTCCTCGATTACGTAACGTGCCTGTGCTATCCCCCTTTTAAAGTGAAAGCTGCAGAGTAATTGCTTACTAATGACTTTTATTAACAACACTTCTGTTCCTAAAAGTCACAGTTGGCGCAGATGTGTCATTGAGTGCCCAATAATTAAACATTCCCTGCAACCAATGGGACGGGGGAAGAAAAACATGGCTTCGCTGGTGTCAGTATGCTTTAGCAGCCCGGCGGCCATTAAACAACTCGCTGCATGTAAACACAGGGTGGGGGTCTGTACATGTTTCAGGCCTTTCAGGACGTGTAAGCTGCACACTTGGCCATTAGCCGGGAATGGGGAGCCATCTACGTGATGTAGTGGAGCACTTCCATGCTTTGCTGATCAATCCAATAACACCTAGTTTATTTGACCACTGAGACACAAACCCCTTCCCCTCTCTCTCTCTCCCTCTCTCTCTGCGTCTCACTTTTCACTTCTTTCTCTCACTCATTTATACTTTTACTCTCCTCCTCCTCCTTTATGTAATTCCCCTATCTGCTCATCTTTCCCACATTTCTGTTGTATCATTTTTAATTCCATTGCCCGGATCCGTGCAATTTGTTCTCCCCTTTTCATACTCTTTTAATCTCCGTTATGCTCCCACACTCTTACATTATCCCCCCTTCGCCCCCTCCCACTCGGGCCTTCATCCCCTTCGCCTCCCAGGGATTTTTCTTCCCTCTGAATACCTGTGCTCTCCCCTCTTCTTCTTTCAGTTTCTTACTTCGAGTTATCGCCGTTGCCTAGCTCTAAGGCTGCCTGTCTTTGCACAGCTGGTGCTCCCCTTATCTCCCTCGCCAGTCTCCTATCTCTCCCAGCACCGCCAGTCCGGCTGCAGATCCACAGATAATCCTCCAGCTTGCTGTGAGCTGATACACGATAAACCCTTTTCTCTCCGTTCCTGAGACTGGCCTTGGCTCTTGTACGGGGGAACTTACTTCGCCGACCCCCGCTGTGGAGGAAAACCCATCAGAAGTGGCCTTACAAAAGTGAGATTCGCAGGGAGTCGGGACTGGAGACATGGCAGCAGCCCCTCTCTATAGACTGGCTCGTGCTTCGGTGTCATAAATGTGTAAATAACGCCATGTGTTAGATGGAGAATGTGCCGCGGAATGAACGGGAGGGGGGGGTACAGATGGACCGAAATGATAGCCTATAGTGGAAATTGGCCGGCGTCCAGTTCATTATGATTATAGAAGAGAGGCATATGTGCTCAGTGATTCTCCCGGCCCTGAAATCGTCAGTGTGGCTAATGTAGTCGAGCGTGACGGTGTTTTGTGTGTGTCACCGTGTGTGTGCGCACACACGGAGAAAGAGGAGTCGGTGAGGAGAGGACAGGTGTTGCCGGGGCTCCAGGATGGCTTTTATGGCCGCGAGAACAGCTTTGTTGTGCCACCAAGTATTCTTAAGAGCCTGAACCTGTGACTCCTCCGCTGTGTCGTCACCTTAACCCGCCATCCCTCCTGAAGTAATGGTGTCACCCCTCTGTCCGTTCCTTCGCCTTGTTGCATCCTTCCCACCTCTCCCCCCACGACTCCCTCCTTCGGTCCCTGTCTCCTTCCCCATTTCTCGCTCTGCCTCCCTCTCCCCCCTGACAGCGTTTTAATGAGTCCGATGAGTGCACTAATTCTCTCTCACAGTGGCAGTGTAATGTGTTCGCTGATGCTAAATGGCTCGCCTGTTCTTGATGCTCTCTGACTTTGTTTCTCTGCCTCTCTCCCCCCTCTGTCGTTTCTCCTCATTCTGCCTTTTCTCCCCTCATCTCTCTCTCTTTCCATCTCCCTTCATTTCAACCTTCCCCTCCATCACTCCCCGTTGTCTGTCTCTCCCTCTCTCACCTTTCTTTTACTTCAACTGTCTTTGTCTCCTTTCATCTCTGTTTCTATTCCTGTCCCCCTTCTTCTTTGGCTCTTTTATCTTCAATTCCCATCTTCTTCTATTCCCACATCTTTTCTCTTTCCTCTGGTCTGTCTCCTCTTTTTCTTCGCTCTCCATCGTCATCTATTCTTTTCGGCCTCTCTCTCTCTCTCTCTCTCTCTCTCTCTCTCTCTCTCTCATCCCCCCACCCTCTCCTCTATCTGTGCCACTATCCCTCTCTCCCAGTTACGATCGCAGCTGTTCCCAGCATCCGCCCCCGCTTTCCCGTGGCGTGGCTCCCCCGCTCTCCCTCGCGCTCCCTCGCTCCCTCGCTTCGGAGGACAGCCGGCAGACGTTGCACAGCACCTCCTCCTCCTTCACCGACAGGGAGAGGTAATGAGTCGCCTCGCCAACTCCGTGCCCTCTGAGTGCGTGTGTGTGTGTGTGTCTGTGAGTCGCCTTGCACCTCTGGAGTCAAGTTTGATTCTTCGCGTGTGCGTCAGCGTGAGTCTGTGAAGCAGCCTTATGTTACCCCTTTACGTGCATTGTGATGATGTACATGGAGTATAATTGGACCTCAGTGCTATTCTCTGCGGAGCATTCAGGGCCCGAGTGTTGCTGCGGCTGTAAGATGTATCAGTGTTTTAAACTCCCTCTCCAGATGAGTCATCGTGGGCCTGTGAAAAGGCGCCCAGCCGCCGCCGTCCATGAAATGATGCTTTTATTTGAGGGTATTTAAAGTTAATCTCAATCAGGATAATTATAGTGCTGTACTCCTGTGCTCCCTCTCACTTCCTCCCTCCCATCAGCTTTTCCTCCACCTTCCTCCTCTTCCTCCTTCTCTTCCCTCTCAGTCCCCTGTGATGCAGCTTCCCGTTTGCGCGTACCGCCACTTTTCCAGCTTCAGGCCTCCGTGCTCCACTTCTCTTCTCCTTCTCTGTCGTTCCTCCCATCATCAGCTTCCCAAAACAACCCCCCCACCCCACCATCCACCCACCCTCTCTCAGTCTCACTCTTCTTCTCTGTGTCTCTTGCTGTGTCAGGATCCCAGTTGTGAACCTCTGAGATGACTGTTTTTCCACACGGTAAACATTTCTTCGGGGGCCTGAGGAGCAACATCAACATGACCAGAGGGTGTGCCCGCAGCACCGCTTTATTTTCTCTGAAACTGTGAAATGAATTCAGGGATCCCAGGTATCCAGCCATCACGAAACTCCTCGGCTCCCCTGAGGTCTGACAAAATCCCAAACTCATCTCCCCGCTGCTCCCTCCTTCCTTCCGTCCTTCCTCTGTGCTCGGTGTAAATTTCTTTTATGTGGCTCTGCGTCACTGTAACCTGCTCCCTCTGTTTTCCATCCCCTGTATGGCCCCAAGCTGTGCCAAGCTACCCAACAGCTCTGCGTCTCGACCTGCCTTGACTAACTCACAAACAAGCAGTTTAACAGCCGTGTAACATCCCATTACCCCTGAAATGCCCTACCTGTTCTTCCACAACAACACGGGAAGCTGCTCAGCGTTCATTCTAAATCCAGCGGGCTGTTTGTCACACTCGCATTCAGTTCAGTTCAGCACACCCGTATCTGGTTTGCAAATGGTTAAAAAGCCATTCTCAGCATCTCCAAACACCGAGCGGGGTATTTTACAAAGCTGTTTGGCACGGCTTTAGCCAACAGGCAATGTGTTTAACATGTCACGCTCCAAAAACTGCTGTTTATTCCCCGCTTTGGGCGCCTGAAATGCAAATAGTGTGGCTTTTTTCCCCCTCTGCAGTGTGTAGAGGAGTCTGTTTTGTTTCGTTTTTTCCTCATGATTTGTTCTCTTAATTATCTGGCTTACGTTCGCCTCTTTGTCGTGCCTCTACGAGCAGCCTTTGTTCCTGCTGGACTGTGTTGAGGTGTGTTAAGCATAGAGTACTTCCAGCTGCGGAGGTAAAATAAAATATTCAGAGCGGGGACGGATAGAGGAGGCATTGCTGTTTAAAATCAATGATTCCCAAAGGTTTCGGATGGTGCAGAGCAAAGACAGATTTATGTCAACATGGAAATGAGCATCTGTGAACTATACGCGCGATCAAAGGACTCATGTTACCACGACAAGGAATCTTTTCCCACATGACAGCAAAGTATCTCAATCTGGAAAACAAAACCTCCATCATCTCCCTTCATATCATTATCAAGCCACTGTATATCAGCTGTCTTGGGTGCACCAAAGGAAAGTAGTACATCAAGGAGAATCATTTCTGTCTCTACAATCAGTCTGCATGTATACAGTAAGAAAAACCTGTGAGAGTTGCTTCAAATCTATTATTTATAAATGTCTATTTTATCTATCAGTGAGTGATAGCTTACAGAATCTCTCAAAGCCAAATGTCAGTATGTGTTTGGCAACTTTTCTAAGCGTCTTAGAGCGATGACCCCCCACGACCCCCAACTTACACACATTTCCACCACAGACATAGTGCTGGTGGCATCATGCGTGGCTCGTGCAATCCTCCAGATACCCAGTCTTGTGATTTTTAGTAGCAATTCCTGTAGAAATGTGGTCTTTCTGTACCATGGAAGTTAAATAAAAACTCAGCACTGGCGTTTTAGCTTGGTGTGTGTGTCTATCTGTTTATTTCTGTGCATGTTTAATGAATTCCCCTGGGAGCTTGTGCGATGTGCAGCGCTTTATAGGAATGACAAAGCTTACATGGAGCATCTTAATAGCTACCCCCCTGTACCCTAATCTTTTTTCTCCCTGAAGTGAACATTTAGTCCACCGCCTTGCACTGATTTTGAACCTCGGGCTTGGCATTAAAAAAAGTCCTGCATGTGCCGATCATGTTTTTTTTTACCAGTGAGGAGCAGCTGAAAGAGAAGAATAAGGCTGCTGGTCGTGTGTGAAGCCCTCTCCTTATCTCCTCACCTCATATGGATTCCTCTCGCTTCAGAAAGATTAACAGGATGCTAAGCAAGAATCTCCTCTGTGTACAGTTTTTCAAACAAATGTCAATAAAAATCAAGGCGGGCGCCGGTGGAGAAATGCCACCTGAGTGTATTGAGATTCTCCCCCAGTCTGCTGCACAGCTAGGGTTTCCATCTCCTCTGGGCATTTTACTGATCAATCAGGGTAATTGATTGGCTTTGTTCCACTCGGAAATTTTAATGACCGTCTAGTTATGAGGCGCATACCAGCAGATGCTGCAGCAATCTGTAACCGCTGTGGACAAACAACAAATGCAGAAGTTAGGCGTGAACTCCAGTCGTCGCTCACATGCTCACACGTAGGATAAACACGCCCGGCTCACCTTCTGCTTTCGCTTCACATTACACAGTACGCCAGCTAACCCCTCTTCTCACTAACAAACACTTTCAAGAGGTGTACAGCTGTTAGAATTCACAGCTCCAGTCTGGCAAAAACTGATCTAATCAAGCTCAATCACACTGACTGAAATTAACACCACTATTTATAGAGGTGAGAGAGATGTTTGAAGGGAGGGAGGGAGGAGGCTGGAGGAAGATGCGGGGGTTAATCGAAACAGGAGCATAATTTCCCCGTCTACTTCCTGCTCACTATTGCTACTGGTCAGCTAATCGCTGCCATTAACGTCAAGCAGGATGAGGAGCGGAGAAACTGAATCAAAAGAGGGAGAGATGGACAGGGCCGGCATGATGAAGGCAATTTTGACTGCGTGATTGAGGTACAAGAGAGGGTGGCAGGCAATTTCAACAGGCAATTTTAACATTGAGATAGAAGCTCTGGGCAAAACATGCTGATATGAAATATGAATGCACTTGGTGTGTGTGTGTGTGTGTGTGGATGTGTGTGTAGCCATGCTGGTTGCGCACAGGGGAAGCCTCGGCTCTATAATACATTAGTCTCTTTGGGGACATGCCCTAATTAATGGCTTGACCTCCTAACGGGTAGCCCCCTTCTGCGAGTTAACATTTAGCTGTGCACCCTCCAGAGATGCACTTTGAAGTGCATTTAATAAAAGAAGTGACAGTGACATTAATGAGACAGTACAGGGCATTCGTTTTATTTCCCAACAATTTATATTCAGATTTTATACATGTCTCGACTCAGCAGAGAGAACAAAAACAATACAAAGCAACATAGAATTAATCTAAACCAAAAGAAACATTTTTAAACCAATAAAAGATACACACGTCAAATACACTGATCCTGTTTCTGGTCAAAGGCAACTGACTCCTGCTTGCAGACGGTTCTGATGTGACAAGTGCTCTGAGTGTGTGTGTGTGTGTGTGTGTGTGTGTGTGTGTGTGTGTGTGTGTGTGTGTGTGTGTGTGTGTGAATACATATAGACACATACATATATACACACACACACACACACACACACACACACATATATATATATATATACGGTGACAGTCCACTAGTTGGACTATTAAGAACTGCAAGAATAGATGTCACACCTGTCATTTCCATCAAGCCAGTGTGTTTCCGAATCCTTCATGTTGAGATTTATTGACAAGAAAAGTTCCCATTAAGCTTCCCGGTTTTATTGTGGCGAGTGTATGTGACAAGAGAACACCGGTCACATCCTTTAATGTATCCGTTTGTCCGCCAAAGTGTCCATCTGTCCATCCGCCGTCTCCACGTCTCAGTGTCTTGTCTTCAGTTGGACTTGGACCAGATCTTCCCACTGCCACGCAGCCTGAGACGGAAACAGCCAGTTAGATACAGTGGATTGGTGCTTTGTTTGGGATTAATTAAAAAATGGTTTTGGGTTACTTTATGTTTTCTATCTACTTGCATTGCTAAGCCTTTGTGTATAAGTAACATCAGCATTTAGTATTTTTGCAATGAAATTGATCTCAGTTTCTTTCTGCAAATTATAAAATATGTGTACAAAGAGCCCATCTCTAATAATAACTGCTGCACAATCAGTCCCCTCCTCTAAATAGCTTTATGAAGAAATGGTGTCAAAACTCATTTTAATTCGAGGATTGAGGTTAAGCTATCATTAATTTGGATTTCAAAACACTAAGTGGATCTCCATTTGAATGAAGTGCAGTGCTGAGTGATGAAAATTATAGGGCTCTATGCTTCATCAAAAAGTGACAGGCAGCCAGAAAATAATCACTGCTTTCTGTTTGCGAGTGACAACATAAACAGCAGGCGAGCAGAGCGTCTCCTCTGATCACTGAAGGGGGAAACAGTTCTTTCAGGAGGATAGCACGAGGGGCATTTGTGTATCCAGTGACATTTTACAATCCAGGACAGATGTGAAATTAGCCATCGGTAATTGGGCCGGATGGAAGCAAAACAGAAAGAGTCCCTGATAGCAGGGTTTCAAACACCGCTCCAAAACACCGATGTGCATCTGATAATAAAGCTACTTCATGCAGACACATGCACACAGATAAACCACTTACATTAGCAGCTGGCTTTTTATCATTTATTGAAAGAAAAAAAAAGAGAAAAAAATGGAAACATAGCTGGTTTTGTGTTGAATTAACTGTGCACTCTACGAGAATATTGGACTAATGGCTTTAATTCAGTATTTAAATTCAAGTCTTTCTAGAGCTTTGGTTATAGCTAGGTAAGTTTGTATTTATAAAGCAACTTTCACAAAGAACATTTACAAAGTGCTTTACAGAACAAAAGAAGAAGCAGCAATAATAGAAACTTGATGGAAAAAACCTCCAAATGCTGCTTTTTGTTCCAGTTTTGTAATATGTAAGAATAAATAGAATTTCTCGCTTAAAATGGAAAAACTACAACAAATACGACATTTATTTAAGAGCACACCAACAATTCTGAGGAAAACACCATTCCTGTAAATTATTCAACACAGCCAAACATGTTTATGTGTTCAATCTCTGAAAGGTTGGGAAACTTTAGAAAAATGAATGCGATTTCTTTGCAAACTCTTGATGGTCCATTTATGAGCCATCACATCCAAGATGCTCAGAGCGCTTCATTGATGTGGACATTATGTGGCTCTCACCCTCCCCGAGTGTGTCCTCCATTTAATCACAGTAAGTCCTAAGGTGATGTCACAGTACTCACCCTTTCACCTTTGAGCTCTTTTTGCCTGGTTGTCGTGGTTCCTGAGAGGAGGCGGGGTCTCGTGGCTCTGCAGGCTGGTCTGCGTCCTGATTTGAAGCGGCTCCGGCGGGGGCGGGGCCTGATGACGGTGAAGCGGCGCTGGCCTTTAACGTTTTCTGTAGGTTTGAGACCTGAGAGAAGAGTGAATAAAGAAGAGATTAAGAATTAAAGATTAAATATAAAGGGATGGGTTACAGGGGGGCTTCACAGCTAGCAAGTCTGTTTTAAAACAATAGTGAGGTCCCCATATAAACATTGAAACAGGTTTTGTTTCTTGTTTGGTGTAATTGTTGGTTGGTCAATATTACAGGTCAATATTAGTCAATCACAAATATATCAGTATCTGTATATATGTTGTGTGATATGCACTGATATGAAACAAAAAAAGAAATTCTATAAAAATGTAAAGGTGCTTGAGGTAATTAATAAATATTTAATTCCCCGAGGTTCACTGTTTTAGTCCACAGACGTCATTTTAAACATAACTTGTTTCTCATTAAAGTATGTTGGTTTGTTTGATAGCGACATTTCGGCTGATATATCTATATCTGAATTTTTTTACTGCCTAATATCGTTATCGGCATCAGCCCCAAAAATGGTGTATCAGTCGGGCTCTAATTAAGAGATTCCCTCCTAATGCGCTTCAAGTGTGAGTGATAGGAGACATAAATCCACAGTGTGAGAAAGAATTTACCAAAGAGTTTATATGAATTTAATACAAGACTTCAGCAGTGTATTTATGGGGAAAAGGTAACAAGAAGAATTAATTCCCAGGTCTAGTCACGGGTATCTACCAGCTCCAGCTCGATCGGCTGCGATGGGAACATGACACCCTGGTGAAATCTTGAAATATATATGTTCCCATCGTTCTCCAGTCAAGCAGCCATTGAACATCATTTAGTCAGCGTTGAGTTTGAAAGACAGACTGAAGTAAAAAAGGCAAATGAAAAGCACTGCAACATTGTCACTGACCTTCAGACTGCTTTCAACTGTTCCCTGTTTTTTGGCACATTTATGACATGTAAGAAACACTACTGGAAATAGGACAGGAGTCAAACTATTTTTTGCAGGTTTATCCACGTTTAAGAATCCTGCATGTACACGCTAACTTTGATGTGAAATGGTTTGAATAATGGCTTCAACACACCACACGTCAGATCACAGTCGTGCTCACACTACACAGCTTTCTGTCACGTAATCTGGAGTCTTACAGTTGTGGTTTTCACACTACATGACTGATCAGCAACAGGGGGTCATACACGACAAGATCACACATGCGAGACGTGACGCGGGAATGACGCGATCCAAACAGTACAGGTTATTTGAATCTTGATTTGCAGATTAAAAAAAACAGTATGAAAAAGAATATAATTAGGGTGAGACAATGGATTATGATGCGATGTCAGCAAGACTTTTTTCCGCTGAAAACGCATGACTGCTTGCTCGTATTATTGTTTAGCAAGGACTTGAGGTTACAAATACTGAAACAGTTGTGTGTATGTATTATGATAAACTATGGGTTATTGTTGTGCCCACTGCATAGGAAATAGATACCAGATGAGGCTGGGATGAGGTTCGTTTCCACAGTGTTTCCTTACGGGGCTGCAGTGGAATCTGACTGGATTTCAGTAACAGTAACACAGTAAGACAGTAACCTTGCATGCATTTTTCACAGAATGAGAACTTAATTGTGTCTCCCATCACTTCCGTCCGATACAGCACACAGTAAAAAGGGATCTCTTCACAGCCAGTATCAACAAGAGATATGATTACAGCAAGCAAAACCTGTTTCAATGTTCATACGGGAACCTGACTATTGTTTTCAGATGGAGGAACTGTGAACCTATCCTTGAAAGTTAGATTTATTAACCCGGAGCTGCATAAGTTTGCCCTCAAACAAGATTCAAAATCAGGAAATATGCAGTCAGGGGGAAACTGAAATACCGCAACAAGCTGGAAGCATAAAAACAGAGATGTAGTTGAGGGAACGACTGCATTTTCTGGTTGGAAAGAGTGGGAGCACTGTAGGCAGAAAGGATGAGGGACTAACCTCTGTTTCCACTTGGACTTTGACCTTTAACTGGCTCTCTCTGTATTGGTTTGCCCTCGAGACCTGCTCCTCAATACCACACAGCACCGCCTCACACCCTGTACACCTGAGAGAGGAGACAGGCACCGAGGAAGGTAGAAAGCAGATTGTTAGAGCTGGGAAAACAGATAATTGAGACATAAATCTAAAGTGTGTGCACAGACACACAGAGGTGATACTGACCACTCTTGCAGGGTGTTGATTATGTTTGGGAGCTCGTTGGGGCCCAGGTCACGACCCACGCTGCAGTCCACCTCCACCTGCTGGTTCCTCTGGTCCAGTTTGCCCTGGATGATGTCACAGTAAACGGCCTCAATCAGCAGGTCCTCCAGCTCCCGCACATTCTTCAGCTCGAGCTGCTGTAGGAGCAGCGAGTACGGCAGGCACTGAAGGGAAAAACAGAAACGTTAATCTCCCTATTCTCTTTAATTTGAACCAAGGTATGCAGGCAGATAATTTTAATTTAATGGTTTGATGGAAAATGACAAAGATATGTTACAGTGTATTTGCCAGTTTGTCTAAATGTCACTGCCAGAGGAATATGAGAGGAGAGTTTGGACAATCTAACAATCCTCCACTGGGCAATTAGGGAGTTCAAGCCTACATACATTGAAAGCAGTGACATATTAAGGAGAAAAACCAGGGCAAAAGTGAAAGGAGCAATGGTAGTGAAAGGTAACAGAGCTGGTTAGAATAATGAATCAATTATTTATCATCAGGAGCACAGAAAGAAAAGGGCATAAGCCATGTGATGACCAGGTCTCTCTTGAGAAAAAGACCAGATTCTCAATGACATTACCTGTATAAATAAAGGTTAAATGTAGCAAAAAAAAAATGGTTGGAAGGTGCAAATGAGAGAAACATAACTTTTAATACTATCTCATGCATTGGAGAGAGAAGGGTACGATGTCTAAAATGACATGACAAGTAGTGGCTGTGCTAATAACTTTTTGTTAAGACCAAAAGGCTTGTGATTCTAATTTAGCGGATATAAAAACAGCCACAAGCTTAAAGTTACAGCCAACCTCACATGAACTTTTTGAACAAAACAGCAAAAAGCAGAATTCTAAAAGGAGAATTGTTAATACATCATTAATATTTGTATTATGAAGCCTACAGCTAATATGAAGGCTGCAGAAACAAGATTTATTTCCTATTTTGGAGACAAACAAAACACCACAGTTCACTTTCACGTCTGAATGATGTAAACCAACAATGAACCAGTACCTTGAGGTTGGACGCCAGGCTGATGATGGACAGATGGCGGAGTTTGTTTCTCTGTGCGGGGGTCAACTCGGGAAGAGAGGCTGCTCTCTCTACAGCAGCAGACAGGAACATAAGAAGAAAAAAAAATCACAAAGGGGAAAATATACCAGAGCAGAGTGTAAGTGTCACTTTGCTGAGGGTCAGACGGTCACACGTAATCGTGGCACTACTTATTACTTTGAAGTGTAATATTACGTTTAGACAGGCAGGGGAGTGTGGAGCTGTTTAAGCAGTCAGAGAACAGGGTCGGGAGGAAGTCGGTCTCCAGCGACTGTGTCTCCTGCTGCCATGCTCCCCTGGTGACAGGACTCACACCCTCAGAGACAGCAGCTCTGACAGCTCCTCTAAGGGCTCCACTACACAGCTCTATGAAAGTAAATGTGCTCCCTGTCGGCGTGACTCGAAAGGGAACAATAAAGTAGGCTACATTCTTTTTCCAGGCTATTGGTTGATATTCAGCATAAATTTAGACATAATTAACATTCCACTTCTTGTTACAGCTTCCCAACGAAGTACACAGACAGTGCAAATTAAGTCACAATAGATTTGTTTATTGTTCATTTGCACCAGCGCTGCTGTGAAACAGACAATCATCAGCCAATCGGAAAGTGGCCCAAACAGCTAAAAGCACTCGAGTAATTTGGTCTGTGAATAACCTGCCTGCAGTGTCTCAGGTGAGGGAGTTTAAGCTGCTGTGTCAAGGTGCCTGCCTCGCAGCAAGGAAATACGGCTCATAATAAAAGAGTTGCTGGGCTGCCCTATTACTTATTTACACTGTGCTGCCACTGCAAATACCTTTGTAGTCGCAGTAGGTTCCATAGGCAAAGAGGTTGAGGAGCTGGTACACTGGTGCATGAGGGCCATTCTCCAGCTGTGGGAAGGGAAGATGAGGGGAAAAGAGAAAATGATGTGGCAGAACACAGAAGTAATGAGACTCGCTACATAAAAACTGTACAACTGTATTTTTGTCTTTGCAATGAGAAACTCTGAGGAGAGGTCTTTAATGAGTGAGAGAGACAGAGAGACGGACCAAATGAGGACCTGACTTCTTATATTCAGACTGGATTCATCTGAGGCTACATCACTACTAATACATTTTTTTTGTTTTAAAAATGCACAACTTTCGCTACGTTTACACCTGGAGTCCACACTACTCTGGCGATTAAGGACCCCTAAAACTGAGACTTTTGGAAAAAGGCTGCTGACCCTTTTTTAGTGTTAATGTCCAGACAGGCAGAAACAGAGACATCTGAATAAAATGACATTGGCACCTATATCAGTCACGACGTGCCCTTCCCTGATGTGTCACCCCATAACAAGTTTCCCATTTTAAGAAGACAACAGCAGACATCAGCCTTGACTACTAGTGTTTGATTCAACATTGATAACGAAATACAGGCATTGCTGACCTATTTGTCTATACTAGCAGCTGTCATGCAGTTCAATTCTGCAGTTTATAATGCCACTACTGCCTACATGCAATAGTTGTAGCGTCCGGCTGAATTATGTTTTGCCAAAAGCAATCATGAAAATCAGAAAATCCTCTGAATTGATTCAGGCAAGCAGCGCCCCCCGACCACCCGCTGTCCCTCGCCGGACGCCTCTCGGTCCCGCCTCCAGCAGCTGGAAGCGCCTCGCCCGCAACCTCGCTTGAGGGTCGGAGGGTGATGCGCCGCTGAAACACCGTCGGAGCTGCAAAGGCGCGTAGCTGATGTCTGACGCACTGCTCTTTCGGAGACTGTAAACTCCCAGCGCAGCCGATCTCACCCTGGCCACTACACCGTGCAGCAGCAGGTAGCACTCTCCTCCGGGGAGAGAGGGGGATTCAGTGTCAACGTTTTACCCCCTCGCGTCTAGCCGGAGGGATGAGGGACCGCGGTTATGTCTGTTTATGTCAAACAAAAATGTACCATGCAGTCCCAGAAACAATGGCATTATCTCAGCTTAACTCTGGTTGCACTATTTTATATCTAAACACATCATGTGCCTTTGTTTACATTTCAATTCGAACTAGAACTTCCTAGAGGAAAGAATTATAATTTAAGATTACTTTTTTGAATTAAAAAATTATCAACATTTGTTTATTACTACTTATTACTGAATCGATATCGAAGCATTTAAATTAATATTGAATCGAATCGATATTAAATCAAATTGCGACCTAAAGAATCGAAATCGAAATTGAATCAAATCGTGAGGTTCTTAACAACACCCAGCTCTATTGGTCATATGTTATGTGCTTTCATGAGTGTTAGTTTGGACGGAGAGTAGATCTGAAAGGGTGCTAAAATGCTTGTATAGATGGAGATCTTTTTTAAATTTTTTTATTAAAACTCAATTTTAAAAAGGAAATCTATTCCTGTGGATTTAGCCTGAGAGGAGATGTATTCTCACCCGCAATAGGGGTGGGCCCCAAAAAATAATAGTATCTATCTAATTTAATCACAATCACAATTAATGATCTAAATTACCATCTTATTTCTCAGTCTTTAACATACCTGTGCACTAACAGTAAAACAAGAAAAAAAAACAAATATAGTTTCTCTAGTTTCACAAAAATGACTACCACGGGTCCACCATTTTGTGTTGCCCTTAATTTTTTTCCATTTACATGTAAATGAGTTGAACTGATTTCTACAACTGCCAAGCCAATTGGACAAGTGTCAGTGATGCAGTGAAGAGCAAAAGAAAAAAGCCCCTAATATTGTTTGCAAAAAAAAAACACTAAGAAGAGGAAGGTCAGATGTCAGAAAATATAAATAGCAAAATGTCGCTTTAAAAGCTTTAAGACGTCCTCTGACTAGAATTTTGCCGTAAACATATAAAAAAATAATACGACGGGCCTACTTGCAAGTATTAGTGTCGGTTTCATTCATATTTTACAGGACTGGAACTGCTGTGAGCCATTAAAAGTCAGGACACCGCTGAGGCAAACAGAAAGGTAAAGCTTTGTGTTTTAATAACAGGCTGTTGTATTGTTGCTCTTTTGTTTATGGGAACTTTATAATGCGTCTTTTTAATTTGCTGTTGTATGCTTTACTGCGGCTACTGAAGTATTTTCATTGTCTGGACCATTAAGACATTTTTCTCACTGTTTGTCTCACAGTTTCGACCTCGCTAGTCTCTCTCTTTCTCTCTCTGTGTTTATCCAATAAAACAGTGCAGCAGATATTACACCTGCTATTCTCAGATGTTAATTTTCCTACTCAATGTCCTCTGATACCATTCTTCAACAGTGCTGCTTGTTTTCCATTTTACCCAAAAAAACATTGATGTGCTCTTTTAGTAAATAAGGACAAATGTAATTTGACTGTTTGGTGCATAAAAAAGGGACACAAATCCTTTGGAAATATCCCACCTGCTCTGCATCGTTTCTAGGGCTTTAAGAATGGAACAATGGTGCTGCACAATCCTGCCCTACTGTAACAGCAGCATTTCACATCCAAAATGGGCTGTTAACTGCGCAGGTTTAACATACAACATACGGAATAGGTTCCTAATGTATTCTCTCATTGTGCCCAGGAATTCTATACATAGATGCAAGTTGAGTTGCGACTTAGATTAAATCACTGGTGCACAAATGTAGACACATTAACATCCACTTGCATAGATGATAAATTTGGTCCAGTGTGGTTTGGAAATACACTTGTTGATGCTGCACTAACAATGTGGTCACATGCATCGCTGACCCCTCTGATCAGATTCTCCAGGTGTCTGGGATAGATTAACACTTGCGAGATTAACTGTCGAGTCGTAATTAAGACTGTTTTCTCCATGCCAGGTCTGAAAAGGTCCCAAAAGACAGAAAGGGTGAGGAAGATAAAGTGTGGGAGAGTGTGTTTACCTCTCTGACATTAGGCAGCTCCAGGATGTCAGAGAAGACGTAGAGGCCTGGGGTCTCCAGCAGGGAGCTGACAGCCTGGGCCAGTGCTGAGCCTGACAGAGACAGGAGCTGCTCCACCTCCATCTGAAGCCAAGGGACACACAGGTAACAGTGACATGGTTAGCAGGTTACACAAAAGCACTACAGAGAGACGCATGAAAGGATCAGAGCCGAGTAGAAAAGAACAAGTATGATAAAAATGAAGGATGTGACCTTCCTGTGACCGCCGTGGCTCTGCCATTTTATGTAATGGTGGAGGAAAATGTGATCGAGGGACATCGTGTCACAATCTTCCATAAATACTTAATATCAAATGCTCTATTAATGAAGATGAAACTCCAAACATCGTCCAGCAGCCACTCCTGGTCTGTCTAGAGGACACAGAATTGAACGAACAATGCTCCCTTTTCATTTAACGTCCAACTGCCAAGTGCTCTTGACCAAAGCACTTAACCCTTAAATTACCTGGAGAGCTACACGGATAGTGGAAGAGTATCTGCACTAGGTAGCACCAATACGGGCAAGAAGTGTAATGAATGCGAAGCAGGGCATGTATATTCATCAAAACCCATTCCCGGCATAGAGACGATGCAAATGCACTTTGGGCTGAGGGCAACACCAGAATAATTACCTAAGTAGTGAAAGAAATCTGCCTTTGCCTCCAGCAGATACTTCTTCAGAAAATGAATCCCAGCGAAACAAAAAAAAAAAACAGGAACATTTCCTGATGCATAACCACATGTCAGTTTGTTAAACATTATCATGACTCTTGCTTTGTAATCGCTCTATGGTAACAATAGCACAGACCATGCACCTTGTGAGGAGATGTCCTCTGGACTGAGGGATATTATAAGATCTTAATCGCATATGACGCAACTTGAGACACAAGGGAAGTTTAGTCTTACAGATTCATGATAAAGTTAGTGCCGTTGCATCAGACTGGTTTGATTACCCGCGGCCATTTCCTAAAATTAATGCAACAGTGTGTCTGGATGCCTACTGCTGAGCAAAGACTAGTCTGACTGGTTCTTCTTATTAATCTCAGGCGATGCTTATCGGTGCTCATGTATTGTATCATCTTAAATCTGATACATTTAGATGCAGACATGCACATCTTCCATATGTTGTCCCACTTGACCACCATCGAGCAGGTCGAAGGAGCACATTCACAGGCAAGCTGAACAGATGAGCGGGCATGTGTTGCATCCCAACAAATTAACCCCCACTGTTTGAAAAACAGCATCTCTTTTCATTTCAGGAATTTTTAAAAGTCAAATTGAGAGCTGAATGTGAGGCTGAATTGCTTCCATCTGTTTATGTCTATTGAATTTAAAAGGAGGACAGACCAGGCTGCGTTTCAGTGAGAGATGGCTGGAGGAATATGTGGATCTGTTCAATATTCAGGGTGCAGCTGTTCAGATACAGAGTACCATGGTGACCACTGAGATACAAAAATAAAACAATATATGACACAAATATAGACTGAATCAGTGTGACATTTCGCTAAGAAAAGAAGTCATTTCTGGTAGACAACTGTCAGTTCATTGGCATTTGAGAGATATGTGGAATTGGCAAACATACTTCTTTTGTCATTTTCAGCTCTGTAATGTTTAAAGATATATTAGCAAAACACGAGTATTTAATGTCCTGTGTTGCTTTGCCAACATCTTTAATGTAATATACCGACATCTCCAACAAATGACACTGCGTTATGGACAGTGACCGTACTCATATATTTTAGGATTGCCCAAAAATACAATCAATTTGGGAAAACATCAAAGAAAAAATTGAAAACATTTTGGAAAAGGACATCCCCCTGGACCCACAGTTATTCTAATTGGAAGTATCACCCAACCATCTGTTTACCACAGAACAATGTTATATGGGTGACATGATGAGAGCTATGCAGATTTTTTAGTGCTGTGCTATATTTTTACTCTGTTTTTTTCTTTATTTATCATCGTTATTGTTATTGTACTTATGTACATTTTATTTTGCCAATTATCATTTCTGTAGTCGAGTCTCTAAGGAAAAGAATTTCACAGGAGTGTACTTGTACAACCAGAGTGACATAATAAACAGCTCAAACATTGAACCATGGAAAACCAAAACTAAAAGTGCATATTTTAAAAGGAGATGACCGTCAGTTATTGACGATTTTTGGTAGGATTCTTGTGCCTTGTTTTTTGTTTGTTTGTTTTTCAATCTAAAAAATATTTTTCTTTCTTCTTTTTAACATTTCAGTTTTTTAATTTAAGTCTTTCCAGGTATACATTTAGGTAACTGTATGCTCTGACCTGTTGGTATTATTTCATCTATATGACAAGTAAAGCCTGATCTCAAGGTGATTTTCTTTCATGATGTATAAGCCTGTTAATGTGCATCAATAGCAATAAAGTAAAAAAAAAAGAAAAAAGAAAAAGGAAGGTGAACATCTCACCAATGGTCAGACTCACTGCCTGTTTTGTGTAAACAAGTTTACAGTCGTCGTTTTCTTTATTCTGTGGCCGAACAGGTGAAAAAAGTGTCCAAAGTAACAATGAGACTTGAAGCATCAAACATGGATTTGAGATAATCTTGATGCATACACTTGAAATAACATCCTTAAAAAAAGACAATTCTATCGTTTGCAAGATGGGCATGATGCATGGGTTTTCCACCTGGAAGTTTTTCTGAATAAACACTGAAATTGGTTCTATATAATAATAATTACAAGGATCCAATCCTTTAGTACAAAAGGATGCATTGATACTTAGTGTACTACTACTAATTGTCTTGTAATGAGCTTAGATAATGAACACTGTTGTCACACTGCACTCAATTCATTCTACCTATTACTGTCATCAATGTCTAATTGTGTAAAATGACAGCAAAACATCAACAAAAATTACTTTTATAGAAATGCTACTAGTGTTCTAGTACCTACTGTTCTCTTTTGTATTAGTACAACAGGCACTACGCACTCTATCCCGTACATTTTACATTTGTTTAGCTATTGTTCTTGCTTTATTGTTATGCATGCCTGTAGGTAGCTTTAGATTCAAAATAGAATTAGAGTGTCAAACTAAATAAAATATTTCATAAACTATATTTAAAAAAAAAAAAAAAAAAAAAGGTACAAGGCTACTAAAAGGAAAACAATTTAAATTGGGTTTGGCAGCAATGTATATCAAACCCAAAACTCACTGAGGCAGCACTCACTTCAATAGCCTCTCAACTCTAATACGCGGTTCATCCATCTTTCCCATAATCCTCTTCAACCAAAACGGACTTCAAGATCACTGCAAACCTCTTCTGAGATTTTACTGAAATGGAGTGCATCCTGGTAAATTAGTTTATTGCTGATGAATTCAGCATCTCTTCAAATATGCAGACAAATATGAGATGTTTTGTCGATGAGCAAGTCAACTTCATACGATCCGATAGAATTTCACTCAAGTTCTCTCTATAAAGCACTGAGAAAAAAAGTCTGATTTAACTACCTTATTCCTTGATCACCATCATCACATGACAGGTAAAGTATATTTAATTGCCACTTTTTGCAGAGGTTTACTTTTTAATAATTTAACATATAAGTTGATGCTTTTATCTGACAGTAGCACTACCACAAGTCTCTGCCTATTACTGTTGGAGTCTACATAGTAGTAAAACTGCAAGGGTAGAAGTTGAGTACGTGTAAATACCTATTTCTGCATGTCACTGAAAATGTGTACGTATTTATCGCCTTTTGAGTATGTTTCCATTTCAGCAAGTTTATGTTGGTCAGGTAATATTTTTCTGAAGTAGTGTTCCCCAAAACATTTGCAGTCACAGCCATAACAAAGTCAAATGTTGTCTACTCCCCATTTACATCTATCTATTGTGAGCAACTGTTTCACATGCAAATCTTGCTATATCAGAACTTCAGACAGTAAACCCTCTGTCAGGTTAGATTACTGTGTAATATCCATTTGTGCTGAAATTATTAACCTGAAAAGTGTCTTTGTGAACCTAAAAAGCACTATATAAAATAAATGCATTATTGTTATTATTGTTATTATTAGAGCAGTTGAACAGTCAACAGAGGAGCTAATAAACAAAGGTTTGATTGATCAATTTATTGTTCAAATCATTTACAATGCTGATTACATTAGGAATTGATGCCTTTCTCTGCATTATAGACTTTTGAAAGTACATTTTTTTTAAGGTACATTTATTTGGTTTTCAGACCCGTTTCAACCTTAAATTGTCTTTTTGATCTATGGGAATTTGCGTCGACAGCTTTACCGTTTTTTTAATAGTTAATCAAATATATAAATACATATAGACAATCAACAATTAGGTAATTGCTAATAGCAGTTGATAATTGTTAATGTCCATATGTATACATATTCTCCATTTAAAAAGAAAGAAAGAAAGAAAGAAAGAAAGAAAGAAAGAAAGAAAGAAAGAAAAGGATACAAGTGACAGTGACTTCCACTCTTAGGACATTATTCAGACACTTTCCCATAACGTACATTTGTCAGATTTTAATATCTTTAAAGCAGCAGTGCTTTCACTACACTCTGACATTGCAATAATCTAATCACCACTGCCTACATCCAACACCCTCACATTAAGTTTTACCATATTGATTTCCTTCATATAGATTTAAGGTTATTAAAGTAATCTTTTTCCCATACAGTTTGACAGTATTATACAATGTTTCTTTCAGCGTGTCTCAACCCTTTATTGAAGCTATGTGAAGTTTAAACTGAGTGACATATTCACACTTAAGACTCAATGTTTTTGTGTTAACATCGATCAATCTACTGGATATTTTCTAAGCTTTGTCGTTTGCAATAGCTGATCCCCTGCAGACTGCAGGTTGTTATAGAGTTAAAGAAATTATAGCCAGGCTTGCACAGCAGAACTCTATGCCTGTGTACTAAAGTTAACGTTAGCTCCGAAGCTAAATTACCGGGCTAACATTAAAGCTAATGATCTTATGCAACAACAAACATAACTGTCAAAGGAAGATAACGTGCCAAGCGCACAAAACATACACATCGTTTCAGGTAGAAGACTATTTTCATAACAGTTCTCATTAAAATCAATGCGATCGTGCTCGGGTATTATTCAAGCTCAATGTGTCATGCTAGCTCGGTTGCTAACGGCTAACCAACCGCAAGGCTTCGCTAACCCGTTGACACCAGGCCTCAGTCCATGTTTAGCCGTTAAGCTGATTTAAATCATACCACTAACTTCATGAATGATCAGTAAATACAACATGCACGCAAATGTTTCCGCAAAAGAGTTGAAATAAGACTGCATATGTCCAATTTTACCTTGTTGGGTTGGTTTCTAGTAGACAGCTTCTCGGTTGATGAGTTCCGTCGGCAGCACAATCACGCACGACAACAAAAGAACGTAACATTTGATTGGACAGTACAACGAAGTGGGCGGGACATGTCAAGCTGTCGATCAGCATCTTACTCAGGGCCTCAGCCTCAGGGAGAACAGCATCATCTAGCGGTGAGGTGATTCACCTCACCTGGGACTGTACAGATCAGTATGTTCATCACGCAGGAGCTCACAAACGGAGGGTCAGAAGTCCTGAAATAACTCCGAGGAGGCCACAAAACGATAAATGGGAGGAAATCTGTCTTCTGTCTTGTCTTTTCTATTGAAATAGCCTTTAATCCTTTCGATAAAAATCTAAGGGGGCAAAATCACAAACCACATAAGGCCATTACATGTGTGGCATCTACTTTTTTATGTATTACAGGCTTCAGTTACATCAAAGACTGGTAACAATTTTATCGACAAGGTTTGCATGGAAGAATTAAAACATAGACTTAACTTGTTAAGCCTGAGCAGATATTTACTAAGACCCAGTGACATATATACTTATACCTATACACATCTGAACATACATTTCAAGTGTTCCCTTTATTATGATACATTATTCACATAGACCTTGTAGTTGCAGAAATGCGCTCTGTTAATCATAGGCATGTAATCTTCGAGCACAGACTTAAAATAGAGGCTAGTTCTTAACAGGGTAAAACAACCCTAAAAGAAATCTAATCTGAGATTATTTACTGCTCCATTTTGAGTTGTAAATTTACACAAATGTGACAGTAATCGTGCTTATGCCCTTCTTAGGTCAGACTTGGATGATCTAACATAACACTAGTAATAGTTAATGGACACACTTCAAATATTGTTCCCTGATTGTCATTATCAATCAGAATCTGAAACATTGATCCTTGAGGGCAAACTATAATGTTACAGTTGCTCCTTCTAGAATAGAAATATCACACTATAGAGAGATTTTATGAAGATATAAATATAGTAGACAATAAGAAATATGAGTGAGTAAAAATAAAATATAATACAAAATACATTCTTAGAAATAGAATTGCTCTTCGAAATAGAGATGTAAGATATGTTCCTAGTACCACACTATAACTTCAGTGTAGATAATATTGACTAATACTGCAGCGTGTGTTAGTTGACTGCAGTTAGTATAAATACAGGCTACAAACAACAGTAGAATATTGCTAAATCTGAGTTAAATGAACATCAAGTGGTTGTGTAACAGGTTAGAAATGTATTATAGTATCATTCTGCTATAGGGTTAAAAAGCAGCTCTGAATTCATGAACTGTGACTTTATTAAAAAGGTTTTAAGACTATAAATTACATAAATAACATAAGGAGTGACTAAAACCATAAAAATGGTTAAAAGGGGTTAAAAGGCATTACATGATTTAAAAATGGTTAAAATGTTTAAAAGGTGTTTCTTTTGTATTGTAGCCTTTGCTATTTGTTGTAAAAAAAAATAAATAAATAAATAAAAAATAGAATACACAAAAAACTAAGCAATAGAAGCAGTATTACTGGGAATCTACCCAGTAGTCTTGATCTGAGAGTCCGGGATCGATTGCTTGCTCTCCTCCCAACACTCCTGGGGAGTTTGCGGTATTTTCCTCATCAGACTCAAGCTGCCGCTGAGGTAATAACCCTATATAATTTCTTGTGATTATTCCTCCCCATTTTCAGAGCCGTGTTCCTCTGCTGACTGGTTTTACTTGTTATCTGTCTCCCAGCTCTACTGATAATATCTGTGACAGAGGGTGAGAGGAGGAACAGGTTATAGACTGGATAAGCTTCGAATAACTACCGTGAACATTTCTGACAACTGTGGAAAACAGACTCACCTCGCCCCAGCGCCCCATTGATTCACTGATGAAATGTTTAAACTCTGATTTATCTGAGGTTTTGATACAAGAATGGACATTGTTGTGCGTCTTCTGAAAACACATTTAGCATTTCTTTAGATGTTTTTTGAATGATTACTTTTGTATGTATCAGCACAGAACAGGCAGTTTATTCAATATCATGAATATTTTTAATGAATGTCAACTTGAATACAAAACAAAACAACCAAATAAATGATTCAATGCATTGAATATTAAATTAGATGGTACACGTTGTCCACCCATCTCTGGTGTGCTTCACTCTCTACGTGCACAGCCGATACAGAAGTGCTGATCACATCCACAAATCCTCCTGGCTTATCTTTCCAGAGCATCCTGAAGTTAAACATACACACAAACACTGACATTATTGACATGATGCATTCCCAAACCAATTTTTTATCTTAGCTCTATTACCACATCTTAACCCCTTAATCTTAAATAGTCTTTCAGAAAGTGGATGGGGCAAAATGTCCTCATTATTCCAAAACTGTGTTCACTCAAGCTCCAAATATCAAATCCAAACATTCTCTAAACAAACAACTTCTCATTTTGGTTTTTATGGAAGTAATCTTACTCTTTCGACCAAATGTTTAACTAATTATTGACACAATGTGTAATATTTTATAGAAGATTTTTAAGTACAAGGCACATCTATACACATAACAGGCCATTGTCACAGCAGACACTTTAAATTCTCATAGAAATAGCACAACTTTAAAGATAAACTTCTATACTCCTCCTAATAATGGACGTGTTATATCAAAGTCCCAGTCCCTGTCCGCACATACATGGTATTTCTTACACACGTTAATGTTTTAGACCACAAAAAATTTACCATTTGAAAAACTCCCCTGGGTTGGAGATACTCAGAAACTTAGTTTCAGTGTTTACATCTAGATGGGCCGCAACAGCGATTTTTAGAAATGATGATGCAGACACCCACACTTATCAGTGTATCATTGGCAAATGTAAACTTGAGTATGTGTTATGATATTGAAGTACTTGAGTTTGTACATTGACAAAATGATATATTGTTTAACATTCGATTGAGAGAGACACAAACGAACACTGACAATACAAAAAGAGAAGCGAGACAAAAATAGACAAAAGCTGCTGCATACAGTGGTTTGCTGCCTCGCTCAAAGTATTTTCCGTAGCTAAGGAACCGACCGACGAGTAAGCAATCTTCTTGCTGTCTACAACAGCATGTGCACGCCCAATGTACATGAACGGTGTTTTCAGGAGTGTAAGTATGGCTAGAGATTATTTCTGAAAGGGTGCTAAAACGGTAAGTAGCACTAAGCATACAGCCCTTGACCCCAAGAACGAGCAGCAGCGGCAGGGACCGACTGTCGCTCAGTGGCTAACCCACTATCACAAAGCACACAGCGTCTGAGCTCTACATAAGAGGCGCTGCGGTGTAGCTGTCATGCTGGATATCCTTTTCTGACTGAGGTACGTTTGTGACAGCTTTTTGCTTGTATTTACATGATTGTGATATTTCAGTATTTAACAGAGTTGTTTGTTTACGTATTTATCAGTTTAGAAGGCTTAGAGATCGTGTTGAACGCAGAGAACTAGCTAACACATCTCTGAACTGGCCAGCGAGAGCTACGGCTACAGGACAGTCTTGTAGTCAAGAGTTCATGTATTGGATACTTCCAAAATTCAGCTGGCTTTCACTGGTTTCTACAGCCCTACCAACCCAAGCTTTAACAATGTCAGTTTACACATTAGTAACTGATTGTTGAGTTTAGTTTCGAGAACGTGTTTAGTTCACATTTGGATCGTTGCTAGGCCTTGTTCATGGAAGACATTTTGATATTTTGATGGCTGAATTCAATTTAGCTGCATCAACTTTATAGTGTCACGCTGTCAGGGCTTACCGGAACACTTGAACAGAACGGAGCTGTTATCAGTAACAGCCGTGCTCCTCCTACAATGACAAGTCAAAATGTCTCCTCAGAAGAAGACTTAATGCGGCCTTAAATCTCACCTCTAATCTCCAAACTCTGCCTTTGTGAAAGTAAAGCCGAGATAAAGTGACCTTGCCTTTGCAAAGATGTCTTTATGCTTCCTGTCTTTACACACACACACACACACACACACACACACACACACACACACACACACCCACACACACACACACACGTCTTAAGCTTTCTTCTCCTGCAGACAGCACAAAGTAACCGACCCAATTAAGGGGAATGAGGAACACCTGTGCCGGTCAGCAGGGCTCCACAGACAAAGTGCTCATTTTCTGTCTGTGAAGTCTGTTGATAGGGTGTGTTCAGTTCAGGCCCACACACCACACACACAGAAACACATGCTGCTCCATAGAGTGCAGTATGGTAAGATGGCTGCCCGTCTCTGCACAGCTGTCTCTGCTCTTCAGCCGGTCCGGCTCGTCCCTGCTGAAGTGTTAACACGGCTCTCCGACATGATGCCATCCTTCAGCGCACTCCCTGCCCTGCTTAACTGTTAATGAGAGCGAGGGCAAGATAAGAGGATGAGGGGGCAACGCGGTAAATCAAAGGCAGCAGGAAATGAAGATCATGTACTAGTTTCATCTACACCCTGCCACCTGCCTTTGAACAGCGCTGTCCTCACACAGCTGCATGTAACGTTTTTCGCACTGAGGTAAGTTTCGAAGCCAGAGGTGAGGAGTGCAGGACTGCATATAGATGGATTGATGGATGGAGGGATAGATAGGTGCGAGTATATTCACTGTGACAACGCCAGAAGGCCAATGTTTTTCTTCGCTTGGCGTATTAGCATGCTAATCTTCCTAATAAACCCCAAGTGTTCAATATTTTCGACCACCATGTTTCACTGTGGGTTTGAAACACTGTGGAATCATTCTCTCTCCTGTTTCTCTCATTATATAGACCCTTCAGATACACTTGGATTCATCAGCAAATAGGCCTTTTCTCAGTGAAGTGTTTGGCCTTGTTTCACCTAATGAGAAGTGGTATAGAAACTGATGCTCGTCCTCTGAGACTACTACAAGATGGCCTTCTTCTGACAGTTCTTTTGCTGATTGGAGTCTCGTCTTCTTTATTTATCAAATTCTGTATCTGTGATGAAGCTGTTTTTCTGATGTATTGATCTTCTGATGGTGTGGTCACTTTGGGTCTGCCAGATCGTGCTTTGGAAACAAGCGATGCAGTTTCTTCAAATCAATTATAGAGTTACATTCACCGCCCCCAATACTGCAGAAACCTGCAGTCTAGCAATGTTTTTTGATGCTGAGAAAGGCCTTCTTTGCTTAGAATAACAATTTGACCTCTAACATTTTCACTATCTCTCTGAATCCTCAAACTTTTGATCATTTCCAGGCAATATCAGAGATTTCTTGAGACCACACTGTATACATACAGTATCTTTTTAAAGGACACCTGTTATGCGTTTTGTTTTTTCTTATATATGTTCCTGTGCATATAAAAGATCCTAAAAGTTAAAATAAAAAGGTCAAAGTCCACACCAACAGAAGCTCCTCTCTCCCACAGAAAACACTGCTCCTGAAATGCCTCGTCAGTGGTCCCGCCTTTAATTCTGCAACTTTGTGACATCACATTACATCACATCACACATCATCTCACACATTTGCATAATTTATACCTAGCAGTTAGTTTGGCACATAAGAATTGATTCAGCACAGCTGCTCTGTTGTCGTTGGCAGCGCTGGCTCAGGCCTGTGTGAGCTGACCAATCAGAGGAGACCTCGTATTTAGGAGGAGGGGTCTTAAAGAGACAGGAGCTAAAACAGTGTTTCAGACAGAGGGGAGAATACAGTGGAGCAACACTGGGCAGTTTGATGTGTTTTATAGCATAAAGCACATAAACCTGTTCTTGTAGTAAAATGATCTATCAGAAAATGATGTTTCCAAATACATTTCTGTACCTTGACACAAGTACGATTTTGAATGCATAACTTTCACTCGTAATGGAGTATTTTTAAAGTGTGCCGTTGCTGCTTTTCCTCAGGATCTGAATACTTGGGCACCGCTATTTTTGTGTCTGTGTGCATATGTGACAACACGAGACACAAATAAACACTTGACCAAACTTCCAGCAGACGTACATTATTATGTTTTGGGACTCGTAAATGTTATGAGGCTAAATTCTGGTCAAGCTCTGCAATCTCCTTTAACTCAACGTCTGCACCCTGTGCTACACCGGAGGATTAAAAATGGTGAATTGACAGCTATTATTCTGCAGACTGTTTTGGGTCTAATCAGGCTCCCAGGGACCCAGGCAGAGCGTTGAGTGTTTGAGGCGTCTGACTGCTCTCCTGATGATTATTGGCTTTTTGGCCTCCATCTGCGCCAGCCTCATACTGACTGTGCCCTGTGAGTATAAACACTGTCTTACAACCTCCTGAGTTCCCGGCCCTCCAGTCTGAGTGTGTTCTTCTGCCCGTCTGTCTCTCTGTCTCACTCTGTTCCTACCTCTCGCTGATTATTCTCTCTTTATTTCAGCTCAGTGTGCTTTTGGACACCTATAATTGGCAATAAAAAAGATAAAGCGCTCTCTCCAGTCCAGTGAGGGTCATGTAATAGAAAAAGCACAAAAGTCCATAATTGTGAAATATTTCTCCTGCAGGGCCAACAGGCTCTGGCAGCTCTGTCTGATAATGTGCTTGTGAGGACACTCTCTCATTTAAAACAAACACCACTGGGGATGTACGTGCTTGATCTATTACCACCACACACACACACACTCATACACACATTCATAGACCCACAGACAGAAGCTATTGAGCATGATTTTAGTACCTGAAAATGATGACTTGCAACTAGAGAAGGAAATAAAAAGAAACACGTAACACTTTCTGTGACATCTGGATGTGTAACAGTGTAAGACTCTCGACAGAGAAAGAAATTGATTTAATTCTACTTTATGAATATTGCATACAAGACCAAATTTTATGTACTGTATCACGATAAATTGGCCAATATTCCTCACAGTTAGGTGATGCTGCTGTGACTCAAATAAGCTGAATGTTAAAATGTTGTCACTTTATTTAGGTAGACTGCTCTTTATTTGCAATATCATGACACATTAACTGCGCACTAAACTACATCTGCCATATGAGAAATATAGCACATTTTATCAGTTCATTTATAAGATATAAAATATGTATAAATGCAATTCTAAAGCGTGGTTCATAGCAGCTGTATCATCTCTTGATGGTTCCTGTGAAATCTGTGTCACCGACATTTAACCTCACCACAGCACCTGCACATGTGAGTTTACATCAATAGTCTTGGCAGGAAATGGTAATAGGTCATTAGTTTTATCAAGAAGAGCCAATCTTTGTAATACGCACTAACTGTGACCACAGCAAAACTCTTTCAAGGTTTCGGTAAAATACACGGTAAATACTAAGTTGAAGTAAAGACGGTAAAAGGCTTGACTTTCAGTTCCTCTGAATCTGACCAGTTTCAAACACACCCTGTCTCATATTTGTGTCTATGGTGGTGTCTTTAAATGAAAGCCTCATAAATATATATCTTCCATCTTCACAAATGACTTATTTAAGACCAAATACTCTTCTTAGAAACCATTATTTCTTTCTCTAAATCATTAATGGGCAACAGCAAAGAAGCGACATAAACAGAGGAAACACAAATGTGGAAAAATATCTGGCACTGACACCAGAGAAAGTTTATGTTGTAAATGATAATTCTTAACAGCCGCGAGGGAGCTCACAGAAATGCAATTATTATAGCAACAGCAGCAGTAAAATCTTACAGAGACTCACTGACTGTACAGAGGGGCATTATTGTTTGGAGAGGGAGGAATTAGTGGAGGGTGAGAAAACACAACAGTATGAAATTTAAATTAGTTTTTGGGTGATGTCAGTCCGCAACTTTGGACCAGACTGAAAAATCTCAACACCTACTGGATGGATTGCCGTGTGATCCCCCACTATATCATGTAAACACAACTATGTCATGCCATAGATGTCGTAAAACACAATAAAAGCACTTGTGCCCGTTTAGCTTCTAGTGGTGGCACATGACGCAGGCACAGGACATGTGTCATTGATGGCTGACTTCCAGTAAACAGTTAAAACTAAGGACATGTGAGACATTTATTTATTCCCCCCACTAAATACAATAAAAACACATGTATAATCGCCACCAGTCTTCATTTTCTCTGCTCAGAATTACAGGTCATTCTTTATTTTAGCTAGTAGTTAGCTGACATTTGCTTTAGTCACGGTAAAATCAGACCGTGTTTGCGTTTGCAAATGTTGCAATGTAGTTTTACTTAGCTGGCAAGGTTACAGACATTTTATGAGCAGAGTTACAGAAATACTTTTGATGTGCAACTCAGGAATTCCTCTTTCGAAAATGTAATGTAGTTGTCCCCTACAGAAATGACAGGCCTGTTGGATCCATCCATCCATCCATCCATCCATCCATCCATCTATCCATCCATATTCTAAAGTGTATTTTCTTAGTTTATGACTGAATGTTGAGTAACAGTTCCCTCTCTATTATAGTGTACTTGAAAGTAACTTCAAACTTCGAAATACTAAAGTACCTTTAAAATTATACTTAAGCGCAGTTCCATAAATAAATGTCCCCAGTTATGATATACCATGGTCTAATAGTAGAAGTAATACGATCTGTTACATTAAAGTAAAAGTAGAAATACCAAATTGAAAATGCTAGTATAAAACACTCCAACACAGTAAAATAAGTAATACCTGCATTAATAATGTTACTTATTTAAAAGTACAAACGTATTAGTATTAGTATAGTATCTGCAATATGCACTTAGGAATAAATAATAAAGGATTACACAATTAAGCAGAATGGAGTTAAAATATTCAATGATTCTTCTTAATGATTAATTAACTTAAAGAATTGTATCCTTTAGCTGGTTGAGGTGAAGCTGAACTTAACTACACATCTTTATCTGTAAAGTGACTGACTTGTAACAACAACTGTCAAATACAGTTTGAAAACAGCGTGATTCATTTCTTTCTTAAAACTATATCGAAGATGTACAGTATAATATGATGAATTGTTATACAGTATAGTGAGGACTTTTACTTCTATACTTCAAGTACATTTAGCTGATAATACTTCTGAATACTTCTTTCTTCAATCTGTGTGCTGCAATAGCAAAATATAATTTTTCCTCTGACATTACAACAAAGAAAAGCAATTGTCAAAAGTGTCACAGATTTTTGCACTTGAGTAACTGTAGATGAAATGTTCCACATTTGACTTTTTCACACATCTCTCACTTTCTTTGTCATATTCACACAATGAATATCGTTGCTATGTTGAAGAGCAGGCCTGTTTCCCAGGTGTTCCCAAGGCTGCGATGCCCTTGTTAACACTCTTCCTCACTTTGTCTCTCTTTGCACTGTAGCTCCTCTGGTCCCTAAAGGCTTTGGTATCTCCTCTACCACGCAGCAATATTCCTCCTTGAAATTAAATTTGTCCCTGCTGGTTGATTTATCGAGGCACGTCCCCCTGCCTATAAAAACACTGCTGCAGTGCTGTGGCAAATGTGCTCGGAGAAGTTTAGTTAAAGCTTCCTGTAAGAATTTCAGCTTTTCCTGAAAAAGACTCTGGAATGTTCATCATGTTGGCTCCATGTGTTGTATTTCTGTTTGTTGTTCTGGTGTTTCACTGTCAACTTGCCCTGCATTGAACTCTGGAACGCCACTGATTTTGTAATACGACAGACGATGTGATAGATGACAAAGAACATGACGTGGGCATGCGAGTCAGAACGGAAGAGTACCATTTTTAGAAAAACAGGTGAAAGAAAAACAGCAAGTACCTTCAGCTTCTTGACATTAATTAAAAAAAACTAAAATTGGAACTCTGACAAGGTTCTGACGGCAAAGCAGCTGGGAACGATGTGTGTGTGTGTGTGTGTGTGTGTATGTGTATGTGTGTGTGTGTGTGTGCGTGTGCGCGCCTGTTGTTAAGAAAGATAATCTCAGAGTCGAGGAGAGAGTACACAGATTCAGGTGATAAGAACTTGTGGTGATGTGCAACCACGAATTTTTCGCTGAGTAGTCTCTGAAGTGGACTCGGCGATAAAAGCTAAATACTACTCTGCTTTAATTAGTTTGGTCTGAATAACAAAACCTCATGAAGCAGAAGAGATGACACTGGCTGTGGGAATAAAGTGCCAAGAATGAAATAATAAATGGGACATATACCAAAAAAAATAAATAAATAAAATGTTGACAGTCTGCTGGAGCAACAGAGTGGGCATCTGGTGTGTGTGAGTATGTGTGGTGTAGAGGTGATATTGTTGCAGATGCTCTATTAACAAAGAGAATACAAATAACCCTCCACACACACACACACACACACACACTGTGCAGATGACTGCTGAGTCATACTTTCTGAAGAAATCTTTGCTCATGTTTCGACAAATAATGCCCACCCACCGTCAAATGTTTGTTTGTTATCAAAATTGGCGGGCCACTATGTAAGACTTGGCAACATCTGAGTTTACGCGATTTGATGATTAAGCACACTCCAGTCCATCTTGCCAATTTGCGCAATCTGTACTTTTCACCCTTTAGTCCTTTTTTTGTACACACACTGCTCTATAAAAATACCCAGAGATCAGAGAGAGGAAGTCAAAGTTTGTGTTGCTCTACCGCCCTACAACAGACATGATGAAAGGTAAGACCACCTTACACAGTGTGCACAAGTGATGTCTCTGTGGATCTGTTTGCTTGTGTTCTACAGTTGTATCTTCTCTCCGTCTCTTCAGGCCACGCCATCCTCCTTGTTCTCGTCGGCTTGTTGGTTTCTGAAGCCTACTCTCAGGCTCCGAGCAAATCAGAGAAAGAAGTAGCCTCTCTGAAGCTGGAGCTCGCGCTTTTGAAGAAAAGCTACAGACAGCTGTGTCAGAAATACACAGACGTGGCTGCTAACTGTTCAGCTCCAGGTACTGTACTTTCCTCTTCCTCCAGCAGATGGACGATGATTCACCATTAAAATACATGTTCTGCACACGTTTTCTGCTTTTTTAATGTAAACTTTACCTTAGCTAAGCAGGCTTTGTTTGTTTGCATTGTTCCACAGAGTTCAAATGTAGTGAGTGTCCCGACAAGTGGCTTCATGTCGGAGACCAGTGCTTCTTGATGACCACTGACAGGCATGACTTCGCCACAAGTGCACAAAAGTGTCAAGAGATGGGGGCCCATCTTGCCATTTTGAACAACAGAGAAGAGCATGTGAGTGTTTTTTCTGCGTATGGTCGATGCTTTTTTTCCGTGTTTGATTTATTTGTTTATTGACAAAGGGCAATACATTTGGATGCAATGTCTTTAGGATGCCGTGGAAAAAGAAGGCCGAAGGATCGCAGGGCTTTACACATACTACTGGATTGGACTGACGGACAATGAGACTGAAGGACAGTGGAAATGGGTGGACAACTCAACACTTACAACACCGTATGTATTAAATGGCTTAAACTTGACAAACAATTTAAGTACTATAATGACTCTCTAGACATGAACAAAGTGCACACACACATAAGTGAGTGTATGCATGTCCGTGAACTGAAGTTGAATGATTGTTCAGTGACCAAAATTATTGTGGGTCACCTGCCTACAGCTTCAGGATGCATTAAGAGACTTAATAATAAAGACCTCTGTGTTTAAAACATGCTTCATCGTTATAATAGTGCCTTCATGTCTTTTAAGACCTTAATGGATGTTTTTAGTGAGGAAGTCGACCTTGTTGTTCAGATGTAGTGAAAAGCAGAAGCGTCTGTTGAGCTTATTCCTTCCAATGTGTGTTTACACATACAGACTTCTGATATTTCTATCAGAGACCGGCCACTGTTAACACTGCTGCTGCTTGCCAATAATACTCTCAAAAAGACTGAGCCATGCTAACAGCTCGATGAGGCTGTACTTATGAACAGCAGTGCATTGAGCTTAAGGCTAAAAAAACTATTATAACAAGGTGATGTTTAGCAGGAATACAGTTGACCATGTTCACCACCTTACATCAGTGCGATAACATGCTAATTATTTGATAATTTAGTGCAAAATACAGCTGGTTTTGATGGGAATGTCATTAGTTTTTGATCTTAGATTTTTTATTAAAGAGCGCTGCAGGGATGACCTAATTTTGGTGGCTAAAAAGCTTTGGGATTCGTCAATTAGATTTTGGATTATTGCAGAAAAACGAGCTATGTGGCAAAAACAACTTGGTGATACTTATATGTTTTTTTCAGCAAGATAATCTTCACAGATGAGCACCATGGTAATGATTTTTGAGTAGAGTGGGGTAAAAAGCTAACATTTGGCCTTTAAGTGAAATACATCATGGTCGCAAGACTTCATCGTCACCATTGATCGTCACTTTGAGAGTTTATAACAAAATAAAATTGCCTGGGAATGATCCTACTGGGCATGTACGAGCTGTGTTGCTATGGATACCCCTGCTATATGCCTACTGTCTGGGTAATTGTCTGTTTGAAAGCATGGCAAACTCACCAAACTTCATCAAACACAGACAAACAAAGATTAAACATGGTGAATCTGACCAAACAAACACAGGCAGCCATGGCAAACCAAACAAACATCTGTGTTTGTCTGCGTTTGTTGGAGAATGTTTGGTTGGTGTGCCAGGGGCTTGAAGTCAATTCCTCATGGTTTCAGAAAAAAAACACTCCTGTTTCTTTTATCCATAGAAACATGAAGATTTCATCACCTAATCCCTGATATTATCAGAAATAACAGAGTTTAAAATCATCAAATTTGGAGATATGTGGTTATCACTGCCCAGGAAATGACAGAAAAATTGTAATCTGAAAAGTAACTAGTAACTAAAACTGTCAGATACAAGTGGTGGAGTGAAAAGTACAACATTCACCTCTGAGATGTGGTGGAGTAGAGGTATAAACTTTGGTACAGTACTTTATGTAACAATAAATGTACTAAGTTACATCTTGTTGTGCACAAAGTTAAGAATACAACTTCACTCATTGTTTCTATTCTCCTCTGTGTAGATTTTGGGACCCCGAGAAAAACGAGCCTGACAACCACGAGTCCGGTGGGCCGGAGGGAGAGGACTGTGCGGTGGTGAACAGCTACAGTCAGATCTGGTCTGATGTCCCCTGCTCCTTTTCATATCCCCGAATCTGTCAAATGAAAGCCAGTCCTATCCCGTGATCCCCATCACAGCACTGCAGGGCCACAACAGCCATTAAAAATATTGATTCTTTATTGAAAAACATCCGTGGCCAACCTACAAATAAAAAGTTTATTACAAAAGCGTCCCGTTTTTTGATTTAAGTGATAAAGTATTCTAATTTGAGTATTCAGCATCAACATTTGCTCATTTGAAAAATAATATATTTGAATATATACCCATAAAAGCAAGTAATCAAGCCTATGGTATCAACACAGTGTCATAGAACGTCTTGAAAAATACATTACATAGAAGAACAAAAAGACATATCTGAAAAACAATGTAAGAGAATATAATATAAAGAATTATAAACAGACAATATCACAAACAGTAATGTAATAATGATGATTAAATGGAAAAGCAGTTTCATACACAATCTGACATTGTGATGTTGGTGTTGTTCCGGGAACATTATAATTATTGTTGTTCTAGGATCATCACTGCAACTGACCATTTTTGTTTGTAATGTCACAGTGGTCCAACTCTGAACAAAGACTGGAAAAGTACGGGCATGGGTGAAATTATCCTTTGTAACACATCATTAATGTTCTGAAAGGGTCTTTTTGAACTCAAAGCATGTTTGACTCAACCTGACAGAGTAGTTGTGTTGTTTAAACTGAACAAAATGCAACGTAAAACTGAAAAAGGAGAAATTCTGAGTAAAACATTTGTGAACAGTAAACAATGTCTCCAAATAGATTATAAACCCTGAGAGTCCGCGACTCACAGGGGAATTCCAGTATTTTAAAACATGCTCTGTATATTTACATGTTTTGGTGTGTAAATGATTAATTTAAAGCAAGATTATGTAGAAATGATCCTTTTGTGCAATTTGGCGCCCCCTACAGTTAGAGTGCAACAAGACAAATCCCAGGTCTGTACCAATTTGTCAAATGTAATGTAGGTGCTAACTATAAACAAACTTATCATAACAGTGTGGTGTGTTAAAACCTTGTATGTTAATGTATTGGTCCCCACTACAGAGATGAACCATTTCTAATAATAAAGATCAGTTTGGTTACCAAAAACACAAGTTCAAAAAGAAGTCGTAGTCATACAGTTGTAAATCTTGCGGTCACTTCCTCTGAGTCCGTGATTCCAAAAGTCTGGGCCAATTTTGTAAATAACTTTTAAATAAAAATGAAATAATCATGATTTAATATTTCGATTTCGATTTTAAAGAGTAACCAGAACTGATAAAACAAGGGATTTAAATTACATGTCATTCTTTACTGATCTGGTATTCTGGAGTTGTGTTGAAGTCTCTGTGCCATCATCTACTGACCTAAACCTGCACAGCTGGGTAGCAACAGACACATATGGTTTAAGTGACAGGGAATTTTAAATGCGTATGTTGAAAGACATGTTTGCAAATTTGATGCGTTTGTCGATGGATTATTAATTTGCGCTGCCTTCTGCCCCAGTTCACATAGAATTGTTCCTGTTCCCCAGAAAATACTTCATCTTAGTCTTGCGTGTTGATTAGAGTTGTGATTAAAGTTTTGGGTCTGACTTGAAAAATCTCTCAATTTCAAATGTCATCCCTAAGTTTAGGGCTGGCTGCTCCCTCTCCAGCTCACATTTCCACTGTTGTATTCCAGTAACAAGTCACATATTGCAAGATTTCAGTACAAGACTTCTCCTTGAATGAGACTTATGTGTCCGGTAATAGAATGGATAAGAGCTTCAGCCTGTCAGTGGCTGACAAAACGAGCGCTTTTAGTGGACGTAACTTTGACCGTTGGAATCGCCCTAAAGGATTACATTGCAGCCATTGTCGCTGTGTCGCTGCTCCCAGCTGAGGCGATCTATTGGTCCCGTCTCAAAACTTTTGGTCAGTAGGAATCATTTACACATGAAAACATGTAAATATAGGGTCCATGTTTAAAAATAATAGAATTTAACCCATTCAGCAGCCTGCTCTAAATGTAAATTTTGTGGCCTTTTCTTACATTTTAAATGACAGTCCTGGAGAAACATTTATTATAATCATCCAGGGATGACACCAAACAGTGTGATTGGTCAGTTTGAAAGATGGTCCTGGAACAGCACAAATCATGACGTTCTAGGAACGACACCAACATGGTGGTATTATATAAACCGCACTTTGATTGAGGAATTATGTGAAATAGAAAAATTTCCACGAAATCAATTACATTTTACAAGTCAAAAAAATTAAAATAATCCAAACAAACTGATATTTACAAGTGTAAAATTCATTTTTGTGTGTCTGTCTGACATTTCAACAATGACAGAACTTTGTTTTAAACTCATCTAACACACCTACAGACTTTTACAGTTTAATGGATATGGCAGAAAAATCCGGTGAGAAATTCAGTCGGTTGCGATGTCCTCTCAAAAGTGTCTTTCTGGGAGACATTATGTTCTGTAGAATCCTTTGGGCTTGGGGCTGAAACAGAAAAGTCACAGTTTTCTCTTTCAGTCATGGACACTAGACACCACAAAATGCAAAATGAAGATATTTTTTTCATTGAATTCTTCATAAAACACCTCATGGCTAAGAATTGTATTCAGATTTCAGTGCAGATGGGTGTGAATGTGTTTGAAGCCATTTCCATCAGTCCAGGAAATGGTTGGTACGTACTTTTTGCAATGGCAGAGTCGATGCCTGAGGTGTCTCATCTTCCGCTAATGTCAGCCACAGAGACAGAAACAAACAAAGAAACAGATATAACTCTTAATGCCATCCAGTGTGATCTAACACATAGGAATAAGGATGGTTTAACTGTACCTGTCTGCGGTGGCACAGGATGAAAACGAGGACGAGGACGAGGAGCACGATGACGGTGACACTGCATATGATGATCAGCATCCACACACTCAGCTTTGGTTCTGTATACGACGGAGAAAGGCAGTCATCAAACACTGTACAGTGCAGAGAACACATCATGTACGAAACAAAGTTTCTGTCGTAAAAGAAGATTGTTGCCACAAGGTCATGCCCTTGTCATATTTCCTGTCACATCTCACTTCCTGCGCTCACCGATCTTCAGAGTTATCACAGTAGACGTCAGCCGTGTGTTGCGCTGCCACAGCTCACACCTCCACCTTCCGCTATATCCTGTACCCACTTCCGGGATGTTGAGGAGGGCGGGTTCACGGTCAGATGTCACAGGCTGCAGGTACGATTGTTCCGGTGGGATCAATTTCAGTTGCAGGTCAGAAGACAGCGGACGGCCGAGGCTGCAGGTCAGGTTGAGCTGCTGGCCAGAAATCAAGTCTGTTCCTGGGGAGGAGGTGACTGGAGAGGGAAAGGGCAGAAAGGCAGAACAAAGAAATAAAAAGATGCATTACAACTAATATGAGATGCATTAGAACATTTGGAATTAAAAACCTTTCCTCTCCTCAACTTTTACTGTCTCTGAATCAGACTGAGCCTTTAGCTTCTGTCGCTGCAGTGTGCCAGAGAGATTTGGCAAATAAAAAAAGTAGAATAACACGTTTTTATAAAAAGAAGCAGAAAAATAGCATTATGTGATAGTATCAATATCAAATCTGTAATGCTCATATTAATAACAACAAAGAAAATACACAGTGTAAGTGATTCATGGCAACCCAGGGGTCGGGACACCCAAGAGGGTTGAAGATCATTTCAAGGGGTCGCCTGATGATAATGGTTAAAAAATATATATATTTTAAAGTGTGGAATATTATTTTACATGACTGTACCAGTGATGTAATTTGCCTAAACCCATTGAAACCTCAGCCATTTTTGATTTTCCAGGTGTTTTTGTTTAATAATGAATTTATAACTTTTATAACTATGGTTGCTGCAGCGATGTCACATGAATGTATAAATCAATCAAATAGATTTTACAAACTAACTACCAAACCCAAAACTAACGACTTAACTAGCTATTATTTGTTACCTAATATCTTCAGCTACCAGTAGCCATTATAAGACTGTGGTCCACACCGTGGGCTTGATTTGTTAATTTAATCTCGCTGTCTTGAACACCATTAAACAAAACAACCTTGATGTATTTACACAGTAGCACTCACTCACAGCACTGTATCTGATACACAGACAATCTTTTGAATACATGCTAAATTAAACTTAGTTTGGTGGATGGTAGTGGGGGGCAGTAGAGAAACAGAAAAAAATGCAGAATGACTCAGAAGGAATAAAACTGTTCAAAAGCAAACCAGGGGACCCACATTTGCTTGATACGCCCCTGCCTTGAATTAATCCATCAGGTTGTTTCTTTTTCAAAGGTTGAATAATAGTTCAGATAAAAATGAGAAATCTTTTACATCATAAATCCTCAGAACACAGAGTCCAATTAAAATTCATTGCGTTATCACACTCCTCTGGCAGAGGCAAAGCTCGTTACACTCTATTAAAACAAGCGCAGCTAGACAAGTGTATTAGCCTCATGTCACACCAGGGACACTTCCAAATAAACTCTGCAGCCGAGAGATGAAAACACTCGCACGCTACAACAGAGAGGTAGAAACGATTGTCTCTAACCTCTCGTGAATGACAATTAGGAAGGAGCAAAGAAACTGGACATCAAAAAGATAAATGAGGACACTGTGATTATGAAAGAACAAGGAAGCAAAATTCCATATGACAGACGTGACTGTGCTTGTACGAAGCAATTTGTTTTGACTTACTCTGCAGCACGTTTACTTGCACAGTCCTGTTCAGAGTGACACCATTGCGAAATTTCATGGTGCAAACATAGTCGCCTCTGTCTCCTTCCTTCGCTTTATTTATGGACAATGACAGATTTCCTTTTGTAAGGCTAGAGACAGGAGTCAGTCCTCGGTTTTTGTCTGGCTTCCAGCTCAGTGTATCATTCGGAGAGAGGGAGAAGAGCCTCTGTGGATCACCAGAAATGTGACTGGAGCCTGGGTTGGGAAAATAGTCCCAGTGCACTCCCTGGACGCCCTTATCATTGACGTCTTTCCAGGAGATGTCAGAGGGAATGGAACAGGGGATGGTGAGAGGCAGGGATTTAGAGGTATACAGAGGACTGGCAGGAGCTGGGGAGAGGTCTAAATGAAAAGGAGACGAGAAATCATAGTAAACCTATGTCGAAGATGAGAGTAAACAAATACATGAATGTGCATATGACTCACCCACAACCGTAACTTTGATCTTGGCTCTCTTTTCTTTATTATCATTTGTCACAACACAGGTCCACTCGCCATTATGTCGGCCTGTGGCTCTCACTGTGTGTTCGCTGTTGCTGCTTATTCTCTCTCCCTGGGGATTCAGCCAGCGTATCTGTGGCTGCTTCAAGCTGTGAGGCTTCTCCGCAACGCAGGTCAGAGTAAGATGGTCCCCGGGCAGCAGAGGAGAGGCCGGTGTCATAGACACTGGAACAGAGCGTGAGCAGGGTAAAGAAAACAGAATGGAAATGATGATGGAAAGGTTTTTCTTTTTTTCATTAAAGCAATATTATTTAGAAATTGGCATTTTGTGCAATTTGGCGCCCTCTACAGTTTCTGAGTGCAATAAACACAAATCCCCATTCTGTAACAATTCATCAGATACCGATATATTTCAGTAGTTCGCTAGTTATTAAATACTTTTATTACAGTTATTTGACATATATTTCCATAACTTTAATTTAACATCTTTCTGGCACACTGCAGAGGTTCTACGGAGAAGCAAAAGGTGATTTAATTTGTGTGGACGGACGACGAGGTGGAGTTGCTCTTTACAGAAAGTCATAATAGGCACGTGGGAATTTAGTTGAGATGCCATAGTTTCCTCAAACACTCCGTTCACAAAGATACACACAAGCCAGAGTTTCTGCACTTTTAAGTGACCTTAAACTCTGTTTGTGTGTGGACAGGAGGCCAAAACATTCAGGAAAATGTTTGTTTTGCAGTATATCTGTCTCATTGTGGACAAGGCAGTGATGTAGGTGCTAACTACAAACAAAACTCATCACATCATTACAGTGTTATGTGTTGAAAACTTGAAGTTGAAGTTAACATGTCTGTAACGCTGTGACCCTCTCACTGAAGTTACGCAGAGCAGAAACAAGTGACTTGGGGGCGGAGTGTCTGAGACAGACGCCATTCACCATATTACAAGACACTGTACCATCACAATGATTGTAGGGTAAAAAAATCAATTCATTAATGTTGCTCTAATATTCTGGATAATTCAGTATTCTAATGCCAGTTTGATCTAATAGGTAGAAATGCTGCTGCAGTTTGGTAAAAACCTCCCAAAATGTTTAAGAAAGCAGCTTTGTTTGTTATGTTTGACAAGTTAAACCCCACAGCGCTAAAATACTAATAAAGCATTTTAAGAAGATCAAAAATACACTTATTTTGAACAACGCATTAACTAACTTTTAACAAAAGAGATTATGTTGACAACTACTTAAATGACTAAACACAAATAGCCCTTTCAAATGAAGAGATCATGTCACCTTATTTTTAACCCTTACCTTGGAGCCTTAGTAGTCTATAGCCTATTTCGATCTTGTCCTGAGTCGAAGTCAGTTTACATGTAAAAGTCCCAAATTGTTCTTGTGGGATTCTTTTGATTATCAGTGAGTTGCCAGACCAGGTCAGTATATCTTTCCATTTTGCCATTTCCGCTATATCCTTTGCTTCTGCAAAGAAAACAGTGGTTAGTATTGAAAAAAAAATCTAGACAATTTCATGAGTTATACCTGTGTAATTTATTGATAGTAAAGAAAACACCCCAAAAAGGTTATATATGTAAATAGTTCGATGCAGTGTTTACCTTTATTTAGCCCCGAGCCTCCATAGATGTTACGC
This sequence comes from Diplodus puntazzo, assembly GCA_963678695.2. NCBI lineage: Eukaryota > Metazoa > Chordata > Actinopteri > Spariformes > Sparidae > Diplodus > Diplodus puntazzo. The sequence goes on from OZ023160.1 coordinate 12,612,989, forward strand.
CAGGCAAGTTCAAGGCCACCAAAAAACCAGTACAGATAATGCTCTGTTGGAGAGTATGTCTTTGGAGGCTCCAGGGTAACCATCTCTCCCTCCTGTGCATACATCACCACATCTGCCCCTGAGAGAGTGAAAAGGATGTCATGTGTCAGTGCACAAAACCAAACTGTTCACAAGGCTAAATTAATAATTCACCTAAAATCAGTGCATCTTACCTGTCGTCGACATGAGCACGGAGAGGAGAAGAAGGGCGGGCTGAATCAAGTTCCTCATCTCTGTCACAAATCTGAAAAACATTTGAGAACATGTACATATTTATATTGATGCTGTGCATAGGCGTAGAATTGCGTATGGACCGTATGGATCTGTCCGCACCAATCTCAAATGAGGGCTGAAATGTCCACAGTCCACAATGAGACAGAAGAAGCAACAGAGCCGTCCCCTTTATCAGACAGGTGGAGTGGCAGGGTCACAGCAGCAGGTGAACTTGAACAAGGACATGGTGGTTAATTTAATTTTAAGTGTTAGCTAGATGTAATACTAAAAGTTGGCCTAGTGAATACTATTGATCTTCTTTGAGATTCGAGTTGCACTGTGTCCCTGCTCATAGTATAGGTGAGACCTCAACATAGGCTATAACACTGTAACGTAATTCAAATGTAAATTTGTTTATACACAAAATATAAAATGTGTAATTATTAACTTTATGAGTGTGATGTTGTCTGCCTGCATATTTTCACAGGCAGTCATAGAGAGTGATTCATTATATTATGTGGTCTATTACTAAGGAAACTGGTCCAGCTGTAGAGAAGGGTTGAAGAGAAGCAGTGAGGGTGAGTCTGATGACAATGAATGTATATACAGACTATATATATATATATATATATATATATATATATATATATATATATATATATATATATATATATATATATATATATATATATATATATATATGTATGTGTGTATGTGTGTGTGTGTGTGTGTGTGTGTATATATACATATATATATATATAAACTTATATAGACTTTGCAGACTTTATCTATTTTTCTAAGGTTGAAGAATGCATTCACATAGTCAGTTATCTTCATTCATAAGTTAGTTCAGTGGCTTTTGCCTTCAATTAGACCTGTTTTTCCTTTGCTTTGACTTATAAGGCCACCATAATCTGTATTTTTTTATTCGAACCAAAGAAAACATTTTTTTGTTCTGTCTCATCTAGTACAATTAACTGTCAGTCATGTAATATTCTTTAAGCACTCCTATGTTCAATAATTTAGTTTGTTATTATTGTCAGGCACTGAAAAAAATACCATGGTGTGTCGTCAGCATAGCACGGAAAATTCAAACTGGGTTGTTGTATATTGTGGCTACTGATCTATATTTTCTAAATAGTTTCTTTCTGTATTTATTTAGGAGCCTGTTAAGTAGTGATGTTGTAGTACATCTGTTGTAGTAGCAATATTACAAAAGAAAGTTAGAAAGTCTATACTAATGAAGGCTGACACTAAAGTTGACAACAGTACCTAAAGTTTCTGCAATAAAGAGCTGAACCAACACCTCAGTGACTTGTTGAAAGTTTCTGAAAGGGTCTCTAACAAACTGAGATTCTGAACCATAAAAAGCATCATAACATGCTTCGGTACAATACCTTGAAAAATAATGATATCTGATACTAAGTTGGATACCTAGGAGAAGTTTATGCAACACTGAGGGCATAGAAAAAAAGATACAAATAACAGGGCTTGTGCACTTTGTGTTAAGCACAACAGCATCTAAGTTAATTTATTTCTGGAAGAGGTGGAGCCATGTGGCCAACTGCATTTGTTTCAGCTGTTGGAGAGGAGAGTGAAACAACACAGCCACTACTGGGGTATCAGTACTGTGAAAAATTAGTATTGAAAATGTTTCAAATATTCAGAGCAGATATTTTTACATTTTTATATCGAGCACTGGTGTAATACGTTATTGACAATATTTAAAAAAAAAAGAATTAAGACAATGAATAAATGTTTTCGAGATTTTCTTACTTACACCATTTTGGATGTTTATCAAATTTTGCTGCAAAGAGAATACATTCAGCAGGAAGCAAAGAGGGGTTTGTGGTGGTCTCAGATTTGGAGAGATTTGAGGAGATAAAACACAAAGAGCTGAGAGAGTAGAAAGTAGAGAGTAGGCGGCCTGTGGTGGGTTTTGGATGTGAAGACTCAGACAAATGTTGAAGGGAAGAGACACAGAGCTCAGGCTGCGTTGTGGTGGGCCTTGATTTAGTTAAGGTGCAGATTCTTATCCCAATCCCTCCCCCTCTGCCTCTCACACCCCCTCTCTTCCTCCCTTGTTCCACGAAAGACGGATCTCTCCACGCTTGAAAAGAGAAAAAAAGAGACCACAGCAGCAGCAGCACACCTAGACTGTGGTTTAAGGTAGATGCTTCTCTCTTCTCTCTCCTTGTCTCACTCCCTCATCTCTCTCTTATCTCTCTACATTGTGTACAGTATGTCATGACTGAGCACAAGAAACCTTTTCAAAGACTTTTATCTCTGCTTTTATTCATTATTGATTCAGCTCATTAAAAGAACAGATAACGGTTATGTATCAGATCTTTTTTTTTTAATTTAACTCCAAGAAGATAAACAATGAAGGACTGCGAATATAGAATAAGCACCGCAGCCCGGGTAATTTCCCATGGTGACGATGAAGCTGTTAAAACTTTGAGCCGTGTTTAAAACCATAAAGTGAGCACAAGAGACAAAGATCAGAATAACTGGTAAAAATGTATTCGACTCAGAGATCAAATAAACTTCAAAATCAATGCGAACAAGTATTAATGTTTGACTCAAGATTGAATACATTATACTACATAAATAGATGAGTGGCCATGATGAGCGCTGGCCTCACCTCAAGGTTTCAACTGAAATCACAAAATTTAGAAGAGAAAAAAGGACACTATTACTTTTTTTCAACATGTGTAGTAACACTTCCCAATATAATGTGCTACACTTCTTATTATTATCATATACCATATAATGTTAAATATTATGTGCTGTATTACGTTGATTATCAGGTGCAAAATCAATTTTTTAAATTACCTTTTAAAATAGCTGCCCATTTTACTTTTAGTGTCATTGCCAATACTAGTTTTTTCTATTTTTAGTAAATCTTTTGTTTACTCTTGCACTTAGCGAATTTTAGTTCTATTGTTCTTTTAGGCACTGTTTTTTGCATTTACTCCTTAAACATGTTGTATTTTGTATATTTAACTAGTATTTTGTGGTCGAGTGTAGTTATTCTGATAGAAACTGGGCTCATAAAATGTTCTTATAAAAATGTTGACCCTGACCCGAGTAGACAGTGGTTGTTTCTGTAAATCTTTGGAGCAATCTTTGGCACAAGAATTATCTTCGAGATTAATGAAGTTTATTTTATCTTTATTTGTCTTTAGAGCTAACAAAGCAACACATAAGCTCATACAAACAGGATAATAATAGGTTTAAGTCCAATGTGAGTTCGATTTGCAAGACATTCAGATAATTTGTTGAACTAATAAACTTCAACTACGATTCCAAAAAAGTTGTGACGATGTGTAAAGCATAGATTAAAACAGAACGCAATTATTTGCAAACTGACTTTCCGACAACAGTTTTAAGAAACGTTCCTGAGCCTCTGTGGTGTCCTTTTATTCGATCATGTGTTTCATTTGTTGGTGAACCCTCGCTCCCCGTTAACTTGTCAGCGACTCAGCCCCTTTCACACTCACTCATGATACGATCACCTGTTACCACTGAACCTGTTTACTTGTGAAAGGCGTTTCTTGGGGGGGGGGTTTAGCATTAAACAACTTTCCAAAGAAGGTAAGAAATTTACTAAAAAACAATAAAGTTGATGAAGTACATTACATATATTGTCTTTGTTCTGTTTTAGATTAAGTATATGTCAAAAATGATTAGCGAGTTATGTACGGTGAATGTGGACATTGACTGAGGACGTTTGGCGTAAAACTGTCGGTAGGTTTGGCCTGATTTTTGGTGTCAGGTCGGGTGCTAAACCTCAGGTTTTGCTTCTCGGTTTAAAGAAGAAGGATGTTTCATATACTTTGATAACATTTGTTGCCCGGAAAAATGTAATACTCAGAAAGATCGATAATACGTTCCCTAAAATTGTCAGTTGGCACAAACTGATATTTGACATAATACCAATGGAATGTGTAACACAGAGATTTAATGTATTTAATCATATTTTTTAAAGACTTCAGATACACTGGTAAAAGTACATGATAGATGTCAATAAAGAACATTTTTTCTAACTAATATTTTTGGGGTACAAAGTGGGATAGTATATTTCATTTCTGATTATTATTTATTATTCAGTTTTTCTTCTCTTCAGATGTTTATATGTCGCATCACTGTTAACTGTTATGGGATCAGGGCGCCGTTTTGCTCAGTTGGCAGAGCTGGTGTCCCATGTACAGAGGCTTTGTCCTCGCTGCGGCGGCCCCGGGTTCGAGTCCCAGCCTTGGGCCCTTTGCCGCGTGTCACTCCCTCTCTCTCATCCTGTTTCCTGTCATACCTTCAGCTGTTCTATCAATAAAGTCGATAAAGGCCAAAAATATATATATATGTATAAAAACTGTTATAGGATTGAGCTTTTCCATATGTGCATGTATGTATATAAGTGGAAATGAAATGATGCAGCTGCAGTTGTAAAGCATAACAAAATATCTTTGAGATAACAAGGATGAGCAAAGGATCATCCTGTTTTGTTTATGTTTTACACGGCATCCCAACTTGTTTGTTTAAAATGATCAGTATTTGAGCACGCTGGTGGTCCACGGAGCCAAAGCACCGATGCAGAACACGATGTTGTCTTCTTCCGCGTATCATCCTTCATCTCTCTCCCCTCGTTTCCTGTCATCTCTCTACTGTCAACTGTCCAGTAAATACACAAAATGCCTGAAAAATCTCCTTAAAACTCTCTTTATCTCACCATTAGAGGCACCGATGATACACAGTGTAGCGAGGAAATTAGTCATAGCCCTCTACATAAAAGTATTGGGATACATTTAAAATTTATTCCAGTCCTAAAGTCCTTTTTATACCCACATTAATCCTAACACATAAAATTCTCCTTAAGGCTTTAAAATCTTATTATCCTCCATTTGGGACCTGACTCTTTAAATATGAGAACATTGGGTTGAAAATAAAAGAAAAGCCCATAAAAAAACAAAAGGTTTTTGGTTTGTTACATAAGTCATCAGTTACCTAAAGAACACCTTTAAAATCTGACGTGAAGTGTGTCGAGGAGAAACGTCTCAAGGCAAATGGTTTATGAATGTTTCCGGTGTATCTATAAAAGATCAAGGACTGCAAACTTGTGAATATGTAAAAATATTTCAAACCTGCCGGGAGATTTGATAGAAAAGAAAATAAAGATGCATTATTTATCGCTGAGCTCAGAGTTTGTAAGAAAAACAAGTTGAAGGAGAGATCAGAGACAGAGTGAAATTGATGATAAAGAGACGTCAAAGTCATCGCACCTGTGGAGCTTTAACCCAGAAACCAAGACGATCGTAATCTGCAGTCAGGATGGAGCTTCAACAACATGCAGAGTCGGAGGGGGGAAGGGGAGGGCGAGGGTCAAACACAGTGGCGAGGTGAAGGAGGAGGAGGAGGAGAAGAAGAACACAGGCAGGATTAGTTTATGATTTACTGACTTAAACTGAATTTACATTCTGGTTTTGGTCTGACTTTGTCGTCTCTCTTTTTTAAAATTTTGAATTGAATACAAATAAACTTTACACAGCTTGGAAACAAAATTGCATAACCACTTTAATACTTGACAGAAAGACAGAATTTATATATCAGGGTTATTTTTACAACGTGTTGCTTGTTGCTGATTTATATTCCACTGAAAACTCTGCAGCGCACATAACGTTGATGGTATCTCAACATATTTTGCTCAGCTTGTCATATTATATTCTAAGGTCCACTTTGATTTAATGCACAGAATTTCTTTAAAAATGAATTTTTACCTTTCTAATTTTTAAATTATGTGTATAGCGAGAGTACATTTTGTGCCTTCATTGCATTAAATTAAAGCATCAAATTGATTTCAGGTGTACTGAGAATTTTATACATTTTAAATGTTTAATCTTTTAGTATTTCTTTCAGTTTAATTTAAAGGACCAGTACACACTTTTTATTCATACATCTTGTAGCTGCAATTCAATGAATACTCAAAACTCACTATGACATTTCGTCCCCAGCGGGTTGGCTGAGGTCTTACAGGTTTTCGGTTCAAACTTAGTGTCTGACATGAGAAAAAATCTGACGCTGATAATTCATGTATATGGCAGTAAATGTTTTATGTTTTAAAAATATATTGAGCTAAAAACGTAACAGCATACTTACAGCTGGTGTTGAGTGCTGAGTGTCCTCTCTGTGTTCACTGATCTGGAGTCGGGTGGAAATGCTGAATATTTATCAAACAAACCTTCGTTTTTAGTGCGGTTGCACCTCCCTCGCCAACGATTGGTCTGGAAACAAAGCACACAGTCAGTGATCAAACCCAGAATCAGAATAATGACCTTTGATTGGTTGTTAGTAACAGAGGAAAAAAACAAGATCTCATTCTTTTGCATTTTTCTTTATACAATCTTAACAGTTTTAATTTATCGTCCAATTTCTGACTAAATTAGGGCAGCGTAATGTTGCCACATTTTAATCAGTCAGTTCAAATGCACTCATGAGTTTCCTTGTTCCTTCCCTCTTTTTAATGTGTCCAATTTTAAACAAATAAACAACTAATCTTAATCGGCTGAATTGGCTCTGTGAGTTGCTGCCTGATAACAGAAGTCCCAAAAATTTGTGAAGGGTCTCACCGGACTCATTATCTATCTTTAGCACGTTCTAAATAGCACATGGGCGGCGTACGGCCTAATTTATTGTAATTGCTCAGTTGATTTTCCCCTGGTCATAATTTTGTTCTGATTTAGATACATAATTAGCGTATCAGAATTCAAGCCATGAACTGCTGGACCAATCTTCACAAAGGCAGTTGATAAATGAGAAATTAAAAATGCAACATTTCCTGAACAGAAACACTCCGATGAAGCGCATAAATATCTCGCGGGGACGGCCGTTCAGAGAGACGCAGTCATGTGAGTTTAATACACATATGGTGTAAATCTAACACCAGGCTTTAAGTCTTAAAAAAAACAACCATTACCGCAGTTCATCTGCTCAAAGACCTGTCCCTGTGCTCATTCCACCATCACTTTAGACTTAATCTTTCAGCAAACTTGTCTTTGATCATCATTTTATCAAAGTCTTTAGATATCTTCTAGGAAGCGGGCGAATGCTGTTGCGTGAACAACGGGAGCTACGCACATCAGTTTACTCCGCAGTCTTAAAGTTCAGAACGAGATAAATGGATGTTAGAATTAGATAAAGCCTGTGGGGCCATTTGTCTTGTAACAAACAAAAAGACTTCCAATGCCCAGAGGAAAAATATTCGGAGTCCAAACTTGTAGACTTATAAAGGATTTCTCTTATTATCAAAGTGCCTCGGGTACTTTGTCAGGCTGTCAACCAACAAGTGAGCCGGACAGTCACTCCATCACGTCAAAATCTTTGTTACTAACAGCTCTTGTGGATGTAAAAATACTGAATCTCAACTAAAGAAACATACATATTAGCAGAAATGACCACAGTATTGTACTTTAATTACCCCTTGAGTGAAACACAGAGAGGATGACTGCTTGTTCTATCTAACATGGTGTAGGCAAAGATTATGTCGGGTGCTCTTGGAGAACGGAAGGTTGATTACAGAGGCACTTCCAAAAAAGAAGATATCCCAAAATGAGGAAGGAAATATTAAAGAGCCTTTATTGTAGTGGCTAAATCATTAAAAGGGTAATCATGAAAAAGCCAACATGTTTGGACCATTAGGTCTTCATCAAGGCTCCGCGGGGCCCTTTTAATGATTTAGCCACTACAATAAAAGCTTTGTGATGTTTCCTTCCCCATTTTTTGATTTATTTTTTTTTTTTACTTTTTCAGAGTGTCTTGATTGCCTCTGGAATCTCCCTTGAACAATATTAAAGTTATATAATTCACTATTTTCCTTTACTGTTTGATAATCTGGCATGTATACTCCGTCTGTCTCCATGTAACGATGAATCACACTGGTATCGAGTCAAACATTCAGATCCCAGATTCTGTTTTTTCCCGGCACCAAAGTTTTCTTGCATCATTTGGATTTTCCTCGCAATTAAGCAAGTCATGTTCGAATCTTTGATGGTAAAAAGAATTTTACTCAAATCAAATGAGGGTCTGTGGGTTTGAACAAAATTCTCATCCATGCAAGCTTGTGAACGGCAGACCCGCCAAAAAAAGCCCCAGCAGATGGAAGAGATTAACGTTTTTCACTAAATGTTTTCATCTAACCTAATTCCTGTTTTCTGTTTTGATAAACGATGAATTAGTTTGATGATAACATGAGCTGATCACGGTTAACCAAGGAAATTAGAGCAGCGCAGGGATTTAACAAACAAACCCGCGAGCAGACAATGCAGGTTTGATCTCTGTAATAACAAACATTTGTCCCTAAATGAATTACACTGTAACCAAATTTATTCATATTAGATTTATCTGAATATAGTTCTGCGCTCACTGCCTCTTGCAGCGCTGCTTTTGATGGGACCATGAACGAGGGCGACACTTCACGTTGAAAAGCGGTGTGGAGAAAAGGGCTCGGATGAAAGAACTCTTCTCAGGCAGTTTTCAACATAAGTGATTTAAGGCAATGTGATTAAGGGACCAGAATGATCATTACAACAGGAAAAATCTAGTATAGTGGCACATCAACAGGTCACAGGACCACACAAGTAGTCTTACTTCTTATTTAATCCTAGAAAGTACAGTCGTTAAAAGTGATAGGGGCAAAAATCAGCCATTACAAAGAGAGGTCCAGTGTCCCCAGTGTAACAGACATCATATGACCGTAAACTCACTTAGGAATGAATATTTGGTTTCTTATAAGAACATCAGCTTTTTGCAGACGTGTATTTGTATAGGAACAAGTATGTAGCATAAACCGATGCCACACAGCAAGGCATTTGTAGCCTAAGCTCATTTACATTGTCCGGGCCTTTAGAATACAAAACAAAGGCAAGAGACGGTAAAAAGCTCAAATTAAATGCAGATCTCATCAAAACAAATACAGACGGAACAACACCCGACAAAAACTGTAATACAGTAAAGCGCCGTAAAGCAAGAAGGGCCTGATCAGTCATGGTTACGTGATTGCTCCCTTTCTGAAAACTGTTTTGGTCTGTGTTTAAAATTGATCTGAGTCTGGATCCAGTTTGAGTTCTGCAGGTCAGGACCTCCACAATCTGTTTATCCGAATGATAATTTAGGCACGATGTTCTCCCGACGGAGCCCCAAACACTGAGTGGAACCGTGGAGGCTGATTACACAGGCAATTTTAGATGAGTTAAAAGATTAGAACATTTTATCGAATGAACAAAACACCCAGGATCAAATTCAGACTACACTCTGCATCACACAGTAAGTCTAGTATTTGGTGAATGTACACCTGTGAAGGAGCCAAACATCTGTTGTTGCTTATCTCCCCTCCAAACCTGCTGTAGAGTCGCGTCTGCACTCAATACAACAGTAATATCACATCTGTGCCGCCCTGTTTGTACTTTAACAGCTTAGTGTGATCCTTGCTAAAGTTATACACACAACTATTACAATATCGCTTCACAACTGCGCCAATTCGGAGTTAAAAAAAACCTTTAATAAACATCTATACTATTAAAACCAATCGCAGGTTTTGAAAGTTACTGAAGAGGTAAATGAAACTGTAACGGCCACCACAGTCGGCCTGAGTTTGTCTTTATGAGTTCCTTTTCAGTGAACCTTGACATCCACTTGAAAAATCTGCTCATTAAAGCTCAAAACCAATGAAGAAAGTTAACAAACTAAAGCACTTCTGTTGATTTACTGGCATCTGTGGGTGAGAAGAAGAGAGGGCAAAGTATTTATGGTGCAGAAAGCTTGACGATCATTTGAGGGCCGTTTATTCACCCATCGCATTAAAACATTCATTTTTAGGCATCACTGCAAAAATAACAATCCTTCTTCATACAGTATTGAGTTGATCTGTCAAGCCTCGTCCCAAGCTAACTAATTACAGCTACAGGAATCAGTTAAGGGACCAGAAGTGCAGAAACACGCTGCCGAGGTGGTTTACAGACTCGAACCACAACAAGGACAAAACAAACATCTCGCTCTCGTCTCATGTGTCTCTCTGAGGTTTGTCTGCCTGCCTCTGTACTGCCTCCATGAAGGGCTCGCACCTGCTTCTGTTCCCTCTGAGCTCGAAATGAAACAAGCCTTTTTGTTTGCAGAACAAAACCCTTCAAGTTACGGCTACGGCGCAGAAAAATTTACTACTAAGTGAGCATCTGGGCGTCACATCTGGCACGAAGGATAGGTCCAAATTCTGCCATCTTCCTCTGTGGAGCTGTTTTTTTTTTTTTTAGCTGTGATTTTGATGGAAAACACCTGAAAGTGAGGACTCCCTCATTAGTCACACAGCCAACGAGGGCGAGCGTACCACATCGTGTCATTACTGAAAGAGAAAAAGACAGAAAGTGTGGGCCACAAGCAAGAAGGGTGATTCACTTTTTTCACATACATCTCATCTTTCCTCATCCTCCGTTCTCTCCTACAGAGGGTTTCCCTCACAGGGCAATCTGTATTCTCTGTTTCTGACTTTTTCGGTGTGTGTTTTATAACCATGTAAAGTTAGACTCATGGTGTGTGATGTAACCAAAACACTGGAGGATGTCTGAGGCACGTATGAAGAGCGGGGAGGTACCGAGTTTGTACTGTATGTTACTGAAATAAACAAAATGTCAGTGGAAAAGAGGTTAAGAATCAGAAACAAGTGACATTCAGTGACTGAAAAACAGTGTGTCTGTCATGAGGGGAACTTCATTCAAGCTTCTTTGAAACCTCACAGTTGTGAAACAGAAGACAAAGACAGAAAAGTTCTTCTCTGTCTCTCCCACTCACAGCTTCACCTCCATCAGTCGTGCACAAGTTATTTCTGTGCACTACTGTATTGTTTGTGGGCTGCTGCGTGATCGCTTCATCAGAATGGAAAAATACATTCTTCTACTTCTGTTTTGTTCCAGTCAGTCTAATTATCTTGGCTGTAAATGTCAAGTCATGTTTGCGCATTATTCCTAACAAATGCAAACTAAGCAGAAGGATTTGCGTGATGGGGAAACAGCATCATGTTTATGTTAAAACATACTGTTACCGTAATGTTTTTCATTAACATAGAGCTGATTTTGCTGAAGCTGAGATGAGGTGATGACGTTGGTTGTGCCATGGAAAAAGTGCTGTACAGTCCCACAGCGCCTACATACATGTACGCAGTTTCACACTTCTGTAGTATTCTGTAAATAATCAATCTAAACCTATCATTCCAAAATAACTGTAATAGTTCGACCTCTCCACTGAGAGGCCTGTGGTAGGTGAGGGCTGTTGAAAGAGGTCACGATACAAAATACAGATTGAAAAGCAAACGCAGTCGTCGTGTACGCTAAAACTCAATAAAAAAAAAAAATCCTGCAAACAATGAGAATCCTTTTTCGATGCGGCAATATCAACATTTATTTACTGACTTACCACTTTAGTACATGTTCACTTTGCACATTATTAAAGGGGCATTTTACATAAATAAATCCCTTTTATTGGCCATATGAGAGCAGATTGTAACATCACGTGAAAAATGAGACCTTCCCCGTCTCTCTCGTTGCCTGTACAAGCCTGTGGACAATTTGTTTTAGGCATTTAAAGCTGCTGGACTGTGGATTTCTTTGCAAAGGATTTGGGCTGCCACAGTCCAAACAATGTGACTTTATGCACGTTCTCGAGTGCCTCGTCTCAGCGCCTCGCTCCGCTGCGCTAACAGACAGCACTAACGTTAGTTTAGAAATGGAGTCCACTAACATAAACTGATACAGTTCCACAGAGCGCCTCTAAGCTTTATGTTCAGTAAAATGTCAGTGAAATGTTCCGCAGCAAGAACTCTAAAATAAACCTAAATGCACAAGCTCTGACATCAAAAAGCATTTGCTCAGACCACCCAATATGTTAACAGATAAAGTAGAGAACATAACCACAATGTCCTTGATTCAGCACAGCTGGAACCTTATTTGTATCAAATAAATGCAAAAAATTCCCCTTAAACATGTATTTGCTCAGAGTATTTTGACTCCTCAAAATATAAATGAAGAACATTTCCAGCCTGTAAAACTTTATTCATATAGGACTTCTCAAAACCCGAGTTACAAAGTGATTTACGTCAATTACAATGTAGATTAAAGATAATGTACAACTACTGAGCACAGGGCATATCAATACAAAACATAGTCAAACGCACATAGGAAGACAGCAAGAATAAACTCACTCAAAGCACACAGAGATCCATAATCACACAGAGCAAGTCTCGATGTCATAGGAGCCTAAAAAAGTGTGTTTTTGAGTCCACAGGTTCCGCTGATCTAACAAGAAAAGAAGACTATTCCAGAGTCTGTGTGCCAAGACCGCCATAGAGCAGTTACCTCTGGGTTTAAGTTTTGAATGTGGAACAACCATCTGCTTTGATGACCTAAGAGGGTAGGTCAGCGATGGCATGCCAGTGCAGAAAAGCCAAAATTTGTGTAATGTGAGTTCTCCGAGCAGACCTTGTTAAGAGCCTAGCAGCTGCATTTTAAAACTAGCTGAAGTCGAGCCAGGGCAGTTTGATGAGAGCAAGTTTAAAAAAAGGGGTAGTGAAGAAGTTAAGACGGGAAAAGATGAACGCATGAATGATACGTTCATGCATCAGAATCAGAATCTTATAATAACGTGCTGATATTTGCGGTATTGCTCAGTTGAAATTAGGATCAAGCAAAAAAAAAACTACCTCCACCCTACAATTTGTTATTGGTCATTAACAATGAAACAAATAATAAAAAGTCACATTTTGGTGAAGTGAAGGTCATATGCAAACTGCTGTTTGTTTGTTCTCCATACATAAATCACAATTATTCAGCTGACTTTCACAACCTCCTTACAGCGGCTCTGTGCCCCTTTAATTAATGTTGCACTCGAACCATCGCTGAAATTCTTTTTTTATGCAATGTCACAACACTCGAGGAAAAGAACTTGAAAAATACGCACTTAGAGAAATTATTGTTATGTGTGACCTTGTGAACGGATGCAATTTCAACCCACAACTTTTTGTGAAATCAAAAGCTGTCAGATAAATGTGGTGGAGTTAAAAGTGTGATATTCACCTATGAGACGGAGTGAAGTAGAAATATAAAGATGCATAATGAATGCATTCAAATAATCAAAATACCTTGGATTTGTATTTAAGAACAGTGCTAAATAAGTTTAATCGTCATTCATTTAAGCGCTTAATGCAAACGGTCGGACAAACACAGGTGCTGTCATCCACCTCACAGTAACAGCTTTAGAACAGTTTAACCATTATATCTCATTTCCTGGTTCAGTTGCCCTTTAGCCTACTGGGATCCACCTTCTCGTTTAGCCGTAAAACACTGAAGCCACAAAGCTTTCACACCCCAGCAACACTGGCCCGCTGCCATCTTGCTGTAATGACAAATCTACAAAATGCATCATTTAAGTGTGAGACTGGTCAGCGATCGGTCACCATGAACGGGTTGTTTAAACACTGACTGCACGCATCAGGATCTGCTCTGACAACTGAAACCTGCGTGGAACTGAAGCTACACATGAGGGGAGTTTACAGAACGGGAAACCACCTCTCAGATCATCATCGTTTGAAATTGAAGGATTGTTTTAAAAAATCGTAAAGTGTGCTGTTTCCACCTACAGTCGGAGCACAAAGGCCTGACTAAAAAATGCTGCTGTTTGGCATTCAAGATGAAAGCCTTGTTTACTGCATTACACATTTGTACCAGCTGTCAATATGGCTTTGTTTAAAGGGGCAGTTCATGCAAAAATACAAAAATTGATATTTTTCTCTTGCCCGTAGTGTTGTTTACCCATCGAGAGTTTTGGAGATATCATTGATAATATATCTAGATTTCGCTCAGTTCAGTACAAAAGTCATGACCTGGTTACCCAAGATAATCCACGGACCTTTTTACGAGCAGTTTCATGGCCGAACTGTGTTCTTTCTACCAAACTACACCTGCCAACCGTGTCACCATGCATAAATGGGAATCAGCGTGGCTCCACCTCTGAAGTCAAATTCAGTTTTTAATTGTTAGATCCATGACTGGGACAGCATTAGTGCTGATAGGTAGTTTAAGTATAGTCAAGAGGAGGGCAGACATCTCTACAGTTGATGTCTCTAAAAGTTCACACAGTCTATATGAACGGAAAGCTCTACAGATATGAGGGAAAATACGTATTTTTCGACTTTGGGGAAGAACTGTCGCTGTAACTAATCAACTAATAATTACCGTAAGGAAACTTGTGCAGCATTATTGTCTGAGGGACTGAAAATCACATTCTCTGACCTGATTCTGGCTCCTGATGCTTTTCACAGAGGGAGTTACAACCCAAATGCAAATACAAGAGGGAAAGGACACACACTGCCTCAGAAATTTCAGTTTCACTTTGAACGATTGTGTGTGTGTATGCGTGTGTGTTGGTGTGTGTGTGCGTGTGTGTGTGTGTTCATTTGTGCAAGATAGACAATGAGAAGAGAGAACTGAGTAATAGCCATGAAAAGGGAATCCTATTGTCTCAAAAACACCCCCAGAGCAACAGAGATGTTATATTTTCATCGAGCACAGAGCGAGGGAAACACAGCCTGGTAATCGCTTACAGAAGAGACAGAAAAACTGCACGCTGGGCCTCTAAGTATGAATGTTGACACGCTCCTCACGACCCCGAGAGGAAGAAAAGGAATACATGACGTTTTTTCCCATTACTTTTTCTTTTTCATCACATTGGCTGTGCACTCGCTCAAATAAAACAATGAGTGAGATTAAAGTGCTGACCTCCGGCTCCATCCCCGTTTGAAGATATCGAACTCAGAGCCCTTTGTTCTACGTACTCCGCGGAATTTGAGGTCTATGCAGCAGAACAATGTGTTTAAAACACGAAGTGTTCTACAGCCAAACCTGGTGACCAGCTAAGTCAGCCACTTGGGGTCAATACAGCTTTACAGCATTACCGTTTACAGAAGGCCGAGCTGGTGGTGAAAGCGGCCAAAACAAGCAGGACATAAAGATTCATGCAGCGGCTGAGCATCGCAGGTAAAATACCAAGTCGAGTCAGTGTCATTTATATGGCTCATAATCACTTATCACATTGCGTCAGGGGGCTTTACAATCTGGACAGTGAACGACACCCTCCGTCCTTCGACACTCATTTTGAGCAAGTGACAAAAAGAGGAAAGAATGGAAGGAACCCCAGGAAGAGCAGCAGAGGAGGGAGCCCTGCATTAGATGTCGCGTGTACGGAACAGACCAACACAGAACATAAAGATTACAGCGACAGAAATTCAGATACGTGCAGATTATTACATATATGGAAGAATCTGGATCCAGGAGGACAACTGAGCAAGTAAAGGTGTTCGAAAGTGGTCGCAGATTGCAAACATTAAACACAAACCTGCAAGGAAATATTGACTGTTTTCCAAATTAGAAATTTGAAAACTCCCAAATTTAAATGAAGAATCGACTTTCGACTGTCATCGTGTAATTTCGTATCAAATGCCAGTGTAATGCCAAAATAAGCAAACCTGCATGAGGAGGGAAATTAGTTAGGGTTAGGGTAAGAATATGATGGGACGCCAACCGGAGGCAGTGGGTGCTTTTCACGGCAGGGCTGATTAACACGGCCCAACACCGGAGCAACGAGCCAACGAGGAAAGCAAATGAGCCATGACGAGAAGCCAAAATACGTTGCATCACTTTTAACTAGATGTAACAATGCCTCCATGGATTGTCCCAGTCAAATGAACTGATATACAAATATCTATAACAAGAATGTATCCCCACCCTTCTACTTGGACGTTACATCAAGAAACCTTAAATAAAGTAAAAATGAGCAAACTTCACAGATGATCTCCCAGAAGGCCTGCACAGGTGTTTTTCTCTCTGACGGCTGTTTCGACTACAACTAGTAGTAGTGAATACAGCACGGACCAACACTAACGAGGTTGGGATATTCCTCCTGTGGCCGTTAATGCTGTTAAACAAATAGCATCAATGCACCTGGGTAACATGAGTATAGAGTGTCTGCTTTAACTATACTTTCACTTCAGTGCATTTGAACACTTAACGCATCCCTCAGTGGGCAATTCGAGGCTTGCCGGCACAAAGCAACACAAATAATTCATTCACACGCACTAAAACGATCCAAAGATACAAAGTGTGCTAATGTAAAGAAGGTTTTAACCACACAGGGTCAATGACAGTGTGACAGTCTGTCGCTGACCAGGACATGGGAATATTATGTCAAAATGTGCAGGTGCATTTATCAACCGTTACACCATATTAACTGACCGTCTATTGCACCATGTCTTTTCATAAATATTACGGATAGTGGCTATATTGTACAGACAGCGGTATATCTTTCAGCAACTTACACAGACTGTATATTAAGTACCCTACAAAGACTGGTTTAGATCAGCCATTTTTTAACTTTTAAACTGACGTGGTTTTTGTAATTTCCTGTGTTACGGTTCTAAAGTAAAAAGAAAAAATCATGTGAGTTATACGTTGACAATATACAGGAACACTGGGTTTGTTGAGGGATACATGCACCACATTTTAAAGCTTTTTCAGGCTCCAGAATACCTTCGGGACTTAGTTGCAGCATTATTTCGCAGAACGCCGCAAAATGTTACTGAAATATGCCTGAGCATTCATTCGTTTTATATCAGATTACTTGACAACCAGCAGCACGTTATGGGAGAGAGACGAACATGAACCTGCAAACACGAAGCAGAGATGGTCTCCAAATCAGTTTAGTAAGTCATTAGTTCAGTGTTGGATTGGATGAAAACATGTGATATGTTGAATATTCTAGTCGGGTTACATTTGTAGACGCTGTGTGCCACATGACATACTGTACGTGGATTGCGACACACACATTACAGCACAGTATACACTGGTTCTTAAGGCATTATTGAAAGCACATCGAAATCTATTTGTTCTGACAGCCTGCATGCCGGCGTAACCATAACGTAATGAGCAGTACGATAAACCTGTAAAGGGTCAGTTCAGGTATTGTGTTGATCTCATTTGACAAAACTAATACCAAACGTATAAATACTGATATATCATGTATTAATGTTGGTATTAGATGTATATTAGTGCCCTGAAATACAAAAACAAAACACATCATCTTGAGTTTTGCTCCATTTCAAATTAGGAATGAGCAACGATAATGTAAAAGTTTACAACATATCCATGATTACTCCGTGTTCTTCAGAATAAAACATTATTTACAAAATATAAATTACAGTATGATATAAATACAGAACAATTCCTCCGAAAGGAAAGACTAGGTGTGAAGGTAACGGTTACAGTCACATGCTTCTGAACATCGGTGAATTGTTTTTTAAATATTTGTAAAAGATGATTGATGGATAAAAAGCTGCAACAGTCATTTTTCATGTTAGGCAACATGTTAGTCCACAGAGCTGAACTCCTGAGCAATACTTAATAAATATTTACATTTTCTTGGGTTAAAGCTTTTTACATTTAGGAACAGATTTGTTCCATAAGAACACAATATTGCGTACTCCTTTGTGTACTACTTGAGTATAGCCACCCCCTCATCAATGCTAACGATTGCAAAATCAACCAAATGTCATCGTTTGTTATTGCACAAGTGTATATCTTTACACTTCAGTAAGCTGAGGAACAGTTTTCTATTTTTGGATTCTCTGATTTGAGATCTTGAAATCCCTCTCAATGTCGTCACCGTGAACAGCACAACACAAAGACTAGTAAAGTAAAGTGTGAGTGCCACAGAGTGTCAAATCCATAGATTGAGACTGACGTCATTAATATTGTGTAAGGCTCTAGGGATAAAACAGTCAGCCAATCATTTAGAATTTTATTACTTCATCGAGCTCATCTGTGTTCTTATCAGACAAATTTCACCAGGCGTTCAGATATTTTGGCTCGTCATCTTCTTGTAATTATTTGAGATCATTTGTGCCAATTTTTGAGGCAAACTGCGAACAAGACAGATGATACCCAACCAAGGCCAAGACAAATCAATCAGCATTTGTAACGAGACAAAGACTTTTTTAAAAATGTGGCCTTGGAGGAGACCAGATTTGAGCACTACAGCCTCGTCCCTCGGTGCCCCTTGGCTCCTGTCTACGAGAGTGGATCTCTGTCAGCGTCTGGGAGCCTTGCCAGTATTTGTAGAAACAATTCGTGCTCTCATTCACACACATATTGTCATCCTGACTCATGTGTCTTCCCTCTGTAAGAATATCCCTTAAATCGACTAATAACAAGCACAGCGCTGAGTAAATGCACGGTGTGTTGAAGAGTACTCACATGTGATGTTCTCAGCGAAGCGATGAGTTCAGCACTGACATTTGGTCGACTGTCGGCACTGCAGGTGTCGCTTTCGTACACACACACACACACACTCACGCAAACACACACACACAGGAAGTCAGACACAGCTATGATCCCATCAAATCTGTTATTTGCTAAATGGATTACATAGATCAGGATAACATTGTCTTTGCATCTCTGTCACACACAAACACACACACACACATCAAGTTTTACAAAGTAGACTACTGATCCAAAATCCAAAAAAAGAAATTTCTAAGCTCATATAAGAGATCAGATATTGTTCACTCGTATATACCAACACATATGTATGCGTTTGTAATGATGTAGTTTGTGGTCTTGTGTTACTGTGTTAAACAGGTGTTTACTGTGTGTTTTCATTACATGCAGCGCTGCACTGGTGTCAACACCTGCATTGTCCTGCACCAGTTGTGGGGAATACAGAGTTTCTGTGCCAATGCAGGCACGGTTTAATGCATATTGTGGCACAAAAGACTCAAGAAAGTGTGTGAAATTAATTTGAACAAAATGTTAAAGTTACAATTCCTAACAAATGTATTTTTCAAGCCCCATTTTGATGCTGCTGTATACATTTGCTCTCTCAAAAATAGCCATTCAATGTGCATCCAGTGGGTAATTACCTGTTTATAAAGTAGTTTGTTTCATTACTGGTAGGGTCCGCCTTTCCCGCACTGCTTTCAAACTACCGTAACACACAGGAAGTTTGAAACTATTTACTCTTTGGTTTGAATCCTTTTTTAATGCTACCATGTTTTTTTTCTCTCAAAATAGCCATTCAATGTATATTCATTCAATAAATGTCATTTATTTTGTTACTGGCAGGGTCCACCTTTCCCGCACTGTTCTCAAACTACCTTAAGACATACATAGGTAGTTTTTTTGTTTTCAAATCCCTTTTTTTTCATACATCTTTACATAATTTTCTCTCAAAATAGCCATTCAATGTATATTCAATGAGTAATTACCTGTTTATAAAGTCATTTGTATGTCTAAGCATCACCTAAACGCACAGGAAATGCTGCACTCTCAGTTTTACTGCCTGTTACTTCATCTCACTGACAGAAGCTTCCCTGTTTCGTTATATGAGGATGGAAATAATTTAACAAGACTTGCAGTTTGATATCCATATAGTTTATTGACTGCGGGGAAAACAAGACATCAAATTTTAATACAGTGCTCTAATCTTTGCATTTACAGCCTTAGAGAAATAACATATACGTACAAATATATCAAACACACAGAGACTCGAGAAAAGAAATGCATTTGAATCATCTGAAATGAATTCAAGATCGAAGGCAGTACAGAAGAAGTCGACACACACGCCGCATTAATGTAAAAAATAAGTACAGACGGTTGCTGTTTTTTATTGCAGTGGGAGAGCCTATTTGCATTCATTTCACTGGTTGTATGTGGTGGAAAAAGCTCAAAATGCCCACATCATTACATTTGATTTTCATTTTCATCAAGAGCATTCAAAAGCCCATTTACATTCCTGCCATATTCACACTGGGGTTCTCTTCCACTTGCTTTCTCCCTATCTCTATCTTCTCCCATCCCTCACACTTTCTCTCTCTCCTCTCCTCTTTCTTTTCTTTTTTTTGTCTGTCTCTCTCTTTCTTCGATCGGCCTTTCATGTCACTCCATTAGGAGGGGCTGCAGAGGGAGAGCTGATGGTTTCTCTCTCCGGCGTCCTTGCTGCGGTTTTGCTGCAGCTGCTGGGCTGTGATAAAGAGAGGAAAGAGGAGAAGTTTTCACACTAATTACGACACAATAATGAAGCACTTGGTAAAAGGCACAGTGAAAATGAAGGTCAAACTGTCATTAATATGAAGTGAATGGAGTCCATTAGAAAGCATCTGTAAAGTGAGCAGATTACTGGAGAGCGGATAAAGCGGTCTCTCTTTTCACTAGATAGAAGAAAGTTAAGAACATTTACCGGTTACACTGGCAGTACTGCCTGGGCGTGAGCAGCTGGCGGCCATTTTTCATCGTTTGCAATTTTCTCTGTCGTAGAAAAAGAAAAGCAAAATCACATTATAATTTTCAGAGGGTTTTCCTCAGTAACCCATCCTCCTCCAGGCGAACTGCTAATTCAGATCTACTGTGCATTAAAGTCCCCTTGATGATTTTCTATACATACCTTCCTCCTTTTGATCCTCTTGCACAACACAATGACAAGGACCATCAGGAGGACCACAACCAGGCAGCCAACTCCAATTACAACCCACATCCACCAGCTGAGCCCCAGCAGCGGACCACGAGGGCTGGAACCACCTGGTCGAGCCACGGCAGAAGACCACGGCAGAAGAGGAGCATAATGCACAAATGACTCATCCACTGAAGAATGTGCTCAAAGTCAGAGGTGTTATAGTAGCAGTACGTACCGTTGGTCGACGGTGGCTTTGGGTTCTTGGGGTTGTTGTTTGAGTTTTTGGAGGTGACTGGTGGAGGTGTTGTAGTTGCAGGCTCTGAAAGCAAAAGCACATCGTGCCTTTAGCAGTGGCCACAGAGGCTGCTTTTATATGGTAAAAGGCAAAGACTCCAGTAGAAGAGTGTCCTACCTTTAACCTTGATGACCAGGCTTTGAGTGTGCGTTTCCCCACCATGGGAGAACGTGCACTCCCAGGGTCCTGAGTCTGAGAGGGCCACAGATTTAACTGTCTGTGATGACCCTGCGGGTAGATTCCGACCTGGCCTCTTCCACTGAATTGGAGGGTCCGGGCTCAGACCGTTTACCTGACACTTGAGAGTTACCTTGCTGTCTGGCTGCAGTTCACCAGGGGGGCTGGCTGAGACTGATGGAGGGGGACAACAGGCGGGGGCAAGGTCACAGTAAGAATCACAAAGAGGAAAAGATGAACAAAGGACTTCATCCATTTAGGGTATATATGTATATGAAAGGAGGAGCAACATTAAAACATAACATAGCAGTTTGGTTGGTTTTACAAACTGCAGCATCTGAATTCTAGGGATACTAAATCAGAAAATTAAAGGGGCACTCCACTGATTTCTCACATAGAGCTCTGATAACAAAATGATAAGAAGTAACAGTCATCTTGTTAAAATATCATTATACAAGCTGTCATGTAATGTGACTTTGTACATTTACTGAGGTATTTAAGCACAGTGTTGAGATACTTGTACTTTACTTCCTTATTTACATTTACTACTTCTTTATACCCCTATATCCCACTCAACCGCATTTTGAAGGCAACTACATTTATTTGATAACTTAAAATTCATATTGATGACATATTTGCGTAGACAAAACATTTTTTGAAATATTGCATCTACAAATCACATAGAAAGATGCAAAATAAAAATGTATCACTTTTCGTAAAAAGCATTATTATGAATGTTTTGTTTATCTCTGTGTGCGAAGATGACATATGGCTCCAGCTGACAACAAGGGTTTTCAGCCAATAGTATAATGACTCTAGTATCTCTGTTTCGTAGGCGATCAAGAATCTTGGTAGTTTGCAGTTTGTGGGGATAGAAGTAAAAATAGCCAAGTTCTACAGTTGGCTGAATACTATCAGCTACATTAACAGGTTGTCAGTTACTCTGCCGACTGAACAAAAAAAAAAGTAAGAAAAAAAAAAGAAGACAAAAACACAGTTTCTGATGATCAAATAAAGGGATATCAGACAGATAATCAGTTGACTTACACTGTACAGTACATACATGTGAATATATGTAGATCTTGTTTTTATTGTACTTTTTATACTTAAATACACTCAATATCAGATACTTTTTTCTCAAGTACAATTCCTATGGGTGAAGCAATATTTTAACATATATCTTCACTCTTAATCAGGTGGCTATGACTGTAAGGCACTTTGTACGACACTGATAATGATGAGATTTCTGATGAAGTAGTTGTGATGATGTCATCATTCATAGAGCCTTTACTTTAACAGGAAGTAGGGAGTTTTAAACGCGAGGAAGTCTACCAGGTGGTCGATTCTATCTATTAAAATCTGTCTCTTGTGAATCCCCAAAGTTTGTAAGGATTCAAGAGTAATTTGCTACAACACCCTTTAACTTTGTGTGTGTGTGCATGCGTGCGTGCGTGCGTGCGTGCGTGCGTGTGTATAAATAAATAAATAAATACATACATACTTCCTACTTTAATTATTTCGTAAATGTACTGACTGAAATTCAGAAATGGGCAGGAATTTTGTGTAACACAATGAATTACGAGTATCATCAAGAAGTATGTAATATGCACTTCCTTTTCTAAAAACGTGATTGTAATGCTGAGACTACCTCAAAGAACAATAAAACTTGTTTGCAAACACATTAGTCTTGCTTCCTCTGCTTACCCGAGACCACAACGAGTGTATGTTGATGAACGTTCTGATCTGCCTTGCAAGTGAACGATCCAGCATCTTCTGGCTTCACGTTGCTGATCAGCAGATTATTCTGCTTCACGCTCGACCTTCCCACAATGTCAGTACTGCCTAATGCAGAAAAAAATAATGTAGTTAACAATAAAACAACAATATTATGCTGTAGGTATTGTCTTAAGTCTGTTTCTACCTCTTCTAGGTAATCTCCCATCGAAAATAATCATTTCGGATCCATGGAGCCATTCCCGAGTCTTTTTGAAGGCTTGACAGTCTAAGGTGGCGGTCGCCCCTGATGTTGTGACGATCACTCTGCCTGCAGCAGAGAGTGCACCCAGCACTGAAGAGAGCATCACATTCATGAGGCACACTTCACTTAGTATGATATATTCACAGGAGACTACCACAAATTCTGTGCATTAAGACAAGGACAAACTGGTGTTATTGGAATATATTCTCATTACTTTGCATTAGAGGTCCATATAGAGAATATAAAGTTAAAGGGCAATTGATTTGGTTGAATTTGGGGAGTTTGTAGGCATCTGGGATGAGTAAAACAGAACTGCAGCCATTTTCACTGGTAGATTGAAATAGTCTTGTAAATGTACAACAAGGACAAACTTGGATCTACGTCACTTGTGACTCATTTACCACTTTAATGTAATGTATTTTTCACGATGAAGTATATTTACTCACCAAACCCAAACCACACAACTGTCTTCATTTTAAACGCTGGATCTAAAAGTTAAAAATGACAAACACAAATGTACATTTCCATTAAAGAAGGAAACCTTTGCTGCAGTAGCTCATAGTGTGAATGCACATATCAAGTTTAGAGAAGCCACACACAGCTTCTGTTTAAGGCAAGCAACCTCCCTAACCACCAAGCTACCTCTCTACTTCCTTCCTCTGCGTATCAAAAATTTAAAACTTGCTTCGTAGACTTGAATAAAAAGAAAACTGAACCAAATGTCTCTGGGAGAATTGGAGCATATGTTTAGGCTCGTTTGTATTTAATGAAATGCTCAATAATTCATGCCGAGATGCTTTTCTGTAAATCATCCTATTCCAAAAGAAAACAATTGGACATCTGAAATAAGAAGTTTGTAAAATAGAAAAAAAAGGCAATAATTGTGCTCTGCAGCTTTGTTACTTACAAGGAAACCAAATCAAAGTGAAAAAACACTTCTAACAAGTAATTCATCACTTTTTGGCTTCCTCTTTCCGTTTCATCATTCTGAAAGTCAAATAGGGAAATAAATTCAAAAGCTAAAATACTCACACCTGTTTGAGCAATCTCTCATATTAAAGCCACAAATTATATTTTTGCATTTTATTTATTTTTGAGAGCCAGAACAAATACAGTGCGATCAGAAGATTAACACCTACTAGTAGATAACTATCAAAATTAATCTAAAAAAAAAGTGTTGTTTGACATTTTTTACAATAAATAAATGTAATTCACTCACCGACTGAACGGTAGTTTTAGATTTAGATCATAAAGTATTGAAACCATTAAAATAGAGTTTACCTTGCCACACATCAAAGCACTGGAGACATGGTCGAGCACATGTTTCTTCATATTTGTTTACAATCATTTAACCAAGACATTTTAATCAAAGTTTCTAAGAGATGTTTTGATTACAGATACAGGAGAGAACATGGCAAAAGCTACAAAATGTTTTATATTGTATTTGTTACTCATTCGTCATCGCGGTCACTTCACGTTAAGACGAGAAAAAACGTTCCCAATGTTCACATCGAATCCAGAAATTTCAATATATCATGATTTCATAATATAGTTTAGAGATCTTACCTTTATTTTGCGGTAGATTTTAATGCCGTTTTTGAAGGCCAAAACCTGTCCTAATCCTCTCTCTGCTTCACTTCATCGAAAACCGACAGCACAAGGATGCAAAAGCTGCACAAGGCGGAAGAGATCTAAAAAGAAAACCTGCAGTTTGGAAAGTTGTAGGCCAAAGCAAACCCCCAGCCCTCTGTGGGTTTGCTCTTCATGCCTGCGCTTTCTCACAAAGTAGGCCTGGGAGTTTGTACATGAAGGTGTATAAAGTTCATTAACTTAAAAACATTTACTTACAACGAACCTAAAGGATACAATCATTAACCAAATGTTAAGACAGTTTGTAGGATTGTGCTAACTCATCACTAATATTTTAATCATTGTGTCAGAAACATAACGTGGATAAACAGTGAAGGGAAATGAAAGTCGGCTGAAAAACAACTCCGTCATGACTTTTTTTTTGGAAAAAAAGGAACAAAGGCAGAATGACAGAAAGACAATTTTTTATTTGTCACAGCAGAAGTAACAAAGGATTTGTTTGCAAAATAAAAACAAAAAATAAAACAAAAATCATCCAGATATCACCCTCACCAAACGCTAAAGAAAAAAACAAGTTGATTTGGTGTTTTGACTTCTTTTTTTGTATTTCCTTTTTGCAACACACATTTGAGCTGTTATTATATTTGTTTTACTGACAAATTCCTCTCATCGTGGATGTTGAACTGTTTTTACTGAAAAGGGTAGAGGAGGAGAAGGAGTTAGCGCCGGGCTTACCGGTTGACACCAAGCTGCAACCGTCCAATTAAAGAGGAGGGGGCTGGAAGCGTCATGTTTTCATAGGGAGGGGCAGTGACTACTGATGGCAGTGTAAATCAATAGCCAGGACACAGATTAACAGTGAAAGTTAAAGCATACTCATTAATAAGGAGTGAATAGACTGAACTTGTGGCCTGCTCCATGATGCAGTGTCTAAATTATCTGGGCAGTAAAACTAGGGAAAGTTGTTTTAACAGGTTTCATATGTCAGCTGTCCAGGTGACAGACTCTGCTTTTCTGAACAGGCCTATGGTGTGTAATCAATGGATCAAAAGAAAAATCCCCCCGCCCCCCAACACCATATCTGTACATCTGCACCAACTTAATTAACTGTGTATATATGCAGTCTGAGAGATTTATTTACACTTTTGTCAGCAGGGAAGCGTGCCAGGGCATTTGTAAGAGTTTAGTGGGGTGTGACTATGAAGGTGTGTTTTTTGTTAGCGTCCACATTTCTCCTCCTTCACCCCAAGTGTAACGTTCCTTCATCTCATTCAGCCACTCTCCGATAGAAGTAGAGGTATCCCAGGTCTTTGGGAGGTTTCTCAGAAGCACACACCTTCTGATCATTGAAGATAACCCACCTGTGAAACACAGCAATCACAAAGAGGTCAGAGAGAGCCCCTGATAACAGACAGTTTAATTATGTATAAACGAGAGAGATTTAAACTAACAGACTCTTTTTTCAGCATAAAATATCCAACACACATTGCCCCCAATGAGCAACATCATATCTGACAACACAAAAGTCGTTTTGAAACAATTTTAAGCCTTATCTTTCAAAAATATTCAGGACCTTGGGTGTAGCTCCAAAAATATAGGCGCAGCTTGTCACCAGAGTAACCACCAGCTGCTGCTGTTTACTTGGCTGTAGCTAGCTACCATTAGCCTAGCCTAGTTTTCCAAACCATTATAAGGCTTGGTTGCAGAAAGTGTTCTTTAACATTTATTGTTTTTGTTGTGAAGTTTTGTTTAATTTGTGGTTTTGTGTATATAGATTTTTTTTTCACATTCCACTTACAGCTTCTGAATATTAAGAATTAAAAGTTCACGGCTCTTTGAAAGGCTGCGCCTGCATTATCAGGCTTATTATTTGATCAATTTATCAGTGGGATCAAATGGTCTTAAAAGGAAAAAAATATATATTTATCACAATTATTTCTAGGACAATATCATATATGTCACATTGTTTTAATGACAGGCCTTTTAAATCCCCAGCTCTGATACTTTGCAGTCAGTAGCTACTATTGCTCAGACCAGACCTGGAGTATGGTGCCCCCTGCTGAGACTCTGTAAAAAATCAGCTACTTTATTACACAATATGATTCTAGACATTTAATATATAAATTAACTACTTATTAGGAGAACAGAATGCATTTACTTTGTAAGACTTTAACTCATTTGGAATGTTTTTTTTAACATGAAGAAAAAAATTCTTCTTTCAGGATCTGACGCTTGTAATGGTTGTTTGAATGTTCAGTCTGAACTTAAAGAGCCAAGAGGCTTTAAAATATCTCTTGAAGTAAGAATAACAGGGGAAAAAAACCCTATAAAAAAACAGAAACCACTTACTGCTGATCCTTCTTGATGTGACTGACGTAGTGGCCGCACATTGTGCTTGTCCCCATGTGACTGATAAACGCGAAGAGCTCGTACTCTGAAAAGAGAGAAACCATGAGTTCAATTTTTATTTGAAAATATATTAAAAAGGAATACATTTTGATGGCTGGAAGAACACAAGACTTGAAATAGAAGAATGTAAAATCTCAATCGTCTACATTTCATGTTTATTAGCACATCTCTGCAGCCAATTTGTGAGGACACAGTCTGAGGTCTTGGGACTCACTTCCTGGTCCATCTCTGACACGAGGCCCAGGTGGAGGATCTCTGCCGCCCTCACTCTCTGCGGCTGAGCGACCACCTTCAGAAACATCCATGGACTCCAGGTCATCCAGGTGGGAGAAGATCCAGTCTACCGCCCGGTCCAGAACATTACTCTGTGAAACATACCCAGTAAAAAGAGATATTATTAGAGAATATCAACAAATGGAGCTTTCAGTATAAGTATATATATTTATATTTAACAAGCTGAAGAGCTGGCCATTAAAATCAAAAACTGTGTGGAAAATTAAAGTTAGTTAACGTTCGTTTGAAGGCAATTTTCTGGGTTTTCACACCTCATCTTTGTGAGCAATTCTTTGTCCTGTGAGACACTGTGCTCAACTCTTTTTAAAACTAATGTCTGGCTGTTTTATTTGGGCATGTATGTGAAAACTGTGTTAGCTAATGTAAAATTATTTTGTCACTACCACAAAAACTCCAGAGAAACCATAACTCAAATCTGAGACCTACCTTTCACCAGCATTTCTGAGCTAGCTTAGCTAAATGCAACCTTTTGTTGAGGTATTGAGACGTTGTATAAGGACAGCACTGGTTTGAGTTTCCAAGCATGACCAAAACATGGCCGCAGCATCTGTACATGCACAGCTATACCTCTATACAAATGAGACAAGTAAATTCTCTAACTGGATGGAGTTTGATTCTAACCGTGGCTCGAAGTGCTTTGGTTGCCTGGTCTCGGCTGAAGCCCATGGATACAATGGTTGCCAGGTGCTCCTCAGAGAGGCTCTCTGTAGGTGTGGTCCCAGCACCAGAGCTGCAGCCGGGCAACACCAGGGGGGCCGAGAAGTCTGCAGTCAATCAGAAAGAAGACATCACAAGGATTGAGAAGAGTGACCAGATGGATTGAGGATTCTCTTTCTGATAAATTCCCACTGCTGTGCACACCTGGGTCATCCATATGGCTCATGATCCAGTTCATGGCAGCATCGATTCCAGTGTTCCCAGTATAGTAGACCGCTTTCCTGCAGGCCTCCAGAGGGAATCCCATTTCACATAACTGGGACACAGTGGAGTCATCGAGGACTGGAGCTGAAAGATGGATCAATGAGCAGTTTTACATTATTTGTTTGCTGGTGAGAGCACCAATTATTTGATAATAATAACATTGATTTTTTTTGTGCCCTGAACACTTTCTTAATAAATAAATGTCTCCCAGAAAATCGACAAAATTGGCAAAATAATGAAAATAATAACTAGTAAAACATCAACTCATATATTTCAAAAGCAGACACCAACAAAAAATTAACTTAGCTATTGCATCCTCAATTTGAAATATAACTCAAATCACTTCACATCATGCAGAAGTAAAAAACATAATTAAAAGGCAACAGAAGGACACACAGAAACAGAAAAGGCTGAAACAAAGAAAAGAAGGAAACAAGGAAGGACAAATAAGAGAGGAGGAAGGAAAAGAGCAGAAATGACAGACAGACTAACACAGCAGTGGGGAGTAGAGCGAGTCGTCCTCCTCGTTGAAATGGGAACCCAGGATACCTTTAACCTCCACGTCTGGGGTCATGAGTGGGGGTGGGGCCACCTCTGGTAGAAGCTCCTCCCCTGGCTGCTGGCCGGTAGCACGTAGCGCGCTCAAGTCCAAAGTGTCAGGAACGTCGATGCTCACGTCTGTACGGCATTCAAACACACTTTTCATTTCAAACTTTACAACCATAATTTTATACAGCTTAGATTCTTGACATTATATTAACATTCACAGAATTCTTAGAACTGAATCATTTTCATTTATTGTTTATTTTGTAGATAAATTACCATGACTTACTGCAGGAAGCTCTGTAGAGGAGAGCTGCCATTTTTTGTTTCATTATCTTTCCTCATATTTTTTTTGTTATTTTGTGTGTGTGAGAGTGGAAAGGGAGGTTGGGATTTTAACTTTTTTTTGGCAAAATATGGATTCCCAACTCTGTTTGAAATACACATTTTTGAGTGCAACAACAAAACATATTCATAATATCTTTGCTCACCCAGTTTCTTAGGGACCCAGTCAAGGCCAAAGGTGAACTTCTTAATCTGGATGACCAGGTGGTCGGGGAAAGAGGCAAAGCGGGTCGTTCTGACAAATGACAAAAAAGCAGATATTAATAAATGCATTTGAGAATTTGTTTTAATCATCATGTCACTGTCCCTCTTCATACTTGGTAGCAGTAGTCTTGGTTTGCACAGCTGAGCTCCAGAAGTCTGTGAGGATCTCTGGTTCACTGAGGGCTGCCATGCAAGCTGTGAAGGGGATCTGTGCACGCACTGTAGGGGCTGATGTGTCCCCCTCCTCACGCCGGCGTTCTGCCTCCTGAAGCTCTTCTGTGAGAGAAATATATGCATGGTTGAAAAACAGTGCCTTGCACACCACTGTGTATGAGGCATTAAACCAGTAAAATATCTATAGCTGTAGAAAATATATTTTAGGATTTTAAAAAATTAAAAAAGAATCATTCCTGAGACTTCAAGAGCCCTCAGCCGGCCCCCTTAAAGAAGCACTCCTTGTATGTGCCGTGAGGGGTGCTAGACAGTCTGTAAAAACCTAACTACTGTGAATCTGGACAGCCCTGACAGCTCACCTGGTGGAGTGTGTGCTCCATGTTCAGAGGCGGAGTCCTCAGCAGCTGCCCGGGTCTGATTCCCGTCTCTCGTACCCACTTCAAGTCAAACTCTACAAACTGTCCTAGTTTAGGCTAAAAGCCTAAAATATAATCTTATTTTAACCAAGTTAACCAACCATACTGCTAACCAAGAGTAGAATTTTCTCACCTGTGTTGGTAGCCTGGTCCATCGGCACAGGCAGCTGCACAATATAATCCACCCGCTGTGTGTACTTGGCTTTCTGTGATTGCTGACAAACAATCCTCTCCTCCACCAGGAACCTGAAAGCTTCAGACGGGTTGGACCCAGAGCGACAGTTCCTCTGTGTGTGAAAAGAAATAATGTGAGGAGAAAGCTGGGGACCAAGAAGAGAAGCAAAGAGAGAGAGATGCTTTACCTCCACCATGTTTATGAAGTGCAATAAAAACTCCTGAGCATCCTGTTGTCGATTGGTGGAGAACTCCGGGTGGCCCCGCCCAACAAGTGCTTTAAACATTTGTGGTGCTATGCCGATTTGGTCCCCCTGCAAACAAGCATGAACAGTCTGATTTGACAGCGGTGAGGACTAATAATAGGTAGACCACATTGTCCCGAATTTCTGAGAGTAAATGTCACATGTGCTGTGAATATCTGCAATACGTAAGACTTGTAAATCCACTGTGACTGATTGTGTCTTCTTACCCTGGGTTCAGATGCACCGTTTTCATCTCCAGCGTCTGGTGCTGGTTTGGAATACTCTCCTGACAACAGACCGTACCCGAGCTTGGCTCTGTGATAAACAAATCAAGCTGACATCACTCCACATCCAACAGTATACCAGAGTCTCACACATGAGGAGAGGATTTGGATACAGGCCTAAATATATTTGGTTGAATGTCTTATCAGAGAGAAGACTTTCTCATACAGTATCTGGGGAATAAAGACCTTGCAGCAACAAAAGTAGATATTGTTTGGAATTAGACCACATAAACATCAAATCAGACAGATTTCAATTTCAAATGGAAACATTTAAAATGTTGGTGGAAAACAAGCTGCTGCACTAATCATGATAACATCTAAACTCAACACCAAAAAGTGTCAAGTCACTGTATTGGACATACACAATACAAACATACAAGACTATTCCAGACTAAGGTTTAATTTTTGCACAATAAAAAGCTCGGTCAGTTTAGATGAGTCACAGTAGAAGCGAAGCTCTCTTTTACCTCAGTCGCAAAGAGCTAAAATGACACAAGGCCAAATGTCAGTAGAGGTCCGCACTAAACCCTGCTGATATCAGTAGAGCATTTCGATACCCCTAAACCATACAAAAAAAACAAATCACATTTAAACACAGAGCTGCCAGAAAAGGAGTCTGTAATCGGCTTTGTAGATGACAGCTGGCTCACGTGTTGAGGGTTCCTTTCATCTACAGTGCATAATGGCAACATCTTCAAGAAAAAATGGGTAAGAGGGAGGACGTACGTCAGAATGGATGTGGGTGAAGACCGTTATATGAGAAGATGCATACAGAGAAAGCACTTTTTAAAGGTGTAATATTTTCCTGTTATGGCATTCCTCCTGTAGCGCAGGGGGGATGTTTTTGGGCATCAAATTGCAATACAAGTCCTTGTCGTATATCCTTTTAACATTCGTCAAAAAACCTGGCTTTTATCTTAAATTTTATTGAGTACAATCAGCATTCACTCCCGCATCAAATGACTGCAGTGGTCATGGGTGTTAATCAGCCTTGGTTCTGATTGGCTGTGATGAAAACAGAACACCCTGGCCCCCTTGTCGATGATATTACATGTGCTAAAGTGACGACCGCTTGCTTGGTCACACTTTTTCATCTGCCTCAAACGGCAGTCGAACACTTTTCAGTCGGCACGGAGTTCGAAAGGGAGACTGAAGTGCTGATAGTCGTTTCTGTGCTTTACAGTTGCCTGATCGATACTGCACAGGTGCAACTGAACAGGGATGAGACAGAAGCGAGATGTCTTACTCCTTGGCAGCATCCACATCAAAAAAACATAATTAAAAATGTTACTGAGTACATTTTTTTGTTCTCCATTGTTCCCCGTTTTACTGCTGGATTTGTGATGACAAGCGTTACACACGACCACATGCACACACACAAAAAAAAGAGAACGGATAGACAAACTCTTCCACTGGCAGAGGAAAAGGAGTCAATCGCCTATACTTAGCTACGATTACAAAACCTGCATATACACACTAATTTTGGTTTAAAAGTTGTGACAGAAAACAACTAGACAATAGGAGAAGACACTCACACTTGGGTTTTGAAGTCCTGGGTGGGGTCACTTGGGGCATCATCAACGATCTTGTCAATGTTAGACACATACCTGGGCAGGATGAACAAAAGGATATGAAACAGAGTCTTTACATTCAGTATCCTAATGTTAAAGCTGGACAGTGTGAAAAGTGTCACTTTTAAAAGGAATATTCAAGGGTTAGGGTTAGATTTAATATTGTCTGTCCACATAGGAAATGACATATTCACTTTAACAACTGGAAGAAATAGGAAGGAGGATTAAAGGGTACTGACTTGCTCTGGAAGTCTGGAACGGTGAAGAGCACTTGCATGACAGAGTTGAGGTAGCAGCTGTTCCCCAGGTTCTTCATGCCCGTCAAGCCAGGGCCAAACATGGGTCGTAGGGTGGTCCCCGACTCCTGGATCACTTCCCACTCCCCCACACGCTGGTTCACAGCAATCTCCAGCTCTGTCATCGTCCGTTCAGTCTGAAAGCAGAAAAGTCAGATGGAAAAGATATAAGATATATATACATACAAATACAAATATACATATATAGCAACATTCATGTAATAAAGGCAAGTTTTGAGAACAATGAGCCAATGAGCAAAATTAGGCAATATGCAGTAGTAATGACAGCAGTAAGATCATGAAGACGCTACAGAACACATCATCACAGCACTAAGTGCTGCACTTTGTCTTCTGCTCCACTGTAGCACAATTCCCCCACCCCCTGTCTGTGCAACATCATTATGTGTGTGTGGCAATACATTAGCAAGACAAGAAACAACATTACATGGCACGGTGAGAGGTAGAGATATTGACAATTGTTTAGTCTGCACTCTGCATGAGGGGACAAGCAGGTGGCAAAAAAATGAACGGCAACAAGGAATCAGAATAAAAACAGGTTAGAGGAAAATATCTGAAACTGGGGAGATTCTGTGGATACAATAATGTGTCTGTCTTCTATGAAAATAAGGGCACACAAGGAGAAGTATTACTGCATTATTATAATCCACCAGTAATTATACTGTAATGATCCTTTAATAATGTTACATAAACATATACATAACTCATAGTCAACACAGTGGTGGCAAGAAAAAAATAAACATGAGGGAGAACCAAGCAACAAAAAAAAAATCAATATTGTGAATTTTCTGTGGAGAGAGACTGCAGCTAAAATGTTGACCATGTTATCAATAGCTGCTCTATGATGAAGAGCCAGCCATAACTGTCTGGATGTCTGCCAATAGGAAAGAAATTCCAATATCTCGGACTAAATCCGTAAGACTTCAATCGTGAAGACAAGAGTTGAACGATACCTTTGTCTACAGGAACTTGACCCAATAGTAAACGTAGCAAACCAGTGGCCAAAATGGCTGATTTTGTATTTTTAATTGTCAAATAGCAAAAAATAACAGCTTTGGCTAAAAGCAACAGAAACGCAGAGCTTACCTTCTCCATGGTCATCATGTCGATGCCAAAGTGGGATAGGTGCTCTGGTAACTTGGCATCCAGCACCATGTCATCCTCATCATAGGAGTACACATCTGGACATACAAAACAGTGGTGGAAGTTAAGAGCAATGAAGCACTGAAGTGCCAGACAAATGCAAATACTGTGTATAGTCTAACAGAGATCCACCATAGCCCACATATTATGCCTGCCATGCAATTTGACTTCAGTTTAACTTCAAAACTTTACCACAGAAATGTGGTTATGCTCACCTGCTCCATCAGGAGTAATGGTGCCAAGTTTGACAGCGAGGGGGTATCCTGTCTCCTGGAAGTGGAGAAGGGCGTGGTTGTTTCCACCGGAGCCATCAAAATACCTGCGACCACACAGCACTTTTCCGTCTGTCAGGTTCATCCAAATATTTTCTTGGAGGTCACACACCTCACACCGCCAGCCACTAGGATGTAAAGAAGACAACAGCATTTACGGACTGAAGCAATAATTGATTAATGGATCCCATATGCACTTCTGCAACTCAGTGAGGATCGCTAGTCTGTAGGGACAGCAGTAGAATTTACAGTTTTGCACATTCTTTCTTTAATTTGGGGCAGAAACTCTGAGAAACTCTGTTGGTAAAGTCTCAGATCTATGACAAAGTGGATGGTAGATTTATTTACAGGACAGCTGTGACCTGATGTCTCACCTGGGAGGGATCTTGACTCCATTGTCAAGCTGTTTAAGATCAGCGGCATGCCTCGACTCCTGTCTAACCTCTCCATCCCACTGTTGAACTTGTAAGGTGTGAGACACTGAGTCGGCTGCCATGATACCCGCCATCGACAGGGACACCTTGGGGGGCAACAATGAATCAATAGGACCGAATTACATGTGACCAACAGCTCATTGCGAAACTAAAAAGTAACACAAATGATTATTCATATGTCCCTGCTTATCCCTATGGGCATGTGCCCCTGTGCTCTAGAATTAAGGGAATATACTGTATGAACATTAATTTGAACAGTAAAGACTGTTTTTGTCTTTGTCAGAAAACACACAAGGTAGCTCACCCTCTCTCTCACAACGTCAGGCATGGTAGCAAGGTCCTCTGATGTCACCTCCTGCCTGTCAGGTAAAATTACCACCTTTACATCCTCCTCATACAGCTCCTGCTCCACATCAAAACCACCTTCAATCCCTGGACAGACCACAAACAGGATGAGAGGAAGACCAGGTCAGTCTCAAAACAAGGCGTACGATCTATGTGTCTGTTGGCTCATGTGCTCACCTATAGCCAGTCTGGTGGGCTTTTTCTTAGGTGGGTGTCCAGATCCAGAGTTATTATCTTCTTCCTTCTGTGACAGCAACATAGGGTATAATTGGGTGTGGGGATTAGTTCAATTGACATGGAATGTGATGGCCCTGACAGTGTCAAATTATTCTAGATATGTGTCCATGTCAGAAAACATCAATCAAACAGTAGAATAAACAATCCACCTTAGCCTTGCGAGTCCGGGTGATGTGCAAGTAGGCCCTCTGGCCACTCCGAGCATGGTGTCTGTCCACATACTGACCACCAAAGCCCAGGAAACTGTTCATGCACACATACAGGCCACCTTCGCTCTCCTGTGAAGAAGACACAATGTTCACTGTTACAACCTGTTCTTATCTCTCTCCATCCAGATACAACAGAGAGAAGTGAAAAATAGAAGTAATAATGGTAATAATAACTTTACAAATAAAAAGACGTTAATAAAAATAAAAACGTTACAAAGTGCTTCACAGAATATATAAAAGAAAAGAAAATTATCAATATGCGTGTCCTAACCATGACACATATCAGCTACTATATTTTAGCCGACTAGCTAAAATCAGCCAACACTTGCATTCAGTTTAACACTTGTTTGATGTTATCTATCCACGAGAAACTTCACCGTAATGATTGATATATTATGTGCTTAGTTATACTAGAAAGCATGGACAGTCTTGCCACAGTTGTGACCTGAAATCGCCCAGGTTTGCTTGCTGGCTATCGTTAGTTTGACAGCATACCCAATTACACTAGCAAAGCTAGCTAAAAAGCTAGAGCAGCTAAGTTTCCATTACAGTGCATTATTAGCTTAGCTTGAAGCTAGCTTGTTTGTTAGTTGCAGCAAGAATATCTAGGAAACCAGTGCGTCAAAGTGGGCGAGAACATACATTAAACAAAAACAAAAGAGAGGGGAAACGAATGGGAAATGAAACGACACTGCTTGTTGGCCGACGTTTAAATTTAAAAGGGAAGATGGCTCACCGGCGAGGAAAATGACAAGGCGCATTCGTCTTTGTGGACACGGTCCCCGGGCTTCGGAACCCGAATTGTGGACAAAACCGACATCAAAACCTCCCCAACATCCGCCATGACAAGCTAGCTAGTTCCGCCTTTCAGTGCGACACTTGCTCCTCTGAGTTTGGACCCCCAGCCTCTTGATTCCCCGGCTCGGATGAGTGTCCGTTGTCTAGCCCGTCTTCTGCTGTCTGTGTTTGGCTGAATGAATCATGAGCCGCTGCCTTGTGTTGAGGGAAGGCCGAACGAACTCAGTCGCCCGCACGCCGACGGGCTGCGGCTCGTTACCGTAATCTATAGAACACGGCCGCCTGCCACGATTTTGCAAAGCAGTAAATTCAGATTATAATCACATCTATTGCAGCTAAATCACCACGGTCACTTGTGTTCATGCGCGGGGGATCGATTGACTCTGAGTTTGTGAGAAGTGATCCACGTGTTCACCAGACAATTGATAGCGATTAATTTCAGTGGCCTCAGTCTGTTTTATTTGTATTTTTACGGTAACATCGGTTGAACACAACCAACGGCTTCCTCTCGTGGCGACATCGAGGTACTGCAACTTAACTTGCTGGATAACAACCCGTTAAACTCATAGGCTAGCAGTAACTAGTTCAATACAATACATTTAATTACATTTAGCTTGATTTAATTGACCAGAACCATCCGTTGGAGATGTTAACGAGGTGCAGTTGTGAGTACATCATGTCAAATGAAACGACAGCACCTACTTTCCTTGAACTTTCCTCCTCCGTTCCCTAAATATTTCCGTGGTCCCTCCTCCTCCTCCCCCAGCCCCGTCTCCTCCACACGGTTTGTTCCTCGTACCATGGCGCTGCAGGCTGACTACTCCGCTGTATACGTGGCGTTTTATTTTGTTTTTATAACATCACTTAATTTTACCTCAGCAACCCCGGGTAGTGGCAGCTCTAGTGTTCTGTCCCTGCTGCAGCCGTATGACTTCTTGTACTACAGCGGAGTACGTGCATATTTTGGTGGGGAGTGGACGAAGTCTGCGGAGCTGCTGGAGAAATCCATCGTAACCAAGGAATCACTGTTAAGGGTCCGCAGACAGTGTCACGATGATTGTGTGGCGGCAGGGAGAGAAGCGCTCAATAAACTTGGTAAGTTATGAGGTATCATGTACTGTGCGTCTTCAGGTGGAGGGGTTTGGGTGTTCTTGCATGCAGTCAGTGGTGTGGTGTGCCAAATGGTCTGCTTCAGTAGTTGTTGGTAATTCCTTGAATGAATCAGATTCACTTGAATGATTAAGAATCCATACACAGTCTAACATATTAATTAAATGCAATACCTGCCTTTAATTGACTCATCATAGAGTATGGCTGCGGTTCCCAAACCCTTAACCTTGTGACCTCTTTTTGATAAAGCCATGTTTACTTGTGACCTCAGAGTGTGCAGCAGCTGTCAGCACATCAGTTCAACCAGTGAGTTACATTTAAGAGGTCTAACGTCAGTGATGGAATGTAACTAAGTTAATTTACTCAAGAAGTGTACTTCTACTTCTACTGATTCTGAGGTACATGTACTTTGCTCTAGTGCTTTATACTTCGACTTCACTGCATGGTGGAGCAAATTTTGTACTTATTATTCACGGACATTTACTTGAAAACCTAAATTTCTGATTACTTTTCATTGCCAATCAGATTAAAAATATAAAATAAAAATAAAAGAAAACACATTCTGATTATCAGAAAAAATGCTGGATATCCGACTGGTACCTTTACTGTTACTTTTGATACTTTACTATATTTATTGCCAGGAATCTTATACTATCTTATACTACATCTATTATCAGATACATTAAGACTTTCACTCAAGTGCTATTAATATGGGTGACTTTCACTTTTAGAAAAGTACAGACAGAAGTCAGAGTTTCCCCAGAAAATGGCAAAAAAATGAAAGAAAAGGCAATAAACATAATTTTGTAACAGAGGTTTAATCTCCAAATGGCTTCTTTCGTCCATCCAGCAGGCCCAAACCCAAAGATTTTTGCTTGAAGATGACTATCCAAATAGTTGGCAGCAAATTTTCCTTTGATAGACTAATTAATTTATCGACCAATCGTTGCAGCTCTCATTCAAGAATTCATATAAACAACACTTTTGCCTTAAGTCATCATATTTAGCTTTGAGTCCATTCAGTGGCTTATTTAATACAACAGTGATGTTGATCAAACTGCATTGTCCCTGGAAATTAAAAGCTGTTTTTTTGATTCACCATGCTTTGCAGTTGCCAAAACTGCTTTGGATGCAGGATAATTAGTGGGTTGTAACTTAACTATGAAGCCACTGGCAGCTTCGCCGATTCACAGTTTTTAAATGTGTGCTTCAAATCTGAGATTGACTGCATGAGCAGAAGACAAATTCAGGCCAAAATCAAAAAGGGACAGTTTTTATGCATGAGTGAATTTCATGTTATCTTTATATAGAATTTAGAGTTAAAAAACAGAAGGCTTTATATACAAATGTTGATGATGTCTAAACAGTGTGCATCATTAGGACATTGTTGTCTTTTGTATGGCTGACGGTGCGTGCTAAATTCATGTTTTCTGTATTGCCAGACTCTGAAAAGGATCACCTGTGGGACCTCTGGGCCTTGGACTGGGTGCAGCAGAAGGCTGAATGTTTGAGGTTCTGTGTCGGACGCTCTGTCACACCTGCAGGACAGCTCCCTGTTTCCTCGGACATAGATTATGAATTCAGCAGTCGCAACCCTTACAACTTTCTGCAGGTCACATACTACAAGGTGAGCTATTTTTCAGGCAGCCACACAGATCTATAACATAACAACTGACTTCTTACACTCCTGTCTGTCTGTTTGTCCTTCTGATCAGTTGGAAAAGTTGCAGAAGGCGGCATCAGCAGCTCACACCTACTTTGTTGCCAACCCCAGTCACCTGGAGATGAGGAACAACATTGAGAAGTACAGACGAATGGACGGAGTGACCGAGGAGGCCTTCCAGGACCGAGAGATTGAGAATGAGAAACACTGGGTGAGCAGGGAGGGGAGGATGTCTTTGAGGAACTGGAGTTGCAGGAGGAATTTTGTACAGACTAAGCAGTTATGTTCTTTAATATCCAGAAACGTCACCGGTTTGCAGGTTCATATACCAAATGATGCTAAAAGACGGGAAGGGTAGTGACGGTACCTTTCTATAGAAATACCGTTTCTTCACTACTATTTCGGAAAAGTTTAATATTTCAACTTTATTTAATCATTCTGTGTGGGCTCATGTGAAAAGACAGCCATGACTTGAGGGACTAACTTCCTCTCTCTCACATTTACTTTCTCTTAGCCAATCATGTGGTCCAAACCTGGTTTTACTAATTGAAGACCACTGCCCGAGCAGCCTATTTTCTCTGTTCAGATGCGCTTGTTATGACACAATGAGACTTGTTTAGATTTAGCTAAAATGGCCCATGTAATTCTATGCACTCATGTCTCAAAATTCAACGGATTAAGTTTGTACTTTTTTTCCTATAATGCCAGTGGAGCAGCATCTTTATATTTAACCTATGTTATTCTGTCTTTGCTCACTGTCAAACTCAGGTCCTGTATGATTCTGCAGTTCAGTCCGAGGCCTCTTCTGACTGGGTGCAAGCGGCAGAGAAGTGGAAACTGTGTGTGAATCAAACTCTACAGCAGACAGATGAGTGCAGGGTGCAATGTGAAGTGGCCTCCCAACGCCTGCCCGATGACAGGGGAGTGGACACTGTTGACGGTGCTTATGAGAAGGCTGCAGGTAAAAAAACAAAAACAAAACACCGATCACTAAAAGCTTGACTCCTCTGCAGAAATAGAACAGAGCAATCACTCTGTTTCTTTCTGTCCAGCTCTTTCCCTCTCACTGCTCGCATG
Source organism: Diplodus puntazzo (assembly GCA_963678695.2). Lineage (NCBI taxonomy): Eukaryota > Metazoa > Chordata > Actinopteri > Spariformes > Sparidae > Diplodus > Diplodus puntazzo. Next base: position 12,652,995 of record OZ023160.1, read on the forward strand.
CCGACAGTCCTGTGTGACCGAGGTAGCCACAAGACCCGGAAGGATTTCTGCTCAGGAGGACTTCCTGCCCTCACAGCTGGAGCATCTGCATATTGCACAGTTTAAAGGTCAGGGTTCAGAGGTCAAGCTCAACACTATTCAAAGTATATTCAATGTTATGTGTATCTTCCAGTTCACCCCAAATCAAAGTTATACATGAACTTTCTCTTACATATTTTTTTTTCTTGCCTGTATTTGTTTTTATCCTATTAGACTGTTTTGGTGTGAGCTTTGGAGTTTACGTGCTTACGAGTTTACGATGCCAACATTCATAGTGGCCTCCTGAGTTTTTTGCTCAGTGATGCAAGGTTAGCTAGCAGAATCAGTTAGCTAGAAATGAATCTGTTTTAATGATGCGGTGATACGGTTGTAGGGATAGTCAGGCAGAAAGAAAATAGTCCCTTCATCAAACTGCTCACAACAGAGTAACGGGGTCATGATTGTGAGTGTTTCAAATGTCATTTGAGATGTATCCATGCAGACCTGAGCGCAATGTAGTTCCATTATCTTCAATAGAAGGAAGACATCTCTACAACTGAAATCTCCAAAACTCAGGAATTTACACCAAACCAGTCTAGATTGATAAATAGCACTACAGGTGAGAGGAAAAGTATTTTTGATTTTTTTGTGGGTGAACTGTTCATTTAACGCCATCATTTTAAAGCCTCAAGCCAACTGCCCTTGTTTTGCTGCCTGCCTCCCCACAGCCGGCGATATTAAAGGAGCAGTGCAGACTCTTCGCTCTCTTCTCCTTTTCTACCCCTCTGACAGGGACTCCTTAGACAACCTGCAGCTCTACTCTGAGACACTAGGAGGAGACACAGAGTCACAGGGCACACAGCCAGCTCAGGTAGCACTAAAATCACCACTGTGGTTGTAAAAGTCTGACTTCCTTTTTATGTATTTACTTGAAGAGGTGAGGAATCACTGTCCAGTCATTTCAGACTTGAATTGTCTTTCTCATTTTCATGCTGACTTCATGCTTGTGTGTTATACAGGAGATTGTCAAATACTTCAGTCGCTCCTTGCAGGAGAAGAAGCTGCTGTATTTTGGCATGGAGAACTTTGACTTCAGTTTCATTGACCCAGTAAGTACAGAGACATATATACACTACTTTTGATTCACAAAATGCATCCACAACTTCAATTATCGCATTCCATTTAGGATCTCTGGACTCCAGAGGACGTTGTACCTGAATCACTGAGGGATATCTGGAGGTGAGAAAGACTGAAGGTGCTACGAACTTTAAAAACAAAAGTTGATGTGAAATCAACTCAGCGTTGTTTGTATTTTACTTTCAGAGCTGAAAAAAAGAAAATGAATGAGAAAATGAAAGAGGGAGAGAAGCAAGAGGAAGTGGATGACAGTGGATTCTTTTCCGGTAAGATCATCCTCTTGTCTCAGTCAGTAGGACCTATCAATTTCCTTTCTCAACCCTTTCTTTTTCGTCCTCTCTCCAGGTGGTCCGGTCCCTCAGGTGGGTGTGACCATCACCATGGACGACGAGCTTCTGAACGGGACCAATCGCGTAGTGCTCGACGGAGTCATGACTGAGAAGGAGTGTGACAGAATACTGCAGTTAGCGGCAGTAAGGACAGATTATTAAAGAGGCCCTCAGATAGATCAGCAACACTCTCACCTGACATTTCATCTCGTCTCTGATAGGCTGCAGGAACTGTCGGCGATGGTTACCGGGGACGACGGTCTCCACACACGCCTCATGAGACGTTTGAGGGTCTGACAGTTCTCAGGGCCGTCAAGGTGGGTGAGCAGAAGATAACAGGAGCAGAGCTATGACGTGTTTCTGAGTGAACCTTAATAACCTGCACTCAAAATTAATTAACTGAAGGTGAATTGATTAAAGAACCAAGCATCAGATTATCTTGGTGCGCTGTGGGGATCTCGTCCGTGAACATGATTTATGAAGTATTTGTTTTCTTTTTTCCTTTTTGGCAGTTGGCTCAGGAAGGCCTGGTGAACCAGTCAGATGCCAAGCTGTTACATGAGCTAGGCGAAAGAGCGACAGTCCTGCTGCACTCCTACTTCAGGAGCCCCTCGGGACTCTTCATGTCTTTCTCACACCTGGTCTGCCGCAGCGCTGTCGCAGGTAATGCTGACATCATCCATATGTCTCCATACAGGGAGATATTTATTACTTAACACATGGAAAGACAACTACGGGGCCTCACAGTGCTCTGTTGACTTGTATGCTGTGAACTTAAATTGTTCGTCTGATTTTCTCTGCTCCTCAGGTGACCAGGAGGGCAGGCTGGATCTGTCTCACCCTGTCCATGTTGACAACTGTCTTCTCGAGCCAGAGACCAAGCAGTGCTGGAGGGAACCACCAGCATTCATACACAGAGACCTCAGGTAAACAAAACTAATCATTAAAGGAAAGAGAGGCAGCCGCAAAGAGGCGAACACTTTCTTTTAGGAGCACACATATTAATATGTACCCTTACATATATTTAACAATCAGATTCTGGCCCCTATATCATTTTATTATAAAGCTTATTAGCCATTCATATACAGTATATGTCTGTTGCTAAGCACGAAAATGCCCTTATGTCACTAAAAAGTTTTAACCCAGGTTATTTAAGTAGGGGGAATTTATAGAATCAAGCTGACAGCCTACTTCTAAGAATAAAAAGGTGTATTGTATATTTCTGTACTGCTGTATATATATATGCTATATATATTTTTCTCTCAGTGCCATTCTCTACCTAAATGACAACTTCGATGGAGGAGAGTTGTTCTTCACTAACAGGGACGCTAAGACAGTAACAGTAAGTCACTTTTCAACCTGAGGTCATTAATTTACTGATGAATTAAACCTGCTTTATGACCTTTATTCTTCCTCTACACGTCTCCAGGCCAGAGTAAAACCCAGCTGTGGTCGACTGGTGGGTTTCTCCTCAGGTCCAATTAATCCACACGGTGTTACCGCAGTGACCAGTGGCCGGCGGTGCGCACTTGCCCTCTGGTTCACGAAGGAGAAGCTCTACAGGGACATGGTGAGAATTATGACGTCAGCACACAACAATGACCTTCTCCTCAGGTCTGATCTGTCCTCCTGAAGTCATTTGGTTGTTGATGTCGTGACACTAGCACTGGATAACAAGGCCGGCAGGAGTGTAATGCAAATGTAGTGGTTGTTATCATGTTTTGGCATTCACAGTGCCTGCTCTGACCCATACCATGGTCTTGTTGTTGTTATTATTTTGAAAGATGAATCATTCCGTAGGAATCAGGAGCAGGGAGCAGGATTGATAGGGCTCTTTAGGTAGAAATGTAATATTCTATTCATTATTATGATTTCATTAGTGTATAACCACATTAATCTAAGAATGTATGTGTTATTATTACCCCTGAATGAGCCTTTTCAGCGAGACTCTTCCCTGGAGTCCCCCATTGTTGCACCGACTTTTTCTTACAGTAGCCCAGAACAGACAAACCAAACGCTGACTCTACAAACACTGACTATAGAGGGCCATTCACATTCCCTGTAGGGGAGGGTGAGGCAAGGGGTATTCAGATTGTTGATATGTGACACCTCACTGCTAGATGCCACTATTTCTTACACGCTGAACCAATACCAGGAGCTGCTCTGAAAAAGTGTCTGTTTGATATTAAACCAAAAATGTATGCTAATCGCAGTTTACCCAGCTCGATGCTACTTAATGTTTAAGACCACGCAGATTGCCTGACGTATCTTCACAGTGAGAAAGTTTAACTTTTAGTTGGAGAAATAAATCGTAAGTTATGGATACATCTCAAACATTGGCAATACATACAAATATATTTTTAAAAGCTTTATAAACAGAATATTTTCTACTTACAATCTGTGTAATAAAACCGTAATGATAAGCATTAGCAAAATATGCTTAAATGTAGACAACGCAGAAAGGTGTAACCATGTCCACGCAGACTAAGTAAAAGTTGGAGAGCAGAAGCTTAAAGTAAGTGAGGTTGAAGGCTGACGTGAAAAGAAGTATTTTCCCTCAGTCTAGCGGTGATTGAATAGGTCAGCAAAAAATAACTGGTTTCATAATATTCCCACAGAAAGCGCAAGGATATAAAATTATTCTTAACTGTAATCAGTCACTAGTGGCAATCAATATTTTATCTGTCATTGCTGTGCTTTTTTGCTTCATCCCTCAGGAGCGAGAGGAGGCAGAGGCCGTGTGGGCGGCAGACGGACAGAGTGTGGTGAAAAAGGACAAGGAGGAGGCCGAGGGTACCGCCGGACGGAACGCCCGGAGCCAAGCGCCGAAGCAGAGGAGCCGAGGGAGAGGCAGGGTGACGGGCGGCAGAGACGAGCTGTGAGAGCCAGAACAAACATGATAGACTGAACCAACCAAACGGGAACACATATATTCTCAGTTCGCCATCCCATCACAGGACCATGGACACATTTCTGTTCAGATTTCTCAGTTTTATCCACACATCCAGTCCTCCTCTTGCTGCGTATTTATGTACAGCTGCTTTCTTGTTTGAATACTGTGTTTTTACTGTATATGAGGACGATAAATGAAGGAAAGATGGTTCTTTCCTCCCTATAATGTCAATTTGTGTGTTCTGTGTGGAAATGAAGAGATTAAAAATTGAATTAAACGCGACTCTTTCCCAGTGCTGAATGAGTACTCGATAGTGAGGAACTGTAAGAGCATTAGAGACAAAGAGAGGAGGGAAAAGGCCAGAAAAGTGAAAGCAAGGCCGTGCAATCTATTAAGTGATCACCTCACACTCTCTGTGGCTGCCTGCTGATTAAAAATGGAGAGAAAAAACCTTGAGTGTTAATACTTTCCTCAGTCCGTTCCTGTCTTAACAGTGGAAGCATGTGATAAGATATGCAATTAAACTGTAGCAAACTAAAAGTAGTTACATTAGCGTTGTACGTCAGAAACTACAGTCTGAGACGAGGGAACAGAGTGAGAGAGAGAGGTGCACAGGGGGGAAAAAAGGATAGAAATAGAGAGATTACTGTTAATCCCTCATAAATGAGTGCATTTGTTTATGAAGCTTAAAAAATCTCCCATTTAGAATATGGAATAGTAATCCAGCAAGAGATCATTTAATCATTCACGTCCAGTGGAGTGTTACTCGACCACCCACTCCCATCCTGTTACAACCAGCGCCTCCTTACAGCCCCCTCCTCTGCCTTCGTCCAGTGCATTAGGTATTGAATCAAGCACTGTTTACGGCCCATATTAACACTCTCACTCCCCCCTTGTGTTATAATCCATCCCGCCACTGCAGAATTGGGTCGGCAGGCCTGTTTAATGGAGCCTCGGTTTTAACCTTTTCCCTCCCTCACACGCTGAAACCATTCAGCACCCTAAAAGTCTGCATTAATCTTCTCTTAAGTAGGTGTTATGTCTATATAATGCATCGTAGCATCCTCACACTAAGCCGCCGTCTACTGCTCCAATTACACACTTGGAAAGTATAACATTTATAGCTGCGTGATGTCATCTTTACATTTTTATATAATTAGCAGAAATTATGTAAGGCCTAACAGCATACTACATCCTGTTTTTATCATTACTGAGTGCTGCGTGGTTGAAGTAGTCACTATCACTTGTGTTTCACTTCCATGCATTCATTATCAGACTGTTTCAGGCCAAAACAGCTCATCAGGCATATTCCAATGGTTTCTGGCCTTCCTTTGTTATGCTTGACATCATTTTGAGGAGTAAGTATAGTATTTATCCTACATTCATGTCACAATAGACGGTCATTTAATCCGGTCACCCCACCCCTCTCCACCAACTTAACCCATTTACTTATTTTTTATAAAGGTTCAGTGACCCTTTCCAGGCTTTATAGACCACAACAGTACTCTCCTAACAGTGGATAAGTAAAGCAATGCTAGTTTTGATATAAGCTACGAACAGTCATATAAAAAGATTTCACCTTAGGGATAAAGCAAGATCGTGACACCAAAATAACGCTCAAAACAACACAGAGTCTCTCTCTGTCTCTATCCTGACTGGTGTCTGTTTGCCTGCTAACAAATCCTTTTTGTTTTTTTCTCTCAGTTTTTACGCTCCATCTCACAGGCAGCATTGCACCGACTCCATTTCTCCAAATCCAGGGTGAGCGCAGCCAGCAGCTCAGTTGGTCTGCTTCTGTCATCGCCATGCTCGAGTGAGCAGAGGTCAACACTTCTAAACTACTGAACTGTGTTTATCCACGCTGGATCATAGAATAAAGCTAGGAAGTAAGCAACACACACAGACAAAACACACGCTTTTTGTAGTGTGTGTCTGTGTGTAAGCAGACCCTGTTAGAGTCACGACGATGATGTTTAATCATCTTAATGTTTTTCCTCAAGGCTTTCCACAGAAAGTAACAATGTGATCCTTGAAGGGAACTTTACTTCTGCCTCTCTTCCGTTGTGAGGTCAAGGGTCATGAGCAGCAACAAATGGGAATTTGTGAGACCTTGTTTCACCTCAATTGAGTGTGTTTTTCTACATAAAATGTGGCATCTGTGTCACATGTGTCAGCAAATTGCAAAATAGTTTAGTCAATTTATCTGACATCTATAAAACAATCATTTACAGCTGCTGTCCACAAGGAGAATACAAATACAATGAAGTTTAATAACAGAGGTTTAAATATATTACATTTGGTAAACTGAGCTTTTTAGTTCAGTTAGATGGACAAATGTATTGACACTTAAAATATTCACAGCTTCTCTCATCATGCTTGTTCACGGCAAATAACTTGTGTGTATTCGAGACACAATGCCCCTAATAGCAAAAGAGGTAACCCTTCATGTTGAAGTCCTTCTTATAAGCATTAATTAGTAGGTACCTGAGCCCAAACAAGACCCGGTAAGATGCTTATTCATATTTTTAAGTCTTAATTAAAAGATTTACAGTTATGTCACAGTAAACAAACAATAAATTAGATAAACTACTGCTATATAAACCATTTATCAAAGCTATCTAAAGATCAGATGCGACTTTACAGAGGCCACCCAAATGATGTTCATAGACGAACATCACAGTATTAATTAATCGTTTACAAAGTATTATTAACATCAGCTGCAACTTTGAAATAAACAATTGCTTAATGAGTGGTTTATAAAGCATTTTATGGTATGTTAGATGTAAAAATGGTTAGCCCACGTACAACTTTGTTTTTTTGATTTTGGTTGTTTTTTTATGTTTTAAAACACGTGATATTTTCTGGACTAGGAAACTTCACCCGGCTTTCCATCGGCACGAGGGTGAGTAGATAATGACTAAATTCTCATTTTAAGGGTGAACTTATCCTTTAGGGGAAACGCAGATGGGCACTTCCCATGATCACTCAGCTGGGGCACCATGAAAGGCAAGTCAAACTTAACCAATGAGAAACCACCGTCTCTCTGGCCTGAAAGTGCCACCTCATGACAGAGGGAGCAGGCTGTGCTGTTTCATAACTAATACAGGTGATTTACTTTGTTAGATAATTTGCAGAAGCAGTGACGTGCACAGTGCTAACGGCTAAGGTCAAAAATTAAAAGACGAATATCTAAGTTTAGACGGCTCGTTTTTTACCAGATGGTATTTGAGCCAAACATGGAGAGCCTTTGGTGTGACATCAGGCCATAAATGATTTAAAAAGAGAGAGAGAAAGTGTGTAATTTGACACCCAGAACAAAAAAGTGACTGTAGTGCAAAAGACAGTAACAGTAGAACATATCTGTACACTATTAGTATACTTTCATGTGTGTTGGCCATGTTTGTGTTGTGTAAGAATGAACCACAAAGCGCTCCCTCCTGAGTCCCACGGTTATTCTCTATATCACCACTCAGCCCTGTCTGATCTCTGCCATTCTCCCTCTCTGCCTGTAAACCTTCTAATATTAGCTTCACTTCGGGTTTACAAAACACAAACCCTCCTGCCAGTCATACATCTTTTACCTCAGCACCATAAAAAGCCATGTTCCCAGGTCCTCTATTTATCTTCTTTGCCCTCCCCTCCACTATTTCCATGTCTTAGTTTCTGATTCGGATTCCCCCCGGCTCAAGTCTTGTGACCCCATGATCACGCTGTGCACCTTGTTTGGTTTCCCCCACTGTCTCCTCTTCCCTTTCTGTCTCTCTCTCTTTTTTTTTTTTTTTTACCCCCACCGTACACCACTAACCCCCACCCCCACTCCACCCCTCTTTCTGTCCATCCCAGGGTTTATCCCCTCATCACTGATCTCCCTTCATCCCTCCAATCCTCATCTGTTCCTCATAGGAGCAGTGGAGAGAGTGAGTGACGGAGGAATATCCCACTGTGTGTGACACCAAAAGTGAATGAGCGGGAGAAAGTGTGGTAACAGGCAGGCTGAACTTATGACAACGACCAGAGGGCGACCGCTGGAGGAAGACTGACTAAAGATCTGCAAAAAAACATCTCGAGAGGAGTCTCCTTATTGGTGAGTGGACGGACAGATGTTGTTGTTTACATTTTTTGCTCTTGGTAGATGTGAAGTTGCACCACGCTGCTCAGATGATGGATCAGAATCAAAGAGCCGGTGAAAAAATTGGGTTGAAGGCTGAGAGGACATTAATCAACTTTAGTAATTTGACAAAATCCTGACGATATAACCTTGAACTTCAAATTCGTCCCTGAATTTAGAAGTTATACTGTGTAAGGACGTTGTTAGAGGTCAGATCTGAGGATGCCGTTCGGTATCCACACGCATTTAATTTACTTACATGTCCTTTATCTCGTGTTTATGGAACACACAGCGGCGGGACTTACATGGGATCAGCAAACAAGGCTGGTTTTGTCATGTGGATTTATAATCTGACAAAAAACAAATTCCTTTTGTCGTCTCATTCGTAATGCTGTCAGACATAATCTGCACGATAAAACTGTGTTAAATTGTGGATGTATCATCCGTGGACTCAGTGTCAGTGGTGACATTTTATTTTGAACTAACTGACTGTCTTCGCTTTAAGGAAGAGAGAAAAGGGTTTGGGCCATATGGACAAAATCCTCCTTTTTTTTGTCTATATCTACGATCACAGAGGAATCTCTACTGAGAAAGTGATGAAGGAAAAAATTACATGACGGTTTTTTCTGTTTTTGGCTAATTCAGTGGCTTTAACACGTGATGAAAAAAGGTGTATCATGACATGGAGTGCAAAATGAATCAGATCCATCCAATATTATCATAAGTTGACCCTGATCATTGATTTACATCATCCGAGAGGTGATAAACGGCAAAACAAATTCATTTTATCTAATGATATTGTCACGTCGCCCAACTCTCATACAGTGTGTTTAGTTTTCTAGGAAATACAAGCAGCAACAAGCAGCTACATTTTAATCAAATAAATAAGAGCTACAGTCTTAGATCAAGTTGGACTATGAATACAAGACTGGCAGTTGCAGCCGGTCAGGGGTTTCGGCTGAGAACACCGCGGTCAGTGCTCAGACTCAAATTCACAGGCCCAGTCCCGCTGCAAACACTCTCTGTGCGTCCCGTCCCACCTCCTCCATCTGCCCCCTCCCTCATTCTCATCCCACTATCCACCCTCCCTCTCCCCCCCTCCCCTCCACATCCATCCCTTTCTCTATCTCTTATCCAGATGCAAAGAGCAGTCAGTAATCGGATGAGAGCAGATTTGATTCAAAAGGCTTCCCTTAAAATCTCAGCCAGTAGGATTTAAAACTCACTCTCCTGCCTAGCCTCTTACCCTCCACCCCCCTCCCCTCCCCTCTCCTTTCTCTGACTGTGTTAATGCACTTCAACATCCAGCAACCCCCTCGCAGTCATTTAATCACATGGAACAATGGCAGGGTCCCGGGGACAGAATGGCAAAAGGGTAATAGCACGACTAAAAACACTCAAGCCTTCATTACGGCAATCATTATCAAAGCAGTTTCCCATCTGGAACAAAGGCCTAAAATCCCCTGGTAGCAACTTCAGCGTGCTCAGCGTGCTCATCAGCGGTTTAAGGCAGGACACCCAAAGTGTTGATGCCGAGGTGTTTGAAGCACCACACCAAATTAAAGGCCACAAATTTAACACATTTTTAGGCCAAACTTCCATTCACTTTAAGCACTAGAGATGGGTAAAGGACTGAGGCCAGTGGCGAACAATTAAAGCAAATCTCTTTCTTTTACAGAGTCACTCCCTCCTTTACTCCCTTCCTCTCCTTTTCACTTCAAACAAATTAGAGGCAAATCCACCAGGTCATGTGTTTTGATAGGGGCAGTCATTCAAATAGTGAGAGAGAGAGAGAGAGAGAGAGAGAGAGAGAGAGAAAGAGATTGCCGCAGGGACACATGAGATAAGATCAACGAGAGTATTCCCTGCTGTCGGTTTTCAAGGTAAGATAAAGGAAATCATGACGAGAAAGAAAAGTCTTTTTAAATATCTGTACTAGTAGAAGGAGGAGGATGTTGTGGAGGTTAAGTCGTGCTGCTTCACTGTGAAGTTAGGGTCATGTGTCGTGTCTCTCTGAACAAATCTGATTCTGTCAAATGAGCTCGAGATCGTGACTCTGCCTTTTCACTTGTGCCTTGATTACATTTGTCACGCCGTGTGAGTTTGTCCATTAGGTGATTGAGTTACTGCTGAACAATGCTCCTTTAATCACGACATTAGCAAATTCAATAGCCATCAACATTAGGCGAGTGTTCACTGGAGTGTTAATGGCACAAACCACCTGTCAGTGTTGTGAATTTGTTGAGCTGATACACTGATGACATTGTTACAGGACATACTGGTTTCTGTGTACTTTCAGGGTGAGGATGTGTGTTCTCAACAAGTGTCACATCTCCCAAAGAGCAAACACTTTCTCTGTTAATGTCATGCTGAATGAATATTCATACAGTCTGCCTGCATTTGTATGTGCGTGCATGTGTGTGTGTGTATGTTTGCTCACAGACATAAGTGAATATGTAGGTGTGTTCTGTGGCCTTTTGTGCGCGCTCCTGCGTGTTTATGAAAGTTTGCAAAGTAGACGAGGGCCAGTTTGACTTGCAAAATAGCACTTACTTGGAGACTGGAGCTAGGGAGGATTTAAAACTCTCAGGTAGGTTCAGGTTAAATAAGTATTAGTCCAGTCAACGCTTTTATTGGAAAATAAACTGACTGTTTACAAGTATTTTCTTGAAGTATTTCTTGGTTATTAAACTCTGTTTTTTGCTCTGCTTCATTTCAGGATTATAATCTTTCCTGCCATCTCTCTCTGTCTCCACTGGTGACGGTGCCTAACAAACATCGCCATGGGTGAAATGGAGGAATTGCGAAAAGAGGCGGACAGCCTCAAAGACCAGATCACTGTCAGTAGGCCCATCCACATCCCCTTTAATTAACTGAGTAAAAAAATATGTTGTCCAAAGTTTTCCAAAGTTTGGAAAATGCTTAATTGCAAATGCTTTTAATTTTTAACCATCACATTTTTAAGGTTAGAAATTGCTGGTATTTGAATGTACTCGTTGAAAAATGCAGAATGGTGTTATTACTTTGATATATTTAAATTTGAAACAATGTAGTGTAAACAATATGTAGTGTGTCACAGGAATATCGATTGATTTTGGTGTGCTAACCAGCTAGCTCTGAGCCACATTGTACCTCAAGAGGTGTAAATAGTTCAATAGTAAACCAAAGTGTGGGCAGTCTGTGAATATGACCACAAGCTACATGGTTAAAGGTGTAATATGTAAGAATTTTAGTTTAAAACATTAAAAAATTCACTGAAATTATCAAGACAATATGAAGAAATAACGGTGTTGACGTTCTGTCAAAGACATCTATGTACTGTGTTGCAGAGATACCGACTGAAGTTTGCATGCCAACCAGCTAGCCATGGGCCTGAAAAATCTCTTTCTCCTAGCTATCTAGCAGTGCTAGCACCTACACTCAGGGGCGCCGCCAGGGGGGGAAAGGTTAGGAGGATTCCAAGGGCCCGGCACTGACAGGGGGCCCTTTGAGACATGGGCAACCTATACAAGGGCCCAACTAGATTTTTTTTCATGGGGCCCAAAATCCATGGCGGCGCCCCTGCCTACACTCCCCCAAAAGTCCGGCTAGCTGCATGGCTAACTGAGCTAACAGGCTAACAGTAGCTACAGTCGTGGATGTATAAACAGGAAATGATTATCAGCGGTTAGCAGTTATTAGAACTGATATGCTGCCCCCTATTTGTTTCAATCAGACGGGTGGCTAATTCTTACACCTTTAAAGGATTGGAATCAAAGCAAGTGACTATATACATTGATTGATGTGGCTTTAAAGCAATTCTGTCATATTTATTTTTCGCAACTGCCTTTATGGTAAGAAATGTAGATGTGATGATGTATGAACCATTCACAACTACATCTTAGCTCAGCGCAGGCAGTAACGTGACTTCCCGCGTTTGTCTCTGCTCCTCAGGCGGCTCGTAAGGCGGTGCAGGACAGCACGCTGCAAGAAGCAACAGGCAGTATCACCGTGATGGGTCGAGTCCAGCTGAAGACCAGGAAAACACTAAGGGGTCACCTTGCCAAGATCTACGCTATGCACTGGGGCACTGATACTAAGTAAATAAACAGCATATTGGACACAGATTGAATGAACACCTGCCATTTTTATTCACAGCCAAGCTTTTTATTACATTCAGCACAAAATTGGGGTGAGGTGAGCCAATAACAGCAAGATTGGGGAATTAGATTTGTGAAGTACCCTTTACTTTCGACTGGATGATTAATAGGAACATATGCTTGATGTTGATTTTACGGCTTTCATGTCTCCTCCTTTCTGTCTCATTCACTTTTTTAAATTACTTTTGTTGTTTCACCACCAGGCTGTGTGTCAGTGCCTCACAAGATGGAAAACTCATAGTGTGGGACAGCATCACAACCAACAAGGTAGGAGAGAAAACGAGTGGTGCATCCAGATTACAGTTATGGTAGATGAGGCCAAATGTACACAGTATGAAGCCATGAAGGTGCTTTCCCAGCTTAAACTAAGGCTGAAACATTGCTGTGTACATCAACGCTCATTATCCTAAAAATCACATGGCATTATATCTTAAGAATTTCTCCAAAAAATCAGTTATTGAAATTTGACTTGAGCAGAAGTCAGAGTCTGGAAAATTTAACACTCAAAATTTCATTATATCACAATATACATAAACATACATCCGATCTGACGGACTAAACCGGACCAAACAACATCAACTGTCATCAGATCCTTATTCAAATGTTGCTAAGTCCTGATTGGTGCATTAAAATACAGTGACGTGACCTTTTTTGACAGTGTCCTCCCTAAACAGTAGCCCACATTGCATTGTGGATAATGTAGGTGCTAGGTTTTGAAAAGTAGTCCTGGACTTAACTCCTTTTATATTTTTGGACCCATTATATACAGTTTAAAAAATGGTCAAAATCGATACAGGGAGCCTTTTCATTCCACGTATTCTTCTTCATTTTCAAAACCTGCTGCCTACATTACCCACAATGCAACTTATCCACTGAGTGACATTTATCAGATTGCATGCTAATTTTTGGTAGTGTGACCCTTCACGTGTTTCAGTAATTCAGTGGTCGAAGACATGAGTCTCACCTGTCTTCCGTGTGTCCCCAGGTGAATGCCATCCCTCTCAAGTCATCGTGGGTGATGACTTGTGCTTATGCACCGTCGGGGAACCTCGTGGCTTGTGGCGGTCTGGACAACATGTGCTCCATCTACAACCTTAAGGGCAAGGACGGGAACGTCAAGGTCATGCGTGAGCTGGCAGCACACACAGGTAGGATGGATGTTCTAATGTTGGACTTGACTAAGTTGGGTTTGCTTTTTCTTGAAGTTCCTCAATTGGTATTTTATTCATTCGCCAGGCTACTTGTCCTGCTGCCGTTTCATCAGTGACAGTGAGATCATCACCAGCTCTGGAGACTGCACTTGGTAAGATTATAGTATGATTAAATGAACTAAAAATGTATGTTTCCACTGCCTTTTAAACATTGTCTTTGTCTGACTTCTTCCAGCGTACTATGGGACATCGAGACAGGGACCCAAAAGACCATCTTTGCAGGACACCAGGGTGACTGCATGTCCCTCGCTGTATCCCCCGACTTCAAGTTTTTCATCTCAGGGGCCTGCGACTTCACGGCCAAGCTGTGGGACATCAGAGAGGGCGCGTGCAGACAGACCTTTGGAGGCCATGAGAGTGACATCAACGCCATTGGGGTGAGGATCACTTCCATTACTGACTTTTGACTTGACCTGACCTGGCCTGACTTCTGAGGCCAAGTTTCTGATCTCCTCTCTTTCTTCCAGTTCTTCCCCAATGGAAACGCAGTCATAACAGGGTCTGACGATGCCACCTGTAAGCTGTACGACCTGCGAGCCGACCAGGAGCTCATCACCTACCAGGACTCTGGCATCATGTGCGGGGTGACCTCCCTGGCCCCATCCCTGTCCGGCCGCCTGTTACTGGCTGGCTACGATGACTTTAACGTCAACATCTGGGACGCACTTAAAGCAGAGAGAGTGGGTGAGTACAAGTGGAGAACGGAGAAGATAAAGTTGATATTAAAGCGTCTACAACCTCCAGTGTGTCGCTGACATCCTGTTTTTTTCTTCCGTGTCGTGGTCCAGGAGTGCTGGCCGGTCACGACAACAGGGTGAGCTGTATCGGCGTGTCCTCAGACGGCATGGCGTGTTGCACAGGGTCCTGGGACAGCTTCCTCAAGATATGGAACTGAGGCTGTTCCTGAGCAGGAAGAGAGCAGTAAACATCTGCCTGGGAGAAAGCGAAGGAAGATTTTAAAAAAGAAAAAGAAAAAACGAAATTGGAGTTTGAGGGAGGGATGAGGGACGAGGAGCCACATAGGTTGAGAAGAGGGTATTTTAATTGTGCCAAGTCCTATCTATTGTTGGAGAGGGGGGTTGTAATGTGAAGATTTTCTCCTCTCTCTGTCACATCGCGCTCTCACCTTTCTTCTCACGTTATGGGGGAATTTGGGGCGGGACAAGGGGTAGAGGGTCTCAGAAAAGATCATTCCTCTTAATAGTTACATTGCGGTTCAATATATGCACATTTATCGCAGCAATTCAGAGATCACCCGATGAGAACAGTTGCCAAATGGAAATGGTAGCACACTGGATGAGATAGAATTGAATATGTGTCAAGTTGCAGCCTGTGTAGGTTTCACACTAGCTATGCTGTGTTTCATATCAAAGCATAAGTTATGTCATATGAATAATATGAGCATTATTGTTTCAGACTGTTGTTTGTTCCTAGTTTTGGTAGATTTCCCTACATGCTTACATTTAATTTCTTTTTTTCATTTTCTAATTTTAATTCAAATGGAGTTCTAGTTTGCAGATGTCTACATTTAGTGTTTGACTTGTTTTGTATGTGATTGATGGACAATATTTACCAGGATTTGGGGTGTCATCATTTTGGCCTAAGATCCCCCCTCCCTCCCCCCCAGTAGCTAGACCTGAAAAGTGCTTTGGGTAAACTGTTGGACTGACAGATGGGATAATAAAATGTTTTTCATGCTTCACTAAGCACTTACAAAAAAAGATGACCCATTTGCCTCAGGACAGGAGGACTTTTGTATGAGTGATATATGGATGATAATGTCTATTGTGCGCAAATGAGCAATACATCTGAATCTGTATATGACTGCTTAACTTTTCCTCTGCAAAGATAAACTTGAAGGACAGTTTGTGTACATACAGAAAGATAAAAACTCTGAGTTCTGACTAGAATTTGGACTGCCTCTTTTCCAACACTGGATTCACACAATGTGCAAAGTAAAGCAATACTATCTTTCTTAAAGACTGTCTAATAAACCTGGGATTCTGCATTACACTAGTCTTTGGTGTTCATTTCTGACAGGCCGGCTCAGTTATAATGTCCAAAATTAAAAGTGTAATATGTAAGAAACGGCTGTCAAATTCAAACAAAGGGAAGCATATCACCAGATTGACCACTAAATGCTGCTGCTCTTACAGTTAGCCCAGCAGCAAGCAGCCGTATTAGCCCAGACTGGGGGCTTGGAGCACCGGGAGAGTGCTGGTGCTGTTTACTATCAGACTATCACTCCTTGATGTACAAATTGGCTAGGGGCTAACTGGTTAGCATGCTAATTTCACAACATATCCCTAGAGCACAGTACACACATGCCACTGACATATCTTAATAATTAGTCATTCAGATTCCGCTGATAATTTTAGTTAATTTTTTTTTTTAAATCAAAAAGTTATTACATATTGTACCTTTACCTTTTGCTGGATTTGTGATATAAAGGCATGAAATATACATGGAATAATGCTCTTATGTACTTTCAGTCCTTGGAAAAGCTGATTGGACAGAAACATAAAAACATAAGAGACATTTTATGGATTAAATCTAAAATGTCATGGTTTCTTCACTAGCTCCCTCTAGTGTTCATTACAAGAGCTACAATACAAACTCAAATAAGGGAAGGAAAACCCAAAACGGGTGCAGCTGCATGACACACTAGATCTGCAAAAATGAACAAATATTTATTCTTGAGCTTTTATTCTCTTTGTGCATAAATAAAAAAAAGACTAGAAATGTTACAATCTAGGTGTGGAAGAAATTAAGTTATAAAAACCTCAAACAGTATCTTAAAACAATAGTTAACAATCAGTACAACGATTTAAAACTGAAGTGTGTATGCAAATAATTTTATTTATATTTACAAGATGAGAAAAACAGGACAGAAAACTGCTGGAAGTGGAAGTTAAAAGTAATATACACACAGAAAAAGGAAGCTGTACGGATAAAAGCTTGTTTTAAAAAGATATATAAGTGGCAGGATTCTGTACACGTGGCTGCAGTCGATCATCTGTTCTCCTTATCCAGAGACACTGCCAGCACCCTGCGGTCCATCTGTCCCAGTCTCTGCTTATCTGGGGTGGAAACCTTCAGCTTCATCTGGAAAGTCGGGAGCAAACATTACCTCAGCTGACACCAAATTACTCAACATCACCTTACAAAAACCAAAGCAATATACTGTAGTCCAAATTAGGATTTCTGTGAATAAGAATGCTTGTGTATGGTACCTGAGAGCGTTTGTCCCTGGGCGAGTTTGTTTCCTTAAGGATCTGAAGTGGGGAGCGGCCTTCAGTACCTTGAATAGAAAAGGAAAAATGTCAAACAAAAAACATCCTGTCATCATAGATCACAAGACGCCACAAACGCCCTACACACCTTTCTGCTTCCGTTTTCCGGACTGGCCTTTATTTTCATTGGTTACGTTCTTCACGGCCAAGCGGACAGCAAGAGGAGAGGAGCCTCCTCTAGTTTTCAGCCCAGTGGCGCCAAAACCTTTTCCCAACCACTGGGGCTTGAACACCACCTGGCTGGGGCTCTTGGGGTCGATTGTGGGGCAGCGGATGCCAGTGAGGAGCTGTGGCTGCTCTGACTTGGGGACAGTCGGTGGCTCTGGAGTGGCTGCGGAAGGCAAAGACGACTCTTTAACAAGCTCCTTCGTTTCCTCAGACGATGGGGTTTGCTCTGCTTCCTCTGACTGTGCTGTGGACACCTGAACTGGGGAATCATCTGCATCAGCGGGCAGGGAAGGTGCAACAGGGGTCTCAGTTTCAACAGTGATAGAAGGAACAGCATAAGAATGATCCACACCACTCTTGATTGGCTCGATCACCACACTAGGCACTGGGGATGTAGCACAGTCGCAGTGGACCTCAGCAAAGATTTGTGTTGAAGTTGCTCCATCATGACAGGTTATCAGGCTCATGCTCAGCCTCTTATGAAGAGGAGACTCTTTTGCTTCTTCTGCCTCCTCCAGGCTAAATTCTCCCTCAGTTTCGAGCTCCACCTCCACTTGGGGATGGTCAAGAAGCACAAACGGGGTTGAGCTACCCTCACTTTGCAGAGGGGGCATGACAGGGGTGGCCAGAAGGTTGGCGTGATCAGCCAGGGAGCCAAAGTCGCGGACAGACTGAGGAGTCAGGAGGGGCTTAGTGGAAGCAGACTCTTCATCCTTTAAGGCCTCCTCTTCCTCCACGACATCACTGAAGCGTTTCTCGGTGGCTTTGCCTTCAGTCTCGTTGTGGAAAAGCATGCCCAGGCGGCGAGCAAAGGACCCAACTGTTGCTGTTAAGAACAGATAGAACATCACGTTACTGGACATTATAAAGGTCAGAAGGGTCAAGCTGAAAGTTAACAACTAATTACCAAATAATTACCTCTCATGACTTCTCTGACAGGGGTGCGGCTAATACCAACAGATGGCGAGCGGGGATCAGTGAATGCCAGTGGATGCTCACTTTTCAGCACACCAACCTAGGAAACATTTGTAATGGTTCAGCTATTTTACATATTCCACCCTTCCCCCACAGCTTACAGTATGGTGGGTAACCTACCTGAATGGGTGTACGGTCAATGCCTGTTGAAGGAGAGCGTGGATCTATCAGCTCACCGACTCGATTGTTTTTGATAGCCGGCTCTGGTTTTACTTGTGCACATGCAGTCATCTTGCTCTCACTGGATCCCATGACGCTTATTAAACGTGAACTGCCTCACAGGGAAACAAAAAAAACAGAATACAGTTTTCAAAACAGAGCAAAACAATAAAACAAAATCATCCAAGTACAAAACAGCACACTAGTGGAAATATTACAGATAAGATACTAAAGGAGTTTCTTGCAATTTGTGAATAAAATCCAACCAGCACATTTCCAAACAATGAAAACGTGCATACAATAACGTACAACTGCCTGTAAACCTATATTATGATACATAACTAAGTTAATGTAAAAACTAAATTCTCCTCTTACACGTGGATCCAAAACATAAATTCAAATGCTTACATACTTGTATTCATACGTCTATGCACACCAATAAATAGTATACAAGCAAACAGCGAAGCTTAACCTACAAGAGCTGTTAGCAAACGTTAGTCAACAACAAGCTAATGTAGCATTAGCTTGGCTGAACCCAGACTCTCACTGTCTTAAAATCAAAACAAGCATCATTGTCATAGTAGCATTGACCGTCACGAGCTTTACATGATTTGAGTTCAGACTACTGTAACTAACATCAGTGTATAGTTCAAAATATATTCTCTGACTTACCTCTTTCGAAGACAAAACGTGATGTTGAACCTCTTTTCACTTACTCCACACTGGTGTTAAACGGAGAAACACACACGACTTTTAAAACATTTAAATGGCGGGGCTGCGTGCGTGCTATTTTTGAATGAGCCAATCAGCGTGCGCAACCTCTCTGGCTCCTCGGCGCTGATTGGCTCAGAGGGCAGCGTTGTCGAACGGGGCGTGGTGCGCTGCTGATAACGAATTTTGAAAGCTGCAGTTCTGTGAGTGGATGCTTTGTTTATCACATCTGTCTGTCTGAGGCAGGAACATGAAATGTTAGGTTGGAACAGTGCCCCTCCTTGACCACACTGCCTGGAGGAGTTTTAGAGGAGGGTCACAAAGAACAATAATCACATCAAGAATATTATTATTATCCACATATACTTTCCACATTATTTGTGGAAAAGCATACTGCAAAATATATTTATTTTGAACACTATCTTGACAGAAATATGGAAGCTAGAGTGGGAAAGAGGAATTTGTGAATATTTTTGGTCCCCAAAAAATAATGCAACACATTTCATTTATTGCATATCCATATACATACATAAAGTATATGTATGGAAGAGTATAAGGGCCAGGGATTGAGGGGGGGAAGTGAGAGGAGGAAGTTTTTAGTTTCATTATGCACTTCAAGAAAGAAAATAAAACGAGAATAAAAGTCGAAATGCGAGCAGGCCGCACCTACATTCCCTATATCCTTTTTTTTCCGGCTCTACGGTATACTTAATTGGTATGATTATCAATGTTAATAAGTTATTATCAACGTAACATAATTGAAGTCATCAATCCGGTCAACTTTTCGACGTTTCAACTTTATTCTGGATGTGCATAATGAAAAAAAAAATCTTTTTTTTCTCAACCCCTGGCCCTAATAGTCTTCCATATATATAAACCAATATCTCAATATCCCTCACTAATTTAGAGCAGGGTAAATTGTGGTCTTTTTATACCTTTATTTGACGGGACAGCCGAAGGTCTGGACAGGAAACAAGAGACAGAGAGAGGGGACGACATGCAGCAAAGTGCCACAGGTGGACCCGCATCCCTGGCTAAAAATTGGCACCAACAAATGTTAGCTAATAAATGACACAAAATTCATTTTAATGCACCATTATGCATTTTCTACCTGCTTTATTTATCTATCCTGACCTGCAATCTCCTCATTACATTGCCTACAACTGTGCATGTTGAATACCTTCACACCTGTATATCCCTAACAGTAGTGTATGTCATGATGTACACACATAAGCTAATATTATGTGTTTAATTTTTTATCAAAAATATGCATACATTATAGTAATTTAATAATAATTTATCAAAACATTATTAAAATGGTCAATTAATAATTCAGCTACCATAATTTTTGAAAAAAGCTGTAATTCTATTTACTTATCGATTGTATTTTATTACAATTAATATTTAACTCTTAAAATTAGAATAAGAAGTATAATAAAATGTATTATATAAGATAGATAGATAGATAGATAGAAATACTTTAATGATCCCAGACTGGGAAATTATTTTGTTACAGCAGTTGTGGGTCCACAAATAAAACACTTCGTACATAACATAAATAGAATCCAATATATACATAGTGTATATATACAGTGCACAGTGTGCTATAAACAATAAACTATAATAATATATACAACAAAAACAGTAGAGAGAGCAGAGTTCTCTGTCAGGCAGAGGTGAGAGAGTTGTTGTATAAAGTGATGGCTTGTGGCAGGAAAGATTTCCTGTATCTGTTGCTACGACAGCGAAGCTGAAGCAGCCTTCCGGAGAAGGTGCTCCGCTGTCTGACCAGTGTGAGTTGGAGAGGGTGGAGAGGATTATCCATGATGGATAACAGTTTTTTCAGTGTCCTCCTCTCCACCACAGCCTCCAGAGTGTCCTGTTTGCAGCCAATCACATATATATATATATATATACACACATATATTTGCATACAACAGATCCAGTGTGTTACAGTCTCTGGTGGGGCAGTCAACATACTGGTGAAATGTTGGGAGGGTTTTGTCCAGTGAGATGTGATTAAAATCCCCAGTGATGACAATAAATGCGTTAGAATGCAGCGTCTGTATCTGGGCAACAGCGGGGTGGATGACGTCACAGGCCAGCGCTGCATCAGCTGAAGGAGGAACGTACACACCGATAATGACGGCGTACGTGAATTCCCGGGGCAAATAATAAGGCCTCATCCCCACAGTCAACAGTTCAATGTCCGGGGTACAGAGACGTTCCTTCACGTGAACATGTCCGGGATTACACCACCTCTCACTCACATACAGTACAATCCCTCCTCCTTTCTTCTTTCCGCTGCTTATCACATCCCTGTCCGCCCGAACAGTGCTGAAGCCGGGAATCGCCACGCTGTGGTCCAGGATGTTTGAGTGAAGCCATGTCTCCGTGAAACACAACATACTGCACTCACGATATTCCCTCTGAGACTTTATCAGCGCGGCGAGCTCGTCCGTCTTGTTCCCCAGAGACCTCACGTTTCCCATGACGATCGCCGGTACAGCCGGTCTGTGTCTCCTCTTCTTCCCCCTCCTCTTCACTCCGGCTCTGCAGCCACGGCGTCTCCTCAGCAGCTCCTTCAGGACCTCAGGTCTGGCTCCGGGTAGCAGTGCAGGTTCACACAGCAGTGCAGGTTTACACAGCGCAATCAGCTGGTCGCGTGTGTAATAAATGCGCTCAATGATGCGCTCCTGTCCCTCCGTTGCTAGGGTTAGCATAATAAACATAAAAGTGCCACAAGCTCGTCCGTCTTGTTCAAAAAGACAAAATAGTTTTAAAAAAAGGAAGTGTCCATCTTCTCACTGTCTCTTGAGAAGAATTGCCAAAAATCACATCGAAAATCAAAACAGAAATACAAAAAACACTTGGAAGCCCACGGGAGCTGCTGCAACAGGCTGCCACCTAGTACGGCGCCATAGCAACAAATAAAAATAATAAGATGTTTATAATAATTTTTTAACCCAACAAGAAAACAGTTGGATTAATGACATATATATAATATGGAACAGTCAAATATATGATCAATTTATGACATTTTCGGAAAGTGCTGACATTTCCTTATCTACTTTATGGCATTTAAATGGAGTAGACAAAATATTAGAAACACCATCACTCAGTATATTGCAATACAATTTAACAACACCACAAACTGTCCTATGTGCCCAACTGTTTAGTCTGCCTCACACAGCAGATATAGAATAATTATAATATTACATACATAAAATCCTTTTAAAAATGTATTTATTGAAATGTAATTCTACTTATTAACTGGTGGCACACACAAGGATTCATAAACACAATCATGCTAAAAATAATGAATTTAAACAGTAGAAAACTCTACAGCAGTAACTAATAATCCTATTATATAATTGTCATAATTCAAAACAAACTACTTTGATTTACTTTCTTAGTTCAAGTGTTTCCAACTTTAAACGTCATCTGTCTTCCCATCTGTTACTTGTTATCAGATTTGTCAAAGAGATCTCTGTTCAGCGCTCCATACTTTTTTGTCACTGGAGCCAAGCTGTTTTGTTTACTGACTGAAAGAAAAAAAAATCACCAACAGATGTCTGGAATCAAAGCTTTATTGCTGAATATTATATTAAACATTGCAGTCAGGATTTAACTAGCCTGAAAACAATTATAGTGCAACAATTATGTTACAATACACAATATGGCATTTAGCATTATTTTACAATGAAGCAAAATTGTTTTACAAGAGCGATATGAAAAAAAGAGAGGGAGGAGCCCAGAGAGATCTTTCTCAATGATATTACAATTACATGATCTTATCATCAGTTACACAATTAATATCCCCCACCCAACCCAAAACGCACACACACACACACACACACACACACACACACTCGCACACCGTTTCATAACAGTAACAGTCCCGCTGGTTGTCAGTTCATCATCCTGGTTGATATTTGATTACTAAAAAATTAAATAAAGTATAAAAAAAGGAAAGCTGCTGTAGCACTTCTGTTTAGTGTCTGATCTCTGGACCGGCCTAATCCTTCTCTACGGAGCACTTCTACTCTATTCAATGTTAAAGCCATACTGTACCTTTAATCTACATAACTGTACTTAGTATAAGGTTTAACGTACAACCTTCTGTTGAGAAAGACTGAGAGAGCACTGAATGTCATGACAAGCATAACAGTCCACACGGCTGAATACAGAATAGATTCACTCATTCTACTTCATCACTTTCTCCATTGAGAACAAATTTCAAATCATTGTGACGTTTTATGAAACGCAGTTCTCATATAAACAGATTAGGAGGAAATGTGGGGACTGTCAAACGTAAAATACAGCGACATGACTGTATTACCGCTGGCCTCCCGGTAGAGACTAATACTGCAATACTTGATAAAAGTACTTGAAGTGCACACGACCACAAGATGATTTCTCTGGGATGTTGGAAAATTCACAGTGTCTTCCTCCTCCATTTCTTTGAAACCGTTACCTCGCTGATTCCGCTTCATTCAGTCAAACAAACATTTACCGCCCAGCAAAACACACTCACACTCAATAAAACCCCTCCCCCTGGCTGGTCTTCATTCAGTCCCACCTTCCACCTCTCTTTGGGAGAAGTGAGCCAGCAAGGTGTCCAAGTCACGGCGGTCAGCAGCAGAGTACAGAGAGCTCTCTCCCATCATGCTGAGAGCCATGCGCAGGGTGGACCAGATGTTGTCAGACATCATGGTGGCTGCGGCACCTCCAGGCCCCCTCGCAGCTCTTGCTCCATCTCCGGCGGCCTGGCGCTGAAGAGACAGAGCTTCGAGGAAGTGCTCCACTGCCTCTCTGAGGAGACAGGAGGAAGAGAACGGGACAGGATGAACAACAGATAATCATGACGACATTTAAATAGTTTCTGATATTAATCAAAATAAATTAATACAGTTTAAGTGTATTTTGCGGAACTGCTGATGCCATCTAGTGGAAGTAAAAAGCTATTGCACTGCACCAGGGTTTGTTGGGTTCCATTATATCAGCAATATATAATAATTTGTGTGTTTCTGTGTTTGCAACAAAGAGAAGCTTGATCTAAACAGATATACATTCATCAAGTGATCAATCTCACTTCAATCTTTTCTGTCCACTTGCATAGGGCAAATGTAAGGTTAATTACACCCATTATATCCACAAAGGTATGAAATAAGTCACATCTCAACAACCTAAGCTTTACCAGGCCACTTACTAATTATACAACTATTATAGAAATGGGTGATCACACTTTCATAACATAGTAAAGTCATGCTTTTATTCAACGTTTTTCCTTTTGGTCTAAAGGGGTGTAAATTATTCATGGAATCCATCTAATTAATGTAAATATGATAACCGTGTCCAGGCACATCCCTTTTAAAGTTTAAACCTGATACAAATAGGAGTATGTAAACACATCCAAACCATTAAAGGTCTGAAGCTGGGTCAAATATGAGCTGCTCTTCAGACTGATGAGTAGCAGTAGAGCTCCAAAGTCACTACTTTGGTGCATTCAAATGTGGATATTGGAGCCTGGCAGTGTGGGGGGGCCATTTGTTTATTTCAACCATTTTCAGACAAAACACAAATCTACAGACCAAAGACTTCCTCACCTGTGCGCTCCTAGGTTGACACAGCTGATTCCCAAGTTGTAGCGACTGCGTATAAAACCGGGCTGCAGTTCCAGAGCTGTCCTGTAGGCGGCTACCGCCTCCTCTGAGCGGCTTCCATTGGCGAGCGTAGCACCCAATTTATTCCACAGCAGGTAGTCCTGATAGAGACAAAAGAAAAGAAGAAAGCGCTCAGAAACAAACAGCAGGCAGTTTGCAGACAGAGGTTAGGCTCCCAGCACTTCTACACCAACCTGTGGTGTGACAGAGAGAGCGGCGCTGAAACAGTCCACCGCCTTGTCGTACTCCCCGCTGAGGTTGAAGAGAACTCCCAGACCACACTGCAGCTGAGGGTCCACCTGGGCGGGGTCAGAGTTAGCTGCATGCAGGTACAGGGTCTGGACATCAGTGAACAAAGATCTTTGCCGGAGACATGAAAAGAGAAACACAAAGAGAGTTAGAAGATGCTGGATCTCTATGTTTCGTTTTAAACCCAAAATCATTTTGAATCCCACATGTGTGTGTGTACGATACTCACTCTGGCAGCAGTGACCCGAATCTCTCCCTCTCCTTGTCCCTTTCTCTGGCACCATCCTGTTGGCGTTCGCGTTCAGTCTGCTCCCACACAGAACGGTATTTAGGATTGTGCTTCAGCCAGTCACGAAGAGTCTCACAGGCTTGCCTGTGCAGTGATTCGTTAGTGAAACTGACAGCCAACGCCATCAGAGCCGTCAGGTTGTCGTTCTTCAGCTCTATACATCTATTGAAATAAGAGGAGGTGATGTGAAGAGAGACATAGTCACAGGGAACAACATTATCTTGTCGTATGCTTTTAAGTGAGATAGCAAATACCTTATTGATGTGGTAAAACTAAAAAAGGTGGAGGCTACAGACACATAAATCTGAGCTGTAAGGTCACTGTACACTTGTATTAATTACTTAGGTATCAGGATTGAATCTATCTTCATTAATTACTTTTTTGCTTTTTTAGGCAGCTTCTTGAATTTTGTCATAGATGTTTACTCAAAAAGGCAGTAGAAAAGCACCTGCAAACATGAAAATCATTATTAAATTACTAGTAAATTATAATTACAATATAATTATAATTTCCAAACAATGTTTTCAAAGACAACAGGTATACTATATATACTATATATTTTTTGATTTTGCCTCCAAATTTTACCAAACACAATGTCTGATATGTTTGAGGTAGCATTGTGCAATTCTGATTTCCTACCTGCGGAGGGCGCTGATGGCAGCAAATTCTTGCTCATTTTCTGCCTGACAGGTTCCCAGATATTGCCAAGCCTGCAATTACATGAGAAGAAATGTACGCACACACACAAAAGCGTCATTACAATGTCATTCTGTGGGGAAACAAATGTGAGTAAAATCAAAAGCAAGGAGACTTTAAGGGGCCGAATCCAAATGAATTCAGATGGTCAAAGAATTTGAAGAAAATGTAAATGAAACCAAAAGCTCACCAGCTGGTTGTCTGGTTCTCTCTGTACGGCACTTTCAAAGAATCGCACGGCGCCTGGGATGTCCCCTGCCTCCATTCTCTTCACTCCCTCTGACAAAGGGTCTGGATGGGATAAGTAGGGGTTTTCCTCTTCAAACTGATACCCCTAGGGCAAACACAGGAAAACATGCAGGCTGCTCAGAGTGTATGTAGATATACAGCATGTCGTGTGCTTTTACACATCAAAGATGTAAAGATGTTCCTTAGCAGATGTCTGATCTGAGCGGGTTGACAGCTACCTTGTCAAAAGAACTGCTGAGTAGCTGATCGAAGTCAGACAGCCAGGGATGGCTCTCTGCATCCCTCTTAGCCATCTCCTCCCACTCCTGCTGCAGCTTCTCCCAGAAATCCACATCACTCTGTCAACATGACAGATAAACATCATTACTTCAGTCTCCTCACATTATATATCATCCTGTATTATAGACATATTTGACCTGTACTTTTCCAAGGGACTGATGAGAGTGTACTGATGGAGAGAAAAACAATGGTTGCTTATTTCTCAAAGAGGATTTTGTTATAGTTTGTGTTTAGCCAAATTTCCTGATTCCGAAACATTTATCTTCCAGGACACCGGTGTGCTTCATCTACAGATATCACTGCTCTTCAGTTTTGGCTCATTAATTCTTGCCTCACCTCCACAGCTGCTTTAGCTTCTTGGAAATCCGGTCCTGATGTGGCGAACTCATCCACCCAGGCTTCAGCCGATTCCTCTGACACCTGAATAGCAATGAAGAGCAGTAACAGTGACTGACTTGAGTCAGCAGTTGCTGGGGATGAAAACTGTTATTAGAGCTGAGGATGTGGATATTAAAACAGGAAAAATATAGAGGGAAGTGAATGAAAAGGAGGAAAAAATGAAAGAAGAAATAACACAGAAAAGCTTATTTTCTCCTACTCCTTTCTTACATTTCTTCCTAATTAACTCCTGATTGTCATTCACTTAGAAAATGCACTCAACAGCAACACAATAATTAAATGTTGCTGGTATGTTAAGGTTTATGTTGCTTAAACTTAAATATAGCAGCTAAGAATAAAATACCTAACGCTGTCACGACCACAGAGGTCCTACCTGCCTGATGACCTTGGCCCACTGCTGTGCTTGTTTAGCTTTAACTTTCTCAATCTTCTGATTCCTCTCTGGGGGTTCCAGGGGAAGACTCCCTCCCCCTGTCTCCGTCAGGAACTATGGCGGGAGGGGATGGCAGTGGGGAATGGGGCAATGTTTTGAGGAAGAGGAAGCAGTTGGTGAGGAGGTTTTTTTTGGAAGGGTTGGACGGAGTAGGAGTAATTTTAGTAGGAGGAGGAGTAGATGAATGGCGTTTTTTTAATTGCGGGAATGGCAAGCCGAGAGTTCAGAGGTCAAAAAAATGGAAAGCACATGTCAAAGTTAGAGGGCAATAAAGTACAATGGAGCCATGGTGAACAGATATTCATCAAGAACAGGACTGAGAGCTACACATTCATAGTGTAATATGGAAGCCTATTTCTGCCAGGATGAGAAAAGAAAATACATAAAAAGTTGGACATGATAAAAAATGTAAGTTAAAGTATTCAGATTAGGGGTTTTTGGCACAACTTCACCTACTTCAGAGGTTCAGGGAGAACATAAATAAATCTAAAGAGGTCAAATCTCATTTAATATCTCTTATGTCAGAGGGTGTTTCATAGCCACATTTAAGGGATCATCTAAAAAACTGTGAGTATCAGCCGATATACAAAATGCAAGTGTTGCTAGGGTTAGAGCTAGGGTAAGTACACTTCACTTAATATATCACAATGTTTGATTAGTAAGTTGAAATTGTGACTTATTATGTTGTATTTTAAACTTATTGAAAGTACTGAAATATAGTTTTAGATCTAACCTTTGATCTATTTTTGTCTTTTCTTGGCAGAAATGGGTGAGATATATATATATATATATATATATATATATATATATATATATATATATATATATATATATATATATGTATATATATATATATATATATATATATATATATATATATATATATATATATGTATATATATATATATGTATATGTATATATATATATATATATATATATATATATATATATATATATATATATATATATATATATATATATATAACTGAATGAGGTGAAAGTAATCGCTTACAACCCCAGTAAAACAAAAAACTGAAGGAAAACTGACTCAGCTCAACTGTACACATTAAAAACTGAATGCATAAGAAGAAAAGCAGAGTCGTCTGTTTGCTGAACAAATTCCATCAGCAATGCTGTGCAGCCATGAGCTTCATATTACAGAGCGCTGAGTGGCTGCTTTTGGTTAGATTTTTGGAAAATGTTACTCTGCATTAGATACTGGAGTGATGAGTCACATGGCATTGCCTATACTGTGCAGAAGTGAACCAATGTGCTTCCCCAATGTATTCCCAGTTGCAACCATCCCCTCCTCAGTGGGCAGAGACTCGTACCTGGTTGAGGTTGGAGGCCCAGTTCTGAGCCTCCTCGGCCTGAGCTTTATCTGTGAGCTGTTTGTCTGTTCTGCTCTCCACTGTCACACTGCCCTCGCCAATCTGCCTAATGAATCGCAGGAACTACACAACAACGGAAAAAAATGACAGCAAAAACAAATAAACATTTACCAATAACCATTACTAATTGGTCAGGTTTATACCAACATACTGCTAGTTACTTTCCAAACCAACAAGTTGCTCCCAGGGAACTATTATACTAAAATGTTAAAGAAAAAGAGAAAAGATATGGAGATAGATATGTAAAAAGGAATGACACATGGTTTAAAGAGTATCCAACAGCTGTCAGGTAAACATTAAGTCGTTGCGCACCTCTGTGTTTTGTAACTTGGGGTCATCAACCTTTGAGACGAGCTCATTGGCTGTCTGCCTCAGCTCCTCTCCTGGTTGATACTCCTTTGTCCTGTCAGATTAACAACAAAGAACTGTTAATATTATACTGTAAGGAATTCTGAGATAATGTCATATCATTTCTTTACTTTTGTTGAGTTAATGGGCTGTTAGTGTGTTTTCATATGCCATCAAACTGTCAGGGACTGCAGATGTAAATTAGCGTGAATGGCTTAATCTGGAGCATTTACATAATGGACCAAAGTGCTTTTGTTAAAAAATATGCATCATGCTCTTTTGAATTACATTATTACAAGAAGAGACAGTATTTATTCTGCATATGAAGACCAGAACTAATCAATTCAGGCTGAAGGCTGTACTTTGCATTTTTGAGGTCAGTGCACTATGCTTATGATTAGACATGTGTAAGGCTGTTATTTGACACAAAATACTTTCAGCTCCGGCTCAGCCTTTTCAACATTGTCACAGACAAGGATGGATTGTCTGAAAATTTTAAATTCAACAGAAACAAAACAAAGAGGACAAGAAGACATTATCAATGATCAGACATGCATTCAAATCTGTTATCTTTTGTCTGCCTCTGCTACTATCCTCTTTCACTCCCCACACAAGTGGCTTAATTATAGTACACTACAAATTCACTGTAATGTGACTGAAGTAGCCAATTATACAAAACTGAGCCTTCAACAGTTACTGTAGGGGGCAGCCAAATTATTGTTTGATGTAAGAGCGTTGTTATGATAAATCAGCATATTTGGACACCAGTCTTGTTAATATAGCGAACTTCAATAAAATATGTCTGATAAAAGTTGCAGATGGCACTGGCAAAGAGGCCAAGTGAAAAATAAGGAGAAACAGCACAAAAAAGGGTTGAAATCATAGATATTACAGCAACAGACTTCCCCTTTCTTTTGGTCCACTGATTAGTTAAGTGGAACAGCTAATCTGACTGATTTCTCTGGCCAAAGATACTCACGATAGCCCCGACATTGGCTGACAGCCAACCATTTGCCTAGTGTGATAGGGTCCTAATACGGCGACTTGTTTATATATTGCACTATAGGCCATCCTACATGTTATTGTAAGCACAGTTTAATATGCAACAGAATTTTATACAATACGCTGTATACAATCTATGTAATAGGGGATCCCTCCTCTGTCTCACTACAAGCTAAGGGCTACTTGGCTTGAAAAACATTAAAGGCCATTTTTCATCTGCGTACTATCAACACATTCTATCCATTCTCTGTTCTAACCATTCATTCTCCTTGTCTCCCAGATCTCCCAGCCACAACTTTTCCTCCGACTGCTCCAGATACTCCTCTGCCCAGCGTCCAGGATCTGGAACAGGGCAAAAAAAAAAACACACGGATAGGCAGATTGTAAAATATACATACAAAGCAAAAATCAAAGGATTTATCTAAGGCCTATTCACTCTGATCTCAGTAGAGAGTGATGGCATATGACAGACTGATGATGACATGCACATCCAGCAAAGTGTGTGAAACACAGGCTTGCAACAAAGAGCAACTAAAGGAAACTCAACCTACCTGCAGCCTCAGCAATAAATTCTCTCGTCCAATCAGCGTCTGCTGCATCACCAAGAGCAGTGAGCCCCGGTGCGGCGGCAGCAGCATCAGGACCTGAGAGGAACTCGGCCGTCCAGTCACCAGAGAGGGCCAACGCTGCCACATCTGGAGCTATGGCACAGCAATACGTGGTGCTTAAAATGCTGAAAACAGTCATATAAACACTAGAGAAAATACCTAAAATGTTAGAATTCAGAAATACATGCCTCTCTGTGGAGCTTGTCTGTAGCTCTGTTGGTCAATCTGCTGCATTTCCTCCAACAGCTGACCCATGTCAAACGTGTGTGGGGGCCGTGGGGGCGCCTGAAGGAACTCATTCACCAGCTGGAGCCAAAATAAAAGCACGTTACAACAGCTAAGAAAGATTATTGTACCTTTTATTGACTATATGAAGAAAAAGGCATCCAGTATTAACAGAGAAACACATCTGAATGGCTACAACACAGTTTTGTAGTCAACAAAATACACTGAATATGGAAAGGAACTGAAGCACTGACCTCTTCTTCAGTTGCAATTTCTATAGCAGCGGGGGGAATCTGTGAGTAAACATTGAAAAAACCATGTCTGTTGTCAAGCAAGACTCAAATATGAACACTTTGTAATACATATATTTAAATGGATAACTACAAGTTACTCACTGTAGGTGTTGAGCGGTGCCGCCATGCCCCCCCTTCCTTGCTCATGTGACTGGTCAACTTCATGAGGGGATTGGCTCCCCCACATTCTGCCTCCACCAACTCCCGCATCGCCATGGCAACACAAGGACGAGGCAAACCCAATCAGACCACCTTAGAACTGAGAAGAGAATGAGCAGATGCGTTTCTCAGTTTCTGTTTTGGATGATTGTGCAAAATCCAATTTGTGTTCAAGACGGACATTCACAGTAGGATGGCATCGGATCAAAGATCAACAGCGTGATAAATTCGAGAAAATCTGACAAGGGACACCCCGGCCTACAATTAACTACAATTGTCATCCCTTTCAGTTCAAATTAAATGCAAAAATTAGCAGTCCAACTACAGCCGTCACGCTCATCACAGTGGCAATATCTATCAATATAATCACAATGTTTTGCCCTACATGTAATCCTTTGTATTGTGATATACTATATCAAATCCCCATTACAAACATATGTGATGGTTTCTGGCCTCTTTAAGAGCTGACAGGCCAAGCAAGGTGAAATCTTGAGTGTGTTCACACTGCACAGATAAGCTCATGTCACGTAACCAAATCAAGCTCCATCTGCTGTTTTTCGGGTCATTTCCTAGCTGAGGGTGAA
Organism: Diplodus puntazzo; assembly: GCA_963678695.2. Classification (NCBI taxonomy): domain Eukaryota; kingdom Metazoa; phylum Chordata; class Actinopteri; order Spariformes; family Sparidae; genus Diplodus; species Diplodus puntazzo. The sequence goes on from OZ023160.1 coordinate 12,685,007, forward strand.
CCATTAATAATGGGGATGTGATGGGCCGGCAGGCACAGGCATTCACTGCATATTACACTCTGACTGCACTCCAGCCTTTTCTGTGAGAACAAGACATTCACATCACCATATTGTTATTACTAAAAACAAGACTATAATTATTATCATGCAGGGCTGGCTGGTGAGCTTCAACTCTTCTTTGGTACGGCCGACAAAATATGCTCATAGCACTGAGTATCAAAAAAACTGCAATTCAAAGTCTGAGCATGTTGTTATCTTGTCCTTTAATGAGATGAGATATTTCCTAATTCAATTAACATTTTTTACAATTTATTTTTGACAATATTATTTAGACAACATCTACCATTGGCTTATTTTGTTGACAAAAAGGGTATTGTAGAAAAACCTCTTGACAATTTGGTATCAGTAGCAAAACTCTTTTCATACCTATAAGGATATATAATTGTGTGATACCATATACCCCAATACCTTGAAACTGTGGTATTTTCCAGTAACATGAAAATCAGTAATTGTTTTACTGCAAATGTAAATCCTTGAATACTAATAATCAGTATTAGCTCTAAAAATGCATAATGTTTTTTCCGTAGTCTGTACCAAACAAGCATGTTTTCTAAAAATCGGAGAACAGGATTTGTAGGTCAGGGCATCTCTGCAACACTCCCGTAATTAATTATAATGCAGTTTTGTCACAGGTTTTACCTTGATCAAAAATGTGTAGCTTCGCCGATTTGGATATCACGATATTGATAATACTTCCATTATTCGCACAGCCATACACTCAAAACTGTCATCATTACACAGCACCAATATCATATTGTCATATGTCCTATTTGGTTCTCATTTATTTGATGATCACTCACCTGATATTCCAGGAGTAAAAACAACAACAAAAGAAAAATCCTTATGACAGTGATGTAGCTCCTAGCTGCATTACTGAAAATGACTATATGTTGTCCATGCTGAAATCCTGCTGCTCAAATCACTGACCCACATCCTGGCCCAGAGATGAACAGCTGACAAACTGCTGTACATGCTGGCCTACTCAACTTCTCTAGCCCCTCTGGAGGGATACGTAATAGCAACAATTTCCATAATGAACTGTCAGGAATAGAGATTTAATTCCCTGCCCACTCCACTCAACTGTGCACTACTCTAGCGCCACAAAACATTATAAAAGAGTCAGATCCACAGGTGGGCTCTTATGGTTTAGTACACAGATAAAATAATATTTCACTCTGACTCAAACAGCTGCTGTATGATGATTAGGGTCAAAGTAAGAGGATTAGACAAAGATATTAATACGCACACTATGACAGATAGACGGGCCACTGTGGCACCTGTTTACTTGCTCACTTCACTGTCACAAGCCTCACAACACATCACCTTTGGAGGAAGGCATGCTTTTGCCCCGCACATTCACACATATCCTACTTTTACTGAGTGAGTAACGTTAGAAGTAACGTTATTACACTGTGCACACCTGAAGGCATCTCACCGCCATCTCTCTCTCTCTCTCTCTCTATCTCTCTCTCTCTCTCTCTCACACACACACACACACACACACACACACACACACACACACACACACACAAACACAGGTTTTTAACCTGTCAGACTGCTGTCATGTGTCAAAGCAGTTCACCAGACTGGGAGCAATGGTAGCTTTGTTTTGCACGAAGCTAGCTAGTTGTGGCTTCAGCTATGAGCAGCAACATTAGCATGGTAAACGGTTCTCTACGTGTATTTCCTTATGTAGCTCGTTAAAACAGCGAGATAAAGGAAGACGATTTGAAGAAATAATGACCATTACAACAATAGCGTGGCGTGTGTTAGCGTACAGTGCTAGCTAGCTACTGTGGGGCTAAGTGCAGATATCATTCCTGTAGTGTGAAGCCACAGAGGCATGAATAGACGGGTAGCATGATGTTCATCTCACCGCCGACAGCCGCTGCTGTAGCCGAACCGACAGTCCCTCCTCTCTGCTCTGCTTGTCGGTCTCCCTCCGTCTGTTTTTAACCACCGAATCACAGCAAAAGTTGCCGCGGTGTCAAACCTCCCGGTAACCGTCCAAAAGCAGCCGCTGCGTGTCACAAGCGCTTCTCTTTCTATTTACCTTCCTCCTCCATGACCCACAAAACCCTTCACCGTTCGCTCGGAGAGTCTCGTAACCGTACGCTGGTTTCGTATTCTTGAACGCGCTGACGTAAGAAGATGTCAGGGCTCGGGAAAAAAATAGAACGTAGTGAAAGAGACGCAGACTCATCTACGTAAAAAAATACAAAAGATATGTTGGCGATCGAAGTCCAACAAATCAGGAGTGCAGTTGACAGGTGCCAAACCAGAAACCCCCGTACTGAAATAGAAAATGTTTTTTTAAAATAAAAACGTCTTGATATTCTTTTTGTAACAGAAGATATTCAGCGATGTATAAATAAATAATTGGAAGTAAAAGTCCTGCTTATATGCTACACCGCTCCCCATTTGACACATTGGACCTCTGGACCATTGATGACCCCTGACCCACTTATAGTTACAGTGGGACTGAAACCAAGGTTACGTTGAGAAGAAAAGAAAGTGAACCCAGTGGCAAACGTTGACTGGGTACTTATTACTGTTACAATTCAAATGGCAAACTTAATTCCAATAAAACAAATTGCAACACTGGTGTATAAAAACATTTTTTATTATGTCCCTCACCTTGATTCTACCTAAAGAAACATGTTTCAAAGTATCTATACAAGGCAAAATCTTTATAGGTCAAAGCTCTAGTGTTGATATATTATTATCAATGGAGAAAATGCAAATTTTATTTTAATATAATGTCACAGGAAGGATAAAAATAAATAAATGATTGAAACAGGTAGTAGCAGAAGCGCAAAAAGTGGCATGAAAATATCATGGGGAAAAGTGAATGAGGAGGGTATAATTGCAGATATTATAGCATGACATAGAGACTTAATAACTAAAGTAGCTGGGGGCCGAACAAGTGAAAGAGAGCATAAAATGTCTCCATACAGCTCATCCAGCATAATCCAAGTCTGTAGAAGCCCTGATATCCCAAATGTAATTTTTCTAAGACAAATTCTTCATGTTAAAGAGCACCCTGTCTGAAGTTGGGGCACAAGCTTAAGTGTGTGCCAAGGGTGTAAATAATGTTTTTAAATTACTTTTGGATCTTGGGGCTTTGAAAAAACTACAACATATGAGATTGAATTAATTCTGATGCACCATCATGCAGTTTTGAACTGCTTTAATTATGTACGCTAACCTGCAATCTCCTCATTATATTGCCTAAAATTGTGTATGTTGAAGACCACGCATTTTTTTTTTTAATCAAACCCTGATGCCCCCACTGCTTTTCAACATAGTGACCCCCTTGAGTACCGTGCTGGTTTAGAGTAGTGAATGTGAACATCTGTGTGAATTATTTGAAATATTTTGACCATGAAAGGTGCTTGAACAGTCCTTTAATTGTATCATTTCACAAAAGTGCTACAAACCATGTTTATACTGAATCATCAGTCATCAGTCTAAAACAGTGACTTATGCTGTATAAGAATATAATGTTGGTATCTTAAACTGAAAAGTAACTTGTCACTCCAGCTGTAAGTAAAAAGTACGATATGTCCTTCTGAAATGTTACTGGATGTATTAAGTAGCAAAAATGAAAATACTTGAGTGAGCTACTAGTACCTCAAAATTATACATATGTGCAGTAAATGAGCTGCATTCTGTACAGACAGTCATTCTGTACTCGATATACTGAAATATAATTAAGTTGCATGACATTTGTTATGGGCCTAATCATACGTGATATCAAGATATTGTAGATTTTAAAAAATATGTGAACTTCTGAGTTACTTTTCACATGTGACCTCACTTTTGAACAGTTTTACATTATTAATGTCATTTCGGTGAGAACCCTCCTCTGACAAGAAAGCTCTCTCGTGGAGACGTCATATAGTGTTTTTATTATGAATTTTGTAATGTTTTCTGACAGTTCTCAATAACAATTAGTCAGCATAATCCATGTCATCATCGTATCAATAATTACAGGTAATGTTCTGATAGTAACATAGTAATAATATAAGTTATTAATCAATGCAATGTTTATTCCTTCTTAACATCACACTCAAAAACGACAGGCTTTATTTACTGACAGGTTTAGCACTGCACATTGATAGGCTACACAGACAGACAGCAAGAGACACGGAGGGAGAGGTGAAGGGAAGAGGCGGGAGGCAGGAGGGGAAGGTGAGGAGAAGCACACAGTTGTACATTCATTGAACCGAATGATAGTTTATGGAGGGAATAAAAAGAAGAAAAAGTAAAAGTTTTTAGATCTCAAAAAATGACCTGGAAGCGTACGAGATAAAAATGAGTGAGACGTATCGAAGCATCACAACAATGTGCCCTCCTTTTTCAGTGATTCAGATATTGACAAGTTCTTAAATTACAACAATATTACACACAAATTAAGAGACACTCATCAAGCCAGGGATTATCATCCTTATCACTACTACTATTATTATTATTATTATTATTATACTGTTTTCTGGTGCTGTAAAGGTGATTTACTCAAATGGGGGGAAAAAAATAAATCAGAATCTGCTCCCTCGCAAAGTGTGCAGATAAAAGAGTAGCTGCAATAATAATAGTAATAACAATAATATCATAATATTCATCGTTGTATGTACAGAAAAATTCATTACAATCAATACAATCAAAACTGCCCAAGCTGAGCTGACATTCTGGAAACAGCAGGGGTAGCGTCATGGAGTGTGTTTGTGTGTGTGTTTCCTGTGTGTGTCTGCAATGTGACGTCTTGTAGTTATTGTAAGAGCAGTGTGCAGTGAGTGAAACAGTGCAGTGAGAGTCACATTCCAGTGGTCACTGTGAGGGGAGGGAGTCAGAGGTCAGGTTTATTGTAGATGGGTGATGTTTTGTTTTTGTATTTAGTGGCACAAGCTGAAACTTTGCAAAGACTCCAATTTTGGCTCAACGCCTGGAGGCTTTTATTCTCTTTCAACTTGTGTAAATTATGAGGTGTATAGTTGATAGTCCTCAAATCCTCTCATCTTATCATCAGCCCCACGTAAAGTATAGTCAGGAGCTGAAGCGCTAAAGTCGACACAATATCAAAAAAAATACCTGCAAGCATAGTGGATTTTACTTTTTTTATGCGTGGCCGTGATGTCTGACCTCACTGTCTTCACTCTGGTTGAAGAATATGCGGCGAGAGGATGCAAAGACGGAGGGAAGAGCTTGTGCACAGACTTCTCGAGTCAATAAGGGAGCGCGGAGACGTGTCGGGATCAAGGCTTTGTGTCTTTGCCTACAGATCTGTTCAAGGCCGGCATGTTGTGGATTGTTTTCATTTTGTAAAGTTTTCATTCTGTGTTCAATAACAAAAGATAGAATACAATCTTTTTTCTTTTTTTTTTTTAAACAAAAGTAGTCTCATTTAACCAGTATTACACTATACAGACACATTACCATCTCGTGATTTAGAACTGGTGCACCACAAACAATTTTGGTGGGGTTTGCTCAGGCGATTAAATTACATTAACTGTATACATTGTGCCATTGAACATTTAGGTGGAGAACAACAGCCCATCGTTGGCTATAGGTCACATATGGCGTTGAGTGTCAAGAGTATTACAGTGACTGTGTTGTGCGTAGTGTTTGTAAGCATACATTCCTTATACTAGTGGTGTCAGCAGTCGTTGATATTAGAAGTGTTGGAGTGTGTGACTGGTGATCCGGTTTGTGGTTTCCATGAGAACTGGTGCAGAGACACGCGTGGCTCAGTAGCGACGGGCGTTGCCGTCCCTTCCCTCCTTCTTGATGATGATTCGCTGGTCGTCGCTGGCGTCGTCAGGTGACTCCGCTACCTCCTCGTCCTCCTCCCCCTCCCCCTCCGTGTCAGCAGAGATGCCCATGCGAGATTCATAGGACTGTGAGAAAGAGAGACGTGTGGATAAAACAGGACGTTAAAGACTAATTTTTGCATTTGTTAACATATTTTAGGGTCTAAGTGATTAAATGCTGCACTCGGAAGTGATAGTTATTATGTTTGAGCACACAAGTCACACAATAACACAAAACTATCTGGTGGCAGACCAGCAAATCCTTCTTCTGTGATGTAAAATGACTGTTTTTGTCAGTGCAGTTGGGTAGTTGCGAACAGAGCGATATACTCCAACAGCTGTTTTCTGATCACATAAAGATTGTTATTCTATCGAAAGAGTCGTTACCCAGATAGTCTTTGGCAATGAATAAGCTCCTTTATTTAACCAGAAACAGAAGTCAGATCCCTCTGATCAAGGCCACCAGACTACATTGACAAAAACAGCCTTTGTATTTTACAGAGTAGAACAATATGGTGTGTTATTGTTTGACTTTGTTGTTTAAAACACCAAAAAACTAACCAACCCAGGCAATGATAGATGAGCAAGTATTGTGTTCTACGAGGTAAAACTACGGATGTGGTCAATGGAGTTCGGTGGCTTTGAACAAAGCGATGCAGCAGCTGTTTTCTGGTAACAAAAATACTGTTATTCTATAGAAAGAATCCCTACAGAGGTAGAACTATTTGTTGAAGTGTAAGATCCTTTTTGTTACCAGAAACAGCCATTGGATAGCTGGAAGGCCACCAGATGCCATTAACAATAACAGCAATATTACCTTTCTAAGATGTTCCCTTACAGGACATCTAAATCTGTTGTGTGACTCTCTATGTCAATGGAGTTTGGTGGCCTTGAACAGAATATGCTGAGTTCTTTCCATTATATTGTCAGACACTTGGAGTAATGATCTGAACCAACCGGTGCCACCATCAAAAATAAGCACTCAAGTGGCAAAAAATGGGAGCATTAGCCTCAAAGGATTACATTTGCAGGATTTGCGGTCATTGCAGCCAATTACACAGCTGCTGGCTGAAGCAATCTACAGCACCAATTCCAAAACCTTTTAAATAACTATTACTCAGTCAGACCCCAAAATATGTAAATAACTAAATGGATAAATAATAAGGCCCAGGTGTGGTCAGTTATTACGATCATGTCATTTTCAGGTTTGTTTGTTTTTTTTTTTACCTCCATAGGGTTGACGATGATGGTGAGGGCAGAGTCGTCCCATTGGCTGCTACCCTCCTTAGCCCCGCCCCTGGCACCTTCGCCACGGCGATGGATGGAGCGAATTCGGAACACACCAAGGATCACCATGACAACCAGGAAACCCACACACACCATTATGATGACGGTGGCTGCTCCTGGCACCACTGTACAAAAAAACAGCAAGACCACAGTGATTATGTCATAAAAAAATCTAGATCTAATGGGTTAATCTGATTATGTTCTATAATATTCTTATTGTCGACAAATTTAAATAACAAAACCAACAATGTATTGACCCTACAAGTATTGTGTGGACAGTGAAGGCCCGATGTAGTTTTCTCCTCTGTTGCTCTGTACTCTAAATACACAAGTGAGCCACATCGTTGAACTTGGTGAGAGGCTCTTTGTAACAACCGACTCAAGAACTGCAGTTTATTTGAGCAAATCCTACACACAGACCTCTTCTGTGGTAAACACTAGAGGACCAACTGTGTTTTAATCCACAGCTAGTCCTAAACAAACGCAATATTTAGTTCTTGAGTGATCACTCAACCTTGAAATGTATATACACTCGTGACCAGTTTTTCCCCTCAGTTGTCAGTGTTTAGAGTTTGACTCTAAAAGTCTGTTTTCACATTCATTGCTGAGCGAGTACATTTTCTCTACGCTCATAAAAATCTAACTTTATGGGGCGAGCACATATTGTGACATCACAAATAGTTTGGAAGCCAATCCTGGATCAATATTCTGCGTACACAAGTGTGATGTGGAAACTCGAAGCCTTCCGGTGTTCATACGGTGAAGTACAGGAGGAAACAACTTGTGTCCGGCAGGGAAACTTGGGAAATGAAAAATAATTACATATATTGGAATTTTCAATGAGAGAGAAGGAGTAGGCGCCATTTTGAGGATTTTAATGTGGCAATTATACTTTTTCATCTAAAAGGAGGAGGTCTTTAAGGATTAACAGCATGATGTGGGTTTGGGGCTGAGTGACATTAACAGGGCAGGGAAGTCCTTGAAAGAACATTTTTGTTCAGTGAAATTCTCCCTAATTTTCCTTCATATCCAACGGGAATCCATCCTTGTTTTCTCTCTTTGTGAAATGTAAACATATGTTGACTCAGTTCATGAGTTAATTAGAAACTCTGCTAAAAAAATGCCCCAGTCTAAGTATTAATGTATAAAAAATAGCACAATTATCCGAACTAACTAACTAACAGCTGTTTAAGGGCACATTTTGAATCTAGTATTTGCTGTTAGACTTTGAGGGCAACATTATTCAACCTGATAATCTTATCAGCTGCGTAGCTGCTGTTATTGAACATATGAAACACCAGAGGTGTAGCAGGACATTACACAACTATTGATATCGCTGCATTAAAGTTCTGCTGCAGCCATTTATCACCAGAAGGTCTCTGTGGTCTTTTGATTTGGATTTGATGGTTGTTCTTTGCCCAAGGCATCAAACTGAGGAAGACATTAAATCTGAGGTTGCAGCTCCCAATCTCTGAACTCTCCCTTTGGACACTGGAGTTTTTGTGCAAATAAACATCAAAGTTTTGTTTCACTGTGGGTGTGTTGATCTAACAAATGTGTCAAAGCTGATTCTGCAAGTATTTTATATCCTGAAGTGTTTACATCTATATTCACTGGCTTGCAGGCTTCTGGTGCATTGCAGCATATCATTGCCTGTGACTGCCACCTGTTGATCAGTGGAATAATGTTACATCATTGGTAGGACTGCGTATCACATCACATGTGTGCATGAGATAAACAAAGCAGGTACCCACTCACAGAAATTCAGCTCCATGCTGCTATTAGAGGTCTAAAACTCCACAGGGAAGCTTTAGTAACACATAAAACACTGCAAACACCTTCAAAACACAGCTGAAGATATTGGACCTACCTACTTATTTATTTTCATTTCTATCAATCCCTCGTTTTTTAAGATAATCTTTTTGGCATTTTTGCCTTTATTTGATAGTCACGATTCAGTGAGAGACAGGACACAAAGAGGGACTTTGCATAAACGTCTCCGGTTGGGAATCAAAAGGCGGACGCTGCAGCCATGTGGTACGGGCACCAACCATTAGGCTACCCTAATCCATCACTCTTACACGGTGACTTTATTTTCTATTGTTCTTTTGTGTTTTACTGTGACATCTGTTCTAGGAAGGTGCTGTAACAACAATTGTAACAGGTCAGGAAAAGCTTGATGAGAGGGAAATGTCACCTGAGTTGCGGTGTGGATTGGGCAGGGTGTGTCCACTCAGCTCTCCAGCGTGGTGGGATGGATGGAGAAACTGCTGCTGGGAGGCCAGCAGATGGGAGGGGTGGTACAGACTGTCCAGAGAGTGCAGGAAGTTCACCTTAAAACAGAGAGGGAGTAAGAGTGACCTCACTGGGTTTGCAGCTTGAAGAATATGGTGCCTAAATAATTCAAGGTCATGCATATTCTGTTCCTAAAAGTCAAGAACGTCCATGCTCAAATTTAAAGGATATGTCTATCTTTCTGTCAGTCCTGGAGGTGTTATGTGAATGATGAGTCCTCTCACCTCCAGAGTCAACTCATTGCTGGTGTATCTGCCATTCATCTCAGAGCAGGACAGGCGGAACCGCCTCTCAAAGCGGGCTGAGCCTTTGGCCAGTCGGTAGCGTACTGAGCGAAGGACGTCCTCATACACGGAGATGGATTCAGCACCTGAAGGGGCACAGAAACAAAATAGAACTGAGTAAAAAAGGAGACAGGGAGTCAATACTTAGATGAAAACTGTGGACACAAGGAGGCGGAGAGAAAAGGAGTCTGCAGCTACTTATTGACAGCTGGGAGTGTCTGTTTTGGATGGATCATATCACATTTTGAGGTCATTGGGAATCTATCATGACTTTTACAGAACTGAGTGAATAAGTTTTAAAGGCCTTGAAAACCTAGTTTCAAACAGTTTCAGTTATTGTAAAAATTATTATGCCTTTTTGTGCTTTCCTCACTGTTTTTAATTGGACATGACTCATCGGAAAAAATAGCGATGTCTCCTATTTAGTGATATTCAAATTTAATGTGATGACATTTATGGGGCTGTTTGCTTCTGTGTGTTCATCATTTCTGATAAAACCTCATCCACACGCTCCTGATGAAGCAAAGTTTGAGTGATTGTTAAACTAAAATGTTTTTCTGACCTTTAGCTCTTGCTCATCAAGTTATGAATATTTCATGTTATACAGATACCTCAGGGGCTTCATAAAGAAGAGACACAAACAGACGACAGCAAATTATTAAATTCGGACATATTTTGTAGCATCTGTTTTATGTTGTTTATCTGCAACTCATTGTTATTGCTGCCTGTCTTGGCCAGGACAAGATAATACTAATGTCTACGATGCTTTCTTTGTTAGAAAAAGTTTTCTATGACAGTTTTTATATGTGTATAACATCTTCATGCAGAATACCTGTGATGGCGATATAAGCTGTGGTATTGATGATTTCCAGTCCCCTCTCTCGCACAACATCCATGTCCACCAGAAGCTCCTCCCTCTCTGGGTTTAGCTCCTCCCCCAGCGGCTGGACCTCGCAGCCATCCAAAGTGTGAGCAACGGCATCGGACATCAGAGCTAAGACGAGGTGAAAGGAGACAAATGAGGACTTCATTACCCAAATTTAAGGAGCAAAGGAGGCAGACCACAGATGCTCTCTCATTTCCTTATACAGAATGTGGTAAGAGCAGGTGATATGAGAAAAAAATCTCTTATATTAGCTCATAGATGAAGCGCTGGGATTACTTAATGCCTGACTCACCTCCACCCTCCATCCCCTGTGCAGCCGTGTTGACAGCATGAGACAAGGAGCAAACAATCCGGAGTTCAGGGAAAAGGGGGACACCACGGGGGCCTTCAAACTCAGGGGCAGGCCGGGCCAGGTGAGGGCCGACCCCGGACAGAGAGATCTGAGGGGCGTCAGGCTGGAGGACCACCAGGTATCCTTCCAGCTGCTTGAGGGACAGGCAGCTCTCCTCGTTGAAACATCTGGCAGGGAGGAAGGAAGTGCGTGTGGTCAGAAACACAAAGGAGATGTAAAAAATGTCATTGGTTTGAACATTCAGCTGTCTGCGGTGTCTGCTGGAGCAACACTGCAGTTTTTCTGTGGCTCTTTAGACTGGTCTCCCACTTTGGTCCAGACTAAAATAACTATGAAGCTATTAAATGGATTGCCATGAAGTTTGCATTAACATTCACAGTACCTAGATGATTTTTACTGACTTTGGTGATCGCCTGGATTTTCGTCCTGCGCCAACTTGAGGTTGGCAATTTTGTTTTCAAGTGAATTAGAGACATTACAGCCATTCCTCAGGGTGAATTAAACAACTTTGGTAATCCCTTAAATCATTAGGATAGCATAGCCTCTACAACATTTTCAGACTCACGAAGGACAGTTTATAAAAATCTACCACGCATTCTTCTTCCTTATCATAACCCTGTCGACCTCCAAACTGTTCAGCTACTATAGCCTCAAGCTGAGAAGAAGAGCAGGCTACAGAGGTTTAGTGAGTTCACTTCTTTTTACATCAACACCCTGTTTTAAAACTTTGTCAGTTTATCAGACTCTGCACAGCTTTATCTGGAGCTAAGGAAGACTTCTATGCAACTCTTTTTCACATACATGGTAATCCCGAGTATAAGCCACTGGTGAAAACGTCAACGAATGTTTGGCATTACAATGTCTCCATTTATTTTTTTGGAGCCCTAAGTGACCATATTTGGATGAGAGGGTGGAGCTGGGGAAGACTTCCTGATTGGATAGATATTAGCGCTAAAGCCCACCCTGTTTATCTTTTATTTTACTCTAAATTGACCCCCTGCGTCCTTTATACTTTGAGTTCCAGATGCTTCCATCCGGGCGGAGGTTTAGCTTCCCTTAAGGCAGCATGAACAGATACAGATTATCTTATACTCCGGCTATTGGCTTTTTGAACAAGCTATAATCTCGATGATCTATGGTGATAGTGAAAGTGATGTGGATCTTGTTTATGTAGTTGAGGTATAATGTATGCGTGTGTGTGACGAATGTCTGTCTAGCAAATTGCCCCATTGGGACATTAAAGTTTTGTTCTACTCTAAATAATAAAAACAATTTAAAAAAACATCATGATGTACTGAAGAAGACTTGAAATTAGTGACTGAGACAATAAAGTCATCAGGAAACTGTTTACTGATTTGATAAATCAAGTCAGAAGTAGGGTCATTTTCTCATAAGCTTACATAGAGTCAGACTTCTTTTTTGCCCCCTGAGTCGCCCCCTGCTGAGCATTATCAGCTGTCTATGGGTAATCCCAAAAATCTGTAACCAGACTTTGATGTGTAAAACTGGTACAGTTCCCCTTTTAACATGTCATCTAACGCCATCATATGGTCAAACACCAGCCTCAGCTGCATCATACATGTTACCAAAACATTATACATGTTGAACACCATCATTCTCAGTGTTAGCATCCTGATGTTAGCATTTAACTCAAAGCACCACTTGCATGCCTTTAGACTCTCAAATCAGCAACACTGTGGCTGAGTGACGAGAGGAAAGTTGGCACGATGATCGTGTACAAAAAGCCCTAAATCCAGTGCAGTGTTTCCTCAATGTCGTTCCCTAATTTCACCATAACTGTGGCGAACATCGGCTCCGTTGCGACACTGAAAATAGCAAACGTCAAACCACAGTAGCTCCGCTGTTACAAATGTAATTTTCCTGCCAGAAAAGGAGGAGCAAATCGTATTGATGATGGGCTGCTTACATATATTTATTCATCTGCACTATAATTCAGAATCACATTTGAAAGGGGATTAAGCAAAGTGTGTGCAAGTGTGTTGCGTATGTGTGTGCATTTGTGTGTTACATTTTCACTATCAGAGTGAGCAGCTGCTTCTATCGGCCTCTCCAGAAGGGCCTGCTGTTCAGCCATCTGGGTAACTCCTGGCCTCAAATCAGTCTAATCTTCACACACGCAATAAAACACGCTGGAGGAAAAAAAAACTCTCATACACTTGAGCTGAAACCAAGGGAAAAAAAAATCTGTCCATGACCTTGAATTGCTGGGATCTTGGAAAAAAAAAAAAAGTAGGTGGGAAAAAAACCCTCCAGCACCGACTTGGTAATCATTTTAATCTTATAACCATGTGACAAAAGACAACAGCCCCTAAAGACACAGACAAGAGTATGTGCACAGCCCGAGAGTTTGACGAGATCTGATTTGTCATCATGCAGCTAGTTTAGGTATAAATACACAACATAGCACGTAGTATATGCGCTCGCTGTGCTTCCCAGGGTGAATTAATATTTCATCAACTAAAAGTGACTGCTAAAGCCAAAGAGCCAGCTCGCAGTTGTTAAGCATGGTTGAGCACTGACCCGGAAACAGAGTCTGTGTGCTTTTTATTTTCACAGCCATGTGATTCAGCGTGATGAGGACAGGAGCAGGGAGTCAGGGATTGTTTGGGAGCTGAACAGCCTGGTGCTGTCAGTCTGTCTGACACCATTAAGGATACAGAAAAACATCTTAGCAGGAAGAGCATGTTTTTTTTCCAGGTGAAGGTGAGCGAGTAACACCCTGATGACAGATGTTGGCGGCGAAACAGCTTCTCGAAAGTTAATCCTTCAACAACCTCGGTTACTATAAAACCCGCCTGATTGAATTTTTCACCTCTGTCTTGCTGACTTGAATGAGCAAGAGATAAGATATTCCTTGTTATCTCTTGCTTTGACATATTCTCTATATAATAACCTCTTTCATGCCGCACCAGCTCTTATCAGCGCTGAGGCAAGGTCCATGTTTGATGAGTTCAAGAGGAGGCATCAGGGAGGTGAGCGGCGGAAGAGAGCGAGACCTGATTTGACTGCCGCAGACTCAGATTCTCAGCAAACTGGCAGCAAGTGTCAGACGGAGTATTTGTGACTTACAGTGTGCTCATTTACATTTAATTAAGTCTGCTTTAGTCAGTTTCCTGCATTTCATAGAAAGACTTTCAATCAACATAAATTAGCTGCTGTTAATCAGCATCTCCGCCTCATCTACAGCTGATTTTTATGTGAGTAAAGAGCTCATATCTATTCGTGTTTACATGTGGTGTGTGTCATGTGTTTTTGTACCTGAGCGAGGTGGTCAGTTTGAGGGGTCGGACTCCAGGGGTGGCAAAGCGTAGAGAGTTCCTGTAGGTGACCTGCTGCACCGCACGGTTAAAGCTCTCAATGTCGTCACCCTCCAGCACTAACACTGACTGGCTGGGGTTCACGTGGACCTGCAACGGCAAAGAAGGAGTTCTTGAAGTTCCCATTCATTTACATAAACACATCATTTTACTCCAAAATATAAGAGAATAAAAGAGAAAGGGAAACTTTGAAAAGGGTTAATCTCATTGAATCAACAGCAAAGAAATGATAGCTTTAGCTGAGACATTATTAATAAAAGTCACCACTAGAGGAGGTTTGAAACACATCTGGCAACAAAACAATTTGTGCTGCAGTTGAAGTCTTATTTCTGTCTTACACAATAATCAGGTGTTCAAATGGAGATTGAAACACTGATGGTTTCCTCTTGTTCAGACTTGAAAACTGTTTTATGTAATGTATAAGCCACAAACAGCAAGTCGGAACACAGAAATAAATTAATGTGAACAAAAAATAAACACATTCAAGAAAAATAAAGGTCATGACTTCCCTTCCTGAAAAACTTTCTATCTTTTTCTCATTACAAACCAAAAAGGTTCTTTAAAAAAACAGCTTGTAGCATTACATACTTACATAATGCAATGGGGCAGATAAGTCAGATGTTTATCTTAGTGAAGGTGATGACTATGTTGATAGTAATGACACAGGCAGTTTAATATATTTGTAGTGTTGGACTGTTCTCGATTACATCACATAATTGCGATCGGTAAATAGCCTGTCTGGCTCTCACTGGCTGAGAGGGATGCTGTTTTTCTGACGGAATATCACTGAAGACTTGGTCAGGAGAGCTGACTGTTACGGTGACTTTTCCAAAGACACAATGGTGGAAGACGACAAAGAAACGCTCAAAATCACCTCACGTATTCACTGCCAGTCAACTGCGCGAGCCGCCTGGCTCTACCACATTACGGCTGTTTGGTCTTGTAACTTTGCCTTGTGGGCTGAAGTGTGGGACATTTCTCTTTTATTTGATGAGTAAAGGCTCTGTGTACTTGTCTGAAACATTCCCTCTATTCCGCCTAACTTTCACACAGATGGCGAGGCGGAATATTGGAGCAACATTCCCGCCTTGAAAATGGGGCGACTGTGTGAACACTTCAAGCCTGCTCCTGACGAACTTCAGCTACTGGGGACAATTCTCAACTGTGCATGTGTTTATGTCAACCGATGTATGTCTCCATTTAATGTAGTATATTCTTATGCTTTGTGTGTGTGTGTGTGTGTGTGTGTGTGTGTGTGTGTGTGTGTGTGTGTGTGTGTGTGTGTGTGTGTATATGTGTGTGTATGTGTGTGTATGTTTAAAGGTCCTATTTGTAAGAAAAAGCTGATTTTGGAACCTCATTCCCAAACTTGTCAAAAATTGACCCGCCCTACAATCCCAAAGAGTATTTGACAAGTTGGGAATGAGACTCAGAAATTTACTTTCTAACATATTTTGACCTTTAAGCTTGCTGAAGCACAAATTGCTAATTTCAGACAAATGCGAAGCGACTTGACTTTTAGAATAATAAAACACTGAGAACTGCGACTTCAAAGCTGCTCGCAGACATGGAACAAGCAATGATGTGTACACTGCATGATTAAAACTGAGATTTTAATTTACAGGGGCTCTTAATACGGGGATGTTTGCATCTGGATTTCTAAGATTGGTCTCTTTTAGTCAGGAAAATGAGGAGCTACATAGCTACATAATTGTTTAAGGGTTATCCATAAGTATTAACAATAAATACAGTGATGACTTTGAAAATGAGGTTAAAGTAGTTCAGAATGTGCTGCATTGGATTAAAATATGAACATTCAACTATTTTAGCCATTTAATTGTCTTTTGTAAAGAGCATTTTTGAAAGGTTGGTTATAATATTGTATGTTTTGTATTTACAGTTACCTCCACCAAGTAGTTTACATTTTCTCCCATCTCTGTTTGTCAGCAGGATTACACAAAAACTACTGAACGGTTTTCCATGAAACTTGGATGGGGGATGAGTCTCAGCCCAGAATAGAGTCCATTAACTTTTGATGCAGATCCGAACAAAGGAAAGGATCCAGGATTTTTTTCTCACTGTAGTTTATATTGTGAGTTTGGACCTTTGTCGACATTTTTGTTAATATCTCAGGGAATAATGAATGAATCTTGATGGGAAAAAAATTAGGCATATTTAAGTGGCTGGTATCTATGAGTGAGATCTAAAACCAAACACTCTGTTTTGTTCATTTTATTCTAGAAAGTACCTTGGTTTTAAAGATGGCTCAAACTGTGAATTAAGCATGATGTACTAGAGAGAGTGATGCAGCATGGTTTAATTTTGAATGTCTGAGACAAATGTTCATGCCAGTCACTCATTACACATCCTCTCTCTATAGTGAGGCCGTCTTGAGCTCTCTGAGGCTTTACCTTCATGCCAGAGCCCAGAGTCTCCAGGTCTCCAAAGTCTAGGCCCTCCCTGCAGGCATACAGACACTCCACCACACTGTGAGGCTCCACGCTGCCTGGACGCACCGTCACCCCGGACAACAGGCCGTGGTAACCGCCCACATACTTCACTAAAGACCAGAGACAGTCCAGCATGAATACCACACCAATATTTGAATATGCACATACTGGAAACAATGACACAGCAACATCAACTCTGCCGCTGAACAGTATGAAAACAGGGAGGTCACCTGAGTCTTTACCCTCTGGGATAGTGTTGTTTAGTATCTCCTTCTGCTTCTCCTCGGGCTCTGCAGGGAAAAGGGGAACAGACAAAGAGAAAACAGTAAGGCACACTGAGGAAAATGTAGTGAGGTATGAAAAGAAGTGAGAGGAAGTGCCACAGATTGACAGGAGTAATGAAATATATAATAATAGCACCAGCAGGCACGAGTGAGAAAATGCAAGCAAGGAAAAACTTTAGATGTTATTCAAAAATGCACCATCTCCTCATTATCCAGCAGCAGCTGTTGCCAAGCAGGCAGGATAGCGACTTCCAGTGTGGAGTGAAAGGCTGTAAATATGTGTGTGTGCGTGTTTCACTGCTAATTGGCAGCCAGAGTTTCCCAGTTTAACCAGCGGTCTGGGTATAAGTGGCTGATAGCTGTCTGGCCCTTGTGTTGCTCTGCTGCCTTGAATAATTGATAAGTCAGTTATATTATTAGCCCTCGAAGACAAAATGCATCAGGAAAATTATAAAGAGTGGAGCGAGGGAGCGAAGGGCGAGACGTCTCGGACGATTGTCTTAAGGTGCCTTGTGAGGGTTTACGAGTTGCTGGTGCTTATGCCAAAATGTCAGCCTGCTATCTTTGTTGATGTGCGTCTCGGCTCTGCTTGCATTCATTTCTGTCAAAATCCATCATTAAGCTGGAATAACGAATGTATCTCAGCCGTGGATTTACTGAACATGCATTTCTTTACCCCAGCAGGCGCCAATGAACATCCTCTGGCGGGGGGCGGGGTTGGGGATGGCTCCATTGTCATGGATGAGGGCAGGGTCGAAGGTCACGCCGTCGACATACAGGGTTACAGATGGAAACTGGACACTGAGTGAAAGATGATGCCACTCACTGTCACACACCTGTTTGACGGAGATAAGATGATGTCAACGTGAGACTGAAGATAGGAAACACAAGTACCAGTGGCACCAGCGCGACCAATCAAAATGTGGAGCTGCACAAATTTATGGTCGCATGTGCAAACAAAAGAGTCGCATCCCTGGGCCCTGGTATTACAGGAAGTATTTACATCATTTACTTAAAAATGCAAAGACAACAATGTGAAAATACTCAAACTCAGGCTGGACAATATGGCCGTAAAATAATATCACAATGTTTCCAACCTATATTGCAAAACAAGATGTAGATCTCAATATTTTTAAAATCACCTCAAAAGCACAACCATTATTGTTATAACTGGCCGACAAAATCAAATATCAGGATATCCTAGACCAAATACCTTGACGTTCATACTGCGACAATATTGTAGGGATGACTATTGGTACAAAATATTCACACAATTGGACTTGGACAGGTATTTAAATGAAACCAACTGAGAAGTTTAGAGGGGAAATGTCTCTTTGGTGGAAACGTCTAACAGCTAATAGACATGTGAACTAGCCATGTCCAAAAAAAAAAAAAAGTTAAACATAGATATTTAAACTTCATTCATCGCTGTGATTGCTTTGCAGAGAGTAGTTTCACTTAATATCTAGAGGTAAGGTTGATTTATTATCTTTAGCTGACGTGGTTCAGGTCATTCCTGCAGTTGTTTCTTTTTGTGATGTAATGCATCGACATCGAACCTCATTCAATCCCTCCTAAAATTGCACAGACCGTTTCAGCACAGCCCTTTTGTCCTCACCACTTTGTAACACAAAGAGGAGCCCATGTTGAATGGTATCAATAAATAGAAATACTCAAGTAAAACACGGGTATTTCAAAACTGCACTTAAGTAAAAGCACTTAGCTGAATTCCACCATTAATGTTTATTCCAGCACACATTTGTTTGAGCTTTCTCTACAGATATCAGAAGGAATACAAAGAGCAAAGATGGGGGAGTTAATCTGACAGAGGGGCAGAAGAGGAGGACCGGGGTAATAAGATATCCCGGTTCAGACAGACGGATTTGACAAATCTTCTCTGTATCAGCTCAGCATCCTTTAATCCATGCTGCCTCAATATGTCTGGGAGCGGCGGCTTCAGCCAAAACAAGCCCCCCATCAACACAACCCCCCCCCCAAAAAAAAAAAAATCCCCACAACAAACAACACACACTCGCACACATACATGTATGCAACTTTGCCACTTGAGCAATATTCAAAACAGGTCACTTGGAACCATTTTACATGCACATTCTTTTGTATTCAGCACTGCTGCATGCATGAATCACTGTTAACCTTTAAGTACACGTTTCGGGTGACAAAATACGAATATGAGGATGAGGTGTTGTATATTATTCATGTCAGAAGCATCTTAATGTGCTCAGAAGAGATGTTGACAAAGTCTGAATTTATGGAGAAAATTAGTTGTCCTTCTTCCTGGGTACTAAATATCCCCGAATTTAGTAAGAAAACAAGCCCTTTATCAGGATAAAATGAGCGTTTTCCAGATAAATATATAATTTGAATGTAGATGAAAGTACTTATGATGCTGCAATTTATGCTCTTTTGTTGTTCCCACGATTCCCACGTTTGTAATACTGGATGATGTTGCATCGCCTCCATTTCAGCTTAATTTCAAGGTACAACTACAGAAGAAACAAGTGCAAGTGTGAGAACATCAAAAGCTCAGAGTTGCAGTTCCCCCAGTACCTGCTCCAGTTTCCACAAGAACTTGACGGGCCGTGCGGCGGAGACGTCGGGCCAGTAGAAGAGAGAGAGGCGGCAGCCGTGGACGGAGAGGGAATAGTGGGAGAAAGAATCGTCTGCAAAGCAAAAGGAACAGAAAATAATTGGTGGGTCAGTGCGGTCTTGTCAAACCGTCTCAACTTCTGCAGGCATTTCCTCAGAGAATAGCCACAGTGAGAAATAAAATGAGTTTAATATAGATTTTAATCTTTGTTTTATCTCTCTCACCTGTGAATTCTGTTGCCGTTTTTACCGAAGGAAGCTCTGCAACCCACAAAGTCAAACAGTTGAGAACGTTCATGTGATACACGCGATATTCTGCCTGGCACAATTACAGTGTTTTACTGTTCTTCTGCGGTCCACTTGGCTGCTCAAGTGGAGCAGCTGGGTTTAAGTGCCTCTCTCAAGAGCACCTTGATACTATAGTAGTTCTTAAAACTAAGAACTTTTTTCCCTCCTGCAGTTCTGAGGATTTGAGAGGGGCGCAACCTTCTGGGAGTTTAATGTTCGCTGTGAGATGGAAAAAGTTCAAATTTGAACAAGTTTGAGATTTTAGGATATTTTGCTGCCAGGCGAGTGGAAAGAAAACATCCAAAATACACATTCATGTGTCTATTTGAATTTAGATTTATTTTCTGGGAATTTATGTAAGTCATTTAATCATATTGCCAAATCATTTAAAAACTAAATGTCCGAAGATTTGTGGTACAAAAAATCATTGCCTCACAGTTTCACAGCAACAACGATAAACTATTTTTTTTTTTTTTAATCTGCTGTTTTCTCAAAATGAGAAATCTCCACTTCAGTAACATTTGGAGCTGTCCCATAAACATTTTTGGTGGGAGGGGAGGACTTAGCCAGACATTTCTCTGTTCTGATTGCGTCTTTCAGTTTAATTAAAGGTATTAACTATGAAGGATTCCTACGGTAAATTGTTACCAGTGTTATTTTTTATTGTCCAAAAGGTTTGGTGTGTTTGACTCATGTTTGTACTCCCAAGCGGTTCGGTTTGATAACAGCTATTTTGTATTTTGCCCTTTATTTAACTGCACATTTACCCACAGAACAAATATCCAAATAGTGAAATATTTGGGCTGAGCCTTCTTATAACATGTTGTATTCCTATCTATATTCTGGAATTTTTTAAAGAGAGGTTTGTTCATACATCATTTATAGCCTGATTAATATTGCATTGTAAACCTGAAAACATGGCAAACATTGATTCTTTGAGGCTGTTGACAATATTCTCTGGTTTATGAATTGATAAAAAGAGATATCAAATTCTGTCTGTGAGAACTTTTGACTTTAATATGCAGAGCCTGACTTATAAATCAGTTGGACGGTCACAGACATGTCGGTATCTGCATATACAGTATATATACATATTTTCACCCATATACATTTTTTTCTGTCATTTTAGACAATAGATGTTATTGTTTAAAAAATTATATCTCCATTATGGAGATATATCCACATATCTTTTTATATCAATATCTGAATCTTTTTGCTCCCCATTATAGGTATTAACATCAGCCCCCAAAATCCAGTGTTGTTCAGGCTCTTTTAATATGTCAAAAAGATTTTAAAGTAAAAAGAAAGTTGTTCATGATTGCAATTTTAAAAATAAAATTTCAGAAAACTTGTAATGCAAAAAATACTTGTCTTACTGTCAGTAATAAACTGGGCAAGTTTCATGATAGTATCTATCATCACGTACCGTTCTTGACGGTGCTGCAAACAATCGTCTCCTCCTCTTTGCGATTTCCTCGGGTCTGAGTGGTCGAAGGCTGGATGTTGGCTCCACCCCTTCGCATCCACAGCTGCAGAGTGAAGTGGTCGCCCGATAACGCTGAGACGACCGAATCCGGCACCACGGCGACGTGGTTGGACCCATTGAAGGAGAAGACCAGAGATGAATCAGAAGAAGGCAGAGTGGGCAGAGCGGAGGTCCAGTTGGCAGCAGGTGACGGAGGTGGGAGGAGGTCTACCTCACCTCTGACAGCACCTGAAGGAAACAGAGGGAGGATGATGATAAAAAAAAAAAAAAATCTGAATATTCAACTTTTCATCTATAAAACAGAACTCACCACACAGGCGTCGCACAGATCTGTCAGAGTAGCTGTCTCTGTCGCAGCCCTTCCCGATGTGGCCGGTCTGGAGCTCTACGGTGGCCTGGATGTTCCACACTGTCTCCTCACAGGTCTCCAGGTGCAGGCTGGGGAACAGGGGGATGCTCCCTGACCCAGGAGTGTACTCCACACGCTTGGTCCATCCTGAAAAAAATATGACACAATCACAATCATAACCTGACTACATCTGGATTTAACAGATGATGGAAACTCCATGAAATGGAGCATATAGTGCATAAACTAAGGCTCCAAAAGATCACATCTATGAGGAGTTGGAGTCCTGTTACTGTGATGAGGTTATTCTGTAAATCTGATATCAGCATATTAGTGTTATTCCAATAACATCATGATTAGTGTTGCTCCAGGACCTGAGATAAAAGCCACAAAGTACTCATTAGCGGTGTGATGTCGTTGTGAATTATGTGATGTTACAGGAGTTTCTACAGTAAGTACACTACGTCTCATGGTCCTGTCGCTTTGGTTTCATTGTGTGTGGTTTTGTGTTGTCTTTTGCCTTTTTTTCCAGTGTTCTATTTCCCCTCCTGTTTTCTTGTGGTCCTCACCAGTCTGCTTACCCTCCACACCTGCTCTACATCTCCCTCTTTAGCCTTTCCCTCCTTACACCTGTGTTTCTCCGCCTCACTCCACCTGCACTTCATACCCTCCTTAGTTTGCCTGTCTGTGAGCCTGTGTGCTCCACTCTGTCTATGTCAGATCGTCCTGTGTGTTACACCTGAGCCTGTTCCCTCCAGTGTTCTCCAGCGTCACCCAGTTTTACCTTAGTTGTACTTTGCTCCTCTTGCGTTGGTACTTGGTTTTAGCTTTTTTACTTTGTATTTTGAAGATTTACGCTTCGTTTTTTTATAAATAAAGCTTCATTCGCTTTGGATTTTCTTTTCAGTTTATTGTCGCGATTTGGTTGGGTTTACACAACTAAAATACTCCCCCAGCCTGCAAAGCTTTGACGTTATAAAACCTGATTAGTCAGCCGCAGCGACGGTCCTGGATAAACATTAATTATGATGTAGAAACAACACCAACATGGCAACATCAGATTATTCAAGGTTATTCAGCCGGTTTTATACTAAAATAATCAACCTGACACACGTTCTTACAGTCTCTTGTTCTCTAAGAACTGTCACTTTAGGAAAAGGAAAGAAAAGAAAATGTCTTTCTAGAGACATAATTTATTTCTATTTGTATTTAATATATTTATTCATTTGTAACTGGCTGCTGCTGATTCTGGTGTGAAATTATGACAAAATGAATAAATCAAATCGACAAGACAACATGTCCAGGAAAACTGTTTTTGTGGTTTAGATAACAGATGCGATCAACACATGCAGTTAAATCGCAACGTAATACATTGGATGGGCTGATCAGACAGATAGCAAGCTGGCTAGAATATTCAGACATATTAAAGCTGCTGTAAGTGATATCATTTTGTTAAAATAAGTGTGAAATAGCTCTATATCCCAACAGTAAACACTGTTACAGAGTGTGGCCAGCTGCTGTGTCTGGCGATCATCACTGCCTGTTCATGTCGTGACGTAAAGAGGAAGGTCGGGGTTGTTAACTGCAAAACGGGCAGGACGTTAGCTAAGACGACGCTTACAGCAGCTTCTAAGGCTGAAGTGAAACTTGATCTAGAAGTTCTAACGTCTCATCCTTTTTTCCTCCTCTACATTGCATTGTCTAAAATCAGATATGTCAAAGGTTATTTTAGAGATTATTTTCATTTTTGCAATTATGTGCCCACCACTTTTCTACAAAAGGACACCTTTTTGAGGAAAAGAAGATCTTTTGTTGATCCCCCCTGGATGAAATGTCAACGCATCTGGTCACTGACATGTTAAAAGGTAAGTTAAAAAAATAAAACAGACTCAGATCCACAAACCAGAAAGGCTGCCAATAAACGGTGCCTGCTCATCCTGCAGAGGAATCTAGTGTCAGGGGAGATGTCGCAGTCGTGTGTATGCTTATGTATAAATACATTATCACAGTTTAATTAATTGCCTCCCCTTGATAAAACTTAGTGGCATAGCTACCGCTTTAAAACTGAGCTCTTGATATAAACACGCAAAGGTGAATCATCCAAGTAGCAGCCCACGCACATTCCAGCTAAAAGTGATAGTTGAATGGAAAAACAACAGATAAAGAAACTAAAACACATCTCCTGAAGCCTCGTGAGAGTTATCCACATGTATATAACTCTGTTTACCCATCCAGCCGGGTTTGCAGGACGGCTTGACCGTGACGACAACCTGGGCATCAGCCTGAGCGCGGTTCTTTCCGCAGTCGAAGGCTGTCACCCAGAAGGTGTGAACCCGCTGACGCTTCGAATCCAATGGCTCTGTGTTCTTAATGTTACCTAGGAGACAGAGAGAGGCAAAGAAAGAAAAGACGAGAAGAAAAAAAATGAAACAAAGAATAAAAGGGAAACAGAAATAGACGGCGTTAGTCATCAACACGCTTACGTAATTGAAAGCCCAGAACAAATGAAGATCATTGATAAAGCGCCTCACGCCGCACGAACACATTAAAGAAACCCCACTATCCTGCTCGGCGCGCTGTGTTCAGGATTAGAAAGAGATAAAGCCAGAAACAGTGGGAGATGAATTGTGCAGAACAAGACGAAAACTGAAGGGCTTCTCCCGTTTTAAAGAGATAAAGGTTACAGCGAGTAACTGTGATAGGCTGACAGCGCTCAGCATGCCAGCTGTCAAACAATAGGTAAGACAGAAGATGCTGTGACATGGCGAGAGGAGAAACAGAGGGATGAAAGAGACAGAGGCAGACGTGGAAAAGACAACGTATGGAGAAAAAGAAAATAGACAATGACAAGCCCACAGCATCTGAACAAGGTTGGAACAAAAGGTCTCTGTGCTTCTGTGCCAGCCTGACCCAAAAAACAGAAAGAAGCTGCTCATCCTCAATCCGCCAAAGCCTCCCAAGTCCAAACAGGGCGATTCTGCAGAGTCATCCCAAAACTGGGACCCCCCCGGCTGCTGTGTCACATTACAACTGATCTCCTACTAGCCAGTCAATGAACGCAACAACGACAGGGAAGAAGTTAGGGGAATCTACGAGCAGGTAGGAACAAAAGGACGCTGTATTAAACCAAACAGCTGCTGCAGTGTTTATGCAGAGGCAGAACAAAGGTCCGCCCACACCAAGTCTATTTTAACATCTTTTGGTTTCTACCTGTGAGAGGAATTAAACACTCACTCCGTCTCAATGCAGACATCAATATCTCAGCAGCATCTACTGTGCGTGTGTGTGTGTGTGTTTTTGTATAGAGGACATCCGCCGCTGAATACTGAACTGAATATTGAATTTAGTGATTCTACTGAGAGCTGATAGCATAGATGGCATAAAAGGAAAAGTAAAGCTGACTGGTGGGGTTATTGTATTTCTGTAGCACAGAGAGAGCGAAATATTAATAGGTCTGCGACTCCCAACACCCGCTGATTTACTGCTACAAGATAAAACATATCTCACCATCGTTGTCAATAGCGAAGGGCACATTGGGAGTGATGATGTCGTAGAAGCAAATCTGGCTGTACTGCGGGGAGCAGTCGGCATCCAGAGCCTCCACACGCACGATTCGGTCGAACAGGCGCCCTTCTGGGACTGAAGCCTCGTAGCGACGCTCGACGAACACGGGGGAGAACTCATTGACGTCGTTCACACGTACATGAACGGTGGCCCTGAGGGGAGGGGGAGTGGGAGGCAAAACAAAAGCAGAGGGGGGAGAGAGAGATGGATGATTGTAACAACAGGAAGTAAAGATGGCCGGATGGTCTTTGCAGTGCACAGCCAGAGGAACCTCAGACAGAAACTGTAATTATTGTTTTAAACATTAAATATCTTCAGAGGACAGACACGGGACTGACTTGTGGGACTTCTTGCTGTTGACTCCATCAGGTCCTTCTCCGCAGTCGTAGGCCTGGATGGTGAAGCTGTGCTCCCGCTGGCTCTCGCAGTCCAGCGGCTCCTTGGAGCGGACCAGACCCTCGCCGGTAGAGCGGTCCAGAACCACGGCTTCAAACTGGACCGATCCTGAACCCGAGGGGCCATTATGAACCCGGAAGCCACAGATTTCACCTGGAAGATGATTTAAGAGAGGAAATATAAACACCACGACTCCAAGTTCGCTTATATTGTAGTTTTAAATAAAGAAATAGTCTAAAATGCAGAACTTTGTATTAACTTCCTTATGTTCAATGATGGAAGGTAGAAAGTATATTCACACTGTACCCAACACCAAGTTTGAGGCACTTGAGCACTGATGCAGATAATTCTGATAATAGAAATGCTGGATATTCAACCTGACTATCGTTCGAGCATATCGAGCATTACGTATATGCATACATGTAAAGTTAAGCTTAATTGACTTTACTTATGGTTAGGGTTTGAGTAGAACTTTCAGGTTTCAGGTATACTTGCTTTCCCAGGATTAAAAAACAAACAAGCAACCTGAGGTCTGCAGAAGCTATTGGCTCATTTAAATTGGAGCTTCTAGTAATAAGACTCGTAACTTCTTTTAAATCTCTAACTTTGAATTAACTTACTTTAGTTTTTATTTTCTTATAAATGCAATTTCTACTATTCATCTGCTTATTTTTGCTCATTGTTTTGTCTTTGTATTGTCTTTCAATACGTTAAATGACCCTGTTAAGCGCTTTGAGTTGCTTTGCGTCTGAATGATGCTATATAAATAAACTTGCTCGCCTATCTTATTTTCCTTTGAATTGATTATTGGAACTCAAGACGCAAAGCCTTCCTGAGAGAGATTATACAGCCCTGTTTGTGCTGGCTTCCAGTCGACTTTCTAGTGGATTCTTTTTCAACGTTTTCCTCATTATTTTTAAAGCACTCCAAATCCAGCAAACATTTCTGAGTTTGTGCCCAAACATACCTGCACTCAACCTTAGATCCTGCTGCAAAACTGCAGTCTAGACTCAAACATTTCCTGTCAGCGCCTCCTAGACTTTGGAACTTCCTATTAAAATTCATCTCGCTGCCTCAGTTATTCCTAGAAAAATCTAGCATGACGACGTCTTTTTGTGCCCTGAAATTTCCTCTTTTTATTGTCACAATCATTGTGTTATTTTTAAACTTATTTATCACTGTGAAGAAGAGTACTATAAAAATAAAGGTTATTGTCATTATTTATAACATCTACAACAACCAGTAACATATCACCAGAAATTCTATCAGGCAATCAGCCAACAGTCCAGTCGAAATGTCCACGGATTGAGCAGAGAAGAAGGAAATGTCTATCCATTTATCATCATTGAACGTAATGTGACAATTTATTCTTACATTCAGTAGATTTAAAGTCATATCATTCTCCTCGGGATACCAGAGGAGTGTGGACAGATATCTGGGTTCCCTTATGTGGCGATTACAATAAGAAGAGAATAAAATATATTGCATTTGAGACTCCAAATAAAACCCTCGGTATAGCCGCTTATCTTCCCCAGCTGACATATAGGTTGAAGGTAAGGAAAGTTCTTTGCTCAAACACCTAATTTTCTACTTCCTTCTTGACACAAGCCCAAAAAATTTCAGGGAGCGCTTGAGTAATTCTGGTTGATCTATTATAATTTGACTGAACGCGGTTATTTCCAGGAGCACGAAGGCGATAACCTTATTTCATCAGGCTGCAGAGGCAGAGCGCTGCTGAGATGAAGGGTTGAATTACACTATGATGGTCTAAAAATAGTGGACTCTGTGACTGAATACATTGCCTTTTTAATATTTAGACCGTCTGTTGGGAAATATGGCTGCAAATGGCAGCAGTGTGATAGCTCCAAACTTCTCTCATGTTTACTATTAAAGCCCGAGCTCGGCCTGGTGAGATAATTTTCAATTTTGGCTCGGCGAGCGCTCAGTTTGACCTATTTTTCACAGTTCTCTGGATGTTCACGGAACAGGTCAAATGTTTTGCAAGCATATTTCTTGCCAGCCCTCCCATCCTATATCCTTCCATGCTGTTCGTTGCCGTTGGCGTTACCAGCGTAGTGCAGTGGGGCATCTTTGTCCAGGGCAAAGAGAGGGGGGTTGAGCAGCACGGTGTTGTCGTTCTCCATGACAATCCCCTGGTACTCTGTCTCGATCCATGGCTTGTGCTTATTGGCTGAATGGCACAGAGAAGAGACCAAAGAGGCTTCGGGTTAAATGGAGCAATTAGAAGGAACCAACGTGTCTATTTTTAACACTCCATTATGGGTGAGGACGTGGCAAGAGTGTGCTTGAGTGGGGGGGAAAAAACACAATGTGTGCAAGTGCGTGACCACAAAGACACAGTTTAATCACATTCACACCCTCTCAGAATCTCCCTCGTACTTCCCTTTTTCTCCATGTAGACCCTCATGACAAACGCAACTCTGCGCACCTCCCTGGTTGGCAGCGTAATTAAAGCCAGTCAGATTTCACCTTATCACACACACAGAGGGGTGTATTGCTCATATCAATCATGCAAACTGACCTGCCACGGGCGCCGCACAATAGAAACACAGCCGAGTCAAAAGCAAATGCCTGAGGTTTGCTGTGAATTTAACCTTTAATTGCGGATTAATTATTCATCCTTGTGCTGAATGTTCTGTGCTGAATGATCAAAGGCCAAGTTAATGAGCCAGAAGGATGACGATTTTACACTCCAGCAAAGAGCAAAAACAAAAGCCCGAGTGCCTCCCTTCTGTTGTCCTCAATCTCTGAACGCTGAAGCTACAGAGTTTGAAATCAGACAGCGGCACAAGACTTGTGTTAAGCAATTGCTTTGTTGTCTACACAGTGAATTTTCCAGAAAATCAGACCGGAACTAATTTCAACGTCTCGTCTGCGAGGAGGAGAGCCAACGGAGGAAAATACTGCAAGTGGTGAATCTGATCGAACTTTTATCTCTTCAAAGACGTGGCTGGGTATCGCTTGAATTGTTACAATTATAGAGTCAACACAATACTTTTTTTATGATACCTTAGCTTACGGCTGCACGGCGAATGGAAATATAATTGCAATATGACCAGAGTGCAATATCCAAATCACAAGCAATTTTAGATTAATGTAAAAATGTAACACAAAACATCATCATAATGAAGGACTGAAGAGCTGCAGAGTCGTCCAGACCCCAACTAATTCTGAATCATATCGCAATCAAATTATGACTTTTTGACGATCTTGTGCGGCCTTACCATCGCTTCATACCTTTAATACCTGTTTCATACCAGTACAACTACTGAAGTATTGCATTTAAACTCAGTGTGGAGGTATTTTACTTGAGTATTTAAATCTATTCCATCACATTCCAGAAGCAAGTATTGTACTTTGTACTCTACAGGATTTATTTGACTGATATAGCTGTTAAATTAGCTTAATTCAAACTGTTACACAGTAATAATCAGTAATAATAATCTAACAGTGTAATAATGTAATTTAGCTCTCTGAGTGAGGCCATTCTGCTGCATAGTGAGCGCTAGTTGAATCTAAAATGGGCTGTTAAGTTGCTCTTTAAGCAAATATTGCTGATAAGACTAAAAAAGTAAAACTTTGGATGAAGGAATTTTACTTGTAATGTTTTTTTTTTACATTTAGGTTTTCAAATAGATGACTGATTGAGACGATATGACAGATAATATTATCTCATGGTTTAAAATCATTTATGTAAAGTGATTCTCTTCAGATGTGAGAATCTGCTGCTTTTATTCATCTTTTGTGATAATTCAGTAAACGTCTGTGGGGGTTTGTACTTATGGTTGCAAAGGCGCCAAAAAAACCTGTCATGTGTGACCAAACACAGTCATTGGTCGCAACTGATATTCAGCAAGTCAGATTACAAAAGGTGGAAAAAATCTTTTTGTTACTGTTTTTTTCCTGTTGTGGGTGCTGTGATTCAAACCTCTGAACATTAATTCTTGTTAACAATCAAATCAAATTCGCATAATTTGTTAAGAAATGTGTCTAAAATGTGTTATTTGATGCGACAAACGTTGATCTGCAGGCCTGAGAGATGTTCTATCTGAAGCTCTAACAGGCATTTTTCACTATTTTTTGACTTGTTATAAATCAAATTAATAATATAGAAAATATAAAACATAAACAGAATGTAAAAAATGGCTATGCTTCTTTCCTCAAAAAGCACATTTCTAATTCAATAAAAAGGATCTTAAATTCAAATTTTGTCGAGCGCTCAGACACGAGCAGCTGTGCGAGAACTCGGCCTGAATAAAACGCTCTGAAATTGGCAAAAAAAAAAAAAATCATGATCACAGAACAAGTAAATCAAAACTGACCACGCTTTTCATGTTTTTGATGAACGGACAAATTATTGTTGCTATCAAAAAGTGGTTGAGGGTCGATACCCAGCCCTAATCAGAGGTATTCATCGTCTCCTCTCAAGGTCTAGCCTGACACCGTCTCCTCCTCCTCCTCCTCTATTACCACAGTCCACTGCCATGTCTCTTTTTTGGTCATTTATCTCCTGCTCTCCGTCCCCTCGGATGATCTCCTCCCTCCCTCC
This sequence comes from Diplodus puntazzo, assembly GCA_963678695.2. NCBI lineage: Eukaryota > Metazoa > Chordata > Actinopteri > Spariformes > Sparidae > Diplodus > Diplodus puntazzo. The sequence goes on from OZ023160.1 coordinate 12,715,310, forward strand.
TCCCTCCCTCCCTCCCTCCTGCTCTGCTATATAGCATTAATCTGAGCATCAGGCCCGTGGATTACATCCGGGATTACAGATTGAGAGGCATCCCGTTCCATCTCTGTCTGTCTCTCCTGGCACTCTTCCTCTCTCTGTCACTCTATCGCCCCCCCCCCCCCCCTCGTCACACAAACACATATGTATCTACACTCATATGCTCCGGTATCTTGTGCTCTTTCCTTCTCCCTCGTGTCACCTGATCTCACATACCACCACCTCTCCACCACCAGCAGCACCACAGCCACCCCCTCCTCCTCCCTCCTTATCAGCCTGCGTCTTTTCGGCCACGTCCTCTCCTGTCACAGCTCCTTCCCCTCCGTCTCTCTCTCTCTCTCTCTCTCTCTCTCCCTCCTCTCTCTGACACCCCATCTCTCCTTCAATCTCACTCGTCCTCCTCTACCTTCCTCTTCTGACATTGTCCCTCCACACTTGTCTGTCTCGTTTCGCCTTCGCCCGGCATGATAATCAATGGAACAATGATGTTGAATCAGAGTCACGGTTATCCTGGATGATAAATCTGCTACGTAGGAGGAAACAGATTTATCATCCTCTCAGAGTCACAGCACTGGCGAAACAGGCAGCATGCACACACGCCGGGTCACGCAACGGAGAAGGTGGAAACATTTATATGTGATCATGAGGGACAGAAACACAGTCGTCAGGAGCATTTCAGAGCCAGGCAGCTGGGTTTGCGTGCTCCAGTGGCAATCTGAACCATCATCTCAACACTTCACAATAAACAGTCGAAAAAAGGATGAGGAACTGACCTTTGTTGCCATTTGCAACCGAAGTCAAGCAAAGGAGGAAGAAGGAGAGAAAATTCATTCTGTCCATCTGAGGGAAGAAAGGGAAGGCAAAGGTAGAAGGGTGGGGTGAGGAAGAAGGGGGGGGGGGAACACAGTACATGCATCAACAACTGGTCAGGTACAAAACTGAGAGAGACAGAAACAGATCAGGTCTATTAGATGGTGCACAGAGCTTCTTCGTTTACCTTGCTATCTGCGCCAAAGAAAAAAACAACACATGTGACACATGTGTGCACCCTACACAGGTAAGAGTGGCCCTGTAATGAAATCTTTGCAGCTGCAGATTCAATCAGCATAATCCATAATTGTCCCCGCTCTGTGGGTTTCTGTCAGGCTTCCAGGAGCCGTGGATATATGGAGCATGCTAGAGTAGGTTCTGCATGTGGCTGTGTGGGTGTTTTATGTTTTAATTGTGGTTTGTCAAGAAAAAAAAGAGAAAAAGGAGAAATGCAGCTGCTGTCTGGTGGCAGTGGCCACAGCTGAAAAATGAATCCTATGAGGGTTTTTTTTTCCAGCTCTCATTGACATAACAAGCCTCTACGTTTTTTTTTTCTTCGCCCTACCACCTCACTGCTGCAGTCCTTGATGAGGCTACAGGACAACATACACTGTGGGAAGAATACATGAGGGGAAATAATAAAAAAAAAATACACATCACAGGAGATTCATCTGTGCACAGGTTGTTCAGGCCACACACAGAAACATGCTATGCGACAATAATCAGCCCGTTGGTATTGACACACATTACCAAGCTCCCTCCATGATAGCCATGTTGAGAGCTGGTACCAAAGTCGGGAGGGAGGACATGTCGCAGAGAAATTGAAGGTTAGCCGGAGCAAGAAGCCTGACATTTTGTCTCTGTACATATTCACATTACCGTGGTGAGTGCGGTGATGCTCCTGGTTGGTACCCTGCCTTCTACGCTCGCAGCATCCGCCTCTCACGCCCCTGCCGCTCGGCTCGGCAATCCCCCCCGCAGGCTGAAAAACAAAACCTCCAGGTGGAGAGGAAGAGGACACACGGACGCTCCCAAAAGACGGAGGGTCGGAGGGAGAGAGCGAGGCGGTGTTGCTGCAGTTTCAGCCCCGGTGTTGAGACGTGAGGAAGGTTTGAGAGACGCGATGGATGCCCTTGTTTTCTCGGCTCTACGGAGGAGAGGAGAAAACGGTGGGAATATTACGCTGGCGTCCCCTCCCTCTCGGCGTTTCTTAACCCGCCCACACTGCGTCCTTCTCCCGCTCTATCTCTCTCTCTCCTCCCGGCCCCCACCAGCTCAGCACCAGACTGCTGCTCTGGCTGTTTTATTTTTTTTTTTTTTATATTTTTTTGTTGTTTTTTTTAATTTCTTGCTGCACATTCAGAGTGACTCAGATCTCAGCACAGCAATTCACCTCATCACGTTGCTTTACAGCTCCAGGCCTAATGGACGAGTGACACATATCACACCTTTTTTTCTTTTTTTCTTTTTTTTTGCCCTTCGTTTTCTCTACTTCCTCGCGCTCAGGTTTTCTCCGTAATCAACCAGACTGCAAAATGACGTCATATCACCCCTTTTTTTTTTTTGCCCCGTGCTCCTGTCAGGCACATGAACGCACCGGGACGGGCAGCTCGTGAAAGCAGCAGCGGAGAGATGTAACGTGGAGGGGGCTCGTGCACATCTGCACGATTCCCACAATCATTTCCGCGACAGCGAGCACGACTCAAACACCGGAGATCCGTGTGATGGATCGTGAATCCTAAAGATCACATGTCGTCACTATTAACAGAGGTTATAACAGTCTGTTTAAAAATACCTTACATATTACTGGTTACCTTCATTTTAAAGTCATGTATTATTACAATATTACTGTCTGCATAAATAATGATTTACTTATTATACTACTATTTAGTGACTTTTAAAAAAGCCCAAATAACCTATTTAGAACGATTAAATAGCCGAGATCTTTTGCAATAAACAGATGGCCTTGGACTCAGGGATGAGCTTAATAAAGGTGTCTGTGCCAAAAAAAAAAAATGTAAATTGGAAAGTGTGCATCAGAGGATTGGGCTCAATCATTAGATCTACAGAATAGGGCTCATTTCAGAGGAATCACAAGACTGTTTTATAAACACTTAAAAGTTCTTCGTAGTCACTTTCATTATAAAGCACCTATGTGTCTTAAAAACAGAGGTTGCTAACAAGTAGCTAACTGAGACTCCAGATGTTGTCGTGGACACTAAATGTCATCAGATTTCTCTATTCCACTGAACTCCTTAGCATAATATTTTTATTTAAATTATTTTTTACCATTTTATTCTTATTTAGGTTTTGTGTCTACATGTTGCTGTATGTTTTTAGTATGTGTGCAAGGCAAGTTGTTCATGATAGGATTAAAGAAGTTGTCTGAATCTGAATTTATTCAGTCAACAACTAATCAGTCAGGCCTAATCGTTGCAGATGCATTAATTCTGTGGGTCGGAGCACTGGGGGAGTGTTAGTGCTTTTTACTATTGGACTATCGCCAAAGTCCTAATAGTCTACTCTCCACACAGAGGCCATTTTAGCAACAGCCCTGGGCAGTTATTACAAGCTAACAAGACCAGGCCCTGATCTGAAAGACTGGGGAAAGAGCCATAATGTCACTTTAATGATTACAGAGACACAGAGACAGAATCACTCTTCAAATCTGATTAAATATTATTCTAAAGGTTTAAAAACATTTTAAATGCCTTTTCCTCCAGGTTCTACTTCTAGTGAATGTGGTTTCACAACACAAACTTCTTTGAGGGCTCAATATAGAATGCCACAACATGATGTCGTCAGGTCATCCCACCAGAGCACTTGAACGAATGCGACTTCATCGTGTAATTTTTGAATAACCATACCTTTCATTGGAACATCTCTCCTGGTTCGGTTAATGTAAAGCACCTTCTGTTGATATTTTCAATTTTGGAGTGTGATATTTATACACTTTAGTTTAAAACATTCAAAAATTAACTAACAATATTGACAGAATGGGACCAAATAATGGTGTTGACATCTTTGGCGATGGCGTTTGTATTGTGTGGCAGGGATATGTATTGAAGTTGGCATGCTAACCAGCTAGCCACATCAGTACCTCAAGAGGAGATAGTTCCGCAGTAAATGCACCAACAGTTGGCTAATACGACCGCTAGCTGCATGGTTTGTGGAGCTTATTAGCAAATGCAGCAGCAGTTAGCGGTAACTCTGGTGATACGCTACCACTTATCTTTTTTAATTTGACAGGTGGCCAATTCTCACATACTGCACCTTTAATTTTCCTACAATTGTCTTTACAAGTACTTTTGTTGCCTGAACCTTATCAGAGACTTGAACTTGAACTTGAACATCCGCCATCCACATCGATCTCCTCCCCATGATGCAAACACGGATCATAAATGCAGCATTTCATTCAGTCAAAGAAACATGATGAAGGCACAAAATACAACCGTGCTGAAAGTCAGGAGGAAAATTCAGGAATAGTGTTCATAAATCCTGTAGATAATGTTCATGACAGCTGTCCACACACACAGTAACACTACAGGGTACTTTGCTTGAAATGCAGCATTTTAATGAACATTATAAAATTGTATTTGAAAATCACCCCCCCACCCTCCCTCCTTTCTCATCCTCAATCCCAAGTCTTCTTTTGTACATTTGGTAGGAATAAGGCAAAAAAGTAGTCTCTTGAAATAGCAATTCACATCAATTAATAATCACCATGTCATGTATAAATATTACTAAAATTTAGGCTGTTGCTACAGTGAGGTTCGTCCTCTCCGTGTGTGTTATTCAGCGAGAAGACGGCAGCAGCAGCAGCAGTGCTGGGCCTTCCTCCAGCAAGTCAAGGATCAGGTAATCCAGCCCCCTAAAAAATGTAAATAAACAAATAAAGAGGCATCCCCACAGTTGGATGAGATGCTTCTTCTCCACAGTTCTTTTAATATCCGCCTGCCGTTAGAACAGGCCATAGGTGAAACAAAAAGCCGACTTTCTTTTCCTTTGTTTGTTTGTTTGTTTTCTTCCAGTTCAAAATGAAACAATTCCTTGCTTCAACAAGCATTCATGAAGATCGGAGTGAATATAAGATGAACCGACATGATTAGACGTAGTGACTGTATGGCTGGGCAGTGTGCAAGTCTCTTTCTAAAGGGCCGGCCTTGAATCAAGGCCGGCGGAGGACTGAACAGAGGGAGAAGAGAAGAGGAGACATGGCAAGAAAATAAAAACGGCAACGTCAAACCAGGGAAAGTCAGGAGAACAATGCAAATTTCTTCCCATGAAAACTTCAAAAAAAGCTTCAAAATTTTCTTTTCTCATAAAAGCTGCTAAAACACTATAAAATCAAGTCTTTTTTCCAGCACAAATCAAATTAAAACCCAAACAAATGTAATAGTAAAAACATTCATTAATACAAGGCCATTTTGAGTTGGGGGTTAGTGTCGAGTTTGATTTACAGTGCTTGTATAACCACTGGCAGCCATTTCTCAAGAAACAACCCCCTGATGATGATCATTATTATTATCATTATTATTATTATTATTATTGTTATTATTATTGTTATTATCATCATCATCATCATCATTATTATTATCATCATCACCAGTCGTTTGCAGAAAGCTGTATGCATGTTGTATCATTACATTAGAGTGCCACATACGTTGGTTCTGTGCTTAAACCTCCTGTAAAGTCTGGCAGCTGCCGCTAAATGTGTGTGATAGACGCGAGACAGAGAAATGAAGAAAAAAAACAAAAACACATCACATCAGAGCCAATGACAAACTCTGAACCCGTGACTGGTGAGTGCAATTCTGTGTCGACAGCATGTAAAGTCTCTCAAGTTCTACAAGTCCAACATTTCTTAAAAAAAAAAAAAAAAAAAAAAAAGATTGAGAAAAACAAAAAAGAAAAAACAGGAAATCGCCCCTGATTGGCTCACAATTACGCAATGTGGCACGATGGTCATTTCCTGTAAACATTTCTTCGAATGTTTATAAAAAACACCCCCCATTTAAAACACAAAAATATATAGAAATTTATTTTTACATGGACACATATATGTATCTATATATGTATAGATATATACAGAGATATATATCTATATATATATATATATATATATATATATTACTAAAGGCCTTAAAATATTTTCCTTTCTGCTCCTTGAAAGTCACAGTTCCCTTCAGTGGATATACAGCCTTAGACAGACCTGTAAGGAAAACAGAGATATTTAAACACTAAAAACATTTTTTCCACATCATTTGCCCTTGCAACAACTTTATTGACCGCTTACCATGCCAAGTCTGAGTACTAAGTTTTAATCCTGCTTTATCTCGCTCCGTTCTTTCCTAGGCACCAGCGCCTTACGGAGGTGTGGCATGATTAAAAAGGCTACGAGGAAAAATATATGTCCACAGAAATAGATGGACGAATACACCTGAAAAACAAAAGGTGAAGAGTCGAATTAAAATCCTCACTGAAACATCCCAGCAACAAATTACATCAACTTGAATACTGTTCAAGTATCTCTATGAAGGTTCTCATTACTTATTACTTTGAAGCACAGTGTTGAAGACAGCGTAGACATTTTTTCCCCTTTTCTAAAATGCTACTGGTTATACACTGCATTCATCACAGGAGAAAAAAAACAGAAAAAAAAAATCACAGTCAACGACTCCTACGCCTGTCAGTCAAGTTCAGAGTGTTTACTGCATTTAATTTGAACTTGATGATGACTAATGATGGAAATGGCAGATGAACATTCCTCACAACTAGAGCGCCCATGCCCATATCTGAAGTGCTTGAGATTTTGAAATGACAACAGATTCATATTTGTCTAAATGTCTGCTCCGTTTACTGCACAAAAACTTCATCACAGCCGACAAGGATTCACTGTCCCACCCAGGAAAGCATGTTGAGGTGTGTAATCATTTGTTTAGTTCCGGAAAAACATTTTAAAGAGATATCGGTGTTTGTTGTAGTTACAGTATGTATGGGTAGTTACATTTTTTTAAATTTTTTTTTTATGGATGTGCCAAACAAGTTGGCTCCAGTCTGAATCCTTGCCGACTGTCTACATCCCACCTGTCCACCATCAGTTGCCATCAGAGAGTTTCCTGCCGATGTCAATCACCTGACACAGCTTCTCTCTGCACATCTGTCCCTCATTCACTTGTCAGGTCACACAGGTTCCTCAGCAAGCCACGGTGTGTAAATACCAGCCACTTTCCCACTATGGTCATCTAAAGTAGCTCACAACATACATTGTTCCACCCATTCCTGTTCCAGTTCCTGAGAAGCTGCCTGTTATATTTTGTCCATGTTGAAGACTCCCTTCTTGTTGCCGTTTCTTGCAAGCCAACTTGTAAACCGTGTTCCAAAAGACAAAAGCTTTGCATGAAAAAAAACGCAGCCCCCCTCATTGTTTCCACTGAACACAACAGAGTGTTGCAACAAAACAAAAACAAGGCCCCGTTATCCAATCAAATGCCTGCAAGTGCACAATCCTAGTAGACTGCTTTGTAACATGAACACCGTACTTATGATGTTGACTGCACCTGGTGAAATACATGCTTGTAATTAAATACTGATTGTAGTGATTTCACTGTGGGTATTTGAGTTGATTTTATTCACATGACACAGTGGCATGTCTGGAAGGAGGATGCCTTCCCTGTTGCACTTCCCGAGGTGTCCATCACATGTGTTTTTTGGTCATTTTTCTTTTCTGATCAAAGACAGAGGGTGTTGCCGTAAGCTCTATGGATTGTACAGCCCCAAGGCAACTCTGCAATTTGGGGTTATACAAATAAAATTGACCTGCCATGATCCATCATGACAAAATACAAAATCATTGTTGAGTTGTAAAATCATCTCTCGTAGTATCATAAACAGCTCTGCAGTTTTTTTTACTGTCTGATGAGCCTTTTTACTCAGGCATCTATTACTCGGATTCGCTGAAGTACCACTTACACTCAGATCACAAATGGTGGCAACATCCTGTTTCACAAATGATTATCGCTCACAAACCACAGGAACGTTAATGATTCCTAAAACGCCCCTATGTGCGAAGCAAGTACGCTGTTTGTTTTAGACTAGTAGAACAAATTCAAATGATCTCTTATTACAGATCAAAGCTTGCATTTTGTAAATTTGCCTAAATAGACCCTCGGATTGTATTTCAACACACACACCAACCTCAGGATATTATCTTACCACAGGGTCCTCTACCCTGATGTGTCAACCTGGACTCTGATACCAAAAGCTTTTGAGAGTGAGAGCAACCTTATTTATGCCATATTTACCTTGAGCCATTTGTCATAGGTGAAGAGGCAGAATGCCACCAGGGGGTAGCCCATGAAGAGCCAGTGGAAAAACTGCTGGACTACATAGATGAGAGGGTAGAGCGGGCTGTTGGCCAGCTTTGACAGCAAGGGACTATCCCTCACTAGTGCCAGGGCCTGTCACACACAAACACAGAACGATTTCAGTAATACAATAAAAGAATGGTTACATAATAAACTGATGCCAGATTGTGACTGCAGTCAATATTTAATTACAGGTACACTCAGCAGTGAGGTGCATTTGATCAATAGTGATGTGATATTTAATAACAAGAGACGGTCTTCTCAAAAAGTGAACAATGGGTTTATATGATGCAGACAAAAGAAAATAAAATCAATGCAATAACACGTTTACCACCTACTGAAATAAAGACCCAGATGGTTTGAGCTTCATAAACATAATTATCTTTTGACAACTCATCCCCAGAATCTGCTCTGTATCTGCAGCTTACCTGTCTCTCTACAGTGATGATGAAGAACTCCATGGAGAAACACAGGATGTATCCGGAGTGAAGGCCATGCCAGATGGTTAAAAAGAAGAGTGTGGCCACATGGGAGAGGGTCTTGTTGCCCAGGAACTTCAATCGCTTGAAGACATTTCTTTAAAAATAAAAAAAGAACGACAAGAAAGAAAAACCAACCCAGAGTTATGCTCATCTGTTTCTGACTCAGAATCTAGATAATGGCAGCCAGAAATGCTCAATGCATCAGCTATCACTGCCAACAAGGCAAGCACTCACTTACCTGGGAGTTGTTGTTGCATAGCAACTGATGTTATATTAAAACATTTCAACAACTTTGCATCCTCTACAAGGGTACTCATCAAGTCAGGGCTGGCCCTGACTCTGTAATGATATCTTATACAAGAGCATACACACAATATCTTTTCAATCCCTGAAACTGTGCTTTTGTTTTTGTTTTGTCTAACAGCTAACTGGTGACAAGCTGCAGCACTAACTCCAGAAAGCAGGATCAGACAAATAAGTGCATGAAGTACTACTTTTTAATAGCTCTGAGCCGCTGACAAACCTCTCTTAATGCAGCAGTTGGCCAGGTGCTGAGGTGTGAAAGTAGGCAGGATTTGAACCTCTCAGCTCCCTTTTTTCATGCTACACACAACTACTACTGCCAATTTTTGAGTGTACAACTGAGGACAGCATGGTGAATGCCTTTGAGTCGAGACTGTTGATTATCCAATTCATTGCTTAGCACTGACTTTCACCTGACCAAGTGGCCACTGGGAAAGGCTCAAAAAAGTGTATTTCAGACAAAACTAGTGTGTTTAGGCATACTGAAGCCTTTAAGGGTAACTCTAGTAAAGTGGTGGAACTGGTCCAGTAGTTCTCCTCAGCTGGTAGCCATGTTTCAGTCACAGACAGGCTCAGATTGTTATTCTAAGTGTCTGACAACATTATACAAAGAAGAAGAATAATCCCTACAGAGATAGACTTTTTTGTTAAAGACTTGCATCATTTCAGTTTAATTAGAGGGACTTGTTCAAATGCTCTGTTGAATGCCACCACTCCAAAGACAGAAGCAGTATCTTTACCTTAGAGAACGTTGTGTGACTTTTGAGTTTTAAACACCAAAGTCACACAATAACACAAACAAACTGACTTATCAAAGCATCAGTGGACATACTTTGACGGATTACTTTGCAGCTGCTCTACCAATTCCTAAAAATAAGGTCCAGGTTTGAAAATACCAGAATTATCCCACCTCTTATGGAACGTCTCCACATATCCAACATCATCTTTATCTTACCAATTTGTCAGACCTCTCTGATTCCAGCTGGCTTCTGTCTTATGAATTTAAATGTCTCATGAAAAGCTTGCATTTTCATATTCTTTCAAAGCAGGCTTCCAGAGAAGGGAGGCTTAGAAAAATAGAAAATCTAACTGAACCCATTTAATGCTAAACTGCTTAAATGTGTGCTGATAGAATAACAACCCCAATGTGGCACATATGTGACTATAAATAGTTTTCTTTGTAGGTCATACAATTGGAGCTTTTTAAGTGTCAAGTCTGTGTTTTATCTAGTAAAAGCATGAAAGCTTTACAGTATAAAATATAAGTTCTTATTAGTTACTTGAGAGAAATTTAGCTCCACAATGGAAAGGCATCACTCCCCTCCTCCACTCCCCATATCTCAGGCAATTTTGGATGATAGAAAGTAAAAGTGACCTTAGGTAGCTAATGCATTCAACTGAAATGGACCATGTAATAAACTATATGTTCAATAAATTGCTTTGCTCACTGTAGTCATCATAAAAATGGAGTCACATGTTCCTACTGGAAAACTTTAATTGTCTGAAAAGTTAAAACTTTTAAACCCTTCTGTGGCTGTCTGCTCCCTCCCCTGTGGTGATTCCTGTAGTGTGAAAATGAACTGAGGCGAGGCCTGCCGGGCGCGATTCCAGGCTATACCTCCCTTGTGAGGGCACATATGCATATTGAATTGAACTGTCATAGCCCTCTCACTTCACTGTTATCATCTGAGTAAATATTTAACCATTACAGCACCTCTTTGATACAATCCAGTGAGCGTCACAGATTTCCGGCTCAACACTGACCTGGCAGCCCACGCGTTTGTGTTGATGTTGAAGGAAGAAATGGTTCCCCCAAAAAGTGGCGTGGTTTCAAACAGCCACACCTTCATGTTGGCACAGGCGTCCCACTGGGCTTTCCCATCCACGACACCATTGTAGCCCAATCCAGTTAATATACATACACCCTCCTGTAACACACGAAACACAAATCGGTCTCATCCTTTGTTAAAGTCACACCATGAAGCACAAGATCCTGAATAACTGGCACCGTAACCATTACATGTGTGATGAGTGTATGCAAAGGTATGTAAAGGGCGGTGTTTCATTGTTAATACTCTACAGCTTCCTTTGTATGAGGCTGTTTACTGTTTGTCACTCCACTTTTTCAAAACATATTTCATGCAGATATTTGCAGATCGAGAGGCTACTTACCGCTATAACCCAACAGCTGACATATTTATACAGAATGACTTTAACCCAAAGCAGCATAAACACACAGCGATACCAGAAGGGCTGAGCCTGTGGAGAGGACACAGATTTACATTTTAGACAAATAAAGTAAGCATACACCGATTATTTTTGAGCATATTGTCGTTCTCACCTCATACTCATCTGTTAAGAAGTAGCTGTCTGGATAATAGGGGCTAAATATTGCATATATCACTAGGCAGAGAAAACCTAGAGCAAACCTCTTCATAGCCGGTATAACACTGGAGGAGAAAGGAAAAAGATGAGGATGAGAGAGGGGAAGGTAATAATGTTAAGGGCAGAGACACTGGACAGAAGTATAATAGTCTTTCAACTCATTTTTACTTCCATCACTTTACCTATTAGGAGGCTCTCCAGGGCAGTCAGTGAGCTCCCCTGCCACCAGCTTCTGGTAGCTGCGTAGTGTAAACTGGGGCCCCACCAGGAAGCCTCCATAGAAGTAGGAAAAGCCGCACACCTCGAGCAGAGAGGGCACAGACGGCAGGGCTGCTTTCTTCTGTTCTGGACTCAGCTGGGACTGGAGTGTACGGAAATGAGAAGCAAAGAAGACGTTAAAAACCAGAGAGAAGAAGAGCAATATGAAAGATGGATGGAGGAAGTGGAGTCATTTCAAAAGCATGTTGATGAACTCTAGTTACAAAGAACTCTTTTAGAATTTGACCATAATCTTAACATGACGGCACTAAATACTGGAATTTAGCTGCAGGCTGTAAACTGTGGGCTAAAGAGTGACCCTTCAGATACAGTGACAATGTTTACCAGATAAGGGCAGATTTATATGTATTTAACCAGATAAAGAGAAAACAGACAGAAAAGCACAGTACAAACACTCCTTAGAATAAAAATGAAATAAAGCACCCGATGGGAAAATTAACAGCTGTCACAAATACACTCGTTATACTAGAATAGAACTGAGCTTCCTGTAGATGAGCTGAGTGAAAGAATGGGAAAAGGGAAAAGCTGTTCAGCAGACTTATTATTCTAAAAAAATGAGCTATGTTAGTGTTGGAGTGCTTTGCTCTTTGAAATAAAGCATTGTTTAGAGAAGGACTTTAATATTTTACAGATTTGTTTCAGTCAAAGTAGCAAAAATCTGCTCCCACACACTGTCAATTTATGCTAAAAGCTATGTTTCCATGCCAACATAGCAATTAATTTATTCTCCTACACACCTTTTGATAGTTTTTAACCAAAAATTTTCGTTTTTCAGCTTTGCTTTGTTTTCTCCAATAGTTAACATAATATCTTTGAGCTGTGAAACTGCAGTCAGACAAAACAAATAAGCTGAAATACATCACTTATGCAGTAAGTGACACATTTCACAAGTAACTAAATACTTACTGTACGTTCTGTGCATTTATACATAGTAATCTATTTATCGGTGGTGAAAACTTTTGAAAATTCTTTCCATCATTACTTATCCACCTCTCCTTTCACACATGACAGAATGAAAAAACAAGCAACAAATGGCGATAAGAGAGACTAACAGAGATAAACAAATAAACAATGAGTGAAAATCAAACAAGCAACAATCCAAGACTGACGACATCAACATATTGACTGATGATCATGCAGGCAAAAGCAAAGAGATCAACCAACTCACTGGTTCCTGCCCGCCGTCATAGTAATCAAATGACAAACCTGTAATCAGAAAATGCAACTGGTGTCAGAAACTATGTTAGGGTGACTAACGCTGTCATGATCACTTGAATGAATACTTTAAAGTATGCTAAAGGTCATGTGAGCAGTATATCAGTGTGTTAATCGTTCACTACAGTACAGAGGGAAATTGCATCAACGGCAAATCAAACAAAATGAGGAAACATCAGAGGAGCACCCGAGGAGCTGCAGCCAACTCACCAACAAGTTTGAGCGTGAGGACACAATGAGGCATAGTCCATTTGATGTCATACTCCTCGGTCGCTGTGTAGTAATAACCTGCCAGCAGGTATAACTGCAGGAAGACGGAAGGAGAGGATTAAAATACATCCAATAAACAAAACTATGCATTATCAGATGTTTCGAAACAGCTCTACATGACAGAAAACCTTAGGAGAAAATAATCAAAACAAGGAAATTGCGAAAAACAAACCACAGGAAGTGTGCCGTTATCAAGGGAATCTCAAGTGGGCATATTTCTTGTTTCATTTCTGTTCTTCTTAAAGTCTAAGCAATAAATACATGCAAAAATAACGGCTTCAGCATTTCTCACAGAGAGCATGTGACCACAACATTACATTCCTGGCCTTCGTTATATGTGGTCTCTTTCAATATATGAGACAAACAGTGTGCAGGCTTTGACAAGGCAAATATAGAAAATCTCAGAATGCAGATGCAGAAATCAGATATTAGGCTGTGCAGACAAACTGGCGGGCGGACGCTGCACCACTGCAGTAAAAGTCTGACAAAAGGGAACTATGGCTATAAAGTAAGGCTAGGTGCAATGAGAGAGGAAACACCAGCACTCCTCACCATTTGAAAGGTAAAGCTGCATAGGACAGTTGTTACCGTCCTTCCCATGAGCCTCAGCATCAGGAATTGGACAAGGATGCATACTGCGGAGTGATAGAGCTGAGAGCCTGGGAGAGAGACGGACAGAAGGGGGGGATGGGGATGATGGTGAGAGCAGTCAAGTGTGACCTGTAGGAGTGGACATGACAACTGCATTTTTCCTGCACGGTTTAGTATTTATCAGCGGAGATGGAGACAGGACAACAAGGCAAATCCACGATACGCATGCGACCAGAAAATGAGCTTTCAAAGAGGAACAAAATAAGTATTCCACCAGGAGAAAGATAAAGCAACAGACCTGCTGTAAAATCCGAGTGCAGCCATAATAGAACAAAGGAGAGAGAGAGAGATCAATGTTAGCAGTTTGTGTTTACTCCAGCACACCATGGGGAAGCTCCATCCATTCATCCCATCCATTGTTTTCACTTTGGCAAATAGAAGTGTACTCTAATGATGCGATTAGTCATCATAGTCGTTTGCACGAAAACTATTTTGACAATAAATGTCATTTTTAAGTGGTTTCAGTTTTTCAAATGCGAATATTTGCTGTCCACTATGATGGTAAATTGAATTGAATACAGGGGTGCAACTAATGATTTAACTAGACAATGACAAGCAGAATAACCAATTAAATGATTTGTCTATGAAATACGAGAAAAAACGGTGAAATACGCCTGTTATTATCAATGAAAGCTGATGGAGATCTATTCAAATTGTGCTTATTTTATTAGTCAACAGTCGAAACCCACAGATATCCATTCTACTATAACATGAGGCAAGACAAGCAGGAGGAGGAAAAAAAAAGGAGCTGGAGCAAACGTTTGGCTTTATTTTTTCTTGGAAAATTATTAAGTAAGCTATGTAGCGCTAATTTAAATATTTTTGTCTGTCAGACTGTTGGTTGGACAAAACAGGAAAGATCATACACATCATATCACACCATCTTCAAAACAGGAAGAGTTTGAGCCACATGCAAAAAATATATTTCTATATCAATTGTCAAACCTGCTGGCATAGTTTGTCAAAGAGCAGAACATTCACTTCCCGAAAATGATTCAACAATGATGATGATAATTCATCCA